>CM031236.1:613785221-614395221 GCA_018340775.1 Taxus wallichiana var. yunnanensis
TTGCATTTTATAAGAATATGAAAACGATAAAGAAGTTATGTTTAAGTTTCCTAGAAAAAATAGTTATTATATTATATAATATTATTTTTACAGGGCCTTATATTATATCTTACTCTTTTCTCTCCCTTTTTTAAGAATTGTAACTCTATTTTATAGAAGAAAATAAAGCTGACAATGGCGTTTACATCATGAATGAGTAACATTCATTAGATATTAACAACAAACATGAAATTCTTAAATGATTGAATGTGTCCAAACGACTTAATGATTATTAGATATTTTAATGGTGGATTTATATCTTTAATAAATTAATATAAATATTTATTAAAAAAGTTGATAGATATCAATCTTATGATTTTTATTTTAGATTTTATGAATATTATATTTTTTAATAATTTAATTACTTTTTTAAAATATTTTTTATTTTTGATAAATAAATAAAATATTGAGTATAAAAGGGCTCTCAAACTCTACCATATAGTTGAAATATTATTATTTTTGGATTGATTTTTCAAATTTTTTTATAAAAATGAAGTGACAATCAAATGGGCTTCAAATTAAATGCAAAAAATAAAAAATACATAATTGTGCAACAAAATGCCACCACTTGTTACTATTGTAGAATGCCTGTGGGCATAATTACATCTACTTTCTATGATTAGTATAGTCTTTGATTGGAAAATATGAGGTAGATCTATTAGAAATATATGCTCATATTAAAATACTAACATTTACGGTTGACCGTAACTTGTCGGTGCGTTGCGTGTGTTGACCATCCTCGATTTAATGCATAATTACGTGGAAAAAGTGCTAAACAACTTGTGTTTTATGCAATGACCATGGACTTAATGCTTGACATACCAACAAGATAAGACATTCCAACATTAACACATTTAATAGTGGAGTCGATGAAGATGGTTCCGTTGCTCTATTGTTTCGGCCTACATAGAAGATTTGTTTGTCTTTTCCTCTATTGTGAAGGTTGCATGACTTCTTAATCTAGCACTCCTAGCATGGGGGATATCTATTGCTTCTATGACTTTGTCCCCTTTCCTAATTTCATGTCCTTCTAGCGCTTTGGTCTCTACTCCTATTATACCTTAGGTACATGGACATGTTGGCTTCCAACCCACCTCTTCTTCTATCTAAGATCAAAAAGATGATTTCACATGGACATATCTTCCTATAATGTTGTGTCTTCCTTCCCTTTTGTAGCTAGATTTAACCATGTTATGCTATGCATGGAAGATATTTTTCTTCAAGGTCTTCAAATTCTCAAGGATTTGAGAGGTAGTTTCGATCATTTCTATCAAATCCATCACACAATAAGGATTTGTTAGGATATGGAACTATGGCTGATTGTCTAGATGTGAGCTCTCTTAAGAAGTCTCAAAACTTGAACTCAACTTTTAACCCAAGATATTCTCCTCTATTCAATAATGAGAAATATTTTATCCTTCCTCTTCTCCTTCCTTTCAAGCGTGAAACTTAACCCATGTGTTAGATTCAAATAAATATTTTTTTGGAGTAGGTATGAGAGATGGAAGACCATTACATGAGTTAGGGATCATTTGTAGGTTTTCTATGTTTTGGCCATCCTTAGCTAAACTTTGCACTTGATTTTCAAATCAATGGAAACTAATTTTGTACATGGATCTCTTCATTTACCATTATGCAAGAGGATAATTTATAAATGTATACGGATCAAAGGAGGAAAAAGAGTGATTTTAAATTCGGGTCCTTGGTCTTTGGGTTTGGTTATTCTTATTTTAAATCATTGCGGTTTCCATATTTTAACCCCTTAAACCATAAATTCTTGATGGCATTGATTTGGGTGAGATTTACCACCCCGCCCCTACATTTTTGGGTATTTACCGCCTTAATGCAATTGGAAATACATTAAGGGAATGTCTTTATATTCCGTTGTTGACAAGGTCTCGCACCCAATCTACCATTGCTCATATTTGTGTGGAAACGATTTTTTCCAAAGGTTTACCAAAATATATTGTGATGAAGATCAAGGGTTGTAGATGGATCTCAGTTGTATATTGATCTCGGATATCATTTAAATGCATATATTATAATCTGGTGGGTCATTTGGATGGGTCTTATCAAAAGAAGAAGGTTTCAACCTTTAAAAAGAAGGGTAGTCAACCAACATGGTAGAAAGGTATTTTTTTCAATATCAACATGTTTGTGTGGACTATATGGTTCAATATAAAATAGATTCTATGTCTAAAGAATGAAAGTTCCATTGATGTTTTGAAAAATTCTACACTTCTTCTCTTATTTATGCTCTTTGATAATGGTGGATCATTGCTCTCTCAAGTCTTTGTATTCTCATGTTCTTCATTCAAATCCTAATATTGTTGTTGAAATCCCCAAGGCCTCTTCACATGTTTGTGGGCTTAATTAGATAATATTAATGCTTTTTAAAATGAAAATAATTTCTCCTTGGCTATATCTATTGAGTACACTCTAGTTATAAAATCAAGTCTTTTTTGAAACATATGGCTTCCTATGATATGGTGTTAACAAGAAAAAGGGTTGTAACTTGATGTTTGGTGGAAACAAATTCTTCTAGGCAACATTGCGAAAGATTTAGATCCATGATTACGAAAGTGTTTGAACTTTGGCTATAAAATGGCTATAGAAGATTTTTTTGTTGTAGATGATTGTTTCTACCATGGAAGATGCTTAGGACAATAAAATATTTTTGCTAAGTTGTGAGTGATTTAAAAAAAAAAAAAAAAATATTTACTATGGCTCTAGGAAATACCGATTTTCAGGATTTGTTTTGTAAAGCTTTTAAGAAGACTAGTTTTTATAGACTTGTTGTCCTAGTGGCAACTTTGATTTTGTAATAGTTTTTAATGATTAATATATAAGGTTCATAGCTCAAGTCGGAAGCTATACTAATACTTTTTTTTTGCTTTATCTTTTAAGTGAGTCCAAACTTTGTATCTTGTTCACCACAACTCTGTTGAATAGATCATTAATATATGGATAATTCTTGTTTATGAAATACACCATCAATTATATCTTCTTTTTGTGTGAAGAGAATAGATCGATTATAATAAACAAATCATGTTGTGTATCTTGAGTATGATGTAGTCTCTTGACGGTGGAGTAGAATCATGTTCATTGCTCAGTATTCTATCAATTGATATGTTGGACTATTAGAAAATACCACCATCCTCAAAGTAATTCACACAAAACAATAGTCATTGGTAAATTTCTAAATCCTTCCCCACATTATTTGAAAATATGGTAGTGCTCTACTCGATTATAATCGAAAACATCCTTATGGTTTTGAATGACACCTTGAATGTTGGAATCACCTAGGTTTCCATATGATGCTCCATCTTTATGTAGTATAGCTTGTTTTGAAACAAGTTTAATAAATAAATGACTCTCGTGCGACTTATGAAGATTTAAATTAACACTCAAGTTACCTTGAACACCTAGAGAACCATTTGTATGGACATTTTTTTAGTGATGATCTTTCACATAATACAATAAATTATAGCTAACATCCTTTTTTATTGTTGTGTAAATGTGTGACCGTCATAAGGTTGATGATTAGCAATTCTCTAATTACACTCATGTTAGATAACTCACAAGATGAAATACAAACCTCATATACAAAAATTATTGACAAATTTTAAAGGGAAAATTATCTATAAATACTAATTGAACTTATTTTCAATTGAAAGAGTGAAAGCCCTTCTTTTCATCACTATTCAATTTAGTCTAAACTAGAGTCCTTTATCTAGATAACATTTTTTCGGATTGTGTCAAACAAGTGATTATTATTCTCTTCACGATTAAACATTATCTATATAATTGTATGTATTATATCTTATGCCTCATGGAGGTGGATATCTCATAAACAATTAATTCCATTTTCTAGTATGTTTTTACCTAAAAGCATAATATTAAATAGATCTCGTGATGTGTATCGTATATACTTTAATATTGAACTTAGAGAGTAGTTATTATTTTTTTAATGTCATTATAATTAAAATTGTATGTTATTATACGAGGGAATATTTACAATAATAAACTAATGGATGCATTTAAGCTAACGTTAGAAAAAACAATATATAACTTTAATGGTATGGATGGTTGACTAAGCTATACATAATTGAAAAGAACTAGAATATAATATTAAAAGGTAATAATGATGAAGACAAGTTCTAATCTCTTTACAATAAATTAATTTATAAGACTGCTCATGACAGCTAAAATTCATTATAACTTGTTTATGCAAATACATTTAAAACCATTAAAGTGCATATCATGAAAACCATTCTTATAAATTATATTATTATTATTTGTTTTATGTGTAGATGTGAAAAGTAATTATATATCAACACGACACTATCACTAATTTCTTTCATACATATAATGAAAAGTTTACACTTAATTGTATTAAAAATATTCTTTTTTTTTTTTAATATTATTAATAATTGTTTTTTTTTTTGTACTTATGGATCTAGTTGTACAAACAAAAGACATAATGGAGGTCTAGAAAATATGGTACGAAGATTAGAAAAACCAATGTAAACAAAGAAATATAGTTAGAAATATACACTATTGTACAAGAACAATAGTATGTTTTCACCCTATTCACATTCTCTCGAGCCGCAAAAACTCACTTGGTTTCCGATATTCTATATAGATCTCTAGGAAACATTTCTCCTTCTTTGAAACCTTAATGTGGTAGAAAACTTGCACAACAATAAATAATGGGAGATGTTTTGAGGGGCATGTATTATCTATCCAAGAAATTGTTATCTCCTTAAAGGAAACATTTCTTTAAATTAGAAGCACGACAAGTATCTTTGCAGCTTTTATAAGAAGTCTAGTATGTATAATGTAAATGCATGAACATCATCATTAACAATGACCTAATCAATGCAACAAGTGAACATTATATTCCTTCTCTATATATTTTTGTAATCACTTCTACATGAAGGGATTCTCTTGTAATAAATGAATTTCTTTCTTTCACAATTTGTTTCTCTATTAATTTCATTATTCTAAATGAAATAATATGCACTTGTGTATACTCGTAATTCTTGAATTCAAATAGGAAACTATTAGTTGCGTGCATGCTAATACTCAATGAGAAGGAAAAGAGGGAATAACAAAGCCTTTAAAACACCAAATATAGGGGTCAAAGGGCCCACACAAGACACCTCTTCAAAATTTGAGTATGGTTTTGACCAAATAAAGAACCATATAGTACAATTACAAATCGAATCAAAATCCTATGGTATAATTCTTAACCAAATCTAGAAACCCAAAGAACTAGAGGCAAGAGATATAAAACAATAAAGTAGAGATCAAAGTGAGGAGTAAGAGGGAAGAATAAGGGAGAACATGTTAGAAGAAGATAGAAAACATATAAATCACTCCAATAAGAGGTTAATATGGACCAATAATTGATAAGCACACATATGCACTAGAAAAATTTGCAAAATTATAACAAATATGTAGTCGTTATTAGAAGTAGGTGTATAAATAACACCTCACTTTGATGTTTGTATTATGTAGATATGGAATAAAAATAGAAAAAGTGGATAAATATAAGCCACCATAATAGATTAGAAACATTTTAAGAGTTCTCAAAGTCACAATCAAAATAATCGAATCCTATGGTATAATTCTAAACAAAATCTAGAAACCCAAAGAACTAGCCAAAGAACTAGAGGAAAGAGATATAAAACAATAAAGTAGAGATCAAAGTGAGGGGTAAGAGGGGAGAATAAAGGAGAACATGTTAGAAGAATATATAAAACACATAACTCACTCCAATAAGAGCTTAATATGGACCAATAATTGATAAACATACATATTCGCTAGAAAAATTTACAAAATTATAATGAATATGTAGTCGTTATTAGAAGTAGGTGTCTAAATAAAACCCCACTTTGATGTTTGTATTACATACTTATCAAATAAAAACAAAAAGTGGATGAGTAGAAGCCACCATAATAGCTTAGAAACATTTTAGAAGTTCTCAAAGTCACCATCAAAATAATCAGAACTCTATGGTATGATTCTAAACAAAATCGAGAAACCCAAAGAATTATAGGAAACAGATATAAAAAAATAAAGTATAGATAAAGGTGAAAGGTAAGATGGAAGAATAAAGGAGAAAATTTTAGAACAAGATATAAAAAAATAACTCACTCCAATAATATCTTAGAATGGACCAATAATTGATAAACACACATATGCACTAGAAAATTTTGCAAAATTACAACAAATATGTAGTCATTATTAGAAGTAGGTGTCTAAATAACACCCCACTTTGATGTTTTTATCACACACACACGCACACACACACACACACACACACACACACACACACACACACACACACACACACACACACACACACACACACACACACACACACACACACACACACACACACACACACACACACACACAATAAAAAAACAAAAAGTGGATAAATATAAGCCACCATAATAGCTTAGAATCATTTTAATAGTTCTCATAGTCACCATCAAAATAATAATGAACATGAAGTTGAAGGGAGAGAGAGATCCCATGGTTTCTATAATGGAGGGTTGAGAAGATTATGAAATTTGCATGCATGCTCTTCAATATATATTATTATATGTGTATATATGTATGTATGAAAAAAATTTGAAGTTATAATTAATTAAGTTATGAAAGCTTTGTTAGAATTATCTCAATCCAACACTTCATCCAAACCTTCCCATTTTACCTAGACATATGCCATGACATGAAAATTTGACTAATTGAATCCTTCACTTGTTGAATGATCCATCATCTTATTTTCTTCCCTATAAAATTTTTGAGCTATCTAAGATGCAATACATCCCAATATTGGTTAGGCTTGTTTAAGGATGTTTTCTAACTTCCAACAATACAAACTAGGGTACATAAGTGCTATGATGATTATCATTAAATCACCCTTGATGATAATATTGTTAATGCCACATAATTCAGCATTTTGAATCCCTAGTACCAATGCCTATGTTTAAGCCTCATTATTTATTACTACATAATAGGTTCATAGATGAGCAAACCTAATAAGATATAATAAGTAATCCTGGATAACACACCCATCATGTAGGCTTTGGTTTCACCCTCTGGCTCCATGAAATTATAGTTTGAACTCTTGTCTTAGGTTTCCTCTTATTTTGAGTTTAGTAATCTAAGTTGTTTAGGAGAAATTCAACAATTTACCCTAAATTTACACTTGACCTATTAACATGCTATAGAAAATTTCATATAAATAACATCCCCATAGGATACTATAAAACAATAATGTTTAAAAACCTCAAAATTTAACATCCTCAATATGTAATATATATTATTTTAGAATTTTGTTAATATACTCTACTATTGATTGCAATCCAAGATGTAAGTATACATTGTGGATGAGGAGTTTGAAAGTATGTAGTTGTGTTATATTTGTAATAAATGGTAATAAAACAATGAAACTTTTAAGAAATAATATTATAGACTCCTAAATTTAGTAACTAATAACTTAATGATGTCAATATTTCCTTAATTCCTAAATCTTGACTTATGCACACATTTTGAGCTTAATTACTACACCATATTCCTTCCTTCTCCCTCTTAAAATATTTTACCTCCTCATCAAACTTCTCATTCAATCACAAGAATTCTTGCATCATTCCATAGAAATTTATTCATCCTAGTTTCCATGTCCAAAACTTTCCATCACTTCAATCCTTGCTCAAATGAAAACTCCAAACGTGGACCAAATTGACAAATGATTTGGTGTGAATACGGCGGACTTTACACAAGCCATCCAACAATCATTTCCTTAGTTTGATATATTTTATGGGTTGGTAATTTACTAATGGTTTAACCTTAATACGAAATTATAAATATACAACCTTATATAAGCAAGTCGGATGTACTCGTTTACTCATCTCACATTTACTTGGAAATTACATAGAACTCTCAAGTTCTAACCACTCAAAAAGGCACTCAAATATCTCCTAAAGTTTTCTAAATAAGTAGCACACATTAGGAAAAACCATTACATAGGTCAAAATTAATCCAAATCAAGTTTTAGAGTCAATCTTTCCAAGCCAAAGACCACAAAAGCCAAGTCAAACAAAAACAAACAAACCATTAAAGAACATTATCAAGATTTTTTTTTTATAAATATAATTGCATCCATATAGTTATTGCATCTCTAGGTGGAGAAATATATTTAGTTTGAGGCCTCTTAAAAGTTGTGCTAATTGAGATGGTGTACAAATTAGAATTTAACCCAAAACCTAAATTTTTGCAGGGGTTTAACCCATGGTTAGGGTTTGAGGTAATTTTGAATTATTACTTAGGGTTTTACACATATTTGAGACCTAATATCTTGCATATAATTATATTCCTATCGACCAAACATGCACAATAAATTACATAACACTAGAACCTTCTTATACGAAACTGAAAAATAAGCATATAATTGCAAAATAGTCTCACACCTACATAAAACTTTCATCTCAATCCCAATATACAATTTAAAAATAGGAAACAAAGCATCTCTAAGACACTTATACCCATTTAATCATTTTGTCACTCCCATATCAACGTTTAGTCTAGTGAAATATTTGATTGCATCTATCTTCTTATGTCTTATTTCATTTAGTACATGTTTCTACTTAATCTATCTTGCACATTACTATATATGTATATCCTAATATGAATATATCTTATTTCTAACCCTAATATGAAATTGATTAGGTTTGAAATGAATTAAACCTCTTTCCTACATACTTAAATATTTTTGAGTTAAATCATTTGGTGAGCCTATTTGTTGATTGAATCCTTCTTCTATTTTTCCTAGGCTACCCTATCACATATTAAACCTTCTATTACAAACACACAAGGTTTCATTTTATCCTTATGAATTTTTTTCTCATATTTCCTTCCGCCACATTAACTTCATTAATCATACATCTATTAAGCTTATCCAACTCCTTAATACATTTAGAAAACAAGGCCTACTCATGTAGTTTCCTCTACTCTCCATGTTCAAGACATCCCTTCTATTTCTTAGAATATCTATAATGATGAGCATGATTTGAATTTTAACTTGGATAACCTTCCAAATCAAGATGCACTTACTCCTCCCATATGATCTAATGAAGTCAATGAAAATTATGCATTTATTGATGTTGACCATGATCAAGTTAAAATATTATCTTGTTTGTTTCATATCTTTGCACCCTCCCAAATAATCTTGAGATTATTCTTGTTGTGCTTCTTTCCTCCAAGGTTTCTCGTGATGCTCAATCTCGGTAATCCAATGAAGAGTCTATTTTTCGGTACTTAATCATGCAATTGTTATTGACATATCTAATATGCCTATATCTATGGGGGCATCAAGACACCCTTTTGAAATGTTATAATGTTTATTTTATCATATGTTGTTTAATTTATGTTATGAAAATCATATGATAATATATAGGATGTAAGAGTTAATTACATGATATATTTTTTATCTAATTAATTCACAACTAACTATACATAATCAACACAATGCAATAATACTTGTAGTAACGATAAAAATGAAATCATAGCTCAAATACACAAGAGGAGATGAATAATTAGTTGTCTAGTTTGGAATAACATAGATCTAGGCATGTAGATATGTGGAAAATGATGATTAGAGATTGATTAAGAAAGTATTGAACTCATAGATGCCTAAATATAATGTAATGTAGCGGTAAATGAATAATTAATGAAGTACAAAATAAACCCAAGTAAATACACAATTAAGATTTAACACCCTAAGTGCAAATGAAGATATAGAATGATTTAGTTGATTCACAATTAATCCTAGACCGTACCTAAGTGAGGAACTGATAAAAAGAGAAGGAAGAATCTCGCACTAAGCCTAAAAAATATAGAGATGCTAGAATATGCTAGAATGGGGTGCCTATCGAGGGTCAAGGGTGCCCCAGGACTTGTTTTGGGTGCCTCTCGATTGCTCAAGACCTCTAAAAACTAGTTTTGTTGGGTTTTAAGATGTTCACCTTCCTTTTCTTATTATCACTAGTAGGTCGCACGATGATCGCCAATGTCGCTAATGACTGCGCAATAAAGATTTCACCTAAAAAACCCTCAAAAGTGCATTAAATCCCAAAAATAAAAAAATGAAAATGAGGAGTCAGACTATCCTTGTCAAACAAGTGAGCTTACGATCGAGTATTGCACTACATTTCAGAACCAATGTAGCTCTATGTGTATGTGTGAAGAATCGTGCCTAGGTGGTGTTGTCCACTCAAAATTCCCCGCTCTTAAGAAAGTGAACTTTCAAAATTTTGAGTTTAAGTGTCTTCTCTGTTGTGCTGAAATTGTTAAAGGTCGTGAAATTGAAAAAATCTGTAGTTTTGGGTCATTTTGTATGTTTTTCGGGCCTGTCGGACATTTTTGTCCCGCATGTCCCAGTTCAAAAGTGCGTTCTGTTCCCCGATCGGCCGATTTCCCCGAAGTTGTTCCATTTTCGGGCCCGTCGGAACTTTTCGTCCCAAATGTCCCAAAGTTAATCAGTGCAAGTTGTTCCATTTTCGGCCGATTCACCCGAACCGCGTACTTCACGCATTTTCATCCCAAATGTCCCAAGTCAAATTGTGCAAGTTGTTCCATTTTCGGCCGATTCGCCCGAACCGCGTACTTCACGCATTTTCGTCCCAAATGTCCCAAAATTTTCCGGACCCATTGTAACCTTTTCGCCCGATCCACCCGAATCGCGTACTTCACGCACTCATGTCCCGCGTGTCCCAAAAGGCATTTGTGCGTCTTTTCCCGCTTCGCCTGAATCGGCCGAGCCGCGTGTTTCGCGCATTCGCGTCTCACATGTCCCTAATGAACCAAGTGCCGTTCGTGCTAGTTTTTGCCGCTCTACCCGAATATCCGGCTTATTTAAATTGGTGGGTATGTATTAAATGCACATTCATGGCCTTTCTCTCTCCTAAATGGCTATATAACGAGCAAACCCCTTTGCATTTTTCACATTGTTTCCATGCTATCCTTGCTCGAACCCTTGCAACCTAATTCCCTGCGCGTGTATCCCTTTTCTCTGTAATTCCTTCCCGAGTTTAGGTTGCGGCTCTGTTACTATCAATATGAAGATCAAATTCCAGAGACAAGAAGATTTCCGGTTTGCACTTTCCCATCTCTTTGGGAAATTACACTTGTAAAAAGCCACGCACGCAGACATAGAGAGAGCCTGGTCCCCTATCACCGTTCATTTCTTCAAGCCAAGAACACCTTGACTTGAAGAAGTTCATTGAACAGAACATCAAGATAATCTACCATCATAGGGCAGATACAAAAGACTACTTTGGGCCGATCGTGCGCGATGATTTTGAGGCTGGAGAAGGCATTGTGGCGGAGTTCTCCTCGCACCGATCCAAGAACTCGGCTTGTACCAAGTTCCCGAAGGACTCCAGGATGACAATTCGAACTATACTCATATGAGTATGACAGTGTGATTAAGCACACCCCCTTGGAGGACTTGGATTGGAACAGGAAAGAAAAAGATGATCTGGCTGAGATCCTTGCTCCAGTCTTAGTCAGGACTAAGGTCTGGTTTGATAGGAAAGTTCGAGAGCTCAGAAGGCACTCAGGAGAATCCTCTTCCAAGGATGTTTCAACACCAAGGAGAGAGGCATCAATTCCTAGGTCAGAAACACCAGTGCAAACCCCACCTGCCTCATCAACACAAGGACCTGCAGCTTCCACTCCTTCTTCATCCACTCAAGTGTACCAGAAGAAACTCAAGGAGGTTAAGAAGGAGCCTGTGGAAAATGACCCTCAAAGAAAGCAGGTAGAAGTGCCTATGGGACCAGAGAACATCATTGTTCTCAGTGAAAGTGAAGAAAGTGAAATGCCAACCCCTGCAAATGCTCCTGAAGACCCAACTGATAAGGACAAAGAGGTCCAGAGCACTGAACTTCCAAGTGCTATTGATTCTTCTGCAGCAATTGTCTCCAGCGCCCCACTCACATCTCAACTTGAGACCACAGCCGTGTAAACCTTGAGCATCATGAGCTCTATGTCTCTTGGTACTCTTACCCCTCCTGCTGCTTCCTCTTCTTCTTTTGCATGGGTTCAGCCTCTTGTTGACAGTAAGAAAGAGGAAATCTTCCTCTCGGAGCTCAGGGCCAAACTTTGATGCTGTCGCAGCCTTGTTGGGCACCACTCCTTCTCGTGCCAAGAAAGCCAGAACCACCTCCAGAATAGTGTCTGATGCTCAAGGTCAGCAATTCCTGGAGATTGCTAAGCCTACAGTGGACAAATCAGAGCAGGACTTACAGTCATCTGACTTAGAGCTCTCAAGAATTCCAATGGGAGAGTCTACTCCTGAAGGTGAGATCCACAACCTCCAGGAAACGGTCACACGAGTCATTGGGAGGGTAGAGAAAGGGCAGCAAACTATTGAACAGTTGGAAGAACAGGCCCAAATTCTCACAGGCTTCATCAAGTCTCTTTTGTCTAAGGACAAAGTTTTGGACCCTACTCCGTTGACCACTCTTCCACCACCTGTAATTTTGAGCCAAGATGAAGTACAGAGTATCAAAGACATGCACAAGTATTCCGTCTATGGCAGAGCTATGGAAGCCATGGTGGATGATATGCTTGTTGCAGGGTTGAACTTCATCGATGAAGCTTTTAAACTCCATGGAAAAGTGAACAATTTGCAACAGAAGCTGTCCTCTACTATCGGGATCATGGATAAAGAGCTCAAACTCTAGAGCAGTTGCATAGTAGACCTCCGCCTTATGGGACGATGACATGAGAACATCTTACTAGCGAATAAGGTTTTTGATGATGCAAAGGATAATCTATCAAAATCCTGGGTTTACAGCGTGGAGTGGAAGATCAAAGTCTTGGAGGAGGCTTTGGGAGAACTGAAGAACAGCTGGCAGAAGGGTGAAGCTTTCAAGACACTGGTGGTCTCTGCTTTCAAAGACATACACTGTCATCTTCAAGATGAAACTTCTGGTATGCCCCTTTCCTTGCAAGAAATCAAAGCTCAATTCAGAGCTTTTGTCAAAGATAACTTATTCAAGGAAAGTTCCATCTCCAAGGAGAAAATGAAGGATATTTTCTCTCTTCAATCTGCCATCGAAGAAGCAAATAAAGATTATCATACTCATGTCGAGTTTGATAAAGAGATGGAGAAGTGTCTTGGATTTTGGACTCAGTCTGCGGCCAACACGTCAGTCCCTCGTGGTAGAGACATAGCTGAGGCGTTGAAGAAATTCAGGCAGCAGATTTTGAAGTCAGTAGGTCCCTCCCAGTAACCGGCCACCTATCTTCTTCTCCTTATTCTTTTCTCTTCTTCCCTTTCTTTTTCCGTTTTCTTTGTAAGAAGTTGAGGTATTGCGGTTGGCAGTCCTTAACTATTCTTGGTTAAAAGAAGCGGTTACGAAGAGTAACTGATTTGTAAGTTATATAATGGCCTCTCTACGCCATTCGAGAAAAGGAGGAAGAACTTGGTTTATTTTCCAAAAGTGTAAATAGATCATAAAGAAATCAAGACAGAAGGACTTTCCATTCTTTGTCTATCCGATCTCTCTGTTATCTCTAGGCTTTCATTTAAATTTTGTGAAGATCATTTGTCTCCGGTTTGTTAGTCTTACCGATTGCATACTCTTCAACTTTGCAAGCACGGTGATCTTGTATAACCAAGAAGGAACTTTGTGTCCTTGATTAACGAATCAGTTTGCGTTAAGAAACTTTGTGTTACGCGGATGTTATTTACATAACTTTGTGTCTTTAAATTCCATCTTATTTATACGATACGAATGATCTTGTTTTCAATTCATCAGTAACTTCGCATACATAAAGAATTACTCATTATCTATAATTCTGCATGTTTCCTTTACTGCTCATTCTCGCACTCTCATTCCTCAGTCCTTTTGTAATTGATGATCCTTATAAAAGACACTTTCGTAATATCCAAGTTTAACCAGAAAATCATATTTTGTATACTTGTAAATAAGTTTGTTTCTGAATAAGGGAACCTCTCCCATCAAAGAGGAGGGACTTTTTGTCCCCTGACTGTTGCTCTTCGTAAAGTCCTATTTGACGACCAACAGGTGGATCTAGTGTGTGTTGCATTTGATAACGAGTAAATAACTAGATGTAAAAGATGTGTACATGGATAAAATGAACTTCCCATCCTATGAAGTGTATGTAAAATAATACATCCCCTTTCCTTTGAATGGATGCTTGAATGATCTTAAATACCCTTTGGATCTAACCTTAGGTGGTGATAGCTAATGCTTAGTGCTTGGTCTTTTATTATGGTCACATAACTTTATATTTATATGATTCCCTTTCTTGAACTTTGTAACTAACCCTGAAATGACAAACTACCAAAATGATAAGATGCCCAAAAGACTAGAAAGGACCCAAAAGATGTGAGTAAAGTACAAAGAGGTTAAGGGTACCCAAAGGGGACAGGGGCACCTAATGTTGGCATCTTGGTGGGAGATGGTGTCAGGACTAAGAGAAAATAATGGGTCAAAGTTCAAAATGGGAAAGAAGGTGTGTAAGACCAAAATTCACAAAAAAAAGCAAGGAAAGATGGAAAAATACATGAGTTAATTAGTAATTTTATTACTTAGGAATCATATGAATAGTAATATGTGATCAGGAGTAGAAAAATACCCAACATGTGTGATTTTGTGTCTATAGTTTCCCCACTTTATGTTGTTGAGAAAATGCTCGATAACATAAATTAGATAAGATATGCGTACCTAATAACCATGTAGATCGATGGTGAAAAGCGTGCCAAGAGATAAGAAAAATTGTGGAGTGATAAAAATGTGAAGCGTGGAAACTAAAGAAGAGGAAGTGCAAAAATTGATGAAGATAATGACCCTACGGTGAGGGCATCTATGTTTATGTCGGGATTTTACTTTTTGTTGATGTTAAGTATTGATTGTAATTGATGTTGTGTTGATGATGTGACTACCACTTCCCATAAGGATGAACCTACAAAAGAGAAGAATGAACAAGTAGTCAAATACGTGTGTATATGATCAAAATGTGTAAAAAGTATGTAAAATGAGAAAATATGAAAAAATGAACATGTGCACCTGATCCGTGATGAGTGAAAAGTGTAGAAAGGATCTTGATGATGATGTAGAAGAACAATTTTTTTGGGTGATCTCATGCTATTGTGTTGAGTGCGATTTTTTTGGGCGATCTCACACCAAAAATGGAAGAAGTGTAGGGAGAAAATTCTAGTGTCATCCTCCAACCTTTAACTGCTTCCTAAAATGTATAACACCACTATAGATGGTGTGTAAAAATCCAATCCGGTTCAAACAATTCCGATCCAACGTGAAAGTAGAAAATATTGTGTAGTGCATACGTGTCGAGTGCTTAAGGGTTGTGTGCCATTTAAAAGCTATTGTGTGAAGTGATGAAGAATGTTCTAAATTAAAAATTGTTGTGTAACTACCCCCAGCCACGGGAATCTAGGAAGCGTCGGGGTGCCCAGCGCTACTGTCGTGGTCAGGTGATAGTGTTTGTGCTTTGATGAGGACCCAAGTATGATTTTGAGCCCTGTTTGTGACTCTATTTTGTACCAGTATTGAATTGTGTTGTGTGATGACTATGAACTATTGTGTGGGGTGACTAGTTCACCCAATAGATGCCCCCATCATTTGGGGTGCATGTGACGTCGCTGAGGAGTATGTGTCCCAAAGGAGGACAGACCGTTCTACTAAAACCGATGCACTACAAGAAAAGGGAGTGTGCTTGGTAAAAACCAAGGCACACACAAACAAAGTGGATAGGAAACAAGTGTTAGTGCAAGCAAATACAAACATGCATGTATAAGACAAAAATTAAACTAATAAGAAAGCAAACAATGTATAAGCTAAGACATAGGAAGACACTGTAGACCGCAAAAAGATTCAAACATGGGACATCACTCATGATTTTGCAAGATAATCAAGGCCATAGTGGTTGCTGAAAGCATAAAATAAAGCAGAGAATAAGCAAGACATAGGGAAAATACCGCAAACAATGACAGACTAGAGAAAACAATGTAATGATAACCATTTTAATAAATAGACCTGCAAAGTAAATGTTGTAGTGTACAAATGTGGATGCCCCTAGGAGCCATTGTGGAACCCGTAATAGGTACCATGCCAAACATCCATGCTGCGTGTGTGTATCTCAGAATCTAAAATTACAACTAGAAAGTAAGTGAACACGCATGTGTATATGATAAATATAATGACATACGAAATATCTGACTAACATGTGTAATAAAGTGTACATGTAATTAGTAAATGCAAGAAAGACTAATTGTGACCATGCTATGTAGTATGCTATGGAAATGTGATATGGAATGGAATGTAGTATGTGATTGATAGGGGAAGCATGCCCCCGAGTGAATGTGAATGAGTATGCATGAGATGAGGTTCATTTATACATGTCCCCCTCATCACTCAAGAATGAAATGTAAAACAAGAGTGTGTCATTGAGAAATGGTTTGAATTGTGTGCGCTAGAAAGATGTGATCGATATAACATGGGAGCATAGTGAGTGAATGAATGCGTGAGTGTGGTGAGGTCCATTTGAGATGTAGACCCTCAATAGTCGAGTATGGATCATGGAACTAAAGTGCATCATAGGGTAATGAGTGCAACGCGTAAAAGTATATGTAAGAAAGAGAGAATGAATGTGTAAAATGAATAATGCACATAGTGTGTGGTAGAAGTTGCGATAAGAGGATGTCGAGTATGTTTGAAGTATGTAACATGTAGTGTATTATGTTTTGTGTGAGGTTCATGTATATAGTATGCCCTCAATAGTCAAGTGTGAACTGTAGCACAAGAGTGTGTCATCGGGTAATGACGATACAAATGTATCGAGAGTGTATGCTTGTTGTGGAAGACTAGACGTGGAGGGATGTGAGTGTGTTATACTTATTAGTGCTAGGGGGAGAAATAAGTATGATGCTCCCCAAGTATATTTTGATGAGTGTAATATCCAATGAATGGTGTTTGAGGTAGATAGATAGGTGATATATAACGATGATGAAGGATAATAGGTAGTATATAATTGATTGAGTAATGTGATATATGAGTGATGAAAAGTGATATTGTATGTGTGAATAGAGATAGATGGTAATATATGTATGCATGTTTGAATGATTATGTAATAGAGTGATATGTCAATGAAGCATGTAATGTGAAGATGAAATGGGGCTCTTATTGGAATAGACCCTTCAACAATCATGTAAGAACTGTAAGAACATGAGTGTGTCATCATGGCGATGAGGTGAGAAAAATCACCTACCAAAGACCAAGCGGGCGTGGAGCAGTGGAAGTATGTGAAGTGGAAGAAACAAAAGTATATGAACCAAATTGAATGTCCAATGAGATGATGTCAATGATATGAGATGCATTGGTGGGAAGCACAAATATTGTCGGCTTAGGAAGCCAATGTGTAGTAGAAGCATTATGTGGAGGATGAGATGATACAGTGGTGGATGAATGAGATGGAGAGAATGCATGAATAATGAACTGTGGTGGTGAACGAATAGTGACCTTAGAAGCAGGTGAAGGAGATAAGTGAACTTAAGTAACAACACGCTTGCATGGAACTAGAGACATAGACCACTCATGAGAGTGAGAGCCAAAGGTAATGATACCCTTGTATTCTAATTGAACGTAATGTGTCATAAAGGATGCACAGTCATTATCACAATGGCCATTGATGTGATGATATTTTCAATAAGGATGATCACATTAGCATTGCAAGCGATGGGGAAGATGATGTTGATTAGAAGGAAAGAGAATTAAACACTTATCAAGAAAAGAATACAACACATCATGAGGCTTAGTAGCATGAGAAAAGTGTAATGGCTCCCAAGTAGGAGATGCATAAGTTTTAGGAAGAGAGCAACATGGTGGAGGAGATGGAGACCTTGGAGGATGCTTAATAGATGGAAGAGGAGAAGAACTAGATGATGCAACGGTAGCAAAGTAGGAGTATTTATAGCATGTGTAACAATGATATCTTGTTATAGATCAATGACCTTATAGCATAATAGTATGAATGACTCACATGTTTCATATTTCAAATGTCTCTTTAAAGAAGTAATCAAGCCATGATAAAAGATGAATTGCTTCTCTAAATCAATGGGATGAAAGACTAGCTGATGCATGTAAGCATTGAAACATAGAATATAATCAATAATAGGTTCCGGCTTGGCTTGATGTACGCTAGGTAAGCGATCATGTGTGACTCTAGGAACATTGTTAAGTATAAAATGTCAAAGAAATACTTCTTCCATCTCACAATAGGTACTAGTAGATTTAAAAGGTAGATGCATGTACCATTGTAGAGAATCATCACTAATACTATGATGAAAAAATTTAAGTAATAGTTGATCATTCGAGTAAGAAGCCATAGCTAGATGATAATTCTTGATATACAAATATGGATTTCCAGTACCTTCAAAACATAAAAATGTAGGCATGATAAAATCCTTATGGAATGTTGAATTATGAATCTTTTTAGGAATGAGATTGCCATGTAAAGAATTGTTATCAATAGAAGCATAATAGTATTTTCTTTCAAGAGTGAGAGATTGGACCTGTGATTGTAATTACCCAACAACATATATGAGTGACAAGATATCATGTGAAGGAAATGTATAAGATTTGGATTTTACATTGAGTGGTTGAAGCTTGCCATTATGAGTGATCATAGGAATGTCATGAGAGGTAGAGGAGGACATCGATTCAATAGGAACACTAGATGTAGGTGCGGAAGAAGTAATATGTGGTCAAGAACATGGAATGTCAATAGAAGCATTAAGAATAACATTAGAAGATTCGGTAGGAGATGAAGCAATAGAAGGAGGAGAATCAACATGCATGTTACTAGATACAATCTCAGAAGAAGATGAAAACAGAGGAGAGAATTCACATTCGGCATTATGCAAAGAAGTAGAATCGTTACTAACATGTGTATTATCAGTATTACACAAAGACTCGCATACATGGATTTCATCAAGTGTATCATATACATATAATGAAGTAGGAGAATAAATATCATGGGCTGTATCTTTACAATCATGAGAGGCATTTTCATAAATTAAAGGAGCATGATATGTGGCTATATAATCATCTGGATAGTATTAGAAAAAAATCATGCACATGTACATTTTCATCATGATTTTTATCTACGAGATATCATGATCAAGACCAAACATATAATCGATAATAGCATCATCTATAGTTTCAGTAGAAATTAAATAAGGTGGAGTGACCCTTGTGCTAAATGAGTAGCAAAAACAAGAAGCACATCTAGAAAATTTTCTCTTTAGAAACAATGCTAAGATTAGAGTGTTTGAAACTAGTAGGAATCATGTGTTTATTAGCATCTAGCTGTCTTTGAACATTATCATCAAATTTAGCATAACGGTAAAGATCAAACAATTCAGCCTCAACACCATCATCAAGGATAGGATTAACACTCTCATGATGCATAGCTTTCTTAGGAGAATAAGAGTTACTTTTAGTCATTTAGGGTTTCAAAGTGGATCTTAAGGCAAGGAGTTCTAAGTCTGCAGTTCACCAAAATGATTACAAAAATATAATATTTATAGATGCCTAAATCAAATTTCGTGTATGAGTAAATGAAGAACAAAATAGACCCAAGAAAATAAGTAATTAATATTTAAAACCCCAAGTACAAATGAAGAGATAAAATGACTTATATAATTTGTAATTAGTCCTGACTATGCCAAAGTGATGAAATTATCAATAGAGAAGGGAGAATGTTGTAAAGAAGCCTCATAAAAATGTAGAGATGCTAGAATAGGATAGATTGGGGTGCCTATAGAAGGTCGTGTGTTCTGGGGTGTTCTAGACCTATTTTGGGCACCTATTACTTCCCAAGACCTCTGAAAACTAGTTTCACTAGGTCACAAAATGTTCACCTTCCTTTGCTTTACTTGTCACTAGTAGGTAACATGATGATCATCGATATCACTTTGATAACCTACAATAAATATTTCACATGCAAAACCCTCAAAAGTGCATCAAATCCCAAAAAGAAAATAATGCAAATGAGGGGTCAAACTGTCCTCAATGACAAATAAGTGATCTTACGATTGAGAACTGCACTACATTTCAGACCCAATATAGTTATCTGTGTGTGTGTGTGTGTGTGTGTGTGTGTGTGTGTGTGTGTGTGTGTGTGTGTGTGTGTGTGTGTGTGTGTGTGTGTGTGTGTGTGTAAATAATCATTCCTAGGTGGCTCTTGTGTGTGTCACACTTGATAGTGAGTAAATAGCTAGATGTAGAAGATGTAAGTAGATGTGTGCATGGAATAGAATGAACTTCCCATCCTATGAAGTGTATGTAGAAGAATGCAATCCATTTCCCTTGAATGGATGCTTTAATGCTCTTGAATAAATTTTGGATGTAACCTTAGGTGGTGATAGCTAATGCTTGATGTTTGGTCTTTTATTATGGTCACATAACTTTATATTTATATGATTTCCTTGCTTGAATTTTATAATTAACCCCGAAAAGGCCGACTACCAAAAATATAAGATGCCCAAATGGCTAGAAAGGACCCAAAAGATATTAGTAAAGTACAAAGAGGTCAAAGGTGCCCATAAGAGACACGGGTGCCTGATGCTGGCATCCTAGGTGGGCGGTGGTGTCTAGACTCAGAGAAACTAAAGGGTCGGAGGTCAGAATGGGTAAGAAGGTGTGTAAGACCAAAAGTGGAAATAGAAATAAAGAAAATATGGCCAAAGACATGGGTTAATTAGTAATTTTCTTATTTAGGAATCATATGAATAGTAGTAAGTGATCATGACTATATAGATACCCAAAGTTCATGATTTTGTGTCTACAAATACTATAGATGCTTTGTTATTAATATTGGAACCAGAAACTAATATGGTGAGGACTATATAATGATTTTATAGTATTGACCTAGATTTTTATAGTATTTAATTGATATATAAAGTCATGTACCCTTAAGCGATCGTTTTTTAAAAATTCTTGTGTGCTTCACTTCCCTAGAAATGTGCTTCATTGTATGCCACTCTTATTAGCAAAACATATAATCATGTGAAACAAAGTGGAAACCCTAGATACCTATAGTACCCTTCATCAAAGAATTATATAAAAAGGAGAAATCATATATGTAGTGAGGATGGACTACCCTTGACAATCAATCCTTTCCAAACTAATCCAAGTGTTGCACTACATTCCCTCATGTAGTTATCCTAAGTGCATGTGCAAGAGTGAGTGTGATCATCACAAACCCCCTACAAGTATCGTCATGTATCTTGCTACAAATGTAGTGGGCTAACTATAGAATAGAGAGAGTAACCACTACGGTAATAGTGAGATGTTAGAATAAACCCTCTAACCATTAAAAACCTCGACAATGCTTGGAGTAACTTTTCTATTACTAAGAAAATGCTCTATGACCTTTATATGCTTAAAAATGGAGGACCTAGTTGAATGCTTCATAATTCTAGTATTGGCTACTCTAAATGATGTGAAAGTGATTTAGGGAGATCTAGGAGATTCTTGAGTGCTTTTGGAGTTTTATTTGCAATTGTATCTTGTAAAAGTGTCGGTGAGTTATAAATTGATATTGAATTACTTATATAACCTTATATGGATGAAATATTATGATAAATCCAACCCTAAGAAGATGAAACAGATCAATAAAGAAATCCAAATTGAAATAAGAATATGAAGATAGGAAGGGAAAAGATTGTAAAAGTAAGCTATGGCCATACAACATATCCTCATCAAAATGTATGGTCTTGGACAAGAAACATGTGGTGTAAAACAAAAAGTTCTAGAATGATGCTCATGGACTCTTTACTAATTTTTTTAGTATTATTTCTTGAGTTTGCGATAGTGTAGACATTAGAGGTGAGAAAGTCAAGAAATAAATAGAGAGATGCGTTGTTTGGACATAGAATGTGAGCTTTTATCTTAAAGTAAGGAAACATAACCAAAATTTTAATTTTCAAAAGATAATTTACCAAATTTGAGTGTCTACATTTCCCCCTTTAAGTGTGTAGTTGAAAATTATGTGATTAAAAGAACAATGTACACGAGTTTATACACACACTTTGTAAATGCTTGATAGTTGTCTTCTAATGTGTTGGTGGTTGCATGCTCCAGGTGAAACCTACAACATAGATTGTAATCAACGTCTATGCTATAAATTGAATTGTAACTCAAATTATAAAAAGCATTTGTAACTTTTTTAGATTTAAACTTGCATGAAATAAAGATAAGGATATGCAAAACATGGATGGAATACACATGTTCATTATACGGAGCGAGGAGATCATGTTTTTCCGTACTTTAGAGATTCATAATTGTTGTTGAGATACCAAAGGATTGGGGTGATCAATCCCAATTTGTTCCAATAGATAAATTAGAGTTTTTAGTGCATGCAACCCAATACTAAATGAGGGAGAGATAGAGGAAGCAAAGAACCTTGTTAAAATAGAATACCATGTATTAAAATGTTTAGTAACCCTAATATATCCCGCTTTAAAATTAGATGAAATGACACAGTAAAAATATTCAAATTGAACTCAAAATTAGAACATAAGAAGGGACATTAAATTGTACGGTCTTAGACAGAAACATGTGATGTAAAATTTTTTTCTATAATGATTCTAAGGTATTATTTACTACTTCGGTTAATTAATATTTATTGAGTTTGGGATAGTGTAGATTATAGAGATGAACAAGTTAAGAAAGAGCTAGAGATATGCACTAATTAGATTGAAAATATGAGAATTTTCCTTGTAAAGGAAGCATAACCAAACTTGTGGGTAGATGCAATATAATAGGGTCAAAAGGTGGGATAAGTGGCCACCTTTTTTGAAAAATACCAATATGTAACTAGCTTGGAGAGACTTTTAGAGGCACCTAGTCAAATAATTTTATGACGACGTAAGAAGATAAATTGTGACACTTTGAATATAGTTTCTAAATATGTAATTTTTCAATACCCAAATGAGATAAATATGAAAAATTTGCTTATTTTTAATAGTGATGATAATTTTTATGAAAACATAAGAAAAGTGCATGTGTACAAACACACATTTTTGGAGAAAATGAATATTTTTAAAAATAAAATTTCGTACAAACTTTTAGAAAATTATGAAGATTGTTGAGAATATTTTTTCATATTTTTAAAATTAATATAATAATTTTAAATGATTTTACAAGTCAAGAAAATGGGAAAATTGAAACTGCAAGTGTATGGACACAACATTTGGAGCTTAAATTCACATATTTGAATTTGAATTTTTAAACAATACCCAAAAATGAGTATATTGTTGAGATATAACTTTTTAAATATATTGATTCACCGTAAAAAAATTATTAATTATTGGTAACGTTAATCAATCAATCACATTGATTGTGTTAAGTAGAAATTAAGTAATAATTCAAAATAATATTTCAATATTTTAAAAATTATATTTTTGAAAACTAGATTCTCCCCTCTACAAACTCATATAATTATGTTTTAAAAATACATAAAGATGAAAAATATTTTGTGCCTATGAAGGCGAATAATTTTTCAAAATTCTCCAAATTCCCTTTTGCCTAATTTAATGCAAGTCAAAATTTGAGGTTCGGTTCCCTAAGCCTAATTGATTAATTAAACCTCCTCTAACTCCCATGAATCATTAATCCCAATTAATCACCTCTAAGCATGCTTATCCACTCCTAATTCTACATCTCCATTATCCCTCATTCATTAGAAGTTGTGCTTTTCTCAAAAAGGTAAGCTATAAAAACAACCCAGTACCTCCTTAGCAAAACACACCATGTCCTTGTAAGACATACATACTCATTTCTCATAAGAAAATTTCTATTTTTGGAAGGCTTGCCAAAATTGAGAAAACTCCCTACTTGTTGAAGTAGTAAGAGAAGAATCAAACATGGATCTTGGGCCATTTTGAGGAGATATCTTCCTTTACCAAGTTCCTTAATTGTCTGTGGCTTACGTTTAGCTTGTAAGGAACACACACATATTGAAATCACATCCACACAATGAAGGGATATTTGCATTAATGTTTTTCATATTTATGTAAGTTATTAAGCTTCTTTTCAAATTATTTATTTTGATGTATTTGCTTAATGGAATAGATATAGGGTTTACTTGGTGTTAGATCCTTAGCTTAATTTTTCCTATTTATTTACCATGCATATATATGGCATGCCCAAAGTGGAACACCTTTTTGTCTCATGCACATTTCTTATTTAGTTTTACATGCATTTTCCTTCAAGTTATTTGAATTTGTTGTAAATTTCCATGTTTTTGTTGATATTTGTTGGTATTTTATAGTTTTAAGTGTAAAGAGGCAAAGTGATGCCGAAATTTGATCTTCTAAGTGAAATCCTTCATTTTTGACATTTTAGCTTGTGTTTTGAGTTTTGAATATTTCAACGGACTTTCCCTAAAATAAATTACCTCTCTTATGCTTGTGGTGGCCTCGCGTTGTGTACCTTTTGCTTTGCTTTTCCCTTTTGGTAGCCTCAATGTATCCGGTGGCGGTTTTGACTTATAATGGTAGTTTTGCAGTATAATGTGGTGGCTCTAGTTTTACTGGTGGTTTCACGCATCTCTTTGGCGACCTCGACCTGCAACAACAAATTTGAGCCATCTTCTAGCGACCTCACTTTCTTTAAAGGAACCTCCGATTTTTCTTATATTTCTTTTTATTCTACCATTTTTCTTAAATTTTATTATTGTTTACCATTATTATTTTTCACTCTGCGAAAGGGAATCTTGTACTTACAAGATTTGATACACATATTTTGATAAAATAATTGATATTATTTTGTTTCGTATTGAAAGTACTATTGATAAGCACTTGGTGACATGGAAATAAATTTCAGCTTAGCGGAAAAAACATATTTTCATGAAAAATGATATTCAAGAGTGAAAAATAAAGGAAAGTTTATAAACAACAACATCTTTGTTTTGGTCGGCATTTTTGTTATCTATCTAGTGGTCTCATGAAAAATTAGTAGCCCCACCTTTGTATGGTAGTGGCCTTAGTTTTGACAGATTCGTCCCTACCTAGTAACAAACTCACCAAAATTTTAGCATCCTCGTGATATCTAGTAGAGGCCTCACTATTTAGTGGATTCACTGCAAAAGAGTGACCTCACTCTTTATGTCAATGGTATTGCGATAGAGAAACTTAGTTTTTACTTTATATCACTTTTTGTCAATTAGTTTTCACTTGGAGCTATTTTTATTGTGAAACTACTAATTTTTGTGTGTAGGTCTCCATATCCACTTGCCAAAGCCTATTGCTAAGTAGAAACAAACAAATTAAACAAAAAACCAAGTTGTGTTCTCATCATTTTACTTTATTTTACTTCACACTTTGACTACTTTTTCTTAAAAATTGCACGTTTGTATATTCTATGGGATTAATCATCTTTCTAAACACTTAGGTTGCTTGTTAAAGGTTAGAAATACAAGGTTAATTTTTTCCTTAACCATCTAGGATTCTTGTAAAAATGTTATATATTAGATTAACATTTTCCTTAAACATTTTACAAGGGTCTTTGTTTCTCTTCCGGATCTCTTAGTTGCGTGTTTGTACCTTGTATTAACTACATATTCTCTGTCATGTACCATAAGGTGATATTGGAAATCGAAACAATCAGAAAATTTTCTTTATAAGGTTTTTGTGGTTAGGAAATCATTACCTAATCATTTGGAAAAATCCCATGTGTCGATGGGCTATATAATGGGAAGATCAATCATTTTTTCCAAGTAGGAGTTCACTTTTACGTGGCTCCTATGAAGTGAGGGGTGCATTTTCCTCCAATACCTATGCCCTAGAATGGATCCCACAGGAAACAACCGCTGTCATTTTTGGCCAAGCTCCACCGCAAAAAATGGAGAGAAGGGGATGGGTGTTTGCTCCTTTGAATAGAACTTATAGACTTGTGCATTTCCTCAAAACTTCCTAGCTTTTCTTAGAAAATTCACAAATTCAAAAAAGGAAAAATGACAATTTACAACTGTTACACTTTCAAAATTTACCTATATTTCCTTGACAAAAGTCACCAAACATCCTAAAATTAGAAAATCCCCATTTTGCAGCCATTACATTGTCCATTATGTTATCCAAATCAACCTAGAAGTTCCCTCAATTCAAACATGTTAAAACACAATATCATTTAAAGTTCACACATCACCATAACATCTATCACTTGGTTAGGATATAAATGAAGTAAACCTTATGCTTTCCTTTGGGATTCGTTAGAACAATCCTTTGATGATAAGCTTGATCTTATTGATCATAGTGATGGAGAAAAAGAAACACCACATGACATATTAAAAATAATCCACCAGGGGAAAATTGGATAACAATTTGGTGAATTACTAGGTAATTTTCTTGATAGATTGAAAATATCGGTGGCACAGGAAGCATCCATTTGGCATGGAGTTAACCTAATAATCTGAAACTGATCTAAAACTCACACCCCGACTCCACTTGAAGCAATCGTCGAACATGAAGCTTGAATTGACCATCTCATTATAAAAATTTCTGAATTAGTTTTTATGAGAGTGTAAAGTTGTTTTGAATCTAAAATTTTACCTTGTTTCCTTTGTAACTATTTTTTTGAGATTAAATGAACACTTACTAAAAATTGTACTAAAATATGATATTGCTAAGTTTGAAGAAATTAAAGAACTTGGTCCCTAACGAGAGTTGCAAAATCTTCAAAGATGGACCCAAATGCTGATTTATTGACAAGTAGGAAGCATTTTAAAGTTCCAGCTTTCATGTTGTTCCGATACATGCATTTGGAAATGTCCCAAACATTCTACTTTTACATTGAACATTGCTTCCTCAAATGAACTATGTAACAACAACGAGACCACAAAAACTATGTAAAAATGAAAATCATACATGTTCCAAGTGGAAACATGTAGAGTGTGCACAAGAACTTCTTTTACTGAAATAAAACCTAGTCTACCCTACTCTAACCAGAGGTAAAGGAAACTCAAAAAAATCTCATGCAAGTGAGAGAAGTAGCTTCCTTTCCTTATAAATTGAGACCATGTGAGTTATTTTGAAATGGACATGGTCTTTAATGAGGATAGAAAACTATCTTGAAGATGGATTTCTACCTCATTTCACAAAGTATCAACTAGAAACAAAAGAAATGCCTCTTTTAGTTGCTCTCTATTTGGATTTGAGAGGAATTATAGCTGACCCTTAACACATTGTAGCTCTTCCTCATGCTTTGAAAAAAACATGACTAGTTGTAAATCCTTTATTGGCTATAGAATAGCCAAATATTTGATTGGGCACATACCGATCCTTTTGGTTTTCCCATTAGTTTGAAGCTAAATCTCGAAAATGGGATCATCATGCATAATTTATTGAAGATGGAGACTATTTACAAGTTGATCTAAACTATTCTTTTCCTCTTCAAACAATTCTTCCACTTGTGGATCCTCTTCCTTGTTATTGAGCATGTCTAAAAGCTGATTTGAACCTTGTTATGCTTCCACAAACAACTCTACAAATGACCTTGCCTCCTCCATGATGATCTTTGATTTGATGATGGTGTTATCATGACTCCCACATTCTCAAACATAAGGTTAGAAAGATCAAACTCATCCATAAAATTAGATTCTTGTAAGGATGAAGAGGAAGAAGGATCTAAAACTTATTTTATGATCGGTTCTTCACTCACAACCTCCGAATTTGATTTTTCTTCTCCATGGTATGAAGCTCCTCATAAGTGGTTGCAACATATAAATATATTCTTGGTGGATCACCGCAATCTTAAAAAAGTACACCAAGTTATAAACATGCATGGTAATGGGGGTCATTGCATTTAATTGAAACATCTTTCTCACTTAGAAGCTTTTCTTCCTTTACTTTCAGCCCTTTAATTTCATTTTCCTTGAGTTTTAATTTTTCAATTAGAATTGGAAAAAATTTTGTGATGGGATGGGCCACTTATTCATACACTATGCTCTCGAGAATAAGTCCATTCCTCAACAATAATTTCACGATCTTTAAGAATAAGACTTGTTGGTTGTGGAGCTTGATAGTGACGGGGGTTTAGGGGCAGCGCCCCTGTAAGCCACATTTTACATGTATTTATGCATTGTGAAATCTGGACCGTTCCTTACTAGGTCACAGATCTAATGGGTGGTTTTCTATGTTTTCCTGAAATGATAAAAACCCTAATATGTTTAAAGGGTCGTAATGTAAGAGGCTCATTGTATCAGTGGTGACACTATGTGAGAGAGTTTTAGCTAGATGGAATAAAAGGATTGGCTGTTTCTGGTGGACGTAGCCCATTTTGGGTGAACCACATTAAATCTGTGTCTCTGCTTTATTGCATTCTTTTTTGTTTTACGTTTTTCTGCGTTATTCATTGCATGCTTGTTTATCTGTACAACTGGTATAATCCTAACAACTAGTATTAGAGCACATTTGAGATTTATTTGTTGGTAGTATACTTGTCGAGGGATTTCTGTTTGAGTGGGAGAAGCAGCAATGATAGAGGATAATAAGTTTAGAGTTGAGAAGTTTGACGGCTGAAGTTACTAGCTATGCAAAATGCATGTGGAAGATTACATGTATCAAAAGGATTTATACCTACCATTGGGAGGTGAAGGAGTGAAGCCCCCATTCATGTCTGATGAGGAGTGGAAGGTTCTAGATAGGAAGGCTCTCGGTGCGATTCAATTGAGTCTAGCATCATCCGTAGCTTCAAATATCTCACAAGTGAAGAGTACGGTAGAGTTGATGAAAACCCTAGCTAATTTATATGAAACACCTAGTGCATCCAATAAATTTTATTTGATGAAAAGATTGTCTAATCTACAAATGTAAGAAGGTGGATCTGTATCTAACCATGTTAATGATTTCCACACTATTGTAAATTAGTTAGATTCAGTTAATATCCCATTTGATGAGGAGGTTAGAGCATTATTATTCCTATGTTCTTTGCCAGAAAGTTGGGACAACTTAGTAATGGCAATTAGTAATACATCATCTACTTATCTTAAATTTGAAGATGTAGTAAGTGTCATTTTAAATGAGGAAATGCACAAGAAAAGTAAATGGGAAAATTCTTATTTTGGATATGCATTGAATATGGAGAATAGAGGAAGGAGCAAGGAAAAATCAAAGAGTAAGGCTCGTGGGAGATCTAAATCGAATATGGGTAGATCCTAATCTAGGAGTAGAGGCATTACTTGTTAGAACTATGGAAAGAGAGGACATGCTAAAAGGGATTGTTGGTTCAAAGGAAACAAAGAAAACCAGCCTGAAGGTATTAAAGAGGAAAATCTGACAGGTAATATTGTTCAGGATGCTCTTATACTTTCTCTTGATACTAGAGTAGAATCTTGGGTAATAGATTCAGGTGCCTCTTTCCATGCAACCCCTAATAAGGGCTATTTTAAAGAGTATGTCTAGGGAAATTTTGGATAGGTTTATTTAGGTGATGATGAGCCATGCAACATTATCGAGAAGGGAAATGTACACCTGAAATTACATAATGAAACTACATGGATATTGAGAGACGTGAGGCATGTACCTAGTCTCAGGAGAAATATCATCTCTGCAAGACAATTGGGTGGTGAAGGTTGCACAATCACATTCACTTCAGATGCTTGGAAGGTTTCCAAGGGTGCCCTGGTAGTGGCACGGGGTAAGAAAGTAGGCACTCTTTATTTTTCTACTTGTATATCTAATTCTTATACAATATTGTCTACTTCAGATGAGGATGCCAGCATGTGGCACAATAGATTGGGACATATGAGTGATAAGGGCATGAAAATTCTTCAGGAAAAGGTAAGATTTCAAGTTTGAAGCATTTGAACTTAGATTTTTGTGAGCATTGCATTTTTGGGAAATAGAAAAGCATCGATTTCTCAAGGCGAGAGAATACCAAGAAAGAGCAAAAGTTGGAGCTAGTTCATACGAGATGTGTGGGGGTCACCCATGTTGCGTCTCATGGCGGTTCTTTGTACTATGTCACATTCATAGATGATGCCACAAAGAAGGTATTGATATATTGCATTAAGCATAAGTCTGATGTCTTTGATACATTTAAGAATGAATGTGGTTTTAAATTGAAATGTTTGAGATCGATAATGGCGATGAGTATTGCAGTAAGAAATTTGATGATTATTGTTCCTTGAATGAGATTCATAGAGAGAAAATAGTTCCCAGGACTCACAACAAAATGGTGTTAGTGAGAGGATGAATAGAACAATAATAGAGCATGCACGGTCATTGAGATTGCATGTGGGGCTGCCTCTTCGATTATGGGTAGAGGCCGTAGATACTTCATGTACTTAATCAACCACGGCCCTTCGAGTGCATGAGATGGAGGAATTCTTGAAGAATATTGGACCTAGAAAGAGGCAAACCTTTCATTTTTAAGAGTATTTAGTTCAAAGGCATTTGTGCATGTTAATAAAGAAAATAGAAAAAAATTGGATTTGAAATCCAAACATTGTACATTCATAGGCTATGGCTCTAATGGTGATTATGGATTTCAATTTTGGGATCTAGATGAATCTAAGATAATTAGGAGTCGTGATGTTGTTTGGTGTGAAAATAGAATGTAAAGGATCAGGTACATGATGACAAAAAGCCCAAGGAAGATTTGGTTGAGGATATAGCTCCTAAAAATGAACTCTCGGATGGAAAATATCCACCTACAGGTACCGAGGTTGACAATTTTGTAGGCCGAGCACGATAGCCAATGTCAACATCGGCACCTCTGTCATAAATTCAAGAAAATGAGTAGAAAGAAAATAATGATCTCGAGACACCCCCATATTTGGTAAGAAGGTCACAACGTATTAGTAGACCTCTAGAAAGATTTTCCCTTGCTTTGTATTATTTGTTACTAATAGATAGTGGTGAGCCAGAGAGCTTTGATGAGGCAATGCAGGTGGAGTCCACTAAGGAGTGGGAGCATGGCATGAATGAGGAAATAGACTCCCTGGAGAAGAACCAAACATGGGATTTAGTCAAATTTCTGGCTGGGAAGAGAGTACTACAAAACAAATGTCTCTACTGTGTGAAAGAAGAAGAAGGTGGACATAAAAGGTACAAAGCAAGGCTTGTAGTGAAGGGGTATGAACAAAATAAAGGTATCAATTTTGATGAAATTTTCTCCCTGTTGTAAAGATGTCTTCCATTCGTACTATATTAAGTTTAGTTGTTGTTGAAGATTTACACTTAGAGCAACTTGATGTCAAGATGAAATTTCTCCATGGTGACTTAGAGGAGGAGATTTATATGTAGCAACCACTTGGATATGAGGTGAAGGGTAAGGAGAAATTGGTTTGCAGGTTGAAGAAGAGCCTATACGGGCTCAAGCAAGCTCCCGGAAATGGTATCTAAAGTTTGATAGTTTTATGCATGAGCATGGTTTTACTAGATGTCAATCAGATCATTGTGTATACTTTAAATGACTGGATAGTGGGAGCTACATTATTCTTCTTATATGTAGACGATATGATTGTAGCAGAGGGGTCTAATATGCATGAAATTGAAAAGCTTAAGGAAAATCTTGCACAAACATTTTCAATGAAGGATTTGGGTACAACAAAGAAAATCCTCGGTATGTAAATCAAGAGGGACAAAAAAATAATAAATTGGTGTTGTCTCAGGAGGACTATGTAGAAAAGGTGTTAGAGAGGTTTCAGATGCAGAATGTGAAACCAGTTAGTACACCATTGGATGGGCATTTTAGATTAAGTAAAGAGCAATGCCCAAAAACACAAGAGGAAAAAGATTATATGGCATGGGTTCTCTATTCTTCAACAGTTGGGAGCCTTATGTATGCCATGGTTTGTACCGTGCTAGATATTTCCCAAGTAGTGGGAGTTATTAGCGGTATATAGAAAATCAGGTAAAGCACACTTTGGAAGGCGATCCAGTGGATTCTCGAGCATTTGAGAGGGACCACTATTAGGCACTTGTGCTTCGGAGGGTCAGATTATAATTCACAAGGATTTGTGGATTCAAATATGGTAGGAGATATGGATAGAAGGAGGAGCACTACTGGATACATGTTTATAGTTGGTGGTGCGGCAGTGAGTTGGATCTCAAAGTTATAGAAGGTAGTTGCCTTATCTACTACAGAGGTGGAATATGTTGCAGTGACTGAGGCAAGTAAGGAAATGTTATGGATGAGCAGGTTCATGGAGGAGTTGGGTAAGGAGTAAGGGGATTGTAAGTTACATAGTGATAGTCAAAGTGCAATTCAGTTGGTAAAGAACTCACCTTCCATTCAAGAACAAAACACATTTAGCTAAGATATCACTTCATACGAAAATTGTTGGAGGATGGGCAGCTTCAGAATAAAAATTCATATAGATGATAATCCTGCGATATGTTTACTAAGCCAATGAAAAAGGAGAAGTTGGATTTGCATTCAACTTTTGTGGGTCTTCAAGATTAATCTTGAAGTGGAAGAAACAAGCCAAGAATAAAAGTCCAAGCAGGAGCTGTAGTGGTGGAGTTACAACAATCAATCTCCAAGTGGGATATTGTTGGTTGTGGAGCCTGATAATGACGGGGGTTTGGGGGCAGCACCCCGTAAGCCACATTTTATATGTATTTATGCATTATGAAATTTGGACCATTCCTTATTAGGTCACAGATCTAACGGGTGGTTTTCTATGTTTTCCCGAAATGATAAAAACCCTAATATGTTTAAAGGGTCGTAATGTAAGAGGCTCATTATATCAGTGGTGACACTGTGTGAGAGATTTTTAGCTGGACAAAATAAAAGGATTGGCTGTTTTTGGTGGACGTAGCCCATTTTGGGTGAACCATGTTAAATCTGTGTCTTTGCTTTATTGCATTCTTTTACTCGCTTTCTGTTTTTCTCGTGTTATTCATTACATGCTTGTTTATCTCGTACAACCGGTATAATCCTAACAAGACTCACCTTAGCTGATTTTATAGAAATTGGAGAAGGCTGAATATCAGGTTCTTGGTGATGAACCCCTTTGGATTCAAATTCATTACTCCAATCCTTGAAGTTCTTAATTTGAGTTAAGCCCTCTTTAGCTCCTTCCCAATCCAATCGTCATGGCTCGCATGTGCATCCTACTATCCGAAGAATGAAACTCAATCCTTGTTTCCTTGAAAGATTGAAGATATTTTTAGTGAGTAATGGATCCTTAGGAAACCAAGAAACTCTAGTCGTTGGTTAACCTACAAATAATTCATGATTTTCAACTAATTTTTCATAAATTTTAGGCACATATAGATATGATTTTATAAAGTGGGGAAGGGTTTAGCCCTTTGCTGAGTTTGTAAAGGTTCAAATGGTGGAGGAGGTGAAATATTTTCTTGTGAAGGAGATGGAGATTTGGGAGGGATGATAGCAAAAATATGAAGGTGATATATGAAGGAAGAAGATGGAGAAGGGGAAACCTCAATGGGAGCAAAGAGAAATCTAGGGACATGATATCCAAGCCGAGATAGTGCGGGTTGGGAAGGATAAAAGGTAGGGCTATCAGATGGTAGTGTAGGATTTCCCCATTGATAGGGTTTCCTAACACTATATTGGTAAGCCTCCATTTCTTCAAACCGCTTTGAAATTTGAGGCATCTTTTCAACCATAAATTGCAGCTTTTGTTAAGGACTTAACTAGTTTGGAATATGGCGAACCCCTAGACAATGCTACCTAAAACAAATCCTAGCTGCCTTTATTACACATGTAGCTCTAACCTGCAACATGCTTGCCTCCATTCCTTGAATCTATCTTTGAGAATCATCATCTTCCTTGATATTTCCTCCATCACCTACATAAACTTGTTCTTGATAAATATTTTGGTTAGAAAATAACCATATGGGTTAGTGGGGGGTGGGTTATATGCATATTATTCATGATAGGGATCATAAAAATGATTTGTGGAAGGATTCTCACAATATAGAGGTGGAGGGTAATGATATTGCTATTGTAAATGAGGGTTTCAATGAGAAAATGAAGTCATGATTGAATAACTTCATGAATGAAAGGAAAATGAAAGAATGGAAGGGAAATAATGAATGAAAATGAATGGAAGGAAAGGGAAAGGTCTCTGAACTTAGAAAATGGGTTACTTGAATCAATGGAGTCTCCAAATGCGTTGAAAATTATTCCAAAGGCTGAATACCATCAAGAACACATCAATCTTGCTAGTATGAAGTTGTAAATTTCTTCAAACCTGTCCCACTGAGCATTCCAAAACTGTTGGATGAGTTTATCCTAACATCTAATCCCATTCTAACAATCCACGGACCAAGGGATGAGAGAGGTGCATGATAATGGAAATCCTTGGCTAAAAGATTTGTGAGGGTGTCATCAGTGGAGGTACTTTCAAATAATTCATTAAGAAAGATAGGTTAATTGAAAAATCCTTATTAGCTTAAGGTGTTTTAAAGCGTTTCCAAATGGACTATGACCCTAAACCTATAAAAAAATCCACATTTTTCAACAAAAATAAAAAATTTCATAGGTGACAAAATCAAATTTTCTAAACACATCCAAGGGGTCCAAAACAAACCACTTAAAAAAATTTCTTAGGGACCACCTAAATTCGATAGAAAACATTGGAATTACACCCCACTTTGTGAGTCCATGTCATTGATCCTTAGAAAACTTGATTCAAACAATATGATCACATTCTCTAATAACACAAATTTTGAAGATGATGCACCTAAACCATCATGGTACAAAGACCATGAATATTGTGAATATCATCATGTCAAATGTCATGGTATAAATTGATGTATGAAACTATAAAACTATAGTCAAGATATTTTAGATCAAGGGGATATAGAAATTGACGCACAAGAACCCAATAAATCATCAAATAATAAGTTGGGTACATACACGAAACCTTTTCAAAAGAAAAAACAACAACTAGAACCGCAACTAGATCAAGGTCAATCCTTATAAGGAAAAAGTACTAATCATATTGTCGCCAAGACATCAAATCCATTCCATTCTCTCGTTAGGAATATTTATATTGTAGTGTGAACACACAATATTATGTGAGTGATTATATTATCTAGGATAATATAATATGTGTTGTAATAGTTAATTACATTATGGTAAATGCAATTATGAGTGGGTGAGTAAACATTGTTATGAGTTGTTAAGTGAAAAACTCATTAACAATATTAGTTTTGTCGAAAAAAAAATCTCACGTAAAATAACATGGAGTTGTTTTAGGAGTTATGTGTGGAGATATTTATGGAGACTAACTTTCCTCAAATCTAGGAACAACCTTTCCTATATAAATGGGTGTAATACTTCCAATGAAATAATAAGAATGAAGAGTAAGTTTTTAAATTTAATTTATGTAATTCTGATATTATATTTTCATTTGGTACCAGAGTAGGTTTGATGTAGGAAATTTCAGTATTTTCTTGATCAAATCCGTATCAAAGAATAACTTGGGGTTTTCTATACATTTTTATGTTGAACAATGCATTTTTCAGAAACTATAGTAGAAATTTCAGCGTAACCTAGTGCATATTTTTAAAGATATATGGATGTCACTATGCAACTATCAAATTGAGTGCATTAATACTTCTACTAAAAGTTTTCTCCAATTTCCAATAATGTTGAATTATTAATACAAAGTCTTGGCTTGCTTGGAGGTTCCAAGGTATTCTATATAAAATTTTAAAGTACCTGATTTAATTATATATATTTTTATGAGTATTGTACAAAATAATGTAGAAATTAAATCTGATTGACAATTTTAAAGGACAAGATTTTCATACATGACAACTACATATGCAATTGCATTAAATAGAAAAGGACTTATGGGATGTAGTTAAAGCTAATGCAATTCCACCAACAACTACAAATGAATTAGGAAATGTAGCCTTAAACTGTAAAAAGAGGGAAAAAATCTCTACTTGATGACAAAATAGATCAAAAATATCTTTTGGTTGAAGAAGAAACTGATTGGGATGAATACTCTAAAGATGAAGAAATTTCTTGTCCTAGTGATGAGGAATTCTTATGGTAAATAGTTCACTTTTTGGAGGAAGGAGGAATCGGAGGAAGGAGGAATTTTAGGGCCTCTCGTTAGTCACCAATGATGGGGCCACAAATTGATTTGGTGGAAATTTATATTTAGCATGTGTGGTTAATTTTTACTGATGTGTTTCTATGTGATTCTAACAAACGTTCCTGAGATATCTATATGGTGTGGAAGAAGCAAGACTATAATACTTTGTTTATAGGAGGGAAGCTTCTACGTATGATCCTATGACTTTCATACGGTCCTCTGACTTCCATACTTCATTGGAAGATGATCAACTTGTGAATAGATTCACATAGAGAGGTGATCATGATCAACTAGTGAGAAAGAGAGGTGATCATGTGCGAGAAAGATCTAGCTAATAAGATCCTGTAGCAATTGCGAAACTCTATCATACTCATGTCTTCAGGTGTTCTTTCCCCATGTTCACACTAAGGGGGTGAATTTTAGGAATATTTATATTGGAGTGTGAACATAGAATATTATGTGAGTGATTATACTATCTAGGATAATATAATATGTGTTGTAATAGTTAATTACATTATGGTAAATGTAATTATGAGTGGGTGAGTAAATATTGTTATGAGTTATTGAGTAAACAACTCATTAACAATATTAGTTTTGTGAGAAAACAAAATCTCACGTAAAATAACATGGAGTTGTTTTAGGAGTTGTGTGTGGAGATATTTATGGAGATTATCTCTCCTTAAATATATGAACAACCTCTCCTATATAAATGGGTGTAATACTTCCTATGAAATAATAAGAATGAAGAGTAAGTTTTCAAATTTAATTTATGCAATTCTTATATTATATTTTCATTCTCTAATTAGATATATCCACCCCATCACCAATAATATTACCACTAACAAAATCAAGTCTTAATTTTGTACCATTACAACTTGATGCACATACATTGTTATCACATGACCCCCTCTATCGACTCCCCTTTATATGGTCAAGTATGATCTCTTAGAGAATCTTGAGAAGACAACTGCACTAAGATTTCTATCTTGGATCTTCTCAAAATATCTATTATTCACAAATACATCCTCTATAAGACCCTTGACGAGTCAATATTTTCAACGGAAATCGACCATTTTTTCTTACAAGCCTTGGTTGTGAAAATCACTTATCTCGAATAGATCATTTTTAGCCAAAATGAGATCCCATTGGATAACTAAACACATAATTTAACCTTTGTACATTGAAGTAATCATAACCCATAATAAATTCAAATGGGTGCTTGTGGAAAATGGATCTAGTTTAAACATTTACACTCTGAAGCTTGTTAGATAGTTGGGGTATAATGATACAGAGCTTGAGCCAAAATTAAGGCCTATGATAATGTTGAGTGACAACCGATGAGAACCAATAATTTACCTATGGATGTTGGGCATGTCATATAATAAACTAGCTTCCATGTCATTGATTTGGACCTTCCTTATAACATCCTCCTTGGCCACCCATAGATTCGTACCATGCGGATGTCACCTCCACATTCCATTAGTACATTAAATTGCATTATCAAGGTCGGAGCTCACAATTCCCGGTGACCCGTAACCCTTTACCCATTACAAAGTGTTGGATGGCCATTACAAAAATATTATGACTTCTCTAGCATAGAACCTATTGTTGAACTTGAATTATAGGCTCTCACCTCTCGTATCTATCCTAATATGCTTTAACCTAATGCCGTTGATGCATCCACTTGTGAATCCCCATTTCTAACATGGATATCTAATTTTAAAATACTCAACACTCTGTTGCAGAGAGAATATGACCTCCAATAGGTCCTCCTCATTTCTAAAATCTAGTTATCACTGAAAATATGTGGTACGACCAAATTTCACCACAAAGAACACATGAGCATAACAACCTTGACAATTTTATACTAGGCGGGCTCTTAGTAGATGAGAATTTGGATAATACTTACACATCCCAATCATTTGATGAGAATATTTCTATCAATCCTAGACTATGTCATCCCTAAAAATATTATGTATGCCATGGGATATCAAGGTTATGAATGTGGAATACATGAACAAGGTGTGTGGGAACCTCTCCTTACACATGAAAAAAATGGACAAATATAATATTGGTATAGAGGAATATAGTGCACCATCGATACAAGTTTACACTACCTCTTATGACCAAAAAGATAGCTCTTTTGAATATGACACCAAACCAGGGGTCTCCTTGTGGCCTCTACGAAGACCTTGCCACTAAGAATATCATTTTCAATACCGTCATTTTTACTTCATCCCCTTCCATCACTGAAATTGATCTTGTATACCCATTTCAAATCAATTGGCACCAAAAAAATCACATGCTGATTGATTTATTTTAGAATGAGGAAGCAATAATAGAGTTAATGGGCCTAGGTGATGATATCCTTGTTAGGGATCATAATAAGGGATTCTCCATCAACTTTTATACATTTGTGTACTTTAGGGAGGAGAATGAGTTATACGGTTAGAAAAAGTGAAAATTGTAAAAATATCTTCACAAAATAAAAGAATAAAAATAAAAATCCCATAGTGAAAACCTCTTTGAGGCACTTGTAGAAAAACAATGTCAAAAATAAAAAATGGATTATATAAGTGACCATTTTGTTGGTGAAAATATTATTGAAATGCTAATAGAGGAAGAACTCAACTTTCCTCATGATCCTACACATATGGAAGATAGTTCTAATGTATTGGTCAAATAAACTATTGACGTCGACATTGAAACAAATGAGAAACATAGGATTGTCAAGTTGGGAGCTTCCCTTAATCCGGAAGAACAATTTTTTTACTATATTCCTAAGAGAATTTTTGTATGTTTTTGCTTAGGTCTTATGTTGACATGTCAGGCTTAGATCCTTCCTTGGTTGTGTACAATTTATTTATTCATGAATCAAATAATCCAATCAAAGAAAATATCTATAAAATGTATCCACATGTCGCTCTCTTATTCAAAGAATAGATTGAGAAATTGTTGGCAATAGGTTTTATTAGGCCTATTGACTATTCAATGTGGATTTTGAACATAGTTATTGTTTATAAAAATCCATTTGGAATCAATATTTGTACATATTTTAGGGATATCAATAAGACGTGTCTTAAACATAATTTTCCTCTTCCCAATATCAATATGATAATCGGTTCTACCATAGGTCATGAATTTTTATCCCTCATGGATGGATTTTCTAGCTACAATCAAATCAAGATAGCTAACTATGACCAACATAAATCTACCTTTGCAACTCCTTGGGAACTTTAAGTTATCGGTCATGACTTTTGACCTTAATAATGTAGGGTCTACATATCAATGTGTTTTGACCATTATATTTCATGATATGTTGAACATTGTAGAAGATTGCATGGATGAAATTCTAGGCAAGTCCAAAACACGATTTTATCACCGAACAATCCTTCGTTGTATTTTTGAGTGTCTTTGAGAGTATGATGTATAATTAAACCCAAATAAATGTGTGTTCAATGTTATATCAAGAAAATTATTAGGATTCATTATTTCTATAAGTTGAATTAAAGTGGATCCGGAAAAAGTTAGAACTATCACCGAAATGCCTCCTAAAAACTTCAATGCAACTTTGCAAATTCCAGGGTAAAATCTAGGATATTCACAGATTCATTTCCAAACTTGTTGATAAATTTCATTCATTCAACAAATTTCTTAAAAAGGATGTTGATTTCTAATTGGAAAACGAATGCCAACATGCCTTTGCATAGTTGATGCAATACTTAGCCAATCCACATGTTTTAATCCTTCCTATACCGGGTGATCCCCTTTTGCTCTATATTTTAGCTTCCCAATTTTCATTAGTCACACTCTTAGCACTATATGATGTAAAACATAAAAATAGAATTATCTATTATCTTAGTTGTACATTAATATCTTATGAGTTAAATTTCCCACAGATTGAAAATGCATGTTTAGCCATCATATTTTTTTACAAATTCGTCCTCATTACCTACTAAATAATAAGACTAAGCTCATATCAAAATTTGAATTTCTCAAATATCTCCTATTTAAACCTTCCTCTTGTCAAGAGGATGACCAATTTGATCATTTTACTTAGTGAATTTTACATTGAATATGTCTATCAAAAAGTAGTTAAAGGTCAAGTGCTCGCCAACCAATTGACAAAAGCACAATTGTCGGAAAAAATCCATTGATTCTTGAATTAAATGTTGCATATTTCTTATTTATCGAAGAGTCCACTACTTAGAAGATCCAGTTTGATGGGTCATTCACCTTTCATGGCTCAAGTGTAATAGTTATTCTTGTTATCCATACTTGGTGATCTTAGTGTAAGATATTTTTGAACTAGTTTTCCTTGCACCAATAATATTGTTGAATATGAATCAGTTATTTATGGTTTGAAAGTGACCATTATGTGTAATATTAAACAATTTCAAGTTCTAGGTGAGTCGCACTTGAATATCAAATAGGTTACTTGATCTGAGTACAATGTCAACTCGGATGTAAATCTTATCCCCTATAAACATATGGTAGATAGTTTGAAATAATAAATTGTTCATTCACTTTCCAACAATTCCCACATATGTAAAATAAGGTTACAAATGTTATGAATAATATTGGATATCTCTTATACGTACCTCAAGATAATAATTAACTACAATTCCTTATTGAACATCTCATGCTACCTATTTACAACATATTGGAATTTTTTTGGTATGTCAAAGTCATTGGTACTTTCTCCCCTTGTAAGAAGACATTTAAAATTACTTAAACTATGGTACCTTCTCACTTGACATTTCCCATTCCCAAAATGAATCCTTATCCAATGAATATCTTGTTATACATGACTTGGGGGAAATAGCTATCATTTAGGATATGATGGGACCTTGTTATGGTGTTTAAATTAAGAAGAGTTTATATAAGCTACCAAAGAGGTACATGAAGGCATTTGTGGTGTTCATACTAGTGGCATGGTTATGGACAAGAATAATTTTTGTGGGTTATTATTAGCCTACTATGGAAACAAATTGTTGTTAGTATATGCACAAATATAACTTGTACACAAAAATGGAAACTTGCTTCATGTGTGTTGTCAATGCTTGCGACCTATCAATACACCTTGGCCATTTTCCAATTAGGGGCTCGATCTCATAGGTAATCTCACACCTACTTCATCTAATGACCATAAGCATATCATCACCGCAACCAAATACTTCACTAAATGGGTGGAGGTTGTCTCTCTCACTTATGTAACATGTGCTTAGATATCCAAGTTCATTATTAACCACATCATTTTTCATTATGGAATTCCTTCTGCTATTGTCTTTGACAATGGTAAATATTTTAAGAACAAGATAGCGAAGACCCTTTTTGAATGATTCAAAATATGTCCAAATTTTTATAATCCATATTACTTTCAAGATAATAGGCAAGTTGAGGCCACAAATAAAATGCTTGTTCGAGATAATGGAGAAACTGGTTAGTACAACATGTCATAATTGGCACCTCCAATTTCATCCTTCCTTATGGGCTTATGATACTTCAATATGAACATATAAAAGGTCCACACCACACTCCCTTGTCTTTGGTACTGAATCCATTATACCCTTCGAGATCGAACTTCCCTCTTTACGTATATCTATTATCCAAACAACTATCCTAGCGATTTGGATAACTTGCATACACATCCTTCTTCCATTCGCATTATTCTATCTCCTTCCATTTTCCCTTGCGCGCCTTCCTCCTGTGCACCCGCTTTCTCTCCTATCCTATCATGCACTCCTTGCATGCACATCCCCAGAACTTACCTCCCAATCAGCCAAGTCCCTGACATTCCTCTTACGTGCATAGTGTGTGCCCCTCTTCGCCTCTTTCTTCCTTTTCACCCACACTCCATGCGTTCACCTTCTTTCTAGTCAGCATGGTGCACCTCCAAAGTTAAATCCAAAGGGGTAGACTCAAACTTGCACCAGCCCTCCACATAGCAAGTGGTCAACAGAGGTCAAATCCAAAAGCAAAAGCGGGCCAAAAAAATGACTAAGTATAGAGTACAAGTGGAAGCCTCCAAGTGTCTCAACGACGCAATGTTAAAAGGAAAGTCTGGAGGCAGTATCCAAAGAAGCGCGGCCTTCCACATGTCCCAAAGTCCAAAAAGGGGACAGAGTCAGGTTGAATAGTCATGTAAAGGTAGGCCAATGGAGAGAGCCAAGTGTTGAAAAACGCTATTTCAAGGATCAAATTTGAGGTGGGCTTTCAAACAAGTGCCTAGCCTCCATGTGTCTTGGGTCGGATACCGTGCCTCCGCTCGTGGAAAAGACTCAGTAAGAATACAAAGGAAACAAGGAAACTTGTGGATACTGCCATGTGTCACATGGGTGTTATTCGAAGAGAAAAGGAAGGAGTCAAATCTCAAATGAGTGCAGAGTTGCCACGTGGACTGTACGGAAAAATCTTTAAAATATTACACGCTCACAATTCAAATTTAAAATGGGCATATCTTTCGACTTGGGGCTTGAAATTCGACAAATATGGCACCGTTGGAAAGATCTCGGCCTCATCTATGCCTTGGAGATCTGAATATTTATTTTTAGAGAAGTTAGGTGTGGAGGAAATGAGGAAACATCTATCAGGCCATTAAAGCAGAATCAAATTCTTCAACCTCTAGATCTGATTCAATTCGATCTACCATTCCTCCTCCTTCACGGCGTCGAACAAGTAATCGAAGCAGACATGACAGATTTGGGGTGGATTTTATGGGGCCATTAACAAATGGTAGTTGAGCTTTGAATTATTTTTTCCTGCTTCTCTCTCTCTCTTTCTTCCCTCTGTGCTGAATCTATAAATGACAGGGTCAGGGCTCATTGTAAAAGGTTGGACACTCTAGATCCTTACACATATTGCTAAGGACTCCACATTTCCTGTATTTTGAGTTAATGACCTCCATGTTTGGCTCTTGCATGTGGATATCAGCCTCCTTATCATTATAACAGTTTTGTGCATTTTTGGAAGTAATAGAAGCATTGTTTTGTGACTATTCTCTATCCTAACGTGTTTGCATTCCTTCTTCTTGCCTCTTCTCTTACATTGTGTATTGTTGTGCTACTTCAAGTCCCTTGCAATTCCATATTTGGTTGTGTTCCATGAGAATGATTTGGCGTGTTTTGCTTTGTGCTACTCATGCCTAGCCTCCTTTCACGCATTCCCTGTCATTCTTGCTCAGAACAAATAATGTTCATCCCTCTTTTCTGGTGCTATCACCTTTTAGTGTAGTTTACTTCATGTTATCCTTCTTTCCCTGGTTCCTTGGAATTCTTAGCTTAGTTTCCCCTTTCGGTAGTAGCGATAGCGAATGTGAGCAGAGAAATAGATAGAGGAACCGTCCTTCTCCTGAGATGTGTCCCAAGCGCGTAAGTTCCCACAAATTGGGGATGGTTTAATTATGGTCTCGAGACATCTTGGCCCTTTCAAGATTTGAGAAGAGGGTGCACGTCGAGAAACCAACAATTTCTGCACGTCTGCTAGGACCAGCATTAAAATCTCAAATTTAATATCTCTAAGTTATGGTGTGTGAACTTAGTGTTTCACCTCTTTCCAAGGTTCATTTCAAACACATCCGATGACTCCTAATATTTAAGATCTTTGTTTTGGCGAGTCTGAGTGCCTTTCATGAGAATAGTGCACACAAGAAGAAGTGCAGCAGCTGAATATTCTTTTGAATACCTCCAACTATCCTCAAGAAGAGTTCATTCTAGAGATCCCGCACACACATCTCTATTTCCAAAGACGCAGTGCCCACTCAAATCTTGAAATAGAAAACTCGTGTCCCCTATAATGATGCATAAGCCCCCTCCATTGATAAGCTTTGAAAACTTTGATGGAGGGAGTCCCTTACTCCTGGCCGTGCAACATGATATCCCAAATGGCACGCTCAAGAGTATTCCTTACTTTACTAGTGAGAATCAAGTCACCCCTTAGGAGCATATCTAGGATGTAGAAAATGTGTGTTCACTCTATCTGATCACACATAATGATGTAGCAGTCAAGTTTCTTGTAGCCTCTTTTAAAGGTAAAGCACTTTAATGGTACTGAGGCTTAAGACTTGGATCTATTAGCACCTGGGATGAGCTGGGAACAACTCTATGTAATTATTTTGAAGACAAGTCAGATCACCTATCTTTGGTGGAGCAACTAACAACAACAAGGAGGGCACCCAATGAGCAAATGACTGATTTCAACATTATATTTTAGAAGACTTGGGATATAATCCCTCTTATGGTAAGACCTATAACCCAACATGCTTTCCTTTATTATCTAAAGGTGCTCAACAACGATATTTCAGTTATGATGTAATATATGGGAGGTAGGACTCTTCCAACTTCTTATAACATTATAGTAAGGGAAGAAAATAGTATCATTCATGTGGGAAAGTTGGCTCCTAGACTACCCATGACCTTTTTCCTAGAGATGTCACAAGCGCTGACCTTCCATGGCCCCTGTTCCTACTCCTGAGAAGAGTGTGCAAGCGGTTGCCTCAACATCTTATTATCCATCAAGGAAAAAGGAGGATGAAGAAGTCAAGGCCTTGATTAGAAATTTATCAAACAAGGTCATATCATTAGAAAAGTAGCAAGCACAAGCGTATAGAGGAATTTCCAATTAAGTGCATGGCCATGGCAATCGGCTTTGGCGGAATCAATACGGAAATCAAAGATACGCACCCAACTAATAGAATGATAGGTGGTAGCCTAATGCACATCTACCCTTGCAAGTTGTCCCTCATGCGCCTTCTCTCCCAACACCCAAAGTGTGCAAGCCGAGCACTTGTTCCGGTTTAGAATAACTTGGCACAAGAGTCAAAATGGTGCTTCCCTTGCAAAATGCCTCATAGTCAGTACCATTGTGCTAATGTTGCTTGCGCATAAACCGTCATGATCTAGAATGCTTCATCATGTGAGCCCTCAACAAGCACCCATGAAGCAAATAATCTAGAAGGAGCAGAAGCTCCTTCGAAACCAATTTGATGTTCTTTGGTGCGGAGGACTTATGTGTAATCAACCAAGCTGCAGAAGATACAAACAGACCGCATGCCTAGGTGGCAGACAACTCAAGATATAAGAAAATAATATTAGATTCAATCATGTAGGTCACAGTCCTAGCAATACAAGCATATCTTTATAAGAAAAAGAATCGAAAAGACCTTTGCAGTAAAAGCATTCAAATCCTTGTGTAGGAGGTCCCACATAAAGCTCCTTTTGAAGCAACACGCGCCCATCCTTTGGTAGGCCAAGCCTTTGTTCTAGCTAAAATTTAGGCTTCTACGCCTGAACAGTCAAGAAAGGATGTTGTTCCCAAATGCACAAGGTGGGGGGCTTCCATTCAACATTGTTGACTAGATGAAGAAAACAAACATAAACGTCACAATGTGGGATGCCTTGACCATTCCATCTCAGTGGGATCTATTACATGAAGCTCTAGTGCAACTTCTCTCGCACCGACCGGTTATGTAGAAGCCACACGGTTCTATCAAAATATGTCAAGAAGAAGAGAAAAAGTAAGTAAAGTTGCTAAAACCCCACCCTTCTATATGTCCTTGATTATAGACAAACACCTAGTGCATAAGTGCTTGATTGACTCGGGCACTAGTACTTCTATTATGCCTAAGAAGATAGCTGGTGTCTTAGGTCTGAAATATAACCCTTTGTCTAAAGGAGTCCTGCAACTTGATGGCTCAATTGTAACCACCTTAGGAGTCATCAAGGATCTTAAGGTAACCCTCCATACATGTCCAAGCCTCGACAATTACTTAAGATGTGTCAATTATTGACTTTGCCTCCTTTGTTTTTCATATGTATATCAAGCGAATTCACTGCTAAAGTGGGTGGTTACTTGTCTTCTGATTGGTTTCATATGTTACTCAAGATAAGGTATGGTACCCAGTTTACCATACAAGCTGAGCCCATATTTTCTTATCATGTAGAGACATATGTCCCATCCCCTCTCCAAGCCACTTGTCTTATCCAGGAAGAACAAGTTTTAGTTCCTGAAGAGAAGTCTCTTCCACCCTTTGTTCTAGACCTAGTACTTGATGAATGGGCGGAAAGGCATAAAAAATTTGATCCCTATGTTGAAGAACTAGAAGCCTATGAAATTGGGCTTGGTACTTATTACATTCTAGAAGAATATGTTACGCTTCTACATGTGCTCACAGGAGACAAAGATCAAACTGGTCTATGGAAGTTATACTTTGATGGATCCAGAAGAAGAAACAATGCAGGAGTAGGAGTGGTTCTCATTTCCTATAGGGATGAGAAATTTTTCTTTACGCATAAGTTATATTTTGCATGTTCTAACAATGTGGCAGAATATGAAGCACTCATGTATGGCTTGCTTATTGCTGAAAAGAAGAAAATTAAAGTGCTACAGATCTTTGGGGACATATAATTGGTCATCCACCAGGTCACCAACAAATGCTAGACAAAGAATAAGCTTCTTAAATATTATAAACATAGAGTTTGGGACCTGCTTGAGAGATTTGATGCCCTTAATTTATAGGTAGTCCCGCGTAAAATGAACAAAGAAGCTAACCAAATGGCCGCGCTCGGTTCACAATTTTATCTTGCTGAGGACTTTATCAAAGGCAACACTCATCACATTAAGATGGTAATAAGACCATCCATTCCATATAATAACACCAACTGACAAGTTTTTGAAAGTGACACGCAGATTGTCTAGTTTATCCAGAATGAAGCTGAATTTTCATCAAGTATGTAAGCTGACTTGTATGACAGCTATGGTGACCAAGTAATACAGCTGAAGACAAATAAGTTTCCTAAAGGGCTGGTCACCTTAGAGAAAATGTTCAGCCTTTATGATGAGTTAAAGGGTGAGGAGAAATTCATGAGCACCACGCAAGTGGTTGCTCTCCCATTACTATTGCGCATGGAAAGGAGTTGCTTCTCGTAAAGACTTGTGCACATGAAGAAAAAAACATGCCTTCATCTCTCTCTCAAAAAATACACTAACATTTTATCATGGGAATATGAAGACCTCAAAGGCTTTGATCCAAGTATTGCTCAACACTCCATTGAACTTGATCCCGACATAAATCCCATCAGATAGAAACAACACCTGGTAAATTCAAAGATAGAGCCCCTTATGAGAAAGGAACTATCAAAAATCTTTGAGGAAAAAATTATCTTTCATATCAAATACTCTACCTGGGTTGCAAATCTGATTCCAGTATGCAAGAAAAATGGTGAAATCAGACTTTGTGTTGATTTTAGAGATTTGAATAAGGCGTCTCTAAAAGATCACTATCCTTTTCCTTTAATGGAGCATATTCTTCTGACTGTGGATGGTGTGCAAAGGTTCTCCATGTTAGATGGGTATTTGGGTTTCAACCAGATCCTGGTCAAGGAAGAGGATCAATTCAAAACAACATTTACAACCAAGTGGGGAACATATGCATACTAGAAAATGCACTTTGGTCTGTCATCGGATGCAGGTGCAACATTTAAGCGCGCTATGGATATTGCCTTCAAAGGTTACATCAATGAGTTCATCTTGGTTTATCTTGATGATATAACTATCTTCTCAAAGTAGAGCGTGGATCACATGACACACCTAGAAAAGGTCTTTGAGAGATGCAGAGAATTTGGGGTATCTCTTAACCCTAAGAAGTGCAATTTTGCGGTGGCTCAGGGAAGGCTCTTGGGCCATGTGGTTTCAAAGGATGGCATCGCGATTGATCCTGAATGCGTTTCATCCATCCTAGGTCTTTCCCTACTGACATAGAAAAAGGCCTTATAGTCCTTCCTCGGTAAGATTAAATTTGTTAGGCATTTTATCCCTAACTTTGTGGGATTGGTTTGGCCCATCACCCTTATGCTCAAGAAGGACATAGCCTTCAGATGGACAACAGAAGGAAGAGAAAGCTTCAACAAGATCAAGAAAGAGATTACTTGTGCGCCAACACTCATCAATCTAGATTACTCAAAGGATTTCATCCTTTATGCTTATGGTGCTGATGCAAGCATTGTTGTTGTCCTAACACAGAAAATGAACAAGGGCTGGAATAGCTAGTGGCCTTCTTTAGCTAGATGTTGAAGGATTATGAATTGAAATACAATCACATGGAGAAGCAGGTCTTCACCATCATGCGCGCGCTCAAGAAATTCAAGAGCATGCTCACCACAAATCATATCAAGGTGTTAGTCTCCCACTCATCTATCAGAGACTTCATCATGGGAGTAGAAATCAGTGAGAAGAGAGTGTGATGGGTGAAAAAAATCATGGAATATGATGTGACTATTAAGGCCACAAAGCTGGTAAGAGGCAATGCACTCTACAAGCAGATTGTTGAGGATGCACAGAGTGAACTTGAGGCTTCATTATTTTTAGATGAAGACCTCCCACATGTAGAACATGAACAAAATATAGACCCTGGCATGCGTGACTGGATGAAGGACATGATCACATTCCTTTCCGAGGGTGCATACCCTCCCAGTTTGAACAAAGAAAAGAGAAGGCATATGAGGTTGTAATCTATTCCTTATGTTTTGATTGATGGAATTCTCTTCAAAAGAAATCTAGATGGTGTGTTGTTAAGATGTATTAATGGTGTGTAGACTGAAAAAGTGTTAGCAAAATTTCACAATGGATTCTCTGGTGGACACTTCTCTGCCAAAACTACAGCAATGAAGATCATAATGGTAGGTATCTTTTGGCCTACCTTGTTTACAGATGCACATAGGTGGGTCACAAAATGTAAAGAATGTGCTTTCTTTACAGGAAAGAAAAGATTGGCAAGATTCCCCTTCGACCAATCCAAGCGGATCAGCCTTTTGCACAATGGGGTCTCGACTTCATAAGCATGATCAATCTACCTTCAAGCATTGGACATAAATGGGTGCGATACAGATTACTTCACTAGATGGACAAAAGCTATCGTGCTTAAGGAATCAACTGAAGCAATCATCCTTGACTTTCTCAAAGGTTTAGTCACAAGGTTTGGCATTCCTTAAACCATTTTCTCTGATAATGCAAAGGCCTTCCTTGGTGCTAAAATCACTGATTGGGCTCTAAATCTAGGCATTTACCTAAAAAAATCTTCCAACTATTACCCTCAGGGAAATGGTCTAGTAGAATCAATAAATAAGAACCTGATTAGAACCATGAAGCACTCAATCAACATCAGCCAAAGACAGTGGCATACAAAGGTCCTGCACGTGCTCAGGGTAGATAGAATCACAGTAAAAAGGCAATAGGAACTTCACCTTACAAGCTTGTCTATGGTAAGGAGGCTGCCCTTCCTTTGATGCTAGAACTAAATTCATTAGCACTTGCCTAGCAACTAGAATTTGAGGTCACATATCAGAGAGAAATCAGAATGGTAGAGCTTGTTCATCTTGAAGAGCTCAAAAACTCTGCTATGATCAAGTTAGAACAGCGTTAGTAAGCAACAAAGAAATGGTTTGACAGAAATCCTAGGCCTCAAGCTTTCACATTTGGGGACTGGTTCTAAAATAGGATGTTGACAAAGCTAAACTAGGGCACCATTCAAAATTTGATACACTTTGGAGTGGCCCATACATCATCAAGTCCTGCAAAGAAGCTAACTCTTTTGAGTTAACTCATCTAGATGGAAGTGCGTGACAAATCATAGTAAATGGGATCTATCTCAAACCCTTCCATTAGGTTTCCTACATCATGTTGTATATATTAAAGTAGTTTCAGTTCTGCCAAGTGTGCTTCGTGCACATTGTTTGTTTGTAAATAGTTCTTTCCCCTCACGTGCTTCCCGTATGCGCTCTTTTGTAACTTTCAAAATGTAGGGCTTCTCTTAGCAATTGTGAGATTCGAATGAGTGCGATATGATTTCCATGTGATTACAGGGGAATTTTCAAGATTGAAAAAGTTGACTCCATGCCCAATGGACTTCTAAGGCTACTGATCTCTTTCATCTAGCAGGAAGATGGCCTCGAAAGTCACCAAAACTGTTATCCAAATAGCTCTCCTAGCGATTTGGATAAATTGCATACAAATATTGCTTCCCTTCGCATTATTCTATCTCCTTCCATTTTCCCTCACGTGCCTTCCTCCAAAGGTGCTTGTTTTCTCTCCTATCTGTCGTAAATCCTTGTGCACACCTCCCCGTCGACCCAAGTCCTTGGCATTCCTATTTTGTGCATAGCGTGTGCCCCTCTTTGCCTCTTTCTTCCATTTCTCCTTTGCGTCCACACTCCACGCGTTCACCTTCTTTCTATTCAAAGATGGCACACCTCTAAACTTAAATCCAAAGGGGCAAACTCAAACTTGCACCAACCCTCCACATAAGTAAGTGGTCAACAAAGGTCAAATCCAAAAGCAAAATCCGGCCAAAAAAATGACCAAGTATAGAGTACAAGCGGAAGCCTCCAAGTGTCTCAACGATGCAATGTCAAAAGGAAAGTCTGGAGGTAGTCCCCAAAGAAGCGCGGGCCTTCCACATGTCCCAAAGTCCAAAAAGGGGACAACGTTGGGTTGAATAGTCATACGAGGCGAGGCCGGCGGAGGGCTCCAAGTGTCGGCTTGACGTTATATTAAGGATCAAATTTGGAATGGGATTCCAAAAAGTGCCTAGCCTCCACGCATCTTAGGTTGGATATAGTGCCTCCGCCCATGGAAAAGACTCGAAAAAGAATACAAAGGAAATAGGAAACATGCGGATACCGCCATGTGTCATATGGGTGCTATTCCAAGAGTGAAAAAAGGGGTCAAATTTCAAACGAGAACATAGCTGTTATGTGGACTGGTACAGAAAACTCTTTAAAATATTACACGCCCGTGATTCAATTTAAAATAGGCATATCTTTCGACTCGGGGATCGAAATATGAAAAATCTGGCACCATTGGAAAGATCTCGGCCTCATCTATGCCTTGGAGATCTGAATCTTTGTTTGAAGAAGTTAGGTAGGGAGGAAATGAGGAAACGTCTATCAGGCCATTGAAGTAGAATCAAATTTCTTCAACCACCAGATCTGATTCAATTCGATCTGTCGTTCCTCCTCCTTCGAGGTGCCGAACAAGTAATTGATGCAGACATGACAAATTTGGGGCAGATTTCCTAGGGGAATTAACAATGGTAGTTGATCTTCGAATTAGTTTTTCCTGCTTCTCTCTCTCTTTCTTCCCTCTGTGCTGAATCTATAAAAGATAGGGTCAGGGCTCATTGTAAAATGTTGGACACTCTGGATCCTTACGCATGTTGCTAAGGACTCCACATTTTCTATATTTTGAGTTGCAGACCTCCATGTTTGGCTCTTACATGTGGATATCGACCTCCTTATCATTGTAATAGTTCTATGTATTTTTGGAAGTAATAGAAGCATCATTTTGTGACTATTCTTTATCCTAACGTGTTTTCATTCTTTCTTCTTTCCTCTTCTCTTGCATTGTGTATTGTTGTGCCACTTCAGGTCCCCTGCAGTTCCATATTTGGTTGTGTTCCATGAGAATGATTTGGTGAATGCGTGTTTTTCTTTGCTACTCATGCCTAGCCTCCTTTCACACATTCCCCTGTCATTCGGCCCAATGAGATAGTGTTTATCCCTCTTTTTGGTGCTATCTCCTTTTAGTGTAGTTTACTTCATGTTATCCTTCTTTCCCCTGGTCCCTTAGCATTCTTAGCTTAGTTTCCCCTTTCAGCATAGCTTGATAGTAGTAGAAATAGATAGAGGAACCGGCCTTCTCCGAGAGGTCCATCCCAAGCGCGCAAGGTCCAAAACTTGGGGATGGTTCCATTATGGTCTCGGACACCTCAGCCCTTTCGAGATCGAGACACGGGTGCACGTATGAGAAATCAACAATATCCTTGAAGGATTATCTAGACAATGAAGAAGATTGTAGAGTGGCTAGGCTTGCAAAGCTCAAGCTTCTTAATGAAAAACACCTCCATACCTTGGATCACCTCATGGTGTATCATAATCTAACCCACACTAGATACAAAAATGCATTATCTCTCAAGAAATTGAAGTCGGATATCTTATCCTTATAGAAAATAAGTTCAATACTACCGTGGAATGAGAGAAGAATGGAAAGTTTGAACCTAACTAGTTAGGGCCATATATTGTGGTGGATAAATTTAGTTTAGGAGATTATAAGATAGCTCACCATGATGTTACGTAGATTAGGTATCCCATGAACTTCATGTACCTCAAACACTTCTATACCTAAGCTTAGTTGCTCAAAAATAGTAAAGAAAAATTCATCAAATGGTGAAAACCATGCAATTGTGGTGCCTTGGGCATGTCCTTTTGTGAAAACCAGTTTATGTCGACATGGAAGGATTTTTATGTTAAAAAAACATCATACTTGGGGGCATGATCACTCCTTCCTATATTTTCCATGGCTTGAGTTCGTATGCGTGTTGAGTTTGTTCCTCTTGGTCTTGATCGGAGTTGGCTTATTCTTGTACATTTATCTTTGGAATTTATCCTTGTATATTATCATATTTCACTAGGGGCATCTTAGTGCTCTATTCTTTTGTACATAGTTTCATTAACCTAAAAATCACAAAACATTGGTAAAACATAGAAAATACAAAAACATTTGTAAAACCTAGAAAATACAAAAATATTCACAAAACCTAGAAAATCCAAAAAATCGATAAAACTTATAAAATCCCAAAAACATTCATAAAACCTAGAAAAATACAAAAACACTCGTAAAATCCAAAAACCCAAAAGGAGTATCTAAACATAATCAAAGTACACATTTTCTTCTATCTCGAACTTCTACATCCTTCATTCATTCTATTACTTTTATCCTCGGTTGGGGTATTGTTATCCAAAATTCACCCTCAAGGTAATTTTGATAACATGCATCAAATTCTTTAGTCCCAGGCAAATAGATTGAGTCAGGGCAAAAAAAAATTCATGTCTCTAGGGTCCCCTCATATTTTTCTAACTCCCCTGTCCAAGTAGAAGAGAGCAAGTTCTGAGAAAATGTGAAAAATTTGCAAAACAAGCTCGGGCCAGAAAAATCACGAAAAATGGCTAAGTCCTAGTCCTAGAAGCATTTGGGACAAGTGGGACAAAAAGGCGCGGATCGGCCGAAATGAGCACAGGCAGCCCCGGAAGCAATTGGGACATCTGGGACAAAAGTACGCGGCGGGCGCGAAAAGCCGATCTGGCCAAAAGAGAGAAAAAATTGGCTAACTGCTGAGAGGGTCGCCTTTGGGACAAGCGGGACAAAAAGACGCGAACCGGCCGAACCGGGTGAAATGAGTCAAGGCAGCCCGGAACAGTCTGGGACGCGCGGGCCAAAAGTACGCGAACCGGCCGAACCGCCGAAATGAGAACTTTTGTCCCGGAACAGTTGGGACAAAAGGGCGCGAACCGGCCGAACCGGGCGAATTTGTCCCAGACGGTCCGAAACCAAATGGGACATATGAGCTGCGAGTCCTGGATTTCTTAATTTTAATGAGGGTAGATATATTTAAATAAAAGAAACATATTCGGCTCCAGTCAGTCAATGCTCATTCCCGTCAAATGACAGAAAATGCCTGCCAGACCCAAAATTGCTGCCCACACTCAGAAGGCCATAACTTTTGCATTTCTCAACGAAATTGCACAAAATTGGTACCGTTGGAATCGTGGTTCCGAGCCCAATGCACAAAATCAAGAAATTCTAGTTTTGATCAGAAATTGATTGATATTTTTAAGGAAACGTGGCCGGGTTCAGAACAGTGTTTTATTTGGTAGCTGGGAGTGCAATTAAGAGGCATGGTCATCATTCTTTCTCTGCTGCAGCACATGGGACAGTATGGGGAGCCTTTTTCAAGTAATGGACAACCTTTTCACTCAATTTAATGCCTCTTACAGGTGGTTGAAGGACAGATTTCGGGATTTCCATTTTCCCTTCTCTTTTCCTTCTCATTTTTCTATAAATTGGAGTGTTGGGCTCATTGTAAAGGGGGAGTTTTGGGTAACAAAGCTCTGTCAAAATTGCTTTGTGAAGCCAGTGTGTTGCAGGCCCTTGTAGTGGACTCCTTGCATGGTGATCCAGGCCCTTATCTTGTAATAGACTGAACTTGTGCATACCAGAAGCAATAAAATACAAGTTTGTGGATGTATCTTCCCCTGCTGTGTTTTCTTGCATTCTTCTTGCCCCTTTTATCTTTCTACAAGAATATTGTGTCTATTATTATGTTCTTGCAGGAATTCATTATCATTGTGTGTGCTTGAAATATTACTGTGAATGCATTTTGCTAGATTATGGAGAACTGTCATCACCTCTTCTAGTGTGCACTTTGCCTCTGTATTTCACACATTTGGAGACTACTCTCCCATCCTCCTTTTCTGGTGTATCACCGCTTTAGTCTAGGCTTTCATTTTATGTATTCTCTTTCTCTGGTCCCTTGGAAATTTAGATTAAAACAGCTTAGCTTATCTGCATTAGAGTAGATTGTGGCGGGTAGTTTGGGAGCAAGAACCAGACTTTCTCTGGAGGTCTATCTCAAGTAGCAAGTCCCACAACATGGAGATAGTACCCATGTTATCCAATCACACTTTGTGAGTTCAAATACATGCACGGGGGTGCTGTGATTCGGTGATGATACAGGTATCATCTTAACCCTTGTTCCATAACTACGACATTTGGGTACTATAGTAGGATAACAAAAACATTGGTACATATTCTTAAAAATTGCTTATGTGAGTGTATTTTCTTGTACAATTTTACTTGTTTGGTTACTTTTTTGTTAATTTTCTCATATTTCATTTCTTTGATATTTTGCTTTGAGTTAGTCCTGTAGCATCTTACAAATATTGGTATTACGGCTTCTCATGTTATTCTAACTTTTATTGTATTCTTACATCAAATAAGAGGTATTTAAATTTGTATCAATGATCAAGCTATAACAGGGGTCTACCTATCCTACATCATCATCTATCTATCTTGCCATCCTTTCTAACATTCCCTCTAGCTAACCTTTTCCATTTCTCTTACCTATTGCGACATAGTGGTAGAAATGACTTGTTATTACCCCTCCCTTTGTCTATATATCCCTCTTCGTGGTGGTTTCGAATACCGCAATGTCCTTCCGACCATTTCGATTATATTTTATTCCACCTCAATCATTTTCCTCTTCTTTTCAAGTGTCCATTGCCTACTTTTATCATCCCATTGACGAAGGAGGAATCATCCACCCTCCGAATTTTTATTATATCCATGAAAAATTAAATTGTTTACTATATTTGAAATAACATCAATCGTGCAACACCACATCAAAGAGGGGAAAATGTAGACACCAATTTCCTCTACACAATTTTAATATTAAAAATGCACTAATTAATCTTCTTCCTATCATCACACTATAATTAGCGACCTTCCGCTAATTATCTAATTCCCCATCTTGGATACCAATTAATATTATTCATTATTTATAATCCCCTTTTTATTAATTATTTCCTCTTTTAATTACTATGTTCCTTTTTCGTAATCCCGTGTTTAATTGATAAACTATTTGGTTAATTAAATGCCTCTCTCAAACCCCTCAAATCCACTAATTTTCCTCTACATCTCCTCTAAATAGCTTATATAAGATAATATTGGCCTATTAATTACACCCAATTGATTAATTAAACCTCCTCTAACTCTCATGAATCATTAATCCCAATTTATAACCTCTAATCATGTTTATCCACTCCTAATTCTATATCTCCATTGTCCCACATTCACTAGCATTTATTCTTTTCTTAAAAAGGAAAGCTATAAAGCATCCTAGCACCTCCTTACAGAAAACACACCATATCCTTGTAAGACATACATACTCATTTCTCATAAGATCATTTTTATTTTTGGAAGGGTTTCCAAAATTGAGAAAACTTCTACTTGTTGAAGTAGTAAGAGAAGAGTCAAACATGTCTTGGGCCATTTTGACAAGATCTCTTCCTTTACCAAGTTCCTTGATTTTTTGTGGCTTATGTTTTACTTGCAAGGAATACCCACATATCAAAATACCATCCACGAGAACAAAGGGAGGTTGGAATAAATGTTTTTAATGTTTGTGGAAGTTAGCTTCCTTTCATATTCTTTATCTTGATGTATTTGCTTGATGGAATATACATACAGTTTACTTGGTGTTATATCCTTAGCTTAAATTTTTCTATTTATTTAGCATGCATACACATTGTCCACTACTATTGGTACATCTATTATGCACATCCACGGGGATTCACACTCTTCTTCTACTTTAAAATATCTTGAGCATATAATACATTATTTGAAAACTAAGGTTTTAGAATTCAAGAAAGGTGTTCCTAGATCATTTAATACTATGGATTATACTCAATATATTCATACTCCACTTGTACCTAAAGTGGTATCATATCTTTTACCTCTAGGTTATATGTCCACTAAGTTTCCTATGTATGAGGCTAAAAGTGATCCAAGCAACATCTTCACTCTTTTCACATTGATTGGTTATGATATGATTTTAATGATCCAATTATTACTAATATTTCTTTTCGAGGACCAAGGATAATTTTAGTGGCGAATATTCGTAATATGGTGAATATTCCATTTTTGAAAAATTTGAAAAGGTGAATTTTCTAGCGTGGGTCAGTGACCTATTCGCCTAAAAATTACAGTTTAATTTTTTTAGGGGTCAACTTCACCTACCCTTGAAACTATCCCCTATATAATCCTAGATTATTCGCCAGGTAGAACACTACTAGATCACTCATACCACTTGGGGGCATATGTATTATCAAGTACAATAAATGTGTGACAGGAGGGCAAAGGCTATAGACACGTGACAAGAGGGTGGAGGTTGCAGACGAGTGACATAGAGTTTGTTAATGTGCAACATGGAGAGTTTGTTGACGCGTGACATGGAGAGTTTTGATGTCCAATAAGAGTGTGCAGGAAGTAGAATTGCGACAGAGAGTTTGTTGATGTGTGGCACAAAGATTTTGTTGTCGTGTGACCAAAGAGCAGAGGCTGTAGACGAGCGACAAAAGATTTACTATCACGTGCCAACAAGGTGGTTGACGTGCATCAATGAACCTCATTGACGTGCGTCAACGACCTTGTTGACATGTGTCAATGAGGTTCATTGATGTGTGTTAACCACCTTGTTGACGCGCGATAGAAAATCTCCTGTCGCATGTCTACAACCTTTTGTCACACCTATTAAAAGTCATAATTTTTTTTTGTTGCCAGACCCCTAAAAAATTCTCCTTCCCTTGAAACTGGTTTCGAGGATATTTGCCAAGTATTTTCCACCTTTGATTTCTAAGAGGTCTCTTAAAATGAACCTTGTCGAGGACCCTTAAAGATTATGCTTTGCAATATTTATATGATCTACATATTCATATTTCAAAGGATTTAGATCCATTTTCTAAACCATTTCTTTCTTGAATGGTTAAATGTTATAAGGCTCTAATGAACAAATCAATTAATATGTATTGTGCTACAAGATTGTGCTTACTTATTATACCTAAAAAATGATTTAATTTTGGGAAAAGGGGGGTTAATTCATTTTACTCAATTAAATTTTATGTTAGGGTTAGATCCAAGATGTATATGAAGTGTTTTAACTAATCACAAATAATTGAATATACATATATAAACATTTGCAAGATAGATTAATAAGAACAAATTCTAAATGAAACAATACACACGAGGATAGAGGCATTTATGTATTTCATTGGTATAAAAGGTGATTTGGATATGAAAGAAGGATGAAATGATTGTAAATTCTCTAAAGATGTTTCCTCTCTAATTCTAAGAGTGCATAATGACTAGGGAGGAAGTTGTTACTTAGGTATAGAATAGTTTGAAAGTCCCATACTTAATTGGTAATTACCTATCGGGAAATATTGGGACTTTGTGATTTTTTTGCCATGTTGGTGATTGGAATATTCCTTTTGGTGAAACCTTAGGTCTCACAAATGTGTGAAACCCTAGATATATCCTTAAATAAATTAAAACCCTCACCATGGGTAAAACCCTTCCAAAAAGGTTAGTGTTTGAGTCGAACAACACTCCATACACTACCTACATTGGTATTACTCTAAAGAGGCATACAATTCCACACAGCTTATCCACATTAAAAAGTGATATCTACATGGATGTGACTACCTTTGTCAACTTATTCACTTGATAATGTTTCGTAGTGGCTTGTTCACTTGTGCTTGACTATGATTGGTGATCTAAATATGTTTTGTTTTAAATTGGGAGTGCACAATGATCGGGAGGAAGTCATTTACTTAGGTATGGAATAGTTTGAAAGTCCCATACTTGTTTGGAAAATCCCTATCGGGAAATATTGGAACTTTGTGATCTTTTTCCTCTTTAGGTGATTGGAATATGCCATTTGCTGAAACATATGGTCTCACAAATGTATGAAACCCTACATATATTCTGAAATAAATTCAAACCCTAACCATAGATAAAACCCTTCAAAAAATTCTAGTGTTTGGGTTGAAAAAAATTCATACACTACCTAAAATGTATTAATCCAGAGAGGCATAAAAATAAATGTAGTTCTCCAGATAGAGAAGTGATATCTATATGGCTACAACTACCTTTGAAAAATAATTCACTTGATAATGTTTCCTAGTGACATGTTCCCTTGTGCTTGACTATGATTTTTCATCTTTCACCACATCATTTTGACTGAAATAAGTCACAATTTAAGTCACTAAACAAGACATTTTTAATTGCAAGTTATAGGACCGAAGATGCATTTAAGTAATGACTGTGACTTAAGGCTAACTAAAAGTGTGATGATATATTACATTATGTGTAGTCTTTTATTTTACCAAACTAAGATAGGCACATTGGCACTTCATCTAGATAAGTCTGAAGCTCACCCTAAATGTGTGTACCCACCAAGTCCCTCCTTTGATTACTTATGAATTTGTTAGACATGCATATACATAACAATACATGCAAGCAAACACAACATAACATAAAAATTGGCAACACATATAATAAGGAAATCATTCATAGATAATGACTAATAAGATTTGAATACCCATCAAGCCATATTTAAACATAGTAATCTTTGCAATGTAAACACAGTTGTCCATCATAACATAGTTTATTCATTACCGTACTTTTTGATTACATCCATTGCATCCTTTCAAAGTGGGCCATACAAGCATACAAAACTTAATTATAGGCTATAACATTAACTCAAACCATTGAACTTGTTACACACACACACACACACACACACACACACACACACGTGGTGTGGACTTGATCTTCACCATTTACATGTAATTATTAATAATAGACATGTTATTCTTAATCTGGATGCTTTTTACAACTTGTCTTAGTAATATATTGAGCTATAAATAGCTCCATGTTTTATCCTAATTTAATCTTATTGATAACTTTGTTTTCATGCGTTATCTTCATCCTTGTTTACATGTGCTTTATTATTTATAACCTTTATGTGCGTGCCAAGCTATCTTCTCTTTTTCTATTTTTAGGACTTCCTCCAAAATTGGCTAAGTCCCAGATGTTCTGCATGCATGCACATAATCCCTTACGCGTTGACATGCTCTTTTCTAATGCCCATGCCTTTGTACATTGCCCTATTTCTGCTTCCTCTTTGTGCAAACATTCTATTTTGCACAACTCCTAACTCTTGCACATGGCTAGTATTTAGTCATTTTCTCTGACTAACACTACCCCACACTACAAATATTGTATGTCTTAAGAAATATTTGAAGAAAATAATTCTCTTAAAAATAATTACTAAAGAATGTAATAATAAATAATGGGAGGGTATTTACCCAATGAATCAAATAATAATAATTTTCCTTATGTATGAGCATCCTAACTAGGCATGAGGTGGATGGAGTAGCTCTGGAAATTCCTTGTTCAAAATATTTTCTCTATCCCTTCAACCTGCGATCTCCTTAGTATCTTTGTCTAGCGCTGATTCAAAAATATTTAGAACTTGTTTAGGGGCCATCTCTTCAACCTTCTCCTTCAGATCCTTGACTACTACATCAAGGTCCGATGCCACTCCTTCTAAGGTATCCATCTTGTGCGCGACCAAGGGATAGAGCTCCTTGAGTCTTACCTCAAGTGTGTCCTTCATGACCTTTATTAAATCTCTCTTCTCTTCTCAAAAACTTTGGCCATGAACTTCTCATGCAAAGCCTTATTGTCCTTCATGGTGGACTATATCCTCTTCATGTCTACATCTTCCTTAGAGGTATGTCCTCTAAGCATGGGGTCAAAATCCTAACAATTATCAAACATGAGTTCTACCTTCTTTATGCCGTCTTTGATCTCTACATCAATGGTTCATACTCTAATAAATTCTACTCCATTGCTTCTTGTTACTCTTCTTCAACGTTGCTGATTCCTTGGCTATTGACACCTGCCCACTCATCCTTTCCATTAACAGCATGCACACCAGGTCCTCCAAATATTTCAACTCATGTAGAATACACATGCTGGGTGTACTCTACTAGTTCAGAGCATGCACTTGTGATGCTCTTTATTATATCACCTGTCTCATCATATGAATCTATTGTGATATTATTTTAATCCCTTATCTCCTCCCCGAGATTCTTTATTTCTTCATATTTTTTCTCCTTGTCTCCCATCATCACTCGTATAATGATCCTTTATCTATGTTTCTACACACAAATTTAGCTACCATGTTATTCAGCGCATTGGAGGCTTGCTCATCAATAAGCTTAGTAGGATCAATGGTCATAAGGACTACATTCGAATCCTTCTTTCATGCATCTTGAGTATGCTTTCCTTCTTATTTCGATTTGCAGCTCCTCCTTGTATGTCTACATGCTCCAAGATAACATATTATTTGTGCATGAGTAATCCCTCATTTGATCAATCAACTCCCATTTGAAGAGGTCTTTATTTGTCATTGTGATATCAAATATTGCTCAAAGCACCTATGAGGGGTCATTAATAAAAGATATTTGAGGTGCTTGTAGAGGTTTCTTCTTCTTTCTTCTTCCACTCCACTTTCCATTCAAAGCATCTCCTGCATAATGTTTAGTTTCACGTTGCCTTCATCACCTCGTTTTAATACTTGTATCTTCCCAGTTAGGTCCCCATCACCTTATTCCTATACTTCATCCCCCATAGTATCCTCCTCATCGTGTGTGTCATGGACCTCTTCATAATTTTGGATGGACTCGTTAGGTTCTTCATTGTCCTCTTCTAAGTTATGGATGAGCATGGGAGACCCTTCTCTCATGCCACCCCTCTTGGTCACCTTCGTCTCCAAGTCCCTTCATATGCTCCTCAATAAAGAAACCACCCTTGATTTCTTCTTCTTCAGCTAACTTTTCTTCTTCTCTTTTTGGCGATCGATGGTGACTATTTGGGTGCCCCTGAAGTAATCACACATTTAATCTTTTCTATGTGCTCTTTCTTGTATTTTATATTTTCAGCTTTGATCAAGTGCGGTCTCCTCTTCCTCCTCATACACTTCATCTTCTTCCTCATCCTATTCTTAAGGAGGAGTCTCCTCACGCATTCTCTTTAAAACTCCCATAGAATACTTCCTCCATGGAGGCTCTAGTAGATGAAGATCTCACTCATTTAGGTATTTTCTATACTTCAAATTGCACCAGAGATAAATGAATATATTCATTACTTTCTTACCCACTATGACAGTTATGGGGCTCACGTCCATGTTTTCAGACTCGTCTCTCCACATATGTTGACCTTAAGGATAAAAAAAGGTCTGACAGAGTATGTGATAGTCTAAATCAACACTATCCTCGTAAAATTTTTTGTGTGATTTCTAGATGTAGTTCATTGTAATCTAGAAGCATTTTTTTGTGAAGGAAAAAGGTAACTTGCACCATGACCCAATTCTCCATTGTTGACCATGAAATTACCAAGGTAGAAGTGTTGGTGTACCAAAATTCCTCCCATCCATCAAGTAGTGAGGGAAATTTCCTAGGAACGTGCCACTTATTACCGAATGCCTTGCAAATTCATTTATACCACTTGTGCACACATTTTATAAGGGCTTGTTATTGACCCATCAAATGTGAATGCATAAAACAATTATGTGGGTGACTTGTTGTCTACTGGATATATCCATATTTTATTTTTTGGGCCATCTGGTACCTCGATCTCCAAAAATAAAATCAATAGTATTGCACCCCATGTTATCTTCTCACCTTTGTTTACCTGGACCCTTTCTTCTTCAAATATACCTTCAGAAATGTAAAGCACAATGTTACACAAGGTCTTTTATGTCATGTTATTTACAACATGTAGCCATTTCCTATTTACCTATGGCCATCTTTCAGTAGTGCCTAATTTACTGACTTTTTAGGCACGCCACAACTCTTGTACTAAGATCAATGATACTTGTGATGACAAACATTGAATTTCCCCGTTGATAGTTGAACTTTGTGGTAGTGGCCCCTAATTCGTCATCATCCTCCAATAATTTTCCAATTTCAACTCCTAATCTACACAATCCGCTTACTCTTCCAATCAATTGCACGGTGATGTGGATTCTCCATCTGTGAAGTAGAATAAGTACTCATTTACTCGGACATTGACCATTGGTAGAGGTACTATAGTTTCCTAAAGTATGGAAATTCATACAACAGCAACACCCCTTCACTCTCTAGGTCCTTCTTCACCATATCATTAATGACTAGTTATCGCTCGGTTATCTTATGGGCCAATTATTTCATAACATCCTTCCTTATCTCTTATTTGTGGGATTATGTGTGATGGTTTTAATCACTGATTTTACAATTTGTCAAATGTGAAACCCATGGTTTCCCTACTACTAGTTTTGGTGGGTACTACATTTTGGACAACTGGTCCTCTAGTGTATCATCAATAACTATCTTCTTTCCCTTATTCTTGGGTGATTTCTTGATTGCATGTGCCTTCTTAGGTGTCATATTTTTATCTTTCAAATGGTAAAAACTTCAACTTCAACAAATTACATGCTTTAAGTGCTTAGATTCAATTTCTCAAGTTTGTTTCCTTAGCATTGAGCATCTAATTTCTTCATCAACCCATTTACTTATTCAAACCCTTTCTCTTGTCTATATCAACTCTCTACCCTAGATTTTGAATTCAAACTTTGTGAACCCACACTCTTCAAACCATGTTTGCAAAACCTAATCCATGCCTTCCTTCATGCTTTTCCACTTCCAATGAAGGATATTTTAGACTCAAGTCTCTGTGGTGCTCTGCTCTCGGTTCATTATTTGCACTAAAACTTAATTTCACTCTTCAATCACTCAAACGCACAAGTTCTTAAGGGAAAGGTAAGAATAAAATATTCCCTTGCACTATTTATAGTTTTTCCTGATTTTCCACATTTATTGCTTCTTACCTACCACCTCATTTTTCTTTAAAATCAATTTTTAATTTCTCATGCACTTTTCTCAACTACATGTAGCATTCAGTAACCTTAGAATGCTCCTACTTCCCACGTTGCGGTATACCTTGCACACACCTCCCTACGCCTCACACAATATTGCTCTATGCCACTTGCAAAGTATTTTATCTTGCTATTATCTCCCTCATGTTACAATGCATGTGACCATAGTTATCATGTGGTTTCCAATATAATAAATTGCCATCATACTAAGATATTTTCTATACCTTCAAGAACCAACATCCTTAAGCACCTATGCACCACCATCTCTTTCCACTACACATTGTCCTTCCACACCATGCACCCGATTATTTTTGACCCACGCATGTCTTATACCAACGGGGCTCTGTACTAACCTCATAAGATGTAACAAAGACACACATATTCCCTTGTAAATACTTACTCCTACTTTACCCACACTAAAAGTGTGCATGGTCCTCTTTCATAAATCTAACATGAAGTAATCAGTTCATGCATTTGAACACCCTTATTAGAAAAAAAAACAACAAAAACATATAGAAAGGTAAATCTAATCTAAGTGGAAATACTACCTTATTACAAACACAAAAGAAGCTTATTTATATCGGGGCTTTCATCTTACTCCCATTGAAGTAACCAAGCAACATGGTGCCATCCAATGCTTAAAATTGACATGTGCCTATTTCCAATATCTTAGATACTAAAAATTGTCCCAACCAAATTATTTTTAACTTCTCAAGATGGCGCACAAACCTGAATCATAGAATAACACAATCTTCCCTACTATAAAGGACTTATTCTTAATGTCCTATCATGCCAAAATTTTTGTCTATCTTTCTCTCTGTCTTTTGAATCTCCATCTTGCAATGGCATGTTGCTCATCTAGTTGCATACGTTTATCAATGCATTCCTTTATTTTTTTCTCATCATCCAATTTTCTTCATGCGTAATACACATTGAGGGTGATAGGAATACAATAGGAAAAAGCTACCTTGTGTTAAACACTAAACTAAAGGGCATGGCCTATCCATCCAACCACTTCTAATTTATTCTATATTCCCATAATACTTGTTGATACCTTATCATCTTGATCTTTTCTTCCAATATCACATATATTTGTCAAAGTTTATCCCAAAATCTTTTTGAAGGCCTCAAAATTCCAATAGCTTGCGGGTGATAGGGATAGTCTTATGGTGTGCCACCATAAACTTGTCTAGTAGAATTCTAATGGTCTCATTCAAAAAGTGAGTCCCTCTATCAATTTTAAGACTCAATGGACATTCATACCTATTTATGATGTTTTCCCAAAGGAATCTAACTTTTTTTGTTGTAGTGCAATCCTTTGTAAGTGTAGGCTCTACCCACCTTGTTAATTAATATGTGCATGTAATGATATAGCCTACACCTATCCTACACGTAGGTGGTGTAATGGGACCTACAAAGTCAATTTACGATTTCTCAAATGGCTATGTTCTTGCTATAGGGTGCAGTTGCATCTCATCTCTATTCCTAGACTTACCTATCCTCTGACAATGGTCACAAGCCTTGAAAATGCTTTAGTGTCCTTATACAACGTTTCCCACCATATACCTTCCAGCAAGATCTTACGTGTTGTTACTTCTCCTGCATAGTTTCCACTAGCTATTCCTCCATGTGCTTCCTCCATGATAGCTTCAAAATCATGCTCTGAAAAAATTTGTGCATAAGACTTCACATCTACCTATTTTATACAGGTATCTTCTAATGAGTTAATAAGACAAAACCTGAATAAAAAGATGCTTCTTTTCCATAGACTTTATTCCTTCAGTGCAAGTCCAAGTGTGTAAAAATACTTCTATATCTCTAAGTCTGTTGGCATGTGGTTCAATATAAACAATTGTGCATCGACATAGTATCCTCTATGCATTTCACATCCTTCCCAAAGTTGATCCTTTACAAGTGATCAAGTCCCAAGTTACTTTTTCTAGGGTTTTCTATGACTGCAAAATCAAAATCCTAGAAAAGAAGGATCTAATGATAAATGCGCTCATGCAAAACCATCTTATTGAAAAAGTAATTTAACGCTATATGATCTACATAAATAATAAAAGAAGTGGCTAACAAGTATAACCTGAACTTGTAAAGCATTTAAATCATTTACAAGATGCCTCGTGCTCTCGTATTTGTATAGTTTTTCTCATCTGGTGTCAACTTTCTACTTGCAAATCATATGGGATGATCAACATTTCCCTCACCTAGTTGTGTTAAGATTGCACCAATTACTATACCGAAGCATCAACATGCACATAAAAAGGACTTTTCCAAGAAGGGAAACGTAAGAGAGGCACGGTGGTTAGATTATCCTTCAAGGTCTCAAAATCTTGTTGTTGCACATCACCCTAATAAAATTTTCCTTTGGATTTTAACAACTCTTCAAGGGGCATGGAAATCTTGGCATATCCTTTAATAAACTTCATTTAGTAACCAATATGCCCCAAGAACCCACACAATTTTCTCTAATTGGTAGGTTCCTCTAGATCCAATATAATTGTAATCTTAGTTGGGTCCACCAATAATCCTTCCTTGCAAATAATATGTCTAAGTAAAGTACCAAAAGGAGTTGCAAAAATGCACTTCTTGATGTTCAAAGAGATGTTAAGTTTTCTGCATCTTTCAAACATCAATCTCAGGTTGTCACAATGATCTTTTAACAACCTATAAATGGTCTAATCATCCAAGTATTCTAGTAAAAAATTGTGAATAAAATCTTAGAAATCTTGAACAACTATGCATGAGAACAACGATGGCGCATTCTTTCAATCCAAAAGGCATTATGGTGTATACAAAACTTCCCCATTTAGTTGTAAAGGTGGTCTTCTCTTATCCTCAGTGTAATCCTCACCTAATGGTATCTCAAGAACCCATATGTGAATAATATATTTTTTTCCCTACTAACTTTCCAAGATCTCTTCGGTGAATGGCTTAGGAAAAGGATTTATGACACATGAAGCATTAAGAAACCTATAGTCCACACAGATTATTATCTAAATATATTTATTGATGTTGATCACCATGGGGCTTATCCATTCATATTCCTCATAGGCTCAATAATGTTTGACTTGAGCATATTGTCAATCTCCTTTTTACATTCACACACAAGTTAGGATTCATCCTATAAGGCATCTTATGAACTAGATGTGCACCCTCCTTAAGCATGATCCTCATTTCTCCAATGATGGATGCATACCCTTTAACTCATGATAACCATTGGTAAACATATCTTGAAAATTGTGTAAAAACTCAATAATCTTTGCAACTTTATGTTCATACCACTAATATCTAATAATTGCTTATTTAGACATATCTTCGGTCCCAATTTTCACCTTGTTGGTCTTTAAGGGCACATGGTATACGCGCCCTTCTCATATGTAGAATCCATAACCTTGTGGGCATCACCCTCTGTGATTTATATATAATTCCTCAACCTCCTCATCATATATGAGGTAAACAACTTTACCCTTATCTTTTTCTTTTCACACACACCTAAACTATGTCTCTTCCATTTCTACTAGGTCCTCATGCACCTCAATATCAAATTAACCAAATAACTAGATAAGGATCTCCAAAACCTTCGCTTTATCCCCCAATGTGATGTACCTCATAATATGCAAGGCTTCATGAAATGGAGGCTTAGTAGAAAAATAATCAAAAGTGTGAACCAAAACTTCAATCTAGGTTGCGCCAACTTACTGTCTCCTCCTTTAACTCAACATGCAAACACCAAGCTCATGCACAACCACACAACGTAGAGTAAAAATTGTGTACCCATAGAGATGGCGGTAAGGCATATTACTCTTGCATTTGATTCCTTTCACAATTGTGAACATGTACCAGAGGAGGGGTATTTCCATCATAATATATTATTAAAGAAGGAGATTACTTTTAAAATTTTTGTTAAGAATGATACCTCGATCTCACGCCATCCCAATAAAGCTGTCTCTGTGTGTTTCCCACCAACAATCTGTTGTCTGTGTAATGTATATAACATCATATTTCTCTTATCACCTTCATTACACATTACTCTTCCATTGCGCATAAAAATGACTAAGGCTTCTCCTTTGCCATATACTTTTGGAAAATGACATTTCCCATCCACTTGACTATGTGTGGCTTTATAATCCTTGTAAATCATCCTTGTACTTCGTGATCCACCATTTCATATGTGCCATGGGCCTAATTGTCATCACAAATGTTGGTAGTATCATTAATATGTTTTTTATCTTCCTAATGAATTATGCCATCCTTTGATGGATCTACATTCTTAGGGTCGTTCACCGTATACACATAGATTCGATTGAGCTCCTATTTCACTAATGAGCTCAATATATGGATTTTTTTTTCTCATCTAGGGAATTATGACACAATCATCTTTGTTCTAAAAATGATATACCTCTTTTAGAAGTGCAAGTTCTGCATTATTAGCATAACACCAAGGTCATACATGCAACATTGGGAAGTTATCTTCTTCTACCAGCTCTAACATTTTGAAATCTCCTATAAATTTATCTCCATGAATAGTGATTAAGTCATCCTTTAACACCCTAATGGGCATGACCCTTGTCTTATTAGCCATATACAACACATTTGAGGATAGGCTGCAATGATGGCCTACCCATTTGGTTCCATGCATCCAAGGTGAGAATATTCACTTCTAAAATAATGTTAATCAAGATATTACTCATCAACCACCATTAATCACTACATTAAGTAAAATCTCTTTGTCATATTCATGGTCCTATGGTGGAAAATTTGCATGAAGGATCTAGCACTCTCTTTCTACGCTAACATGTGGTACCTTACCTCACAACCATTCTCCTAATAAAGGGATGATGTTATCTTACCTCAACATCCTACATACTTCTTATGGTCATCAATATCCTTCAAGGAATTCAGTACCCTTCACACGTTCCCTCTCACATGATTTTTCTTTTAGGTGCTAAATCTCACCTTGTAATTCTATGACAATGTTCCCATAGTTTCCTAATACACTTTCTTCTACTCAACCTCATCCAGATACTTTACATGTACCACTTTTCCCACCTAATGAGAGGTATTTCCTTACCATGCTTTATCATGTGTATAGCCTCTATGTGCGTAGTTACTAATACATACTAGACTTTAAGCTCAAACATCTTCTAAGGTGCCTAATGTTCATACTTTACATGCTCCACCTTAATCATAGCCATGTCTTTTTCCTTGTTTTTTTTTACACATATTGGCATATAGATCTAGACAATCCTCCATGTTTTGCACCTTTCCACAATACACACATGTTTGATTCTTTAGACACTTGCTAATGATAGTGATAAGCTGATCCATATGTATAACATGTCCCTCATGCGAACCTTCCATGACCACCACAACCTCTCGCTTCGAATCCACCTGAAACATCCATTACTATTTTTATGCCCTTAGTTGTTCTAGCCTTGTTTCTCCTGCGTAAGCCTCTCACCATAGTGGTATGGCACAACCAGTCTCATGCCTCATGAATATGATCAATCAAATGGTAGTCGGATGTGTCATGGGTATGGACATCACAAATTTTTCAATACATGGAGATATTCTTTTGCATCACGTGCTATAAAAGTGGCCAATTATGGACATCATGATTCTTATAAAACATCTCACAAGATGTCAACAACACATGCACATTCCTACACAAGAAGATATCCTTTGCATGTACTTTAACCTCATATTCTATGCACCAAATTCTAATGTGTGTCTCATACACCGAATTGGTAGACAAATTCTCCAACTAAGTATCCATTTCTACTAGATGGGGTTCAAAGAAGGGAATTAACCATTTGTTAACACTTCCAACCGCTTCAACATGCAAAATTGATTCCAAGGATTTACGTGGATAATCTGAATGTCTTGTGTGAAACAATACTCTCCGGAATGGTGTCAACAAGCCTCTTATGAACCATCTGCGCATGCTTGATTTGATGAATGTCATAGGATAACTTAGACAACAAGGTATTATAATGCGTATCATATTCCTATAAACTATGAGATAGGCCTTGCTTGATATCCTTTAAAGCATGCTAATACTTTGCTTGATCTAACTAAGGGATATATAATTCAGCTTAGAAAGGTGACATGCATTGCATCATAATCAACTCGTAGTTTGATGTGGGTCATACCTTTGGTACCAAATATATATGTGCCCTTATAAGTGGTGGAAAATTGACTTTCCTTTCTTCTTGGGATTTGTTATTCCCATATCTCTCCATAATAACTCAAACTTATGCACATGTTCAGCTACATCTTCCACACCCTATAATCTAGCAAATGAAGAGACATCTCAAAGAATATTTGAGGTGTTTGTTCTTTTGGTTTTTTGTAATTACCATTATGGCCCTTGTCTTGCTGGGGCCAAATCATGAACATGATCCTCCACCAGGATTACCTCAGCACAATGGATGCCATGAACCTCTTGATCCTCCTCCGTGACCTAAGGGCTTGTTAAAGAACTACCTTACATCCCTATGGTCATGCTAAACTACACACCAATCATATGTCCTATAATGGTACAAAGAGTACTACTCCCGATTGGTAGCATGCCACTACTTTGTCCTGATGATGCACTTACTAAATGGGTTCCAAACAAACTTTGTCCAAACATGGGAATCTATTTCGCTACCATTTTTGTGTCCTTAATCTAATACAATTTATGAGATGCTACCAATATATGCCTACCTATATCTCATACCCAAAATGGTGATACCTTATTTCCTTCTTGTTCACCTTCACTATAATGATCTTCTACAACAATTTCTAGATTCCAAGCACCTTACATAAGGGTTAGGGGTTCAAGCGGGGTCAAATGTGTGCCATTAGTTATCAATATCTCATCGGACTCACTCTCATCGATATTGAAGGTGATATCTTACTACGCTTTCTAAATGTAGAGGTAACATGATCCTGCGGTCCCTCGCCTTCTGTAGGGTTCTCATCACTTCCCCCAGTCATCATTCTTCTTGATCTTGGTGCCTCATCGATTTCCCTTTGTCAGTACATCATTATACCTAAGTCATCTATTTTCCATCTCTATTTCTTCTACTTGGACATGAGATGTCATGCTCCCAAAGCTCTCTTTTGCACCTACTTGGTGGGGTTTTAGCCTTCCATCGATAAGTTCTCAATTCTAAGTTCTATCATCAAGATCTTTGTTGTTAAAGGTAGCGCATGTGTGTATATATATATATGATCTCTTAGACTCGTGAAGAAACCAAAAATTTCTTCCCAGGGTAAAAATATACCAAAATCATGTACACCAACGTATAATTACATATCACACCTTCCCACCAATGATCTATAGCTCTTGTCCACGATTCATCCAAATTAGTGAGTGCTTGATAGTTGTCCTGGTTCCATAATTAATTTTTTCCTAAATGGACACCCCTATTTTGTGCATACATTGCAAACCACCGTACACTTATATTGGAAAGAAGCCGAAGAATGTCTCATACAAGATGTCATAGAGATTGTCTTCCACACACTTGTGCACATTAAAAATAGGTCTCGTGTTGTATTTATGAGAAATGCATCATGGTCATCATACTCCCAAAGCTCAATATTCTCCAATGATAGCCAAAGTTCCATGTACATGCAACATCCTGATGAATAGATTGAAAAGAGGTCCTATAAACAGAACAAAAATGTAGTCTTTTATTTTACCAATCTAAGCTTAGGCATACGGCACTTTATTGAGACAAGTCTGGAAGCTCACCCAAAGCATGCAAAACCACCAGGTCACTCCTTTTTCTACTTATCAATATGTTAGACATGCATATCCATAACATATATGCAAGGAAATACGACATAAAAATAACAATAATACTAGAAATCATTCATAGATAATAACTAATAAGATTTGAATACCCATCAAGCCATATTCAAACATAGTAATGTTTACAATGTAAACACATTTTCCATCATAGAACAGTCTATACATTACTATACTTGCTGATTATATCCATTACATAATTGCACCTTTGGGCCATGCGTGCATACAAAACTTAACTATAAGCTACAACATTACCTCCCATCACCGAACCTCTAACCGAACTCAAAACTAGAAAATAAAAGAGTGTATCACCTATATATACATGGTGGGGACTTTCCTTTCACCATTTACACATAATTCCAAATAATAGGCATGTTATTCTTATCATGCATGCTTTATACAACTTGTCTTAACAATAGATTGAGCTATAAATAACTCCATGTTTTATCCTATTTTTATCTTATTAATAGTTTTCTTTCATGTGTCGTCTTCATCCTTGTCTACATGTGCTTTCTTTATTTATAACCTTTGTACGTGGGGCAGAATATATTCTGCTTTTGTCTATTTTTAGCACTTCTTCCAAAATTAGCTATCCCAGATTCCTGCATGCATGCACGCAAGCCTTTGCACATTGACTGTTCTTTGCTAATGCATAAACCTCTCATGCATTGTCCTGTCTCTTCTTCCTCCTCACAGGATAGATGCCCTTGCATGTAACTTCCAACTCCAAAGACATGGATAGTACTTAGCCATTTTATCTGACAAACATGATGTCAAACAAACATTGACAGAGATGGCAAGCCAATGTCCAACGATGACGTCAAACCTATTAAATGTAAGGCAAATGTTAATAAAAAATTGTTGATTATAGTTGGGACTATAACTTTAAATTAATAAGCAACATAGAGTTTGATTAAAATTTGACTTAAATGTTGACTATAATTGTGACTATAGGTCGACTTAAATTGTGACATTAGATGTGTTTTTAAACTTGGGCTTAAATGACAACGTAGATTCTATTATCAAACAAGATGTAAAACACGACTTAAATTGTGACTTAGTAGGAAATATAAATGTGATATGTGTAGACACTCATTTTGGTAATTCATGTCTTGCAACAACAAAAATTGTAAAACACTCTTACACTAGCCCACACTTGCTCAATTTGACCAATTATGCTATCTCTAGCCATATCTCACTCATTCTTGCTTGCACACACAACATATTTGTTTGTATAATGGTTATAATAATATCTATAATCAAGCTATACCTTCACATATTACAATTCCAACTTTCAAATTACTCACACATGCATCTAGGACCATAGCATCTTGAAGGGCCAAAACGCCCATATTTTATGGGCCAACTTGGCCACCGTGGCCCCTCTCCCCCAACAATACTTTTTCTAATTCAAACCTTTTTGGTACACTTCTAGTTGGCCTTATCCGAGTTTTCCATATGCAAAACAAATATATAAGGAAGGAAATTATTCCTCCCTCATTAAGGAGGGCATTCTATCTATTTGAAATCTAGCATTCTAATGAGAAAATGCTAAGCGCAATCACAAGAAAATATATTCCAAGACTCCCTTGAGATCCACATACTCTACATACTCATTCTAGTTAAGTCATCCTCTTAGATATGAAAATACAAAGAGCACATTATCAAAGTCAAGTCAAGCTAGGGAAAGGTTCAAGTACAATTACATTGTTTCAAAGTCATGGTTATTAATTTGGTTGCATACATTCTAGATATCACATGTTAGGTGAGAATAACTTGTGATTTGACCCCTACCTACGAATCTTGATGACGTCGGTGGTATACAAGGGTTACCATAACCCAAATAATGTTTTTTCAGGACACCTTCGCCATATAGGGTTCTTTAAGATTCAATTAGTCTGCACAATGAGCATTGCATAATGTCAAAGTTCCAAATTGTAGATAGGAGTAGATAAAAAGAAGTGCACAAATCTAGGAAGTTTTAGAAGATGAAATAAAAAATGGACAAGGGCGTATAGAAAGGGCCATAATGGGTTATGTTATGAGCCGTAGCCCCAAGCATTTCAGAACAATTTTTCAGGACAAAATTTCAGTAGTGAAGCTATGCCATATCATTTCCATCCTTCTTCAATCATTAAGTATGCCCAACTTAGCACAAAAGTTAGAATATTAGTGAAGTCTTCTTATCCCTATCATTGCTAGTGCTTTATTGCATTGTCTATTGTTATTTATCTTTGTTATATGATTATTCTTGATATTGTTGTAATTAGCTTTGGAAACTAATTGATTAGGATAATCTACCATTGGTTACTACCCCCATACAATTAACCATTTAGGATAAATCGGGATAAAAAATAAAGGTAGAAGCAAATTTCGACTAATTTTTGCCTAAAAATATTCTTTGAACTCTTAAGTAAACATTGACTTAAGGTTTACATAAATATAGATTGTTATCATAACTATGAAATTCACTTAAAATATGACTTAAACCTTGACGTTAAAATTATATTTGAACTTCAACTTAAAAAATGATTTCAATGGTGACTTCAAGGGTGACTATAATTATGACAAAAGTAGTTCATTTTTAATCATTATAATGATATTTATTTACTTTACTAAGTTTAATTAGTTAATATTGCCGATAATATATTTTAAGCTATACAACCATGATGACAATATTAATTGTAACATTATATTAAACAAATGAAATTATGATGAGTTAAAATACGACTACACATGTTATTGATAAGGAAAATTTAATAAACACAAAAATTGATTACATAAAGTACCCTCGAAACATGGAACCTAAAATAAAAAACTAAGAAAATTTTAGCTATACTTAAAGACCACAAAACCTAAAACTTGAAAGTCCATAATCAAACACCCAAAAATATGAGAATATCCTAAATGCATATATTTAAATTTTTGTATAAATACCAATCTTAAGGAACCTATCATGGGATTTTCACATACAAGATTGATTTATTCAATCATGTACATATATGTCATAGACTTGTGACATATAACCTCAATCTAGCTAGTTTCACCACTATATCGAGACTTGATTTTTTTGGGGGAAAGGGGCCTCCAAAATCCATTGTATTCAAGGTCAATTTAAGGGTTATGAGTGCTCTAGAAATAATAGAGCTAACGCCTTCTATAAATAAATAAAATATATAGTATAAAAAATAATTAATCGTGACCAAATATCATATTACTTGATATGTTATGCCTCTACTATCCGAGAAACAATTCCTAATAGATTTTTGTAGCTACTAATACCTAATATTGTTAGTGTAGGTTATTATTTATCCTTTTATTTATTTATTAGGATAATTCTTACACTTGTGTTAGCCTTACACTTGTTGGGTTAGCTTGCTTAGGTGTACTAGTTGTGTGGAGTTAGCTTACTAGTTGTGTTGAGTTAGCTTTTCAGTTATGTGAAGTTAGCTTACTAGTCTTTTGGAGTTAACTTAACTACCAATATCAATTAGTGGGAGTTCTTCACCACTGATTTAGGTAGTAGTTGCACTTCCCTCCTCCTATATGTACATCTTTCTTATTGAATAATTCAAGTCATTCTATTGTAATGTATTGAGCATTATGGATTATGATGGATTTCCATATATGGTATTTTAGCTCTTCTGCTTTGCAAATCTAATGTGGTGTGCTATTATCATATGAGATCGCGGCTTGGAACAATATTATTTTCATTCCTTTCATGGTATCAGAGTGATAGATGATGTAGACATCCAGTAAGTTTTTCTTTGCAAGCAAGGGTTTATTTTTTTCATGTATATGGAATTTGTTAGCAATTTTTTGCAACATGCATTTTTATGCAAAACGGAGTGTGGAATTGGATTTGGAAGGTGCCAAAACCCTAGAATCGACTATAAACTCGACCATGTTTTGAGACAGTCAAATCTAGGTGCATTCTTTTATCCATTGGATATAAGCATGTACCTTCTGGATGCATTCTTTTACCCTCTGGGTATTTCGGTTTTGGATGTAGTATTTTATCCACTGGACGTAGATCTGTACCCTCTGGATGCATTCTTTTATCCATTGGATATAAGCGTGTACCTTCCGGATGCATTCTTTTACCCTCTGGGTATTTTAGTTTTGGATGCAATCTTTTATCCACTGGACGCAGATCTGTACCCTATGGGTGCATTCTTTTATCCATTAGATATAAGCGTGTACCTTTTGGATGCATTCTTTTACCCTCTGGGTATTTCGGTTTTGGATGCAGTCTTTTATCCATTGGACGCAGATCTATACCCTATGGGTGCATTCTTTTATCCATTGGATATAAACATGTACCTTCCGGATGCATTATTTTACCCTCTGGGTATTTTGGTTTTAGATGCAGTATTTTATCCACTGGACGTAGATCTGTACCCTCTGGGTGCATTCTTTTATCCATTGGATATAAGTGTGTACCATCTGACGCAATGATTTACCCTCTAGACATTTTAGGTTTTGGGTGCAGGCTTTTATCCTTTAGTCACAAGCATGTATTGTGTGGATGCACTCTTTTACCCTTTGGACATTTGGGTGTCACATGTACCTTTTAAAAAGATCAGCATTAAAATATTATTTTAATAGCAAAACCTTGTAGAGCTCATAACTTTTGATCTGTAGCTCGGATTAAGGTGATCTTTTTTTTGAAATTGTGTATTTTTTCAAGATCTACGCATTGGTGACATTTTTATACACATATTTCAAATGTAAAAGGTATTGTTACTCATTGTAATATTTACATGCACTCAATTATAAAGTGCCAAATTCGAGAGGGTGTTGTGATCACTTGTGGATGCATTTTCGGTTGAGCCCGATGTCCTAAAATTTTGGGTATTGCATTCTTATATCTATGGGTGTATACATTTATATCTCTCTTGTTTGTTGAGATATTTTGGATCTGTATTTTCGACACTTTTTTGGCATGTTGATAGTCTCTCTTGTGGGGGAGCTATTCTGGTGGAGCCCAGTGTTAGTTTGTCAGTGTTCGAGTAGTTGATTTTGACAACTCATACAGATCTGTGGTGTCACTCTACCCATTCTATAGTATGGGAGGGTGTGGTGTTGATATTGATTCTTTGGGTTTTGTGCCCTTGCCTTGATACCTTGGCTTTTTCTTGGATCGTGGCACTCCTATTTATTTGGATCTCATGTCCTTGCCTTGTTGCCTTGGTTTTTCTTGGATCGTGGCACACCTATTTGTAGTAGTTGATCAAATTATGTTTGGTGTTTGTTTTTCACTTTTTGACATCACTCCATTGATAGTCTCCTTACATGGAGCTATTTTGGTGAAGCCTAGTGTCAGTTGTTTTTGAGTTATATGATCGAGCAGTGGATTCAGACCATAGTGTGCACCACACTTCTTCAACATTGTACAAGTTTTTGGAGTCGAGCTTATGAGGATATCTTACAGCAGGATTTTTCTCTCTACTTTGTTATTACTGGTTTTGGGTACCTTGCGGTGTCCATTTTTCCCAGTTGTTGTACGTGGGTACCTCATCAAGCCTTGTTGTTGGAACCCACCTTCTTTTCCACCCACCTAAGCTATGCTTACGGGAGGGTATTAGTGTAGGTTATTATTTATCCTTTTATTTATTTATTAGGATAATTCTTACACTTGTGTTAGCCCTACACTTGTTGGGTTAGCTTGCTTAGGTGTACTAGTTGTGTGGAGTTAGCTTACTAGTTGTGTTGAGTTAGCTTTTCAGTTATGTGAAGTTAGCTTAGCTTAACTACCAAGATCGAGTTAGTGGGAGTTCTTCACCACTGATTTAGGTAGTACTTTCACTTCCCTCCTCCTATATGTACATCTTTCTTATTGAATAATTCAAGTCATTCTATTGTAATGTATTGAGCATTATGGATTATGATGGATTTCCATATATGGTATTTTAGCTCTTTTTCTTTGTAAATCTAATGTGGTGTGCTATTATCATCTAAGATCGTGGCTTGGAACAATATTCTTTTCATTCCTTTCAAATATCCATATTAATTCTCTTACATATAGTCTATTATATCCCTATTTTTCTCATATATTTCCCAACTTTTTTTTTCCATGTTTTTACATATTCGCCTTTCTTCAATCTCTCCTCCAAAAAACATCCAAGACTTCAAAACAATACAAAGTAGGAAAAATAAATGAGTATGAATTAAATTTAAGAATCCTACAACAAAGGCACTTGCATAAATATTTGATTCCTCCTAAATATCATATTCTTAATAAAATTACATAATTTTTTTGATGAAGTGAATTGAATTGATATGTAAGGTTGGACACTAACTAATGCTAGCATATATAGAACTAATAAATTAATCTACTCTTAATAAAAACCATAGTAAAATAAAATAAATTAATGCCCCTAAATGTTAGCACCTTAGGCAATTGCCTAGTTTGCATGAGCCTTAATCCACCTTTGATTGTATGACCAAGATATTACAATTTTTGTTCATTGTTCAAAGAAAGAGAACAAAACTTTTAAATAATAGTCAAATAGACATCAAATTCAACATCTCAAAACAACACTTTTAAAAAATGAAAATATATTTAAAACACGTCATTTTTCCATTAGATGTATAGACCAAAGATTAACACAAATGATATAATATTATCCAATCTATAGACCAAATGATAATTCAATTAGCATAAACTTAATAATATAATTATCAAATTAGACATGAATATATAATTCCCACAAGGAAAACCAATTATCTCTAATAAGAGAAAACTAATATCAACCTAGACTTATGATGAGCTTTAATACACCTTACCCATTTAAAATATTTTAAGCATAATTTAAATTTAAATTTATTGTTATGGGAATGGATGAGAGATATGATATTTATAAATCCAAAGGAATTTTTATAATGGGGTCAAGCCCTCCTCTCTTTGACATAGAAGATATGGGTGGCTAGGATATCAATGTACATCATCGACATAATCATATTTTAATTCAAATGGACAAATATTTTGCATGTCCAAGAAGTCTACAGGGATGATGTCTTCTCAGTGCATCACTAACTAGACTGTCAGACTACCGTGGGAATGGTGTTGCAAAGGTTACAATGCATGTAACGTAGGTGCTTAGAAAATAAAAATCAATATTGGTAAACATTATGCCCAAGTGAAATGCCCCTAATTGTAAATGTTTTTCTTCTTCTACATACAACAAACAAAACAGTGGTAGGTAGTAGTTTCCTCTTAGAGACTTGATCCCGCTTTAGATACAAGTGAATAAAATATCACTTACTGGAGAAAGCATGTTTGTGAATAAAATCAATCACAAAGTGGATAGTGAGGATGTAGAGTTGCAAGGAAAAGAATGCATGGTTTTTGCAGGGACAACTGTTGTGAATGATAGCTGCATCTGCCTTGTAACAGAGACTGACATGCATACAAAGATAGGCAAGGTTCATTCTCAGATCCATGAGGCATCTCAGCATGATGAGGATACACCATTGAAGAAAAAGTTGAACGAGTTTGGGGAGGCACTCACTGCCATTATTGGAGTTGTTTGTGCACTACTTTAGCTTATTAATGTCAAGTATTTCCTTTCATGGGAGATTGTGGATGGCTGGCCACAGAATTTTAAGTTTTCTTTTGAAAAATGCACATATTACTTTGAGGTTACAGTGGCATTGGCTTTTGCTGCCATACTTTGGAAGGCTTTCCTATAGTTATTACTACATGTTTGGCACTTGGTACAAGAAAAATAGCATAGAAAAATGCAATTATACACAAGTTGCCTAGCGTGGAGACTTTAGGTTGCAACTACGGATTTTTGGCGTTCCGGAGATGTACACACGTTTGAGACAGTTGGGAATTTATCCTGTAATGTAGAGCTCATGGTGGATGACACTCTTGCTCACAGGCACGCAGTTGCTGGACAATTGAACCCTCATATTGGTCCTATATTATATATGTTGTTCTTGCCCCACAGTGCAAGGGTATATGTGTTATTACTTCACTTTAATTCTTATTGATTTTAAGTATACTTGTAGAGACCTATAATTTAGCTTGAGCAATTTAAATACTTCAATTGCGCTAATTATATCCTTTCCACAAATTGACGACATATCATCAATAAATGCTCATTTTCTCTTCTATCACCGTTAATTAGTTACATTACGTTAATTAATTAACTCTTCTAATGAGAAAATATGACAATTAACGAACTACGTTAATTAATCACCCTTTCTATATATACTAATTAATTATTATTAATTAATTAGCTTCCTTTTCCATTAAATCAATAAATCATCATTTATTTGATTGAATTCCTCTCATAGTCTAAATCATGCTAATTATTCATCTAAATAGCTTTTATAAGCTTGCTCACCTATTAATTAATCACTTTGGTTAATTAATAAATCCTCTCAAACCCCATGAGTTACTAAAGGACAAAATAAACTCTCCTAAGGTTGACTCAACCCCTTTCAACCATCCTTATCCACAACTAGCTCAACCTAGCTATTATCCAACATGTAAATGGATGTAGAGATTCTTTTATCCATTGGGCTATATAAGGAGCCCTCCTCCTACCATTCTATTTACACCTAAACACCTAAATGAGCATAGAGTCTATACTATAGCCATTTTATCATCTTAGAGAATTCTTCCATTATAGGAGCTAGCTATCTTCATTTCTTGCATTCATCCATCCAAGTTTTGAAGTCATAGGAAGATATGTCTAATGGTCTTGTAGTCATGGATTGACAAGACTCCATTCGTGAAAACCTTTGGATTCAAGAAAACAATCAACCCTTTTTATTAATAAGGATTTAAATAGGTTCATTTCATTATCATTTTGTTAGAGATAGAGGTTAATTTGTTTAGCATGTTATTTTGAATCTTCATTTCATGTTCTAATGCAAATATGTTAATAGATTAGTTTTTCTTAAGCTCTAAGCATGATGGTATATTGATCTAGTTATCATTGTATTGAAGCTATTAGGTATTATCTTTGATTTACTTTACATTGTTAATTAATTCATATACATATTTGGCACACCCAAAGGTGGGAGTTAATCCATTGTCCTTTACACTTAATTTCATGTTTTTGTAGTTATGTAATTATGTTTCAATTTTGGTTACTAACCCTCTTTTGCACATGTTGATCTAATTTGTTTTGTTGAGTTTGCATGTGTTGAGTCTTCCTTGTAGGTATAAAGGAGGCGAAGTGGTGTCAAAATTGGATCTTGATGGGAAAATTTCAAGATTTCTCCATGTTTTCATAATTAAAGCTTTATTTTTCAACATTCTACATGCTTGTTTTGTCAATTTCTTAAAAATCTTAAATTTTTGAGTATGTAGGTTAGTGTTTGATAGTGTTGAGTCTTCTATTTACATACTAATGTGTTGGGATGCTATCAAAATTGAATCTTGGTAAGAAAATTCCAAGATTTCACCATGTTTTCATTTTTGGAGCTTACTTTTCATCATTCTACATGCTAGTTTTGTCAATTTCTTAAAAATGTTAAGTTTTTTTTATCATGAATGTTAATGTTTGATAGCATTTTGAGTATTCTATTCATATATTAATGTGATGGGTTGTTGTCAAAATTGAAACTTGGTTGGAAGAATTTGTCCTTTTTGTAGATTAAGGGACGTTTTTCTCACATTTCTTGAGTACATGTGAAGTGCATACATGTGAGCATAAGAACATATGTGTAACCCATCTTCCGAAGGCCATAACATTTTCTCCCAAACTCAAAATGAATCCATTTTTTTGCGTTGGAAAGGTATTGAAGTGAAATATGCAATGAAAACATAAATTTAGGATTTATAATTATAGGGTTTCTCTTTATTGTAAAATTGGTCATTTTCTAACATGTCTAATGTTTTGATGAATGTTGTATTTCCATACTTTACTTGATTTAGACCAAATATTTTGTATGCTCTTCTCTTGCACCTTTTGGTGATATTGAGAATCAAAAACAACTTTTATCTCTATCTTTTTAACATTTGGATTAACTTGGAAATTTCATTATTCATTTTGCTTAAGGGAATGAACCTTTTACAAAGCATTTTTATGGTCCTTTGATTTGAAGTTTTCCATTTCTATCTAGTTGGGATAAATTTTGTGTATGCTCTTTTCTTGTGCCTTAGGGTGATCTTGAGAATCAAAAGTAAATTTAGTCTTCATTTTGTAATATTTGGTTAATTGGAAACTTCATCTTTCATTTTTGGTTTAAGGAATAAATATTTATAAATATTTTTGTATGGTTCATTAATTACAAAAGATTTCCTTTCATTTTTAGTTGGATTATTTGTTGTGTATGCTCTTCTCTTGCATCCTTGGATGATCTTGAGAATCAAAACAAATATTAATCCTCTTTTAAATAATGTGAGTTGCTTGAGAATTACTAACGCTTGAGTGCAAGACCTAAAATGCTTGTCAAAGAAAGGATTTCTATTTTTTTTTCTAACTACATGTGTGTTGTAGGTTGCCTCATGGCGAATGAATAAACCACATTAAGTATAATTAAAAACACACCATATTCAAAACACTTGATTTTCAGGTTTGGATAAGGGTACACTCCGTCCGATTAAAACTAGGACATAACCCCTTTGGCATAAGTCTTAAGCTAGAACAATGGGGGTGGTGTTAGGAACCCCGAAAGTAGTCCACGCAAGAGGGACCTTGTGGACGAAATGGGAAGTTATCCTCACACCTACTTGACTAGTATACACATGATATTTAGCATCAAATTTATCCATATTGTGACCCCAGTGAGAGTACACGATGGACACATTTATTGCCCACTATGCTTGAAGGGGGTAAAGTAAAGTCGGGATAATCCTTGGGAAACCTTGGCAAACCGAGCTCGCTCTTAGATAACTTTTAACACCTAGTTGAGTGAACCACCTAGGAAGTTATCTTTGAGAAAACTTTGATCATTTCAAAACCAATTTGAGTTGAGAACCATTATTCATCAAGAAACGTATGAAGCGTTACTTTTTATTAGTTTTTCACTCACCTTAAGGTGAGGCAAAACTCTGCTAAAGTGAGGCCAACATTTTTACCTCTAATTGATCTACTTCCTTCACTTTCTTTTGATAATTTGATGATTAGAAGAAGAGTGAATACCCTTGTGTTGATAATTGATTACATTTGCCACTTTTGTGTCCGTTTATGCTCATCCATATTTGCGGTTGACTTGTTAAACATCTAAAGTGTGTGGAAACATTTGCATATCATTAACAACCATTTTGATGTTGATACCCACGTCAAGATCATCATCATAGTTAGGCTTGGTTCATCATTTGAATCTTGCTTGTATCATACCACAAAAATTTTGATACTTACGTCTTGTTTCTTTCAAACTTGACCCAAGTGTTTATATTGTAATGTTACACTACGCGCATCGTAACAATTCCTTGGTATACTCTAGCCTTGGTTTTCTTTCAAATACTACCTTGATTTTGAAAGTTTTTATTGTTACCTTTGTGCACGTAGTATTAATATTATTTTGATACTAATGCCTTACTTTTTCGTAAATTTTGGTTAAAGTATATTAGTGGTATTCTTGCGTTGTTCATATTCGTAACTTCCACTTTTTTTAGATTTAGGTCTTGGTTGGACTTAAAATTTCTTTTAGTATACCTTGTTTGGAAATCGTATCAACCTTTTGTTAATTCTTACGGCTTGTTTGTTTTTAAACTTGGCATAAGTGGTGATATTATGTTGATCATTTTTTTATGAACCTACCTTTGACACACATTTTGCATAAGGAGTATTTCCTTATAGATTGGCTTTGTGTTTTGAACTTGCATGATTGTTCCTCATGTTTATCTAGATTATAAACTCATTTCTAGGATAATCCTTTAAGACTTTCGATCCTCTTGATCTTCTTTTTCCCCCTCAATTCATGGTCATTTTTGAACATATCTTTCAAACCATAGCAAAAAAAAATTCCTATCAAGCAACTTTTGCATCAATCGAACATTGGAAATCTTTCCTTTGTATCCTTTATGTTGCTAAAATTTTGATCAATCCTTTGACATTTACGCCTCCAAAATTGTTGTCCAAACCTTGTTGGATTATCAATATTATGTCAACACAATGTATGTTTTCCTTAGCTTCCCTTTGGAAAATCACACAAGAATCCCCTATCTATTTGCAAAATGTCTAGTTAGTTGTCGTTATGCTACCCAAATTGACATGGAACTTCCTTCTATTTGAAGGATTTCAATCACACTATCTAGGTCTAGGCATTTGAACTTAGTGAATGCTAAACATGAATTATTATTGTAGGGTTCCTTATACACATGACCATAAAGAATCAAAATTTAGGCATTCACATCAAAATATGCCCATCATGACTAAACCATGTTTGGTTCTTCGTGCTAGAGAACCCATTTAGGTAACCCGTTCCCCACCTTCATCTCATAGTCGGTGGTATGGTTTGGAAACTTCTGATCCAAATTATTATTCAGGTTCCCCTACTTTGATTCTGATTCTAATCAAAACATATCCTATTCTTGTGAGGATTCCAATCAAAATATTTCCTCTGATGATTCAAATCCAAACTACTATTCAGATTCATCTAATTCAAATCCTAAGTCGTGGTCCTCCCCTTCTTCATAGGACCTCCTTCATCATACTTCTACTGTGATTCTTGAGTCCCCCTTTCTTCATAGGACCTCCTTTATCATTCATCCAATTCAACTCCTAAGTCACGGTCCTCCCCTTGTTTTGCAGACCCTTCTTTATAAAACATCTAATGCGATTCATCAATCGTGGTCCTTATTTTCTTCACAAGACCTCTTTTTCATCACCACCTTAATGAGCCCTTCCTCCTTTTAAGATTCACGCAACTCAAATTCCTTCTAGTCAATCATCTAATTGACTCCTACATCAAAATCTACAGAATTTTGGATACGAAATTCTCCTATTCTTCCTCCACGACATCGTCCTATACATAAACCTATACCAACCAATTCTAAATCCACCTCTTCTTCTACTCATGAGACACCTAGCCCTATTTCTACTTCTTCTCTTGAGTCATCTTCTTCTATCAACCATCATAAAATATATTCTAAGTCTTCCACAATTACGAGTGGACCTTTTTTGATGTGTTCTTCCAATCAAACACCTATGGTTGATCAACAACCCATACCGATTGATTTCTTTTTCGAACGAAGGCACGATATGCCATTTATAGGGGCACACAAAGATATACCTCTAACAAATTACGAGTAAGGATTCTCTTTAGACTTTGATGTGTTCATGTATTGTAGGGAAAAGGTTGATTCATTTTATCAAGAAATAGAGGAAGAGCCTAAGAGCATGCAACTTGATCCTCCTCTTATTCTTCCATCCTCACATTCTTCATTCTGTGATGAAATGCTTGGGTCTAGTATTGAGCCATGACCCATCTTCTCATCACCCAATTCTTCTTTACATCATTCTTCTTTACATCACAATTCCTCAATCCCAATCGCACTTTGGGTCATTGTTTAAAGTAGTATCCCATCACCTTCTTCTATATATGGTCCACCTCCTAGTATCCTTCATCATGTACTTATGGGTCTCCTCTGGGTAGTCCATTACCTTCTATTCTGGGGCCACTTCTAACTAGCCCATTGTCTTCTATATATGGGACACCTACGGGTAGGCCCTTATATTCTATTCTTGGGCCACATCCTAATAGGCCTTCTTTCTCTATATTGGGGCCACTTCCGGGTAGCCTTCCATATTCTAGCCCATTGTCTTCTATATATGGGACATTTGTGGTTCGCCTCCACGGTATCCCATCTTCTTCAATTATTGGGTTCGCCTCCTGTATCTTTTTGGACATCCATCACATTATGCTAACAATGATTGTGGAAAGCCCACTGTCATTCCTCTCATCAATTCTAAACATCCACATTCTTTTCCAACTTCTCAGGAATAGAAAAGTCAAGCATTAGCTTATAAGAAACCCAAACAAGTTATTTATCAAGCTAAGATCAAAACTCTTAAGAGCTCTAAAGCTCCTAACAACTCAAATGATTATAAAATTCAAAATCAAACGTGATTTCAGAATGCACAAAAACGTACCCATTAAGTATGGTGCAAAGTGACAAAAAAATGGATATGGAACTCAAGCTCCCACATACGAAACCCATGTTTCAAAACAAATCACAATCATTTGTTGAGTGTGAACTCACCATGATCATTGAGATTGGGGATAATATCACTCTTGATAAACAAATGTGCTTAGTCTCCCTTATCAAGGAAATCACAAACATCATTGTTGGATCCTATCATGTAGAGTGACATGGTTGGTCCCAATCTCCCAAAAAACTGAAAAATTCTATAAAAAAACAAAAAAATTCAAAAATAAAAAAATGAGAAAAACATTAAAAATCAACGGTACAAAGATCAAACATTGCAATTAGGTATTGCATACGCATGGATGTTCTTTCTTCCCTTTCTTTCATATTCCTCTACAAGTCATCCACCATTTTCATCCCTTCGATGATATTTTGGTTAGCTTATTTCATACACATTTTGTGACATTTATCTATATGGTATCCATTTGACCTTGGTCTTTCATCACCTTGGTAAATTAAAGAACAATTGACCTCTTAGAGATCCTATCACTATCTACATATAATAAACTTGTTGGGAAGAATTTTTGGGCGTATTTGTGGACACTAGCCAATGTTGTGATCAAAATTACTTCCACATTCTTCCATTAAGCCATTAGTGGTTCTTAACTTCTTGTCAAAAAAGAGAGCTGAAATAATTTTTCAGAAAGTAAAAGAATCAAAATCAATCAATCATAAAGAAAAATCTTAAAGCAAAATAAAATTGATATATAACTCTTTCTTTGTGGGTATTTCCAATAATCTCTACTAGGGCTATGGACACATTATCGATGAGAGAAATGTTGTGATTAGAATTAAATGCATCTTTGTTAGGGCTATGAACGCACGGATGACAGCAGAGCAATGTATGACTCTCCTTCCATAATACATTCACATATCACCTTTCAAACTAAATCATTCCTACACATTGGCAAGTATCTTCACTTACTATCTATCAAATCTTTCTTTCAAGAGGTAATTCATTTCCATGTGCGTATACGAGATTTAGATGAGTAAACATGATTAGTATGTTACCAAGTGTTGCTTTTTGGACTATGTTCAAATTATTTATTTAACACATCTCTTGTCTCATGATTTGTGCCTTGGGATAATCATTTTATCATTAGCCACCTTTTAAATATTTTCATAGAATCCTCGCTTCTTCTTCGAAAATCATTTAAAACATCCACATGTATAAGATGACCTCTTTTCCATGTTTGTAGACACTTTTCTCCCCTTTTAATAAGATAATTTTCTACTTACTTTCTATCATGTATTTCTTGGTCAACTTATGCTGGGGGCATCCTTACTCCCTCATGATTGAACTTATTTTATATTGGCCTTGATCCCCTTCAATGCGTGAAGTATTTGACTTTGAATGTTCCCACCTAATTTTTGGGGCATTTTTGCATCTTCATTTTCTTGCACATACGTGTGGAATTTTACCCTTATACATCCCATCTATCATTGGGGGAATCCATGCTTCTTTGTCTTCCTGTACATAGTTTCAGAAAAATTTCAAAATAAAAACATTCAAATATTTTTCTAAAAATAAAAAACAATAAAAATCATCCTATAAAATGTCACTCTTTGGTTCTCACATGTTCTTGTGCACGACTCACGATCATCTTGATCTACCTCCATTAACAAAGTTGGTTTTCTTACTATGTTTGTACTCTAGGGAACAATGAGTTGCTTGGTACTTGTTTCATAGTGCACTACTTTTCATAGGACCCAAGTGTCCTCCGTTATTTCCCTTGCATGTATCCTTTCTTGGGGCACCATCTTTTAACCCTTGTCATTAATTCACACAGGTGAAATCAAATCTTGATAAAAAAACATTGCATTATGTTTCTCTATTAGGTTAGCTTGTTTACTTTCTCGTATTGCATTGCATTATGCATGTTGCCGGGATTTATGCATCTTTTAATTTATCGTATTGCATTGCATTTTGTATGTTACATGGAGTTGGTGTTTTCAGAATGGACAATTGTTCGTAGTATGGATTTTCATTCCACTCTACTTTTGTCGTATGCTTATATTTTTAATAAGGACCGATGATGTAGATCCTTGGCAATATGATGACATGGAAGTTATTTTTAATACACTGGATGAAAGCTCATTCCTTTCTCACCATCTTCATTTTTCCTCTATATCATTCTCCTGTCAACTTTATTCTTCTAATTCACTCAAGGCCGCATGCCCCTACCCATTCTTCTATCCATTTCTCTCACCTTTTTCGATCGTCGATTGCCTTCTTTCATCACCCCATCGACACACTTGTACTAATTTTTCTTCTACCCTTCAAAATTTTACCAGTCTACTATATTTGAAGTGGTGTCACTTATACCACTCCAAGGAGGGGAAATGTAGAAGCATATAAGTTAGCTCAAGCAATTTAAATACTTCAGATTGTGCTAATTATATCTTTTTCCACAAATTGATGACATATTGTCAATAAATGCTCATTTTCTCTTCTATCACCGTTAATTAGTTACATTATGTTAATTAATTAACTCTTCTATCCAACAAATATGCCAATTAATGACCTTCCATTAATTAACCCCCTTTCTATCTAGACTAATTAATTATTATTAATTAATTAGCTTCCTCTTCCATTAAATCAATAAATAATCATTTATTTGATTAAATTCCTCCCATAGTCTAAATCATGCTAATTATTCCTCTAAAAAGCTTCTATAAGCTTGCTCACATATTAATTAATCACTTGGGTTAATTAATAAATCCCCTCAAACCCCATGAGTCACTAAAGGAAAAAAAAAACTCTCCTAAGGTTGAATCAACCCTCTTTCAACCATCATTATCCACAACTAACTCAACCTAGCTATTATCCCACATGTAAAGGGATGCCAAGATTCTTTTATCCATCGGGCTATATAAGGAGCCCTCCTCCTACCTTTCTATTTACACCTACACACCTAAATGAGCATAGAGCCTATACTATAGCCATTTTATCATCTTAGAGAATTATTCCATTAGAGGAGCTAGCTATCTTCATTTCTTGCATTCATCCATCCAAGTTTTGAATTCATATAGAGATATGTCAAATGGTCTTGTAGTCATGGATTGACAAGACTCCATTCTTGAAAACCTTGGGATTCAAGCATACAATCAACCCTTTTGATTGCTAAGGATCTAAATAGGTTCATTTCATTAGCATTCAATTAGAGATAGAGGTTAATTTGTTTAGCATGTTAGTTTGAATCTTCATTTCATGTTCTAATGCAAATATGTTAATAGATTAGCTTTGCTTAAGCTCTAAGCATGATGGTATATTGATCTAGTTAGCATTGTATTGAAGCTATTAGGTGTTAGCTTTGATTTCCTTTGCATTGTTAACTAATTCATATACACATTTGGCATGCCTGTGGGAGTTACTCCATTGTCCTTTACACTTAATTTCAAGTTTTTCTAGTTATGTTTCAGTTTTGGTTACTAACCCTCTTTTGCACATGTTGATCTAACTTGTTTTCTTAACTTGTTTTGTTGAGTTTGCATGTGTTGAGTCTTCCTTGTTGGTATAAAGGAGGCAAAGTGCTATCACAATTGGATCTTGATGGGAAAATTTAAATATTTCTCCATGTTTTCATATTAGTGCTTCATTTTTCAACATTCTACATGCAATTTTTGTCAATTTCTTTAAAATATTAAATTCTTGAGCATGTAGGTTAGTGTTGGATAGTGCTGAGTAATTTATTTACATATTAATGTGGTGGGTTGGTGTAAAAATTGAATCTTGGTGAGAAAATTTCAATATTTCTCCATGTTTTCATTTTTAAAGCTTACTTTTCATCATTCTACATGCTAGTTTTTTCAATTTCTTAAAAATGTTAAGTTTTTGATCATGAATGTTAATTTTGATAGAATGAGTCTTGTTCATATATTAATATGATGGGTGGTTGTCAAAATTGGATGTTGGTTGGAAGAATTTTACCTTTTTACATATTAAAGGATGTTTTTTTCATAGTTTTTGAGTGCATACCCGTGAACATATGCATAACCCATCTTCCAAAGGCCATAAATTTTTCTTCCAAAGGCCATATGTGTAATCTGTTTTGTAAAATTAACAATTGACGTACCGAGGAATTAAGAAACATATTCCCATTCATTATTCATAAGATAATAAATATTAATTATAAATATTTACACAGCTCAATGGTCACAATACTTTGATTTCTTGACTTGCTCGCCAATGCAATGAGGAATGTGAACTCGCCAAAATATTTAACCTCCAACTCGATCCACGACTCTTTTCAAACACAACGAGGCAACTTGCCTTCATCAACCAACTTTGTTGGTAGCTCAATGTGAACTCGCTAGAAACATGTTTCTACCCCTTCAAGATCTCGACCAATGCAAAGGTGAATGTTAATTCGGTTGCAAATAAACAACTCGGTCCTCAACTCTTTGCAGGCTTGGTGATGCACATGGCTTGATCAAAATGGCTTCATTTCAAGTAAGGATAATTTCTGTGATAGATCAAAATGGTGTTTGGCACGACAACTAGATACATGCTCTTTTGTCCAGTGATAGCTTGATGCTTTGGCTTATCGTTTCAAAACCTCCCACTTTCAATGCTCCCAAAAATGACCTTGTCAAACAAATAGATATTCAAATAATTGAAAGATTGCAGAGCAAAGAGGAAGAGGATGTGAAAACATGGCTAAGTGGGAGGTTGAGTGAAAATAAGGTTGCTTTGTTTTTATATGATGTTTGGTAAACTGGTGCAAACTCCTTGTTAATTGAGTTATGTGTACCTACGATCTCTCCACACCATAACTCAAACCTCATCATTTCCACTTCTAGAAGTAACAACATGCTCAAATAGTTACTATTTCCATATGCATCCAATGTCTAATTTGAACAGGTTGTGGGAGGATGATAGTGGTAGTTGTTTTATTTCCATGCTTTTGCACATAATTATCATGGAATTTCACCCATGAGCATCGACCATGATGCGGGGATGCGTTATATTTTACATATAAATCTATTAGTATATTTTACATATAAATATATTTGTCAGATGTTGTTGCAAATTCTCTGGTTTGCACAATTTTGAACCTTACACACAACATGTGAAATTTTTATCGATCGTTGACATCTTCAATTGTTTCACTAATCGTTGACATCTTGCGCTTAAAAACAATTCCAAAGGATTGGCGCCGGAGAAATAAATAAACAAGGGATTCCATATTAGTTTGTTCTAGACATGATCCTAAATCCTTGCAGATTTACTTTTTCCTTTTCCTTATTTATTATGACAACATTCTTAGCCACAAATTGAGAAAATCCAGTGCAAGAACGTATCGCTTAAAACTTGCTTCACAAAAGGGCTAGGAAGTCATTTAATAGTTGTTACTATTAGGATTTTACTAGATGGACATTACTTTATAAGTGTTGGTTCTTTCCATGTGACATCTGCCCACATTTCATGACTTTAAAGTATCATTTTTAAGATGTTTTACATAACACCATTTTAATTGTCGGTCAAACTTCTTGTTTGGAAACGTGGATGGTTTCTACAATATCTTGATTTTCACACTATAGTTTTATATATTTAAAATCTTTTGGCATTAGTTGTGTTTGTTTTTCCACGGTTTTCTAACATGTCAAAGTCTCATAAAACCCTACTTCCGCTTAATGGTTCCACCCAATAATATCCTCTCCTAATTGTTTCTCCTCCCTCTAACCCCCTCTTCTCTGACAACCTCTTCCTCTTTTATATTTTTGATCCTTCAAAATCGACCCCATCTTGGACTTCCCCTTCGGCGTTTACATCACACGTTTTCATTCGATTGCTAGTATATTAGTTAAATGTGATATAACATGGTGGAAAGGTGTTTAATACATTTGTGTTTTGATGCGACATGAAAGTTTGAATAGTTTACCTTCTTTTCTTTTTAAATGTGATAAATAAAGTGTTTAATTTTAGAAAATAGTGTCATAATGTACTTGACTAATACAAAAATATGAAATCAAATAAATAATATAATTTTAATTTTTGTTTCTACTAAAATAATATTTATATACATCAAAACTTAAGAAATAAGTTTCATTTTTTCTTTCATGATTCTAATACGAATTAATTGGAAGAATTAAAAAAAAGCCGTTTTGATAATAATTTTTTTCAATTTTTTGTTGATAAATATTATGTGTTTACTAGAATATCACTTACAATTTAATGTTATAACATATTAAATTATTATTAAAATTTATTAATTTATATAAGAATTGATAAAACACATTAATTAATTAATTAATTAATTAATTAATTAATTATATATATATATATATATATATCCCTCCTTCATTCCACTAAAGTATTTAGGGGACATAGAACCCCTTTAAATACATGTTCCATAAAACATTAATTTCTTTAATGGTCTTTGTCTTAATTTCAATAGCTGTTCAATCCTTCAAATAACCATGTCCACATGCTTCCATCTTCAATTAATGTAATAAAAAAGTTTGTAAGAACCTTTTTTAAATATATAATGAATTTATGTTTAAGTTTCAATCTACGGATCCAATTAAATCCCTAGAAATAATCTTTCAAATTAATATGATTGTGCAAATAAGTGGAATATCATTATAAAAGAAAACACATTACGAACAATCGTCCCTTTTTAACCATAAAAATTGTTTTTGACTTTATGAATATGCACGAATGTTTTCAATTCATCAATGTTCTTTTGAGATAACAAACAATATAACAATAAGATATATTTCTTATAAATTCTTTTATTATAGCACATTCTCTTGTTTCTTAATTGTAACAAACAATATAACAGTAAGATATTAACATAGTTCATTCGGATTTTTATCTACAATACATTAGTATAAATACGTTTAAAATATTTATTTGAAAAATATGGATAGATATCAACTTTAAGATTCTTATTTTAAATTGTATTTATATTATATTTATTAATAATTTCATTACATTATCTTAATATTTTCACTTATAAGTAACAAAAAAACTTTGTAAAAAAGGGGACCCCTAAGCTTTACCATACGATCAAGTATTATTGTTTTCAATTAACTTCTCAAAAATTTCTAAAATAAATTAAGTGACAGTCGAATGGAAATTTAATGTAGAGAATGAAAATTTAGATGGTCACGCCATTAAATGCCGTCACTTGTAACTTATTGGTAGTATCCGAGTTGGCCATCCCTGGTTTAAGACACAAAATGTTAAAAAGTGTTAAACAACTTGTGTTTTATATAGCGAGGTTGTGAAATTAATGCTTGATGTACTAACCTTCCAACATTTACACATGTCTAATTATGACATCCGTGGGAGTCATTCTCATTGCTCCTAATGTTTTGTCCTATGTAAGAGATGTACTTGTCTCCTACCAGATCGCCATGATTGATCTCTTTTACTAAACCCTAATTTATCGATTATATACTGACTGGCCGTCCCAAAGATCAAATATAAATGGGATTCCCTCGATTGAAATTATGGTCGGGTTGATATCAAAGAAAGGGGATGAAAAAGATAATGTTGGCCTCGAACCCGCCTCTTATAATATTTTTAACTAAGATTGAAAAGATAATTTCACATTCATCTAAAGTCATGTGATTTTGTGCTTGCCTTTTTGATCTTCTGCAACTAGATCTAAACACGCTTTGTAAGGAAGATCTTTTTCTAAAATGTCTTTAGCTTCCGAAGGGTCGAGAGGTTTAGATCCTTTCACAAAACCCATCTCACAAGAATAATTTATTGGGATATGGAATTATGGTTGACTCTCCAAATGTTGAGCTCTATTAAAAATTCTAAAAACCCAAACTCACCTTGTAACCTCCTCTAACTTGCTCCTACATTTTTAGGGTATTTCTTGACTTAATGCAATTGGAAATACATTAGCATAATTCCTTTCTATCCTCTTGTTAACAAGGTATTACACCCAATATACCTTTTCTCATATTTGTGTGGAAATGGATTTTTAATATGGTTAGCAAAAGATATTGTCTATAGATCGGGGTCATAAATGGTTATAAAAACTATATATATATATATATATATATATATATATATATATATATATATATATATATATATATATATATCTTAGATGGCATTTAAATGTAGATATTATTATGTGGTGGGTCATTTGCATCAACGAAAAGGGTTTCAACCTCTCGAAAAGAAGGGGAGTCGAAAAACACGGTAGAAAGAGGTATATTTTGTTCATATGAACATATTTGTGTGGACTCTAGATGGTTCAAGATAGGGTACATTCTATGTCTAAAGAATGAAAATTACAAGGATGTTTCAAATAAATTGTACACTTCTCCTACTTATGCTCTCCAATAGTGGTGGATCAAAACTCTCTCACGCAGTTTCATCTTCTTAATTTCTTGATTTGGATCCTAATACTATTGTTGGAATCCTCTGGCATCCTTACATTCCATAAAAAAACCTCCTATTGGGCTTAATTAGATAGCCTTCGGGCTCCTTTGAATGGTAATTCTTCCTCCTTAGCTAGATCTAATGAATAGACTCTGGTTAAAGAATGAAATCTTCTTTGACATAGAGGGATTCCAATAATATGGTGTTAAGATATCATAGTAAGAGGGTTGAAGCTTAATTTTGGTGGAAATAGGTGTTTTTGGTTAGCATTACGAGTCTTGGAGATCACTATGGAAATGGTTTAACTTTGGCTATAAAATGGCTATATAAGTTATTGAAGTTTTGTTGCTTTGATCATTTTTGATGCTATGGACTTAGGGAAGTAAAATATTTACGCTAACTCGAAAGTGGGATTTTTGAATTTTTAGTATTGAAAAGGATTCTAGGATATCCTAACTTTTAGGGTTTGTTTTAAAAATATTTTGATAAGATCAATTTTTTGTACACTTATTACCCTAGTGGTAACTCGATTTTGTAATAATTATTGTTTCGATTAATAAATATGGTTCATAGCACTAGTCCAAAAATTTACCGATAAAGAACTTGTTTTATAGGTTTGTCTTTTAAGTGATACTAAATTATGTAACTTGTTCATAACTCGGCTCAATAGATAATTGATATAGAGAATAATTAATTATGAAATCCACCATCAAATGATATCTTTTTTCATGTGAAGAAAATGGATCAATTAAAAATGCATATCATGTTGTGTTTCTTGTGTATGATGCGATCACTTGATGGTGGAGTGGAATCATGATCATTTCTCCTTAGTATTTAAAAGGAATGATAAAAAGATTGTACCAAGCCACAAAGAACTTAGATGTTAATAAAACACCACACTTAATAAGATGAAAGAAATGCACGAATAACTTTACATAAACCTTTACAAACAAATGAGTAAGCAATATCATATATTATTATGGAACTCTATGAAGTACAATAAGAAAGGGCCTTGCTTATATAGGAAAGGAAGATCAATCTAAGAACCAATCAAGGTCATAGATCAAGCCATAAATCAAGGAAAGAACTATACCTAATAACTAGATAGTATCTTCCTAATATGTAAATAAGATAAAATAAATATTTACACACATAAGTGGGTGAGGATAAATAAAAGACAAGGTAAATAATGTACCTAGGTGAACATGAGCTAAGGTACATACCTTCTCTAACATCCCCCTTAAGTGAAGCTAGGGGCCCACAATATGAGTCCCGAAAACTAAGCCTAATCAAGTAATCTTGTACAATATATCCATGAAGAAATCACTAATTAAAAGTAGCAAAGAATCCTGCTAGAAGTAAAGAGAAAGAAGAAGAAGAAGAATAAGGAAGATTTTCTCACGAAAACACCCTAAGAACAACTTCAAAACCCCAGCATGTCATGCTACTCAAGGTAGCGAGGTGATGCAAAAGGCTTCGTAAATATTTCGGTAACCTAATCTTTGAGTCGAGAATGTACTCCAAGAAAAGAGCTCCATCTTGAATGTGTAGACGAATGAAGTGTATGTGAATATCAATATGCTTGGTCTGTTGGTGCTCAACAAGGTTACAAGAAATGTGAATTGCACTTTGGTTATCACACCAAAGTACAGTCGGTGAATCTATGGGAATCCAAACTCACAATAATTGTCGAAGCGAAAGAATCTATTGACTCGCTGTAACTATTGCCTTGTACTCTGCCTCTAAAGATGAAAGTGCAATAGCTTGTTACGTTTTACACGTCAACATAACTAGAGAAGAACCAAGACAAAAGGGTAGCGAGAATTAGAATGAATGGCTTAAATAGAACCTTCCCAATCTAAATTTGTATATCTAACCAACTGAGTAAAACCCCTAATGTAGTGTAGTCCAAAGTGCCCCCAAATAGAGCAAAATATTTTTAGCACCTTCTAGTGACTACTATGAGGAAAATGTGAAAATTGAGATACAACTTGTCCTACCGCAAATGAAATATCAGGGTGAGTATGGGTCAAGTAGATGAGACTTCCAACTAAATGCCTATACAATGTAGGATCACAAAGTGGAGTGGTACATGTAGAAGTAAGAGTAACCCCAAGTGAAAAGGAGATGGACTTAGCTTGCAATTAGCTATATAAAAACAACCTTTGAAGAAGATCATGGGTGTAATTTTTTTAACTCAAATGAATCCTTGAATCTACACGAGAAACTCCAAATGAAGGAAATAATGCAATAACCCAAGATTTCTCATGTCAAAATGTTTGTAAACAACCCTCTCGAATAGTCTCAATTTGGGAAGATTAGCTTCCAAAGAAGTAAAAATCATCAACATATAAGATAAGTATCACAATGTCCTCACCAACATGTTGGAGAATGACCGTATGATCGAAGTGACAACAAACAAAAATAGTAGATAGAAGAAAAGAATCCATCTTCTCATACCAAGATCGACGGTCCTATTTGAGGCTGTAGAGAGACCTTTGGAGTCTACAAATAAGAGAAGAGTCATGAAAAAATCCAAAATGATTCTCCATGCATATTTCCTTTTGTAAATATCCATGTAAGAAAGCACTCTTCACGTTTATCCGGTATATGTACCATCCATATGATGCACCAATAGTAAGTACAAGGCACACATAATTCATCTTGGCAATGCATGTAAAAGTATCGAGTAATCAATACCTTCAACTTGTGAAAAACCATTTACAACAAGATGAGCCTTATACTTGTCAATGGGCCTATCAGCTGTGTATTTGGTTTGGTACACCCACTTACACCTAACCATCTTTCTTACTTTAGGAAGAGATACCAAATCCCAAGTATTATTATTCATCATAGAAGAATACTTAGTTGTCATTGCATCATCCCACTCTTGTATCCCATGAGCCTATGAGAAAGAATGCGTATCCTTAGAAACTTCCTGACACAAAAGTCTAGAACCTGTAGAATGTGCATGATGATGCCTAGTGGGTGGAAGATCCTCTATGAAAGGTTCTTCCTCAAAAACTATAGTACGATCCCACTTAGGCATAGTGATAACTTTAGTGGGAATAGGATCCTCCTCTATATCTATAACCTCCTCAGAAGCCTCCTTAAAGAAGGGATCCTCAAGATGACATGAATAAGAAGTAGGCATGGAAGAAGATGAAGAATCATGAGGAGAGAAGCACTCATCAAATTGAACATGCGTTCAAAAAGAACCTCATGAGTATCATGATCTAAAAGTTGATAAGCTCTCATGTCCTTACTATCCAATTTTTCCCCTAAGGAGAAATTGGACAAACATGACCCCATAGAGAAAAAATGATGGATTGATTCGGATGGGGGAGATCACTCTTCGTGATCGGCTGAATAGGTTAGGTAGGGCGAACACATTATAGAAGAGTTAGAAATGAAGAAGTCAGTAAAATCAAAAATTCAAAATTCGAGAGGTGAGGGCGTATGGAGGTTAGCCGAAGTGAAATTCAGGACTCGGTGAAAAAAGCGCAAAAAGGAGTGGAAATTCGAAACTTGAATTCCTAAATTTAGACTTCAGGGTTTTAGAGTTTCGAGGTTTTACGAGCTCACATTAAACAGTGCCACATGGGGAGAAGAAATTTTGACACCTAAAGTTCGAATCTCGGACTTGAGGATTTTTGATTTCAAAGGTTTCATGTGCCAAGAGGATAATCTAAACACGAAACCCGAAAGTCCTGAACCCCTCAAACACAAAGTCTGAATCTTTGAAACCCGAAGTCCCAAAACCTCGAAACACAAGTCCCGAATCCCGAAACACAAACCCCCAAAAGATTAAGGTCTAAAACCCAATGTCTAAATTTTGGACTTCGAGGTTTCAAAATTTCATAACATTATGGGGCTTGGGTAGATGAACATCTTTGCATACAATATGAGGTCGGAGTCCAAACTCTAAAGTCTGAATTTCAGCATTTGAAGCTGTCGAACCATCTTGAGTGATGAATAGTGCATGCAAGTCACCGTTTAAAGCCCAAAACATGAAGTTTGAATTTCATATTTCGGGGTTTCGACATTTTAGAGGTTTCATTGACCCATTGGATGAATAGTAATGTCAACCTCTAAAGTGGAAATACCTGAAGTTCGAATCTTGAAATTCCAAATTTATGGATTTTGGAGGAGTGCGATGCAATTTCGTAGTCCAAAAGGGTAGATTAACCACTGGCATTTTTTGCAGTATGGCACCCTCATCTTCAGATGGCCATAACTTTTGACTGGAAGCTCAGATTTGCACAAAATCAAACTTTTGGAAAGCACTCCATTTCCTATACTGATCTGCCATTTTAGAGGGTGTTTCTAGATTTTCCACCTACCAAAATGATGAGGTATGGGATTTATTTCTTCTCCAACAAGGAAAAGTACATGGAGGTATGGGTTTTGTTGTGGCACACATCATTGTTGCGAGTGTGATTTTAATGCAAATTTTGGGTGGTTGAAGCAAGATTTTGGATCCTTTTCTCTCCTTTTCTCTTATTCTTCCTATATCGTAAGGAGGGGCTCATTTCAAAAGGGGGATAATCTTGCTTTGCACCCTCCCTTCTTCTCAAAAAGCGATCTTGTGGAGTTCAAACATCCCATTGAAACCGTAAATGCAATTTGTGCCTCTTAGCCATTGTAATGCATTGTATCAAATATGTGGAGCAATAATATAAGTATGTGGATGAATTTAGATGCTCTTTTTTGTTCATTGTATCTCTTGATCTCTCATTGCAATTTTGGTTAGCGTGCATGTTAAATTGTGTTGCATATTTAATGGTCTGTGTTTAATGGTGAATGAATTCATAGAAAATTGGTTGAATTGTGGTGTGTATTAATCCCCTTCAAACTTATTAGTTTTCATTTCCATGCAAAGCAGGTGTTCAACATTCCTTTTGGTGCATCACCTCCTATAGCTTAGTTTAAATTTGTTGTAATTTTTTTAACCCTATCTCCTTGGCAAGTTTGAGTAGATTTTAGGATAGATCCTCTACAATTTGAGTGTGTGTATTAGAATAGAGGAATAGGAACCAGAATTCATCCGGAGAGATTTCCCGATTGCAAATTCCACACTTTGTGAAAATCTCCATGTTATGCAATCACACTGAAAGTTTAAATTTATAGAGTTGTAAATAATTAGGGGTGTTGTGATTACACATCAACAGTCCTCACAATACCCAACAAAGATCAAGGTTTTTGTCTTCTTATCCAAGGCATTCCTTTTCTTCTTTGTCACAAAGGCCCAAACATGGATCCTATAGACCCCAAAATATGAGACATTGGGCTTAGTTTTGGATTAAGTTTCATTTGGAGTCAAATTGTCAAGTGCTCTATGTGGTGTACGATTACGAATGTAGTTAGCACAATTAAATAATTTTCCCTAGTATATAAAAGGTAAATCTCTAGAATGCATCATGCGAAGCCGTTTCCTTGAAGTTCAGTCCTTTCGTTACTGCTAAGTCATTATGTTATGGAGTATGAGGAACATAATTCGGTGAATAATTCCACGAGTTACCAAAAATCAGAAAATTATTTGCTGAAATACTCCCCCATTGTCGGTGAGAAGGTTCTTTATGTAACTAGAATATTGTTTCTCAACCAAAGCCTTGAAGACTTGGAAGTGTGAAAAAACATCACTTTTTTACTTGAGAAAATAAACCCAAGTACACCCCAAAAATTATTAGTAAAAGTAAATGCATACTTAGCTCCATTGAAAGAGGGGGTAAGAAAAACCATCAAGTCACTATGCTCAAGCTCAAGTGGTGAAGAATAACTCTTGGAAACATTCTTAGGGAATGGATCTTGATGTTGTTTCCTTAATGCAAAACAAGGAAAAATCCCTCAAGACAAGAAAATCTAGGAAGACCATCAACCATATTATGAATGCTCAACTCCTTCAAATATCTATAATTGAGATGATGAAATCTCTCGTGCTATAGATTACTCTCGAATCGAATGAGAAACCAATAGAGGAAGTGTAATCAAAATCCTCAAAGTATGATAGTCTAGAGCCATGATCAATTATACCTTGAGAAACAAGTGAATGAGGATCCAAAAAGTTCATACTTTGACCCCATGTGGTGTAAAAGTCAACTGTTTTTACATTGACCAAAATGAAAAATTCAATTAACAAAAAGAAAATTTGTAGTGATGGTAGGAACATACAGTGCATCTTTGATACTACTACCATCAAGGTGTCTATTACCTTTTCCCTTAACAGAAAGAAACGAAGAATCTCCAACCTCAATTTTGGAAGTAGAACTCTAACCTATAGATACAAAAGACTCATTGGAAGAAGTCATGTGATGAGAAGCACTAGAATCTAAAACCCAATTATATGTAAATGGTGATAGAGATCTCCTAACAACACTAAGTGCTTTTCCATGCTGATTAGAAGGAGGTAGAATGGAGATAGAGTTTTTTTTATTTCTTGATTGCATCCTATAAGGATTTCATTTTCTTGTAACACCTATGTTCTTCATGACCAATACCCCCATAGAAAAAGCATGAGAGGTTAGACTTATTCTTGGATTTAGAAGACTCCATGGGTTTAGGAGCACTTTGAGATGGAGAAGGGGTGAATTTGGATTTACCTTTTGGTTTTCCTTTTCCCTTAGGATTAGATGCTACTAATGCCTTTTGAGAGGTGGAAGACTCAAGGTTAGACAATTTGGATTCTTCCTAGTAATTTTTCACAAAATGTTTCTAAGTTAGGCATTTGGAATGTGTCACCTGATGGGTGTTGTTATTCCCTTCATTTAATCAACTTCTTGTTGATGTCATATTCAAACCAGGGTGTGTCTAAAGCTATATGCAACAAGAGTAATCTTATTGATCTAGTAGTTGACTGTAGTTATTTTTGTATTTTCTGGGGGATATTTTCATTGTCTTAAGGAATTCTTGGTAAAAACCTTATTTAAATCATACTAAGAAAACGTTGTGAAAGGAAACACACTTTACAGAATGGAAATAAACACACTTGCTTCTAGAAATAAACACACTTGCTTTTGGAAGTAAACACACTTGCTTTGAGTGCTTAAAAACTGGTTGCAAGAAGAATAAGAATCTATCTAGACACCTGCAGGAACAAGTATACAACAGAGTCTAACTAGAAGAATTAAAAGTGATACAAAATTAACAGATCTAAACTTATTTGCTTAGGAAATATAAATACCAAATAGATGAATATCCTGGTCCTTGGGGGAGTGGGCCCTTGCTCCTCCTTGAATCAAGATTTAACAACTTAGAATTATCTCAAACAGGAATGGCTATTTATTGATAAAACATTTGGTATTACAAAACATACTAGATCTATGTACTTATTCTCTATCTATATCTATCTTCTCTATTCTATCTCTATATCTTTATCTACTGCAGTCCGCTGTATATATATATATATATATATATATATATACACACACACACACACACACACACACACACACACACACACACACACACACACACACACACACACACACACACACACACACACAATCATAGCCGCCTCTACGATTTTGATGAAATCAAATCGTGACCATAATAGATGCTGACTCGGCTTGTGGCTGATCAGACAACTGTAAGATAACTATCCCTAGATCTGCGATAAAAAATCTTCTCATCTTTTCATGATTAAAAGGGTCGTTGGTGCTAAATCACTGGATGTGGTTAGAATAGATAAAATGCCATCGGTTCTTGAACTTCAGAGAAGTTCTAGAACCATAGGAAATCGTTAAGGATCAAAACTCGTGAGATTTCCGAAGCTATACCTGAAATTACGTAACTAATAATGAGAATTCCGAAACTAAATACTAGAGTTCCGAACTAAGTCCGAAAGTTCCGGAACTAGGTGATGACTGTGTAATGGAGTTCCGGAACTAGCTTGGAAGTTCTAGAACTAAGTTGTATTAAAACAGATATGCTACCAAAAACATGTTGAACGCTACATACTTCATTTCTTTGACTAATTAGACCTGCTTTATTACAAAACTGAATTTCAAACACACTTCGTTAGGAATTTCATAGCTTTTAAACGTTAGAATCACAATCAATCAAAATATGGACAATCACATCCTAACTCATATCAGATCAAATAAAAGTCGCAAAATGCAATGAAACTTAATAAAAGGAGAATAAGACGAGATCATTTTTATACATTTAACGTGCATATTCGGCCTCATCATCACCTAAAAATCCATGCTAGAGAAAACGTAGAAGCAAAGATTTGGAATGGACCTCTCAACTTGGATAAAATTAAGTAGACACACTCTTCATATTTCTTATCTCTTCCACTCCCCTTCAATTGTGTTAAAAAATATTTGAACTTAGTAAGATAGTCTATAATTGATGGAAAATATTCAAGATTAGAAGAGGTGATCTCAATTTCAAGTTGTATGGCTCTCATGTGATCCACCTTACCGAATAAACCCTCTTATTTCTCCCATATTTTGAATGGAGAGTCACATTTCTCCAAATGAAACGAAATGCTATCACTTACATAAGTTTATATCAAACCCATACACTCATCAAACTCGCATTGAAACTGAAATTTCTCATATTCTCTAGTGAAAATCGGTTGTTACGAAGAAGTTACAACCCATAATCCTTTCCATTTAATGATTGTTTCCATTCTTGGTTTCCATGTGTGGTAATTATGTGTTATTAAAGGATCAACTTGCTCTAGTGAAGAAGTAGATAAAGACGTACTTATAAAAATCACCAAAAATGCAAGAATCGTGAATGCAACACAACCCTCCTAGATGTGGCACTTTATAATTGAGTGCGTGCTACAGTATAAAACTTTATTATTTAGTGTATTTCTCAAAATAAACAGTTCTAATGGAACAATCATGAAAAACAATAAATTTTGTAAAAAATGACACTCAAATCAAAGTTACCGATCAAAAGATACAAGATTTTCAAGTTTATCCTCTACTATTTATTTCATTTTGAATTTGTAAAAATTAAACTGCTCTTTCCTTCATCACACAAATTAAATCAAAGGGGGCTGGAGTTAAGCACCTGTTGGTAGGAATCACAAGTTTAATCCCTCATATGACCATACCATATGACAAAGGGTTGAGGATTTTAATAGGAGGAATGCTAAACAAATTGTACCAAGGGACAAAAAAATCGAGATGCTAATAAAACATCACACTCAATAAGATAAAAGTAATTCGCGAATAACTTTACATAAACCTTTAAAACAAATAAGTAATAATATCATATATTATTATGGAACTCGAGGAAAAAAATACCTAACAACTAGATAATATCTTTCTAATATCTAAACAAGATAAAACAAATATCCACACACATAGCGCGTAAGGATAAATAAAAGAAAAAAGTAAATAAAGTACCTAGGTGAACATGAGCTAATGTAAATACCTACTCTAACAATATTATGTCAAGTATTATGTTGGATTATAAGAATGCAACGCCATTCTCAAAGAGATTCATAAAAAATAATAGTCCTAGGTGAATTTCTACATCTTCACCACATATCATTTAAAAATATGGTAGTGCTATATACTCTATAACAACCAAACAACCTTCTTATGATTTTGAATGACACCTCTAATGTTTGAATGACGTAGGTTTCCATTTGATGCTCCATTTTTATGTAGTATAGCTTGTTTTGAAACAACTTGAGTACATAAATGTTTGTCTTATGATTTGTAAGGATTTAACTTAACACGCAAGTTGCCTCCAACACCTTGAAAACCATTTGTACAAACATTTTCCTCATGATTATATGTAAATTACATTTCACATAATATAATAAATTATAGCTCATATTTTTTTATTGTCACGTAATGACATGAGGTTAATGATTAACCGTTTTCTTGAAATATTCTCTAATCATATTCATGTTAGTTATCCCACAAAAATAAATACAAACCTCATATATAAAGATCATTAAAAAGTGTTGAAAAAAGGGATATTGACAGATTCTAATAGAAATTGAAATCCCTTGTTTTCATCACAACTAATAACTGATCATAAGTGTTCAATTTACTCTAAACTAGAGTCCATAAAAGATTAAAACTTTTAGGTTGTGTCAAGTGGGGATGTACCACATGATATCAAACTTGAGGTTCATGCCTTTTTTAAAATGTCAAACATGTTATTACCATTCTCTTTAAGATCGAATATTATATGAAATGTCTATCAATTTTTTAATTTTTATTTAAATAAAATGACATGAAATGTAAATACACAATTTATAAAAGATAATATATTAATTATGTTAAGAGGTGTTTCTATAATGACAATCAAGGTTGTAATATAGTGAGTTGTTCACTTTTATTTTCAATGTTAAATTTGACATTCATTTGAATGTCACGTAACATTCATCTATAAATTTGACTTTTATTGGAGTGTCACGCACACACTTTTTCTTGAAGGAGTCAATCGAAAAATAGTAATCTTGGCCATATAGTAATTTTGGGTCTTTTTGAAAAAAATATTTTCTTTAGACCGACACAATGATATGCACAACTACATTGATTCTATTTGCCACAATTCAATGAATTTAATGAAATGATTGAGCAATGTGATTTGTGAAAAATCTAAGCTAAGAACCTTGAAATTGATATGTATTGATGTATTTCATATAGATATACTTATTATAACATATTTACTATATTATTTTTAAATAATTATTTTAATATACTTATACTTAACTAACATAATTATATAGGCGCCTCAAGATTGACATCTCTTAATGTATTTTAGATAGATGTATTTAATATATCTACGTTAGTATTGGCCTTTCATGGATATTTGGGGTTATAATGGAATGAGTTGTACATTTTTATTCTCGACATTAAGTTTAATGTCCATTTAACTGTCACGTGACAATTCATCCATAATTTTAACATCCGTTGGATTGTCACTACCATTTTTCCCTTTTTCCTCAAAGAAGTCAATCAAAAATAATAATATCTAGCAAAGTTAGATAGGTTCCTTGAGATTGATATCTCTCGACATATTTTACATAGATGTATTTAAGATATCTATACTAGTTATGTTATGTCGATAGGTGTTTCACAATGTCGATTGGGTGGAGTGCATAGAGTGAGTTGTTAACTTTTATGTGTGAGTTTAAATTTGACACCCGTTTAATCGTCACTTATAATTAAATTTTCATTGAAATTAGAATTCGAGTATGTTTATTTTTCAACTACGATAATATATTATGTGACAAATCTAAAATAGGAATTTTAAGATTAATATTTTTCCACTTATTTTACATAAATGTATTTAAGATATCTATACTAATATATATTATACCCTCGTCTCATAAAAATAGATCCATTTTATAGAAACCAAAAACCTTGAAAACAATTAATTCTATTTTCTAATATGTTTTATTAATAAAAAAATGTAAAATAGATTTCATAATGCGTATAGTATATATTTTATATCAATATATAGTAGTTTTTTTATTTTAATGGCATTGTCATTAGAATTATATATTTAATAATATATAAAGTTAAGCCAACATTGGAAAGATAATATATACATTGTATTGATGGTTGACTAAAATATTTGTAAAGAACTTGAATATATTATTAAAAAGTAATAATGATGATGACAAACTTTAATCTTTTCACACTTAATTAATTTATATGACTACTCATGACAGTTATAATAAAAATACAACTCATCATAACTTTTTTAATGCAAATACATTTAAAACTATTAGTGTCTGTCATGAAAGATGAAAACAAATGGACCGTATCTAATCTTTAAATAACAAATGGACCGAATCTAATCATTAAATATTATTTGTTGTACGTGTAGATGTGGGAAGTGATTTTATATTAATAATACATTATTTTTATATATAAAATCTATTAATCTTTCCCCTTTTTTCTATATTAATGAAAATTGCATGTAATTAATAAGAGTAGGTCTATGAATGATATATAGTTTATTATAATTATGGAGATAGTTGTTAAAAAGATGATATAATAGAGCTCCAGGTGTAAAGATACATGAGGATGAGGAGTTCGAAAGTATATACTTGTGTTATAATTGTTATGGCATGAAAACAATGAAATTTGAAAACAACAAAATTGTAGACTCCTAAATTTTGCAACTAATTACTTGATGACATTAGTATGGGCTTAATCCTAAATCTTGACTTGTGTGCCTATTCTAAGCTCAATTGTACCCTACTTTATCCTTAACCCTATTGCAAAACTTTCTCTCCTCATTATATATTGCTCAACCTCTCACATGAATTCTTGCATCGGTACACATCAATCTATTACTCCAAGTTGTCATGTACAAAACTTTATAAAATTTTACTCTCTTCTAAGATGAAAATGCCAAATAAAGACAAAACACCAAATGGCTTCGTCTAAAATCGGCGCTTTCATCCCAAGCTATCTAATGGTAATTTTCTTAGTTTGATATCTTTTATGGGTTGGTAATTTCCTCATGTGTCATCCTAAATTTAAAATGATAAAGTTATGAAACATTATATAAACAAGTTAGATGCAATTTAATACTCACTTCACATTTACCTAGAAATTACTTAGCACTCTTAAGTTCAAATTAATGAAAAAGGTACTCAAATCTCTCCTAAATTTTCTAATCTAGTAGCACACATGAAAAGCAACCCCTACACAAGTCTAAACATTCCAAACCATATTCTAGGTTAAAACTTCTTAAGTTGAAAACAACAAAAAAAAAGTTAAAAATTATAATACTATTGATGCTAACAATCCCTCTGTAATGCCCACTTCCCTTCGATACTAAATGAACCATGAGCATCTGTTCTAAATTGATTACAATCGTAAACATGACTGCTGTTTTCTAGTCAGCATGAAAATTAAGAGGTGTGGACACCAAGATTTATATGGTGTTTTGATTATTATTATTACCTTGACTTTATGTCATTACTATTGTTGTATTGTTTAGGCTCTGGTCACTCTTTATTGGATCCCTAGACCTTGATATCGTAATAAAAATAAAACATTTCTAGATGGAAATTGATACACTCATTTTACTTATTGGATAGACAGTACATACATGTTATACTTGCGACATGATGTGACAATTGCAGTAAATTTATATGCTTGATTCCTAACTCGGTATTCGATGTTCTAACTGTTATTCTTACTTTGTATGGATGTATTAGACATAAATTAGGGATATTTCTAGATGATTGTTGATGTTGTGATCTTAGTGCAAAGAGATGGATTGTTATAATCGAAATGTTAGAAAATTAAACAATTGGTGAATTAATTGATTCTAGCATTGGTTTAATTAGGTTGTTGAATGGTGTAAATTGTTATGTATACGTGCATGTGTTTTATTATTTCGACGTCACTAATATGGTCACGAGGCCGAAAGGTATTGTTAGATTTTGCAGGAAATTGATCACAACCATGAGGGGGATTGGGGACCAAACACAACAGAATGTCGGGTGGTTACAACAATTGGTCGTCAAGGCAACTAGTAAATTGTGTTGTGTTACCTCTATTCTTGTATGTGTTAAGAGAATTTTCATGAGGGGGAAATGTTCTAATGTGACCATGGGGTTAAGAGTTTATTTAATTGTTTTTTTACTTTAGTAGGTGATTTCATTGGTGATGTCTTTTCTTTAATTACTTTTGCTAAGTATGTTGATTAATTTAATATCTTGTTTTAATTTTTAAGTTGGGAGGAAGTCAAGTGGGGGTAATAAATTTTGATGGTTGGCTCCTTGAGCCTTGTGTTCCCTCATGTATTGAATGCTTGGTATTGAGTGTTGACCTCTCCAAACTCTTTGAATCTCGAATTTGAGATTGAGAGCAATTTTGGGGGACTTGTGGGACAAGTTAAACTTGTCCCACACTTCCCAAAACCCTTTACCAACCATATCTATGGGTTGGGAATCCAAAAAGGGGGTTATTTATTGTTTTGGGAAGGGAAATGTGACTTTGGAGTGCTCTTTTCTTCATTTTGCATTTATTGTGCCTTAAGGCACATGGGAAAAGGGTTGGATTGTGGAAGAGAGTTGTCATTCAACCCAACCACCCATTTATGGTGTTTTGGGATTTGGGTTGACCTTGGGAGGTGGTTTGAGGATGTGTGATGTGGCATCCTACATGGAGCCACATCACCCTCACCCTTTCCTTTGTTCTATTTATTGAAACTTCCTCTCTTGTTGAGGGGGTTGGAGTTTTGCTTTTGTTTTGTTGAAGAGTTCTCTTTTGTTATTTTTGGGAGAAAGAGAAAGAAAGAGTGCATGGACTTGCATGCTTGGATTGATTTGGGAAGGAGCTTGGACAAGTTTCTTGGTTAGGCTTCTCCAATGGAGAGGTAGGAAACCCTCTCCTTTGTTTTGTTTTCATATTATTGATGCTTCTATGCTAAAATTGTGAAAAATGCATGTTTACTTTGGTATATTGTGAAAATTGGATAGAATGCTTATTGTGTAGTATAGGAGAGGTCTATGGGAATACTCATGAGGGAGGCAAAAGAGTAGATTAGGATATTGTGGAGGGAGTTTGAGAGGGATGCCCATCTTGGGTAGGAATGTTTACATTCTACCTTGTCTTTGAGGGAGCCATAAGAGGAGGGAGGCATAAGAGTATGGGAGGAAAAAGGGGTACTTGAGGGAGGCATAAGAGTCATAGGGGCTTGTGTTTTATTGTGGAGGGTTTTGGATGGGCATCTCATCTCATTTGGGAGGCATAAGGAAAAATATTCCCATAGTTCCTTCTCTTGTTGGCTTGGATGCAAGCCTTGTTGTATAATGTTTGATGTTATTGTGTGTCTCCTTGTTCTTCTATTTTAGCTTGAATGTTGTGAAGAACTTGTATTGTGGAAGCATGTATTGTTGCCTTGAGTTGGAGACCACCCCTTCATTGTGTTGTGTTTGGGGCTCGGGGGTCAATGGAGGAGATTGCTTCTCTTCTCCATTGAGATTTGGTTGGGAGGAGAGCATTGCCTCTCCCCTATCTTGGTTGTGATTGGAAATGCGTGGAATTTGGAGCATGAGTGAAGAACACTTTGAAGCACTTGAATCTTGTTGTTGACAATGCTAAAACATCATGTAATTAACCACCTTGAGTGGAGAAAGAAATGTAATATTGTTTTGCTTTCCTTAGCTTCTATCATTGTAAATCGGTTTCCACATGAAGTAGAATATGTTGTAATAAGATTTGAAGGAAATGTTGTATTGGTATGATAGTATTTCTTGCTCTAAAGCTTATTGAGAATGTTGTTGAATTTGTGGGAGGATGGAAAGAAAATTACAAAGACTATACATGTTAGATCTCATTTTGTTGCCTGAAGGAGATGTATTAATAGTGGAATGATAGTGTAAAAGGAATATTTTATAAACAATTTTATCAATGGGCTCAAAATAGAGAGGAGTCTGATCCATTTAAAACTTTATAACAATAAGGCACAAGTATGTATCTTTTCAAAAGGGAGGAAGCACCACCAAAGTCGAAATATGGTTTTAATGTATTCCAAATGTTTTCCATTAGAACATCCTTAATATTCGATTTGCAACAAGCATTTCAAGTTCTAGTCCCCTTTATGTTTTATCCATCCATGAATTTATTGTTAAATCCCTTGCAAATAAATAAGAAAATGAAATCGAATCTCTTAGAATACCCCTGCTATATTTATTGATTTGTGTGGAAGGAGATGTTAATACAAAATTCTAAACTTAATAAGTTCATTACCACTTTTCATTTAAAAGGGAATTAATATTTTAATTATTACCCATGTTTAATTAATATGAAAACCAACGGATTTACTATTATAGGATTTCTCTAAAAACAACAAACAGTAATATGTTACAAGCTGCCGGTTGTTTATAATTTCTATTCGTAGCAGTGTTTGTAAGTTTAAAATTTACTTGTGTTTCCACATGCTTTAGATATGCAAGGAAACCACGTTCAATTAACAATGTCAATGAAATTATTGTGGCATGTAACTTTGAAAGTCAAAATCCAGCCCTGTCGGGTCTGGCAGTTTTCATCTTCTACGTACGTACGTGCCAAGAACTAGCAAAACATAGTAACTTAACCGCATTCGACATACTTCAATACGACGAGTATGCAACACGCCACTCCTTCTGAATCTCTCTCCGAACTGTTGATGACTGTTTTTGGCCACCGGCTAACAGATGTCCCTCGCTCACTATGTAAAATTTGAAGAGCTAAATCTGGAATGCCCATTTCTAAAAGTGCTCTGCTATTTCTAGAAGTTAGTGTATCACATGACTCGAATCACAGTTGGGAGGATGTTCACACAGTAGTAAGAAGCAGTTCTTCTGCGAGACAAAATTGATATCTTGAAGTCTAATTCTGGACAGTATTAATGTTATTCTTGCCATTTTTACATGCGCAGACCTACGTAGGAGGGGTACTTACAAAAATAAATTCCATTTACACCTCTGCCTTTTCTTGGTATGAAACAAATCCACCGCTAGGAGATTCTCCTCTACGCACTGGTCATTAGATCAGGATGGGAGTCGCTCTTGAAGGCGAACCCCGTGATTGAGGATGCATTCGATACTACACAGATAGCAACATAGTCGGACAGTCCGCTCCTTGGATGCACTCTCAACCCGTGGATCCCCGCCATGCGCACACCATGCTGCACTCAACGAAAATGGAGGTAAAAACGCCTACCAGTTACAGTCTTACTGTTTTCTGTCCACGCGGCAAGACTGTGGTTCCTCGTACTGATCGCCATTTGATACTCCTCCTGGCCGCAATAAAGTTTGAAACGTGCTCACTGTCCCCTTCTCGACTTATTTGACAAGAGCATCCTGAAGGCGAGCCCGGATTTGAAGGTGTGTTCGATACTGAACGGATATCTGCATAAATGGACAATCCGCAGGTTAAAATGCTCAGAAATTTAAGAAAATAATAATAAACAAAAAGAACAAAGAAAGGACAGTGGTTGTGGCGCGGCCATGGGCAAATGAAAGAAGGAAAAATGCCTGCTGCTTCCACCTGCGTCCTTGCCTACTCTCTGCCTGTTCTTCACGCGGATGGGCCGTTGAAAGGAGTAACACGCCTATCTTGGTAGCTGTAGCTACGTCCTTAACCTCCTCGCCTTCCTTCACACGGCTCAGGTCAAATCCCAACGGCAGACCGACCTTGGAGATTTTGATTTGCAAAATCCTTGAGAGTAAATGCTTATGCGGCCGGTTTGAATGGAGGCACGCCAGACAGGGAATAATGAATTGAGACGGTTGGTTGTTGAGTCGCCCCATTATTAAGTGATTTTCAATTTGTGACTTTTTCCCTATCAAAGTTTCTCTTATGTCTCTTTCATTGATGTATTTATAGTTATGACGACCCTAAGTTTAAATAGGCCCCACTTTTTTTAAAGAAAATTAAACCTTAAATAATTTTTATATCCATCCTTCAGTAAAAACAAAAAGGTTTTTATATATAAGCAAGTGTCAATGGATAATGGCTAAGAATTATTAGAAGACATCAAATAAGGTAAAATTGTGAATAATGCTCAAGAAGGGTTTCAATTGTCACAAATGTTACAAATTTACTTTCAAGTAGTATTATTGAGACACATTCTAGTTATCATTAAATATTTTTTTTTATCTTCGGACTTTATTATTGGTTACATGTTTTTATATTGTTCACCTTGTAAGGCAATGTAGAGTCCTTCAAGTGCAAACCTTGAAAATACACATATTTACGATGTCGGTTGAATGGACTCTTATTCCTTTATTTATTTATTTTTAAATTTATAAGAATGTAGGTTCATTTGAGAATAAACTTGATAATATATCTATATATATACCACTTAATTAAAAGTATCTAATCCTTTTTAAGGGATATCTAAGAATCTATCTTGAAAGATTTTTAAGCGCCAACGAAATAACGATATTCGTGTTATCCTGATGTTATATCTCTACAAATATATATATTAAAATATATCAAAAAAAAAAATCAATAAAATTATAATGCATATAATACCTGGTCACCCTCATCCTATTATACATTGGCTCATAAAGTGAAAACAGGGTCAGCAGTCAACTACCCCTATGCAGTCTTGTATCCCCATTCTTGAAACTCGAAATTCATCTGCTAAGGATAGAGGCGAATACAACGAATATTGAAGTGAATCTCGAGTAGATGGAATTGCGACAATCATGTAGTTTTAGTCTTGCGAGCGGAATGCAAGTAATAATAGAAGCTTGTCTATTCCCAGTCAGCGGGTCTCCAAACTTGCGAGATAAAATAAATCAAACAAGAGCCATTACCTTAAAAAAAAAAATTTGTTGCATTTTCGGTCGCTGGAGATTGCGTCATCGTTGTTGCATCGTCGTCGTCGTCGTTGGCGTGAGTGTGGCATCGCCCTTTCGGGCGTCACACCTCATACCGTAAGGATGAGATTTGATGCTTGTCAACCATGTTTTTAGGGATTTCATGACATCCTTTGATTTTCAAAACCTTCAATTTTAATATTTTTATACTTCCATATCACTAATATTGTTTTATATAGTAGGATTCAAGTAGAAAACATTATAATATGACAATTGAGTGTTTAAATTTCATATTTATACTTTGTAAAGTTAGTTTGTTTTGGTGTTTGAATTTGTATTTATAAATTATAAAAATGATAGATTTAAAATGTTTGGTCATCCTCATATTTTCTTTTGACAATTGAAGTAAGGAAACAACTAATCTGGTGACTAGATGTACTTATATATGTATAGAGACATCGAAATACATATGGATATATAGCCCATTCATATGCATGTATGCTTACTAAAATTTAATCTTAGATTTAATTTGCAATTTTTTATTGGTCAACATAAACAATTCATGTATTTATGAAAACATGACTTACAACTCAAACCCTGTAACATATATTGTATTATTGTGAAAATTTACTGATTCTAATACATGATACCAAATGAAATTAAACAAAAACATATTTTATTTATTATCAAAAAAACATTATTTTAACTTTTTGAATGGAATAACATGGATATAAAACTACAACTCAATGGTTACATTAATAAATCTAATTATTAAATCAACATAAAATAGACCATCCAATCTTATTCCTCCATCCTTCATTCCATTAAAGCTTTTGGAGGCAAAGATGTCCTTTAAATACATATTCCATAAAATTACAAGGAACAAAATATTGTTTTTCTTAAATGGCCTTTGTCTAAATTACCTTTAAAATTCCAAGGAACAAAACATTGTTTTTTTAAAACGGCCTTTGTTTAAATCCTGACTTATCTCCCTACCAATCAATACAACATTTCAAGCATTGTGACATTATTCAATCCTTTAAATAACCATGTCCACATGCTCCCATCTTCATGTTTTTCTAAGAGACTGGTCATACAATATTCTTTGGCATTTTAAAATCATATAAAAGGATAAAGAAGTTGTATTAAAGTTTCAATCTTCGCATCCAATTGAATCCTTGGAAATAATCTTTCCACTTGATATGATTATCCAAATAAATGGAATATTATTATAAAATGAAACACGTTAAGAGCAATTGTCTATTTTTTCAAATAACAAATTTGTTTTTGACTTTAAGGATATGCACTAATGTTTTCAATTGATCAATGTTCTTTTTAATAATTATTATATAATATAATATTATCCTTACAAATCCTTATATTATATCAAACTTTTTGTTTTTAAAGTGTAATTATATTTTATAGAAGAAACTAAAGCTTGCAATGGCGTTTACGTGATGAATAATATTAAAACATTCATTAGATATGAATAACAAACATAGGAATCTCGAATGTCTCCAGAATTTTTAAAAAATTAACCATCAAATTTTTATAGTGTATTTTTCTATATGGATTTCCCTCTTCTAAAATCTTATGAATATCTTAAAATATCTATTTGAGAAATGTTGATAGATTCTTATTTTAGATTTTATGTATTAATAATTTCATTATATTTTTATATATGTAATATTTGTTAGTGACTTTAAAAAAAAAAAAAATAGATCACACATCACGAAGGGTTTACTTAGTAAAAGTATGGTATAACATGCGTGTTCAAAGGGTATTAAATAATACCCTTAATTCTAGTTTCTACCTCTAATTATTCAATTGATAATACCCCTCTTGTTATATTATTAGAAAGAAAATACTCCATATTTTTCCATGTACCTTACTTACACAATTTTCAATTACAATTTTATTTATCCCTTTTTATTTTTACCTTAATATATTAAACAGAAAATATATTAAATTTCTCACTCGTTTTTTTTTAATATGTATTTCCTCTCGAAAGATAATTTGAAGCCATTTAAGACCTATTACAAATCACCTTATAAATGTCAAGTTTTAATCATTTATCAATAGTTTTTCAAATAATTAAGATGGTGAAATAATATCACTTGTGTTCAAAAGCATACTCAATCCTAGTTTTCACCATCTTATTAATTATTGGTTAAGACTCAGTTAATTGATATGTCTTTATTAAAAAAGAGATTATAATTTAATTTATGACCACACTCTTTTGCAATTTAAAGGTATTTACTTTTAAAAACTAGGGTTCAAATGTTTTAGTTTTATATTAAAATAAAACATCACTTTCCTTTGCACACCTCTCTAACCTACCCCCAATACTGATTCAAAAATTAATAAATTAAACCCTTTCACCCCCTCATGTCTACCAAGATATTGACTTTAATTTTATTAATTATAATTACCTCAATATGAACCCACGTCTTTAGGATATTGTCTAGCAATGAACACCCTGTGTCGCACACTCTAGCATACGGTCAAGATATTACTATTTTTGATTGACTTCTCAAAGTTCTTTGCAAACACTAAAACAACAATCAAATATATATTAATTTTAAAGGTAGATGCACAAATTTAGGGGTCAATTTTGTGACCGTTTTAGTTGATTTCCACAAAGGGAGTATGTTCTTCTATAAAGTATGTACACCATTTATAAACCCCCTTCCGAACCTATTTGGAATAGGTTTAGGAAAAAATAAAACAATTAAAAATTGATTCAAATAGGGTGTACACCCTTTGTAGTGCTTATAAATTGATAAAAATAGTGTTTCAAAGGGCGTACACCTTTGCTTTTTTAAAAAGTAAAATAAAAATTATACATCCCTCCTAAACAACCTTAGAGATTAGCTAGGGGATCCAAACCTCAACTTTGGACCTATAGTAAATTAGCCAAGAAGGATTTTGGAGGATTTTGAACATTTATTTTTTCTCACAGGCGTAAAATATTCACAATCTTTATGTATTTTTAAAAAATAATTATATGGTTTGTAGAGAGCGATAATCTAGTTTTTAATTTTTTAATAGATTAAATTATCATTTTTAATTACTTAATATTTACCTAACATAGCTCATTATGATTGATTCATTAGCATTACTAATAGTTTAATATTTTTTGTTGATCAATCAATGGATTCCATAACTTATATTTCAACAATCTAATCATTATTTTCTACTATTAGAAAAAAGAAAGATTTAAATATATGAAGTTAAGATCAAAACATTGTGTCCGTACACATGCATTTTCATTTCCCCTACTTTCTTGATTTGTAAAATAATTTAAAATTATTATATTAATTTAAAAATATGAAAAAATATTCTCAACAATTTTTGAATGCTAGTATGAAAATTAATTCAAAATTTCATTTGTTTTCTTCAAAAATGTGTTTCCACACACATGCACTTTTCTTATGTTTTCACAAAGAACTTACTATGTCAATGTTAGAAATGAGTAAATTTCACATAATTATCTCATTTGAGTATTGCAAATAATTCTGATTTAGAAACTAATTTCAAAGTGTCACATTTTTTCTTCTTACGTTGTCATATAATTATTTGACTAAGTGCCTCTAAAAGTCTCTTCAAGTTAACAAGTTACTATTTTTCATGAAAAATGTGGCCACTTATCCTCGTAACCCCACATTATCCCGCATCTACCCTTAATGCGAGAAATAATAATTCACATAGTCACACCATTAAGTGTCACCCCTTGCTAATATTAGATAATTCCTATCAACATAATTACATCGCCTTCATGATTAATATAGTATTGGATTGTAAATAATGAGTTAGATCTATAAGAACTATTTTCTCATATAAAAATACTAAAATTTGTTATCGAGTGTAGCTTGTCAGGTGTATAGGCATTGAACATCCCCAATTTAACACATAAATATGTGTAAAAAGTGTTGAACAACCAATAGTTTATGGAATAATAATGGAATTAACACTCGATGTGCTAGAAAGATAAGACTTTCCAAATTTTACATGTTTTATAATGGAATCGATGGAGGTTGTTCTCATTGCTCAAATTGTTTCAGTATGTGTAGTATTAATAGATTCAATTGTTTTTCCTCAACTATGAAGGGTGTAACTTATTAATCAAAACTCCTAGCTTGGTGGGTATCTCCTATTACATCTCCATATCTCAAGTCTTTTAGAAAACCCTAATTTATGGGTTACACTAAGATTGTCCCAAAGGTTAGCTATAGATGAGATTCTCCCACTTGAAAATCTAGTCAAGATGGTTTCAAAGTAAAGGGGGTGGAAAAGATAATGCTTTCGGTGTGGACATGTTGGCTTCTAACCCACCTCTTCATCTATCTAAGATTTAAATAATGCTTCCACATCCATATCTTCTTGTAATTTTGTTCATTCTTTCCACCATACAACTAGATCATTTTCTTCAAGGTCTTGAACTTCCAAAGGATATGAGAGGTTTAGATCAAGATCCTTTCTATCAAATCCATTTTAGATAAATGAATTTTAGGATCCAAAACTATGGCCTTTTGTCTATATGTGAGATCTCTTGAGAAGTATCAAAACCCTGAACTTAACTTGTAACCTAGTATTCTCCTCTATCTAAGATTGAGAAAATGCTTTCTCCTTCCTCTTGTACTTTTATTAAAGTGTGCAACTTGAACCATGTGTTAGATTCATATAAATATTTTGTGGAATAGGTGTGGGGGATGGATGAGTGTTATTGTGTGTTGGGGATTATTTGTAGGTTTCAAAATTTTTGGCCTGTAGTGCCCACATTTTTATAGCTCCAGTTATCTGTTGGTTCCTTTATTCCTAGAAATGTTTTGATTTAGACTCTGATAGACTTTGGACATTTTACTATGATATTTTATCCTCATGGACATTATGGCATTTTAGGCGCGTAGCGCCAATTGGACTAGATTCGTATACTGATATATTTCTTATGATGTTGATGACACTAACAGGGTTATATGATAGACTTATTGGTTAGATGTTAGTCTCTTGTGGTTGATTTGATTAATGATATAGTGTTTTGGATTTAATGATGGTAATTTTCATGCTAACCTAAGTGTATGTCGTTTCAATTTTATTTGTGGATGATTCATGGCAAACTATGTGGATAATTGTATGCATTGCACTATCAATTGTAAATTATGTTCGGACATTATAAGTTTGATTGATATTGTGATGTATAGATGATGTTTATTATATTGGACAGATGCGGTTAATGTGTGCAATGAGTGTGCAGGTGACAGGTATAGGAGAGCATGGGTTTCAGGGCAGCTACGCAATTGTGCACAAGCGGCCCACGGGTTGAGTCCTAACCATGCTAAATGTTTGAGGCCTTAGATTAGATGTATTTAATTGGGCACCATGGGTGAACCCCTCAATTGTAATGTAATATTGTTTTGTAAAATTAATTAGGTTTAGGGTGTGTTTTATTAAGTAAACTAGCTTAGGGGTTTAATGATCTTATCTTAAGTTAAGTGTTGGTTTTGGGAAAGTGTGTGTGTGTTGGTAGAAGGGATTGGGGACCACATGTGAACCTTGGGTGGACCCCACACCCTCTACCCTTGTGCCCAAGCATGCCAAACCCGAAATTGGGTTATTTTGGGCAATTTTAGGGACCCCTTTTGAGTTTGGGGTTCCCTTAGCATGAAAATGGGCCCTTGGACCCTACCTAATAGGTAGGGGGGCCTATTTCCAAGGTATGGAGGGAGTTTCCCTCCCATTTTTCCCCCTTTAGTCACCATCCATGTAAGATGGTTGGGTTGTGTGAAATTGTTAAAAGTTGCTCCACTTTGTTTTATTTTAGTTTTTGGTTTTTGGGATCTTTGACTCTTGAGAGGAGAGGGGGTGACACTTGTCACTTTCCCATTGGTGAGGAAACTTTTGGGTTCCTCTTCTTATTCTTCCTCATGTGGAAGGAATGGGTCTTCTTGGTTCATTTTTTTTGGAGCACTTGGAGAATTTTGGGAGCTTGGACAAAGGGGAAAAGCTTAGAGTATTGGAAAGCATTATAGAGGTAGGATACTTAACCTTCTTCTTCTTAGTTGTGCTTATCTTGTTAGCTATGCTTAATCAATAGAATGGTGTGTGTGAAATGATGTGTTGTGAGTTGAATGGTTAATGTAGTTGTTTGTTTGTTCTTGTTGTTTCTTTGTTTTCTCTCCACCATCATTTGGATTGATGGTTTTTGGAGAATGTAGGGGAAGAGAGAGGGATTTCCCTCTCAAACCTCATGGTTGTTGGTCAAGCCATGAAGGTCCCTTCTCATCCCCTCATATGGTTTGAGGTGGGAGAAAGGTTCATATGGCTTGAACCTTTCCCCATTCTTGGTGAGGAAACCCTTTTGGGTTTGAAAATCCTCCCAAGAAGGATTTCTATAGCATAAAGGAGGAATAAGGAGGATGAATGATTAGGAGGTATAAGGAGTTTTGTATATATGTATTTGTTGGTGCTCCTATGGTTGGACACCTTGATTTGGGCATCCTACTTCCTCTCTTCCCCCTTGTGAGGTTGACCTTGTTCTCCTCATATTGTTGTTTTCATTGTATAGTAGGTCTAAGTGGTTGATTGGTCTTATGTTTTTCTTGTTGTGTGTTTAAACCCCATTATACTTGTGCACATTGTGGAAGCTAGTTCCTCTCTCCCATGGGCTTGGGGGAGGCTAGCATGACTTCCAACCATGGAAAGGCATGTGATGATGCCTATTGGTTGGGTGGTAAACAAGCCACGTCTCTTGTTGCAGCATTCTTAGGAGCACATTCAAGGTTGGAGTCTCAAGGATGAAGTTTTGTTGAAGTGGTGACTTGTTCTTTTATCCTACAAAAAAATTCATTGTAAAGATTACACCTTATTGTAACTATGTTATATGGTAGATTGTGGATAGCCTCTTCTTGTAAACTCATCCTATTGTGATTTGAAAGTCTTGTTATAATATGCATCTTTTGTCTTGTAACCTACCTCTATAATAAAAAAAAAAAGGAGATTACCACATAAGATCATGAGTTCTTTATTTTACTTCTCTTCATTTGTAATGATTGTTTGGTTTGAAATCTGTAAAATATAGCTATGAAATGTACATGCATTACATATTGAATCTTAAATTTTAGTGTGCTTGCATTAGAAAAAAATATGGTATTACATGGCCATCCTTAATCTGACCCTCGCACTTGAATTTTTGATAAGCCACCAAGGTTGAATGGTCAACCAAATGATGAAAAATCACCCCAAAGAGTGGTAAAACATCGATTGGTTAGTTCACCATTTAACTTTGTAAACATATGTCATGGGTTTGATCTTCCCTTGATTTTATAATCAATAGAATCTGATTTTTTCCACACATCTCTCCATTTATGCTTATCCAAGAGGATAATTTATTGCACTATATGGATCAAAGGAGGAAACATACACAATTTTATACTCAGACTGGTCTTAAGGTTCAAGTATTCTTTTCTTGATTCCTCACAGTTTCCATATTTCCACCCCTTAACCGATAATTTTTTTGATGGCTCTAATTTGAGTGAGATTTCATAGATACCCTTGCATTTTTGGGATATTTCTTCCCTTAATGAAATTGGAAATAAATCAAGAGAATTCCTTTCAATCCCCTTGTTAACAAGGTATGACACCCAATCTACCTTTTCTTGTGTTGGTGTTGAATTGTATTTTCCCATATGGTTACTAAAAGATATAATGCTAAAGATCAAAGGCCGTAGTTGGGTACAATATCTCTAGAATTGATCTCAAATAGTATTTAGATACAAATATTGTTATGTGTTGGGTCACTTGGATGGATCTTATCAAAATAATAAGGTTTTAACCTTTGAAAATAAGGGTATACAACCAACATGGTAGAAAGATGCATATTTTGTTCAATATCTCGCATAATTGTGTTGTCTCTATGGTTCAAGATAAGGTAGATTCTATGTCTAAATAATGAAAAATACAAGGATAACACATTTTGAATAAATACTACACTTCTCCTCCTATTTATGCTCTCTCGATAGTAGTGGATCATAACTTTCTTAAGGCTTTATCTTCTCATATTATTGATTCATCTCCTAATTTTGTTGTTGGAATCTCCAAGGGTACCTCACGGGTAAAAAAATATATCTCTTGTTGAAAATTTTCGATAATCATCGGGCTCCTTTGAATGACAATTCTTCCTCCTTAGCTAGATCTAATTATAGAAGTCGTTTAAAAAATGAAATATTCTTTAAAATATGGAGCTTCCTATAATATGGTGTTAAGATATCATAGTAAGAGGTTTGGAACTTGATGTTGGGTGGGAAAAATGCTTTTGAGCGAAGACTGCGAGTTTGCGAAAGATTTGTTAAGACATATAACTCGTGTCCCATTTGGTGGCCAAAATATTTTAAAAATTGACTAGTAAATAACTATGTAAAAATACTTTAAAAACTTAATGTTTGTTGGTAAATTACAAATTCATTGCACATTGGTACTTTTAAGCTCTTAAAAATGTGTTTTTTTCATTTTATACGTGTTTGGTCAAGTTTTGGTCATGAAACATATAATTCTATAGGAGTTGTTGAAATTTGTGTTGTAGATGATTGTTACTACAATGGAAGATAATTAGGAAATAAAAATACTTTTCTAAATTGCATGTGGCATTGTTTCTATTGGAAAAGGCTACTAGGAAATCTTTACTTGTTGGATTGGTTTGTTAAGCTTTTAATAAGCTTGATTTTTCGTATGCTTTATACCCTACTTTGGTAATTTGATCTTTGTAATGATTATTTTTTATGATTAATATACTCAATGCATAGCTCTAGTCAAAATATTTATCGATAATTTTTTTTTAATTTTGTCTTTTAAGCGAGACCAAATTTTGTACCTTGTTCACAACTCGGTTCGATAAATCATTGATATAGAGAACACTTAATTATGAAATCGACCATTAAATTTTATCTTTTTTTTTCTTGTGAAGAAAATGGATCTATAAAAATATACAAATCATGTTGTGTATCTTCATGAAGATACAATCGTTTGGTGGTGAAGTAGAATCATGGTCATTACTCAATATTTTGTCAACTGTTTTGTTTGATTATGAGAAAACAACATTGATTCTCATAGTGATTGAAACAAAACCATAGTGCTTGGTAAATTTCTATATCCCTCACTACATTATCTTAAAATATGGTAGTGTTCTACTCTATAACAATCGAACAACCTCTTTCTCGGTTTAGAATGACACCTCTAATGTTGGAATCACATACATTTCATATGATGCTCCATATTTATGTAGTATAACTTGTTTTAAAACAGGTTGAATAAAGAATTTTTCCCTCTTCCGATTCATGAAGATGCAATTTAACATTTAGTTTGCCTCTAACACCTTAAGAACCATTTGTATGGACATTTTTCTTACAATTAGATGTAAATTTCCTTTTGCATAATACAATAAGTTATCTAATTAGTATCCTTTTCTATTGTTACATAAATGTGTGGCCATCATAAGATTGATGATTGAACATTCTCATAAAGTATTCTCTAAATATACTCATATTAGATAACCCAAAAGATCATTGACAAATGTTGAAAAATTGGATATTTATATATATTAATGGAAAGGCATTTTCAATTGAAAGAGCAATGAAAGCCCTTCTTTTCATTACAATAAATAATTGATACAAAGTATTCAAGTTACTCTAAACTCGAGTCCATAAAAAGGAAACACTTTTATAGTGTCAAAGTGGGGTACCAACCATGAGGTCCCATGTCTTTTATTAAATGCCGAACAAGTGGTTATGATTCCCTCCGAGTTTAAACAATGTATAAAATGTTCATGATTTAAAAGAAATGACCATCGAACCTCGACAAGCAAGGCCAAACATTATTATAAGAATAAATGAGATGCAAACACATGTTAAAAAAATTATCTGATTGTATATATTATATATTAATCGAGAACCTTAGAAACAAATAATTTTCCATTTTCTAGTTTTTATACATAAAATCATAATATCAAATTTGTATATATTATTATATCAATATATAATTGTTATTAGTATTTTAATGTCATTGTCATTAAAACTATATATTATTGAAATGAGGAATACTGACAATAATAAACTAATATAATACTAGATAAATTTAAGCCAACGTTTGAAAAATAATATATAGCTTTAATGGTAAGGATGGTTGACTAAGATATACATAATACAAAAGACCTTGAATATAAAATAAAAAAGTAATAATGATGAAGACAAATTTTAATCTTTGTACACTAAATTTATTATAACTTAGTTTACTGCAAATACATTTAAAACGCTAAAAGTGTGTGTCATAAAAGATTCTTTTTACTTATATAAGCATCCCAATGATAAAAAATGAATACAAATGAACCGTCTCTAACCTTCTACTACTATTATTATTGTTATTATTCGTTTTATGGGTAGATGTGTGTTGATTTGATTTGATACCAATAACATATAATATATATATATATATATATATATATATATATATATTTAATTGTATAAATAAACTATCCTTATAATTTTTAATAGTAGTTGAAAATTGTAAGTAATTAATAAGAGTATGTTTATAAATAATATAAAATTTGTTATTAATATGGAAATGTAAAAAAAAAGTATAATGGAGGTCTAGAGTACATGGCAAAAAGATTATAGTAAAACCAACATAAAAAAATGTACACCATTATATAAGAATTATATAATATTTTTAGTACAAGTGACAAAATATGAAATTTGAATTGATGACCTTATAAGCATGTTCTTGAGCTCCGAAAAAATCTCGCTTATTTTCCCGGTTTCTATAAATATCTCTAGCACACATTTCTCCTTTGAAACCCTAATGCACTAGAAACACCTCATAAACTAATTAAAAAAATGGAAGATGTTTTGAGGGACATAAGTTATCCATCCATTATATTATGTGGCTCCTTAAAGGAAACATTTCCTTTAAATTAAACATGCCAAGTATAATGCAATTCTACAAGAAGTCTATTATGTGTAATGCAAGTGCCTAGCCATTATCACTTGCAATGACCTAATCATTGCAACAAATGAACATATATGCCCTTCTCTAAATGTTTGTAATCACTTTTGTATGTAGGGATTCTCTTATAATAAATGAATTCCGTTCTTTCACAATTTGTTTCTATATTAATTTCATTTTCTTAAATGCAATAATGCTCTTATGCATAAATTTACAATTTTTGAATTCAAATAAGAAACCTATTAGTATGCATGCCATTACTCTACGAGTAGGGAAAGAAGAAACAACATAGCCAAAAACGTAAAAATAACAAATATAAAGGTCAATGGGCCTAGAAAAGAAACCTTTCCAAAGCTGCAGATGGTTTTGATCAATATAGTAAAATTTTAGTCAATCCAAAATACTATGTTTCGATTATAGAAAAAATCATGATATCCAGAGAACTAGAGGAAACAAAAATAAAACAATAAAGTAGAGATAAAAACTGAGAGATAAGAGGGAATAATAAATGAGAACATGTTAGAATAAGACTAAAAACGTTAAACACACTCCAACAAGATCTTAATATGAACCAATAATTGACAAACACACAAATACACTATAATAATGCAAAATTCTAACAAATAACTACGCGATTAGATGTAGGTGTCTAAAGAGAAGACACAATAATCACTTGGAAACATTTTGAGAGTTCTCAAAGTAATTATTGAAATAATAGTGAACATGAAGTCCAAAGGAGAGAGCGATCATTTTGCTTCCATCTTTGGACACTCGGGAATATTTTGGAAGATATAGCCATCCTCATCTCTGTGTGTGTGTGTGTGTGTGTGTGTGTGTGTGTGTGTGTGTGTGTGTGTGTGTGTGTGTGTGTGTGTGTGTGTGTGTGTGTGTGTGTGTGTGTGCGTGTGCGTGCGTGCGTGCGTGCGTGCGTGCGTGCGTGCGTGCGTGCGTGTGTGTGTGCGTGCGCGCGCGCGCGTGTGTGTCTCTGCGCATGCGTGCGCATGTGTGTGTGCTTGTACATGTGTGTGTGCATGTGTGTGCGCGCATGAAAATAAAATTTTATCTTTGTAATTAATTACGTTATGGAAGTCGGGTAAGAATTACTAAATCTAACACTTTATTAAACCTTCTCATATTTCTTGAACATATGCCATGACAAGGGTGCTTGATTGATCGAATCTTCCTTCACTAGCTAAATGATCGACCATATTTTTTTTCCTTATAAAATTGTTTAGCTAGCCAAGATGAAATTATATCCAATATTCAATAATCTTGGTTAAGGATGTTTAACAAATTCCAATGCTATGAACCATGGTTCTTAAGTGTTTTGATGATTATCATTGAATTACCCTTAATAATAATATTATTAATGCCACATACTTTAGCCATCTGGATTCCCAATACTAATGCATGTGTTTAAGCATCATTATTTATTCTGGATTAATAGGTTTCATAGATGATATACCCTAATAAGAGATATTGAGGAATAGATGATGACACACCCATTCTAAAGGATTTGGTGTGTACATGTTAGGTTTAGACTTCAAACAAGGAGATAACAAAAATTAAATCCTAATCTAAACTAAACATAGGCTCTATAGATTGATTTGAAGAGAAACAAATAACTAAGCATAAAAGAATGCAAATCTCTCATTGATGCAAGGATTTTCTCATGAATTGTGAATGATCAAACTATTTCCGTGCAATAATTCTAGTATTATGGACCTATGAGGATTATTAAGAGGTTTTATTTCTCGGACATATTGATGAATTGATCCTTGAATGATAATCCTACAAAGTAATGTTATGTTTGATGATTGATTAGATCAATCCCATGTGAAGTTTTTGAGTGATATATTTATAGATATTTTGGGATGAATTAGTGGGATTTGAGGTGGATTATTAAATTATTTTTAAAAAATAGTGGAGAATACATTACTATCAATAGTGGTCGTAGGTGTTGAATTTGAGATAATGCATGGTGTTAGTGTAGGTTAGTGTTGAATTTGAAGTAAGTGGAGGATTATTATATTTTTTTGGTCGAGGAGGGAGTTAAATTTGAGATAGTGGAGGATGATAGTGGTGGTTGGCATTGAATTTGAGATAAGTGGATGACTATTTTATAGTATTTGGAGGAGGTTAATGAACAATTTGTGATAAGTGGTGATTTGGTGGAGATAGTGGAGGATTGTATAATTTATGATAGTGGAGGTTGGTGAAGAATTTAGGATATACGAGTGTTTGGTGAAGATAACGAGGAATCTTGGAAAATGGAGGAGAAAGTGGAATTTGAGGTGGATGAGATAGTGTAATTTAAGGTGGATTAATAAATTATTATGTGAATAGTTGGTATGGAATTTGATTAAATTGGTGAGGATTTTATTAGCTAATTAATATTGATTACTAAGTTAATTAATTAGTCATCGATTTTGTGGAATTAAAATGGATGAATGGATTGAATTAGCTGATGTGGTGGTTATAGGATTTGTTTGGACAAAGTAGTTTTGGATTTGAGGTGTCCACATTTCCCTATTTGAAAATGTGTTACGATTAGTAACATAATTTCAAAGAATGTAAACAAAAATATGCCCTAATGGCATGCATGATATGAATACATATAAACCTATAATGTTGACCGATCTACCATTCCAACAAATTCTATGTAGGGAATGATAGGTCTATTTTGCAATGTAGATGAAACTTGGAAATGATAAGCGATGGTACACTTTAGCTGATTCCGTGAAGGGGTTGATAGGTTTATTTTTCAAGGTAGATGAAACTTGGACATTTTAATTGATATGCCACTTAAATGGATTCTATGAAGGGATCGATAGGCTAATTTTTAAAAGTAGATGACCAGTTAATCAATAAGGTTTATTTATTGATGATTGTTTGGTAGGATGATTCCCCCTTGAGAGGGAATGTAGGGATTAAAAACATAGATTATTTATCAAAATGTAGGGAAAGGTGAAAAATGGGAGGTTATGCCCTTGTTTGCATTAATTATGCTTAGTAGATATGATGATTGGTGATGTTGTGATCATGTTTTGGGGGATATAAAATAGATGCTAGAATATGCAATGAAATATATTATTGATATGGTTAAGTCATTTCCCTAGTATGGTGCAAGGTGAAAAGTGGAAATTTATAAATGGTAGAGAAATGGCCTTGATGCCAAGGAATGAGGTTTGATGGAATGAGTAGGAGGTCTCCCAAAGAAAGTGGTGGATGGAAGGGTGAAACGAAAACTATTTTGCATTCTTGGATGAAAAAATTTTAAAAATGGAAAGGAGAAGAGATCCCCATGCATAATATATACTAAGTAACCAATAAGGTGGAAACATGGAGATTTAAGTAGAGGAAGGTGTCAATCGACACAATATACATTGGAGCATGGAATATATAGTATGGAGATGCATGTAGGGGTTCTATAATTAGGTGAATATAACCTTATTATTTATGATATGATTTCTGTTGGGTGAACCTTTTGTATAACCATAAAGTTATTAGAAATTTTTGGTGTTGGATTGTTGAAAAATGACAAGGGAAATGAATCAGGTGATCTGTAATATGATATGGGACAATGAGGTAGAAAAATAAACAAGGTGTGTCTTTATGAGGTAAGATGGTGATGAAGAAGATGTAAAAGTGTCGCATAAGGTGATTAATGGTAAGGATAAAGAACAAAATCAAGTATGTAAGATGAAGCTATATATAGAAAATGTTTCCTTTAATGTAATAAACTGAGTGAAGACACTCTAACTAGTGGAATGTGAATAAATTATAAATGGATAATGTGGTATGGAATGAAGAATTCTAATGAAATGTGAACCACAGTGAAAATCTGAAATTCAATAAGGTAAAGGATAATTTGGGAGATGGGGTTTATAATAGAAAATTGTTTGATAATGCTAGAAACACGTGAAACAAAGATGAATTTTTTTGAATTAGATAATGACAATGAGTGGCGAAGGTTATTACACATACAAATTACAAGAAAGTAATGTTAGGTTATCAAGGGATATAGAATGAGTCCTTGTATGGAGAGAGGGTGTGATGGATCATTATGAAGGTGAAAAAATTAGGTTGGTGAGGTGTTGAGATTTTTTTATGTTATAAAGAAGTAATAGAAGGAACGTAGTGGATGTGTGAAGAAGAATAATTAAGAAAGGGTGAAAGTGCATAAAGTATGCATGAAGTGTAAGATAAAGTTTATGTGGGTGAATGTGGGGAATGAAAGGTTTTAAGAAAAATTAATTATTAGAATAATGTGTGATAGAAAGTGTATATCATAGGAAATAAATATTTTTGAATAAGAGATAAATGGGGTATAGATATGTGCAATGTGGAAGTGGTTATGAGTGAGAAAACGTGGTAAGTGGCATGGTTGTGAGTTCTTGACTTAAAAATCATCTTAAGTCCATAATTATTATTAGATTTAAGAAGTTTGAGAAATATTTAGAGTAAGGATAATATGGGAGAATTGTGATAATAATAAGCTCAAGGTGTGAAAATTTTGGGTAAAGAATGAGACCGGTGAATGAGAGGTGGTCATGGAGTGAGTATGAAAAAGATATTGAATATATGGAAGAAGAAATAAAAATATGATAAGTTGTGTGAAAAGGTAAGTTTTTCTGGTCATGTTTAGGAAATTTTTGGGGAGCTGTAAAAATGCATGAATGGGAAGGAAAAGAAAGGTTTTCTCAAAGATGAAAAATGTTAGTTATGTGAGGGAGAAGATAAAGATTCTATTGAAGAGAAAATATAGATGATGGAGGAGGGAAAATATGGGGATGAAAAAGGCTTCATCAGGAGAGGGGAGTGAAGTGAAAAAATCTAACAATGATGAAATACATTTGAGGATGATAATGACCTTGGACATGCCGACGAGGATAATTCTTCATCAACATATGCTAACGATGGAGTAAGGCAGAGGGGAGTGATGTGTGGTGTTATAGATGAGATGGTGACTTGAGAGATTACAAGAAGGAATATATAGGACTAGCATAGGTTAAATGGGATGGTAAAATAGGTTGTACATGAATACTTTAAGAAATAAAGTATAACTAGAAGGGTCATGATTGATTGGGTTTGACAAGATGAATGTGTAGTCAAGTGATTGACTGAACATAAAAAAAATTGTGAAATATAACATATACTGATTTAAAGAAAGTGGTGAGTTTATGTGTGGGTTGGAAGGAATTATAAGCCTTGTAGAGATGATACGAGAGGTATTTTAATGGGCGATATGATGAATTTTGATGTGGATTATGCATCTAGTAGATGTTTTGATGGATGAAAAAATGAATATTAGAGATATGATAGGTACACGATATATCACCAACAAAGGTTCATTTTTTAGAAAACTAATTTAGATATAGTATATGATTGAAACACCATGAAATAATATGACAACAATGACACTATTGTAATACACCGAAGGGATTTTGAATCAAAAGGAAAATAGCAACACACATAAAAACACAAATGCGAACAATAATGAAAACTGATGATTCAAGTTTGTTACAAATGATCATATAAGAGAAAAAAATTAATCCTAATCATTCTAGAACCCCTTTTAAAAATAGGATTCAAGATACATAATACTATGTATGTATAGCTCAATGGAGAAACTATGTGGGGTTTGTTAACCCATAGAGGAACCAATGAACTTTGAAAAATTCACCAATCTAATTTATCTCAACATATTGGTATTCAAAATGACTCTATCCAAACTATGTGATTTTGTGATATCGTAAAACAACTCAAAAATGATGGAAGGGTAAGAAAAATTTAAATTTGACTCTCTCTTGATTACTAAGCAAAAAAACACTTTGATTTCAACTAAACCACACATAAATTAGGGAATACGAGAAATAAATTTAACTAAATTACTTATAGACCACCGGGAAATTATTCAAAGGAATTTAAACACCAAGAATCATAACTCTACATAATATACGAAAATAATTATAGTCCATTCACTCATATTATAACAAAGGTTAGTAAGTGTAATAGATTTTCAAGATAATTATATTCCACAAGAAAATCAAGTAATCATCCATTTGTTAATATCTCTAAACCACTTAATTATCTAAGATTACAAAGCACATCTAAGGAAATAAGTGCAAGAAACATCAACTCATGAAAGTGAGACCAATTATGCTCAATCTCTTACCCTACAAATTCAAACAAAATCAGAAGTGCAAACTTTACTTAATAATTAAAAGAGATTTATTGTCTAGGCATCAAGACATGAATAAACAATTGAAAATAACTAAGAAACTCATAACAACCATGTGTTGAGTTCACTATGTCAAGATGTTTTTACAATAAGGTTTTAAGGTATATATAGATATATGGGACACAACCACATCTTCTCCATGCTTTATATATTCTTATAAAAGTAATCTATTCTCGAGAACTAAAGAAGGAAAAAAATATTTAAACTAAATCTAAACGTAGAAAATATATTATGGGAAAAAGATCCTATAATTTACATTAATTAGTATAAAAATAAACCATTTTAATTTTCACCAAATATTCAATACACAATATGAATGATCATGATTAGTGATCTTAAAAAAATTCCCAAAAAAATATTAGATAATGGTCACTTTGACTCTGTATGATTGAATTAAACTCGTATAATTATTTTCTTTCCTCTATGCCATGATAGATTACAAATTGGATGACTTTGATATATAATTTGGCAATGTTTATGATTAAGGGCTTTCATGGCTCCTTGATTCTATTTATAGGCTAGAAAATCTAGCAATATCCCTCCTAAAAATAGCTTGATGTTCTTAGCCTTTTCAATTTTTAATGAAGTGTCAAGAATGAAGTCATGCATTTGTGATTTTCGTGGCTTGCTTATATTTTCAAATTTCTAGTCAAATGAATTTATGAACTGAAGTAAGAAAAATTAAAAAATTAATATTGAATACACCAATCCTACTCGATAAGTTGACTTACCCCAAATGTTGCAAGAAAGGAAATAATATTATAATTAAATAAGTCCAAGTGTCTTCCCATGACTACAAGGAGGAAGAAGACTCGAAAATTGAATTATATCCTTAGCTAACTTATTTTCAATAGTTATGACATCATCAATTCTTGTGATTCATGCATTGGGAAGAAAATTGTTCTTGAAAATATTATCTATTAACTCAATCATCACTTTCACATCATTAAACTTCTATTCCGCAGACCATATAGCTTCCCAAATGATTTAATTTGATTTGAATTAATTTTATCTAATTGCAAAGTAATTGATGTATAAATGATAAAATACAAAAATGACACAAACAACCTAGTATGTAAAGTATTAAACCTTAAACAAAGAAGAACGAGAGAAGACTTAGCTGATATCCACATAATATGGAACTGATTTGGGTAGGGAGAAGTGAGGAATAGGATGCAAACAACATCGTAATTGATATAGGTAAATTCTAAAAATCACAAACAATAATGGGCAGGGGAACCCACAGTAGGACAAGGGTTCCTGGGTGCTGATGACTAGATCTGGGCACTCGTGACCATGCAAAAGCTCTGGATCTAATTTATGTTGTGTTTTAAAGGTGTCACAATTGCTATTTTTTGATTTTTTGATGTTCTCACTATGATCACCAATGATACCTATAACTTGAAAATAGAAGTTCACCTATACAAGCCCACAAACCACATCAAACCTAAAAAGGAATTGTAGAATAAGGACTTAGACTGACCCCAATGGTCACCCCAAGAGTTAAATTATGACTGAGTGCTGCAATAAATCTTAGAAGCCATGTAGTTATAGTGAGGGTGTGTTGAAATTATTCCATAGGATGCCCTTGTGCAAGTTGCACTTGATATCGGAGTTGTAGCTAGAATGTAGGAATGTAGTTAAATGTGTGGATAAAATAGTATAAACTTCCCCTTTCCATGTTGTGTATGCAGTATGCAACCATTATCCCTTTGAATGGATGCTAGATGAATTCCTTAGAGTGATTTAGCTGCATTTTGAATGCAAGCTCGGGTGATGATAATAATGTGTAGTGCTTGGTCCTTTATTTTGAGCACATAAACATGTATTTATATGATTTCGTTATTTGAATTTCGTAGTTGACAAATTTGGGAGGTCGACCGATAAGTGAAAAATATTCCCAAAATAAAAAATATACCCAAAGAGAGCAAGTAAGATAAGAAAGGTTTAGGGGTGCTCATATGGGACATGAGGATCGGAGCACATCTGTCCTAGCTAGGCGTTGGTGTTTAAAGTCATGAAAGATAAATAAGTGAAATTATGACTAGGTTGTAGGGTGTGTAAGACCATGTTAGAGTAGGTATTTACCTTAGCTCATGTTCACCTAGGTACGTTATTTATCTTTATTGTATTTATCCTCACCCACTTATGTGTGTGGATATTTATTTTTATTTATTTAGATATTAGGAGATATTATCTAGTTGTTAGGTATAGTTCTTTCCTTGATCTATGGTATTGAGTTCCATAATAATATATGATATTGGTGCTCATTTGTTTGCAAAGGTTTATGTAAAGTTATTCGGAAAATTACTTTCATCTTATTGATTGTGATGTTTTATTAGCATCGTATTCTTGGCTTGCACGATCTGGTTATCATTCTTTTTATGGTATCAGAGCAGGAGATTGCTATTGACATTCATCTGTAAGTTTTATTTTGCAAATAAATTCTTTATATATTCATATATTCAGGATTTTCTTGTATTTTGTTGTTGCGTGGATTTTTATGCAAAATAGAGGCTTCCATTGGGTCTAGAAGGTAGCAAAACCCTAAGATCGGGTACGTAAACTAGACCATTTTGAGAGGCAATCGGTTTTTAGTTTTTTTGTTTTACAAAGAATCATACTAGATTTGCCTCGGGATTCGTGTCATACGGAAAAGGAAATCAATAATTTTTTTTCTTGGTTTTGTTGGGTTTTTTGGCGGGGTCCACGGATGCATGCACAACCATTACTATTTCGGGAAAATCCGCAGACTACTATATTGGGCGACGAAGGTCACTTTCAAAGCCACATCTAAAAATAACATTTTTTACCAGAAGAAGTAGTTGGATGTGAATTTCTCGAAAACCAGCAACACACCACAAAATAGTAAGTTGCACACACCCAGTGAAATTCTTAGCCCCTGGTCATATGGTATGGTAATATGAAGGCTTAAAGCTTGTGATTCCTACTAGTAGGTGCTTATTTCCAACCCCCTTTCATTTTATTTGTGCGGTGAAGGCAAGAGTATTTTATTCTATTTTAGTGGCAACTAAAATAAATAGTAGAGCATAATATTGAAAAGCTTGTAACTTTTGATCGGTAACTCGGTTTTGAGTGCCATTTTTTGCAAAAGTGCTTGTTTTTCTGCTTTTTCCATTGGAAATATTTATTTTGAGAATTGCACTATAATTATAAAGTTCCATATTGTAACACGCACTCATTATAAAGTGCCAAAATCTAGGGGGGCTCTTGTTACATTGCTTAGGGGTCTTGTTGCATTACTTGGTTCTTCCATTTCTTTTGATTTTTATAGGATGGCATCTACTTCTACATTAACTCATGTTGAGCCATTAACAACACATAATTACCACACATGGAAACCAAGAATGGAAACAATAATTAAGCAGAAAGGATTATGGGCTTTAACTTCTAAAGAACAACCAGTGTTCACTAGAGAATATGAGAAATTTCATTACCAGTGCAAATTTGATGAGTGCATGGGTTTGATAGGAACTTATGTAAGTGATAGTCTTTTATTTCATTTGGAAAAGTGTGAATCTCCTTTCAAAATATGGGAGAAATTGAAGGATTTATTTGGTAAGGTGGATCATATGAGAGCTATGCAACTTGAAATTGAGATCACCTCTCTTAATCCTAAAGATTTTCCAACAATTATAGACTATCTTACCAAGTTCAAGAATTTGTTGACATGAAATGAAGGGGAGTGGAAGAGATAAGAAAGATGAAGAGTGTGTTTACTTGATTCTATCCAAGTTGAGAGGACCATTCCAATTTTTTTCTTCTACCTTTTTCTCTAGCATGGATGCCTTAGGTGACACATTCAAAATGCCTAACTTAGAAACATTTTTTGAAAGACTTACTAGGGAAGAATCCAAATTATCTCACCTTGAGTCTTCCACCTCTCAAAAGGAATTAGTTGCATCTAATCCTAAGGGCAAGGGAAAACCAAACAGTAAAACCAAATCCACACCTTCTCTATCTCAAAAACCCAAAGAAAACAACTCAAAACCCAAGGAGTCTTCTAAATCCAAGAATAAGTCTAGCCATTCATGCTCTTTTTGTGGGGGTAGTAATCATAAAGAAAATAGGTGTTATAAGTGAATGCAAACCTTAAAGGATGTAGTCAAGAAACACAAAATTTCTATATCCACTTCACCTCCTTCTAATCAACATGGAAAAGCACTTAATGTTGCTGGAAGATCTTAGTCACCACTTGCAAACAATTGGGTTATAGATTCTGGTGCTTCTCATCACATGATTTCTTCCAAGGAGTCTTTTGTTTCTCTAGGTTTGAATTTTACTTCCAAAATTGAGTTTGAAGATTCTTCCTTTCTTTCTGTTGAGGGAAAAGGTGATATACAACTTGATGGTGGCAATATCCAAGATGGACTATATGTTCCTAACATCACTACAAATTTACTTTACGTATATCAAATTTGTCATTACAGTCAAGGGAAAACAAAGTGACTTTTACACCACATGGAGTAGAAGTAAGAACTTTATTGGAACCTTTTTCACTTGTTTCTCGGGGTATTGTTGATCATAGTTCAAGACTATATCACTTTGAGGGTTTTGATGACACTCCTTTTATAGGGACAGATTGGTTTCTCATTCGATTCGAGAGTGAGCTTTGGCATGAAAGATTTGGACATCTCAATTACGTGATATTTGAAGGAGTTTAGCACTCATGGTATGGTAGATGGTATTCCTAGATTTTCTTGTCTTGAGGGATTTTGTCATGGTTGTGCATTAGGGAAACAACACCAAGATCCTTTTCCTAAGAATTTGTCTAAGAGAGCTTCTTCACCACTTGAGCTTGTGCATAGTGACTTAATGGTTTTTCCTACCCCCTCTTTCAATGGAACTAAGTATGCACTTACATTTATTAATAATTTCTCGAGGCGTACTTGGGTTTATTTTCTCAAGTACAAAAGTGAAATTTTTCACACTTCAAAGTCTTCAAGGCTTTGGTCGAGAAATAATCTTCTAGTAGCATAAAGAACCTTTGCACTGATAATGGGGGAGTACTTCAGCAATGAGTTTTCTGAATTTTTGGCAACTCAAGGCATTATTCACTAGCATTTTGTTCCTCATACTCCACAACAAAATGGATTAGCAAAAAGGAAGAATAGAACTTTGAAGGAAATGGCTAACTGTATGATGCATTCTAGAGATATACCTCCTATCTATAGGGTAGAAGCAATTAATTGTGCTAACTACATTCAAAATAGCACACCACATAGGGAACTTAAGCATTTGACTCTAGAGGAAGCTTGGTACAACACTAAGCTAGATGTCTCATTTTTTGAGTCTTTGGGAGCCATTCTTGGGCCTTTGTGCCAAAGAAGAAAAGGAAATATTTGGATAAGAAGAGTAAACCCTTGATCTTTGTAGGGTATTATGAGGACATGAGAGCTTATCATCTTTTAGATCCTGATACACATGATGTTCTTTTTCAAACACATGTTCAGTTTGATGAGCATTTCACTCCTCATGATTCTTCATCTTCTTCCATTCCTTCTTCTTCTTCATCTCATCTTGAGGATCCTTTCTTTGAGGAGATTGATGAGGAGGTTATAGATGCCATTAAGGATCCTATTCCCACTGATGTTGTCACTATGCCTAAGTGGGCTTGTACTACAGTTTCTGAGGCAACACCTTTCATAGAGGATCTTCCACCCACTAGGCATCATCACACACATTCTACAAGTTCTGGTACTTTTGTGTCAGGTAGTTTCTGAGGATCCACAGTCTTTTTCAAAGGCTCATGGGATACCGGAGTGGGATGATGCGATGGTAGCTGAGTATTCTTCTTTGATGAAGAATCATACTTGGGATTTGGTATCTCTTCCTAAAGGAAGAAATATGGTTAGGTGTAAGTGGGTATACTGAACCAAATATGCAGCTGATGGGTCCATTGACAAGTATAAGGCTCGTCTTGTTGTAAAGGGTTTTTCACAAGTTGAAGGTATTGATTACTCGGACGTTTGCACCCGTTGCCAAGATGGATTCTGTATGCCTTGTACTTGCTTATTGCTGCATCACAGGGGTGGCCCATAGACCAGATGGACATGAAGAGTGCCTTCTTACATAGAGATCTACAAGAGGAAATATATATGGAGCAACCGGATGGATTTGTTCAGGATTCTTCTCTTATTTGTTGGCTCAAAGGTCTCTCTACGGTCTCAAACAAGCCCCTCGGGCTTGGTATGAGAAGATGGATTCTTTTCTTCTATCTACTAGTTTTGTTCATTGCCACTCCAATCATACAATGTATCTCTAACATGTCGGTGAGGATATTGTGATACTTGTCTTGTATGTTGATGATTTGTTACTTACTGGCAGCTCTTCTTCCCACATTTAGAGTATTCAGAGGGCTCTTTCTACACAGTTTGACATGACAGATCTTGGGCTATTGCATTATTTCCTTGGTTTTCAGATTTCTCAGATAGATTTAGGGATTCATTTGAGTCAACAAAATTACACCCATGATCTTCTTAGGTGCTTTGATATGGCTGATTGCAAGCCAAGTCCATCTCCTTTTCAGTCTGGAGTTACTCTTACATCCACATGTACCACACCACTTTATGATCCTACATTATATAGGTAATTGGTTGGGAGTCTCATGTACTTGACCCATACTCACCACGATATTTTATTTACGTAGGGCTTGTATCTCGGTTTCCACATTCTCCTCATAGTAGTCATTAATATCATTAAAAGGATCTTGCACTATTTACAGGGCACTTCCCACTTTGGCCTACACTACACTAGGGGTTCTACTTAGTTGGTTGGGTATATAGATTCAAATTGGGTAGGTTCTATTGATGACAGTGTTCTACTTCTGGCTATCTTTTCTATCTTGGTTCTTCTCTAGTTGCTTGGGCGTGTAAAAAACAATAGGCTATTGCACTTTCATCTTTAGAGGCAGAGTACAAGGCAACAGTTATAGCGAGTCAGCAGATTCTTTGGCTTCACCAATTATTGATAGAGTTTGGATTCCCATAGGATTCACCGACTATAATTTGGTGTGACAACCAAAGTGCAATTCACATTTCTCACAACCCAGTTGAGCACTAGCAGACCAAGCATATCAAGATACACATCCACTTCATTCGGCAGCACATTCAGGATGGAGTTCTTTGCTTGGAGTACCTTCCGACTCAACAACAGGTTGCAAACATCTTTACAAAGCCTTTTGCATCACCTCTCTACCTTGAGTTGCGTGGAATGCTTAGGGTTTTGGAATTTTTCTTGGGGGGTGTTCGTGAGAACATCTTCCTTCTTCTTCTTTCTCTTTCTTTATAGAAGGATTCTTTCCTTCTTTTGGTTTGAGATTTCTTCATGGATATATTTTACATGAGTACCTCATTAGACCTAGTTCTTGGGACTCATACTATGGACATGCCACTTCTATTTTGGCCCGTAACTTCACTTGAGGGGGTGTTAGAGTAGGTATTTACCTTATCTCATGTTCACCTAGGTACATTGTTTACATTTATTGTATTTATCCTCACCCACTTATGTGTGTGGATATTTCTTTTATTTATTTAGATATTAGGAGATATTATCTAGTTGTTAGGTATAGTTCTTTCCTTGATCTATGGTATTGAGTTCCATAATAATATATGATATTGGTGCTCATTTGTTTGCAAAGGTTTATGTAAAGTTATTCTAGTGAATTACTTTCATCTTATTGATCGTGATGTTTGATTAACATTTGTGTTCTTGGCTAGGCACGATCTCGGTTATCATTCCTTTTATGTTAGAGTAGGTATTTACCTTAGCTCATGTTCAACTAGGTACATTATTTACCTTTATTGTATTTATCCTCACCCACTTATGTGTGTGGATATATATATTAGATTATATCTCCAAATAAATAAGTGAAATAAGTGAAATTATGACTGGGTTGTAGGGTGCGTAAGACCAAATATAAAATAAGAGACAAATAAAAGAGGCCAAATATAGTCATCAATTACTAGTTTTTTTCTTAGGAATCATGTAAATGCTAGTATGCTTTTAGGACCTAGAAATGTACCCAAGTGCATGATTTTGTGTCTATACCACCAACAATGTTTTATTAATTCTTAGAAAATGAGATACCCTTGAAATTACCAAACATATATCCTTTAGGGCATGATGCTCCTTTGTGTGAAGAGATGAGGGTGTAGAAAGTTGGACTCTTTCTGAAATATCCTCTTCCTTAGATTCTTGTATATATCCTTTGCCCATTTTGAGAGAGGCCTCCATAATATTGAATTAGTCAATCGTAGAATTCACCTCCTCTCACTCTCTTTCTAGGTAGGCCCATGATGTACTTTGCTCTATTATTATTAACATTTCTCTTCCCTCTTGAGTCACTTTGTTAGTGGATACCTTTTGTTACATCTCTCCTTCTTGTTATAGTGTAAAGTTACCTCAAGTGGTTGGTATATGGGGTTTGGGATGTTTTCAACATATGTTGTTGTTTCTACTACTATTTGGACTGTTTAACTTGTTCTTTAGGAGCATCCAATGTTTATTAATTAATGGAAGAGATCATAGTGGTAGTAGTGGAAGGAGATAACATAGGAATAGTAATAGGAGTATCCTAGGTAGCTTGATCATGAATAGAAATGGGTTGACCCAATTGAATCTTTAGTGGCACATGAGGAGGGGGAAATTTGGAATGAAAGGAAGAGAGGTCCTACGAATTTGAAGGAATAAACAAAGGGCCATATATATGTTTGATCCTTTAGAAGTCATCATATCCATGAAATGGATAAAATGTTGAGGATATTATTATATACAAGCCAAGTAATGGCTGAAGAGATCACACAAAATGATGGCGACATGGTAAGTTGATAGAGGTGGAAGAGGGTACGGTGGAAAAATTGGTGGCGTGAAGATGGTATATGAAGTAGGATGCATGAAAATAATTAGATAAATGTGTGAATTTAAAAGAGGAGAATAAACAACCATAATAGAAGTACCTTCACTAATCATAACATGAGTAGGAGAAGAAATTCTTACTAGATAAACTGCAGAAGCAATTGAAATATGACATTACATGACTATGGGTGGGGAGGAATGAATTCACTAACTGATTAAAATATTATCAACCTCCAACTATTTTCCTTTCCCTTTATCACTCACTATATCAATATTAGTTATACTTACCTCTCTAATCATAGGAATCTACAATGGAAGAGTTGAACTGAGGGAATTGAGGCAATTAAAGACACACGGCATATATGTTATTTTTAAGTAGAGGAAAAATCATCTCCTATTTTTTTCTATTGGAGAAGGAGGTGGAGGAATTTTTCTAAATATTCTTCTATGAAAATCATCTCGTATATTCTCACGGAAAACCATGAGGTGATGATGATGGATCTTTAAATAACCCTACAACTTGAAGCTTTCTCAACACTTCATACACACTAGCTAGATTTATGTGACCATGATCATCTATTCAATGATATTGTGCATATGATTTTGGATATATGTATCTTAGTGTCTTTAGATGTTTGATCACCTTTCCCTATGGTTACCATCTTGAAAAGACTAATATCAAGATATTTATATTGCCTATGCTGCCTAAACATTTCTTAAGGTAGGATATTTTTTGAACTTAAAATCTCCCATAAAAAATAGGAGATGAGGGTAAGACCTCTAAGAAACCTTCTTACACCAACCCCCAATACCATTTTCAAATTCCCAAGTTATTTCTATTACTATAAATCTTTCGGTACTTGTATTAGCAATTTGAAGGGAACTCATAAACATCCCTCAATTCTAATAATGGTGTAGTCCTTGTAGTGCATATATCCTCCAATTAGTCTAATTGATTCTTGTAAAATTGTGATCATTCTTATACTTTTGACTTCATGAATGGTTAAATACACAATGGGGTGAAAATACTCACATATCTCTCTAATTGCAGGCCTATGATTATGATTTTACAATCTAGAAAATATAATATGGATTAGTGCAAGGTAGATGTAGGAAATGAGTTAGAGAATGGATTATTGAATGTGAGAGGATCACATAATAGGTCCACCAAGTAGGAAAATGTATTAAATTTTTCCTTGGATTGTATGATCCCAAAGCACTTTAAAATTAAATTCCAATATATCTCTAATATTAGGTTTCTAATATTTAAGGATCATCCGTAACAAAGGAACCCCTACTTGATTGATGTTTTCATCCTTATTAAATCCACACAATCTATTAAACAATATCCCGACCACCACGAACCCTATTCTAAAAAATTCAATAGGTAACAACAATTTTTTTCTATGTTTGAATCTAGTGGGATCTATTTTCTAGTCCTTTAGATCTTCAAACACATCACACTTATTTTTTTGTTCTTTAACAAAATGATTATCATAATTGTAAGAAAGAGTAGGAGGGTACATTTCATATACATTGATTAAGGTTTCACCAGATTTCAGAGAGATGACTGCTTGAGTAGATATAGAGGTGATTTTATCATCTTGAAGAGTGCATGAATTGAAAACATGTTTAAACAGCTCTCCATAGGTATACAATTCTAGTTTGGAAATAATTTTGTGAATATTAGATTCTTAGATTTGACTGGATATCCTCATATTATTATTTTTCTTCTTCAAAGAGATCCTTCCCTCTGTAGATTTAATCATAGTGAATATTCTTCAAAATAAATCACTATAGTTCTTAATTCAATTTGGTAAACCTTTTATGCACAAAGTATCTCTAAATTCCTACTCTAACTTGATGTAAATTCTATTGGTACTCATTCTGAGCTCCTGTTTGGAACCAAGTTGAGTTTTCTAGAATTTCCCCTTACCCTTAAAAACTATGATTTATATGTTTTAAGTAAACACCTAAGGTTCTTGATGATCCAAAATCACTCATGATTTTGAACAAATTAAAAAATGGGCTTTACCATTCTACTCCAAGAAGACTGCGGTGCACTAAGTTAGTTATCCATGGAGTGCAAAACTTAATGTTCCACAGCTTGCTCCATTATGTGAAAAAACAAAAATATAATTGAGACCCAGGTGAAATTTTGGCATAGTTGGCTATAATTAAAATTGACTCAATCTCACTAGCTAAGGTACAAAATGATACCGGGTGACTGTTTGCAAGAAATGGAGGAATGTGGCTATATATAAAAGCCGGGGAGCACTAGTTTAAAACTTAGTGGGTATATAAAAAGGCCAACACTCGAGGGATTCAAAATCTGCAACACACTAGTACAAAAATTAGCACGTATATCAAAAGGTTAACACTTCATAGAATTAAAAAGCCACGAGACACTCAAGAATCCACTAAATGTCACAGAACATGAAAAAACAAAGAGACTTGCGAGGAAAAGATAAATGCAAGGAAAATCAATATAATGAGTAAACAGAGTATTTTCACCAATAACTCTCATTGCAGGTACCTAAGTCATGAAAAATTGATCAAAAGACAATTACTCTACTCGCGCAGGTATGTTCATTCACAAAATAAGATTAATCAAATTAACATGACTATGGGTGGGGAGGAATGAATTCACTAACTCGATTAAAATATTATCAACCTCCAACTATTTTCCTTTCCCTTTATCAATCACTATATCAATATTAAGTATACTTACCTCTCTAATCATAGGACTCTACAATGGAAGAGTTGAACCCGAGGGCATTGAGGCCATTAAAGACACTGACGTATATGTTTTCTTTAAGTAGAGGAAAAATCATCTCCTATTTTTTTCTATTGCGGAAGGAGGTGGAGGAATTTTTCTAAATATTCTTCTATGAAAATCATCTCGTATATTCTCTGGAAAACCACGAGGTGATGATGATGGATCTTTAAATAACCCTACAACTTGAAGCTTTCTCAACACTTCATACACACTAGCTAGATTCATGTGAACATGATCATCTATTCAATGATATTGTGCATATGATTTTGGATATCTGTATCTTAGTGTCTTTAGATGTTTGACCACCTTTCCCTATGGTTACCATCTTGGAAAGACTAATATCAATATATTTATATTGCCTATCTTTGCCTAAAAATTTCTTGCAAGGTAGGATATTTTGTGAACTTAAAATCTCCCATAAAAAATAGGAGATGAGGGTAAGACCTCTAAGAAACCTTCTTACACCAACCCCCAATACCATTTTCAAATTCCCAAGTTATTTCTATTACTATAAATCTTTCGGTACTTGTATTAGCAATTTGAAGGGAACTCATAAACATCCCTCAATTCTAACAATGTCATAGCAGGTCCTCGTAGTGCCAATATCCTCCAATTAGTCTAATTGATTCTTGTAAAATTGTGATCATTCTTATACTTTTGACTTCATGAATGGTTAAATACACAATGGGGTGAAAATACTCACATATCTCTCTAATTGCAGGCCTATGATTATGATTTTACAATCTAGAAAATATAATATGGATTAGTGCGAGATGTAGGAAATGAGTTAGAGAATGGATTATTGAACGTGAGAGGATCACATAATAGGTCCACCAAGTAGGAAAATGTATTAATTTTTTTCCTTGGATTGTATGATCCCAAAGCACTTTAAAATTAAATTCCAATATATCTCTAATATTAGGTTTCTAATATTTAAGGATCATCCGTAACAAAGGAATCCCTACTTAATTGATGTTTTCATCCTTATTAAATCTACACAATCTATTAAACAATATCCCGACCACCTGAACCCTATTCTAAAAAATTCAATAGGTAACAACAATTTTTTTCTATGTTTGAATCTAGTGGGATCTATTTTCTAGTCCTTTAGATCTTCTAACACATCACACTTATTTTTTTGTTCTTTAACAAGATCATAATTGTAAGAAAGAGTAGGATGGTACATTTCATATAAATTGATTAAGGTTTCACCAAACTTTTAGAGAGATGACCGCTTGAGTAGATATAGAGGTGATTTTATCGTCTTGAATAGTGCATGAATTGAAAACATGTTTAAACAGTGTCTCCATAGGTATACAATTCTAGTTTGGAAATAATTTTGTGAATATTAGATTCTTAGATTTGATCGGATATCCTCATATTATTTTTTCTTCTTCTTCAAAGAGATCCTTCCTCTCGTAGATTTAATCATAGTGAATATTCTTTGAAAATAAATCACTATAGTTCTTAATTCAATCTAGTAAACCTTTTATGCACTAAGTATCTCTAAATTCCTACGCTAACTTGATGTAAATTCTATTGGTACTCATTACGAGCTCTGTTTGGAACCAAGTTGAGTTTTCTAGAATTTCCCCTTACCCTTAAAAGAAATGATTTACATGTTTTAAGTAAACACCTAAGGTTCTTGATGATCCAAAATCACTCATGATTTTGAACAAATTAAAAAATGGGCTTCACCATTCTGCTCCAAGAAGGCTACGGTGCACTAAGTTAGCTATCCATGGAGTGCAAAACTTAATGTTCCACACTTGCTCCATTATGTGAAAAAACAAAAATATAATTGAGACCCGGGCGGGATTTTGGCATAGTTGGCTATAATTAAAATTACTCAATCTCACTAGCTAAGGTACAAAACGATACCGCAAGGTGACTGTTTTTGCAAGAAATGGAGGAATGTGGCTATATATAAAAGCCGGGAACACTAGTTTAAAACTTAGTGGGTATATAAAAAGGTCAAGCACTCAGGGATTCGAATCCGTAACACACTAGTACAAAAATTAGCACGTATATCGAAGGTCAACACTTCATAGAATATAAAAGCCACGAGACACTCAAGAATCCACTAAATGTCGAGAACATGAAAAAACAAAGAGACTTGCGACGAAAAGATAAATGCAAGGAAAATCCATATAATGAGTAAATAGAGTATTTTCACCAACAACTCTCATTGCAGTACCTAAGTCATGCAAGATTGATCAAAAGACAATTACTCTACTTGGCGTAGGGTATGTTCATTCAAAAATAATATTAATCAAATTAAAAAGAATATGAAAAGAGAATATATATATATATATATATATATATATATATATATATAGAAATAAATATATATATATATATATATATATATATTAGTGGTTTCTATAGGGGTCCCAACCCTTAAAATTCACATAAATTTTGGTATACATATACAAAAGGGATGTTTTTGTAATTAGATACATTGTCAATTTATGATTACAAAATCCTTCGCAAAGGAGGGAATCCGATCTAACATATTTTTCATCCTAAATTCAAATTATTTGTGATCTTAAGCCCCATAAACATATTGGACATCCCCTTATAAAATTAGAGACACACCCTTGTCCATAAGTTCTGGATAATTTCCTTTGGGGCTTCCAAAATCTTGATTAATTCCAATTTTTTTCTGTAACAAGAGCCCCATTGAAGGAGGTTAGACCCACATGTGAGGTAAGCCTTTATACCACCTGTCGAGTAATACTTTTGGAGGTTAAAGATGGCATAGGTACATCAACTCAAACAAAGACGAACATGATCGGTACACCAATTCGATAAGTAGAAACAAGCATGTATGCATTTGCTAGGTTAACTGAACCCCTTTTGTGTTTTTCAATGGAGGTAGCAACACTTTAGAATCCCTCTCAGCAGAATATTTCATCGGGGATTTTTTCCAAATTGGTGAGCCTTTGCTCTATTATGGATATTCTACGGGAAATTGAGGATATATCCTTTGCAACCTTGTCATTAGACACTACATGGACATCAACTGGGATCTCTTTCTCTTTTAATTCTTCAAGAAAATGTAGGGGATATATGAATAGTGTTCTTGTTAATAATTGGCCTCAAGTGAAGCTAAAATTTATTTAACTCGATCAAGAGCTATATGGTCATCTGGGTGAAACAAGTGATGAAATAAAATATGAAACACAGAGAAGAAGGGAGTCATCTTAACAAACTTTTGCATCAACACTATTCAAACTATGCGGGATGTTAATGGCCCTCCAAGATTTTCTTGGTCTTCAATTGAGAATAAAATCCTAACAAAATATTCATTTGGGCGAAAGATTTAAAATTACATGCAATGTTTCTAAAGAAATCTCATTCGAGACTATTTCTTAATTCCACATCCGCCAGCTTATTAAGAAGGATTAACACTAGTTATTTTTCAAGAAAATTTTATTATAACATTCAAAGGAAGTTGCAAATTCAAGATAAATTAGCGAGGATTTCTATAAGAATGGATCTTGAAAAGGACCGTGTGAATTATCATATCGGCATTGAAAGCAAGACTAGTTCTAGATATTCACACATATTTGAAAAGGGGAAAACAAATTGTTTTATGTAAAAAAGTGTTTCTTTTGTCTTGGTTTGAGTTTTTGTGTAAGGGAAGCATAAAATTAAAGAGAATATCTAGGATTATCCATTTGCCAAAATATATCCTCTAAAAGTCAGGTGTAAAATCATTTATAATAATGGCATGAAAGAACAAGCGGTTTATGACTGGGTGCATGAGTGATTTTGATGGAGTAAATAGGAAAAAAAGAGATTAAGAAACAAAAGAAAAATATCTTACATGCATCCGTGTCAGAAACCAAAAAAAAAATCAAGTTAAGTAATAAAAAAGGAATCTCTACAGTTATAAAATATTTTCCAAAAATGGAGTTCATTTGTTGAAACTTTTGGGATGGTTATTTGATGTTTTGGGGGGAAGAACAACGAAAATTCGTATCCATTTTTTTTTATAAATATGATGGTTTTTACTCGTATGTAAATGGGGCCTTAGTATTTATATTTTAGAAGTTGGGAGAAGAGACAATAAATTTACATATTTCCATTTTCTTTATAGGGAATACATATGAATTTTGAGTTTTCAAGATTTTGTGTTAAGGTGGTTGCATTGTACAACCATTGACAAACACTAAGGGAATTTGATTTATGTCACCCTACCAGAAGTTGAAAGTTCGAATGACATATGATTGTTGATGATTCTAGTATTGTGTTTTGGGTCTTGTATGTTGGACTTTGATTAATGAGTTATAATTTCTGCTATAATTTTGTGTTTATTGCTTCTATGTGTAATACATTGGATCAGTCCTTGATAGTGGTAGTTTGGTTATTAAGTCAATATTGTAATGTGAGCACTCACTCTTCATTATTGGATCTAATTTTAAAATGCTTACTCGAACCATCTTATTGAGTGATTTTTTTCAGCCTTTGAGTGTATCTTTGGCATGTGAGAATAAGAGAAACAAATACTTCATTAGGATGCTTGAATATGATTTTAAGCTAAGTGTTTTAGAGATTGTGTTGATCATTTCCATCTATTGAGCATCAATGGATGTAAATATTTACTTTTGGAGAATTTTTCACTACCTAATCATTGTTGTTTACTTTCCGTAATAACATGATGTCATAGTTGTTGATTATTTGTTATAAGAATTCTATCACCATTTAATCCCCTAATTTACAAATCACACCTACTATCCAAATATCCATTCACTACTTTGTGTTGTTCTACCTTTAAGAATCACCGAAGATACCTCCTCTATCTTATTCTCTCGTCAAAAGGTGATGTATGAACATCTGAAATTTTTGTCTATAGTAAAATGTGTCTAAAGAATTAAGAATATATGACATTATTATGACAACTTCTTCGAGTGAGTGTTATATTCATGGCCATGTTTATCTCAGATTCATCCACAATTTGAAAAATAACGAGGAAAAAGAGATGATTACTCACTCTCCATTAAGGTTATCCAATGGGTTCTCTCACTTTGGTTTAAGGAAAGACTAGAAGTAGCAAGAAAAGGTCATCCCCTTTGTACGCACCTCCCAATACACCTAAGAACTCAGTCCCAAAAAGAGTGTTAGACATCTCCTTTGCTATAAATGACATACACCATATAGTTTATCATTCTTCGAGTATTCCCACTATCTCGAAAATGTTGCAGAGTCCCAGGGGATGCGGAATGGGAACTAACACACTTCTGGTGCCGTTTTTGGGGATTCTTTACTCTAGGAATGGTTACGAATATGTACCTTTGTAGAGATTTGCTAAATATAGACTAATATGCTAGTATTATCCATAAATTTCTAGTTATAAGTAGGATTTTCATAAAACTTATGTTTCTATGAGTATACTAAGGGTTCAATAGCAAGAATATTGTGAAAAACCATAAAGATATGGAAAGTATTTTGCATACCAGGTTTTGAAGCAATATTTTCTAAATATTTTGAGTTAATCTATGTATTTAGGATACAAGACCCTAGTGGTAGCTCCATCTTTAAAATTTTTTTGGGTTAGATGAGTGCACATCTTTCAACTTACCCACCTTAGTGATTAACTCTCCCCTTTGAAAAAATGGAAGAACAAGCATCCTTTTTCAGATCTGATCCTACCAAGAGATTAATCCTAGAATAGGAAAATGTACATTTTAGAAGAAAACAAATTTGGAAATCTATGTGTGGTCAAAGTTTAGGAGAAAAGTGTGTTGAACCTTCAATTCGATCCACCTTTGGTAGAACACTTGATAGTTATAATGTAGGTAGTCCTCAAGCATATTTGCATTCCTTGTTTCAAGAAGGTTCGGCTCCTACTAATAATAAAGGTATTCATTATCTACCCTATTTTTTGACTCATAATAATAGATTATTTTGTGAGAATGAGTCCTCCAAAATTTTCCATTGTGTGGATCATACCCCTCTACCCCAGAGACCTCCAATTCCCCATCATTTTAACCCTCCTTTTGAAAATCCTTCACCAAATAATATGGAACAACCTCAGCCAAGGGATCCTTTTATAGTTACCACCTATAAACCAATAAGGTTCCATGGAATGGTGGGCTATCCTAATGAAGTGCCAAATGAGATTAGAAGCGTGTTGAATCGCCAAGGGAATAATGTTGTGACTGGGGATCAACATATTAAATTCTTCCAAAATTTCACCAATGATTATGAAGTTGAATTTGAGGATGTTTATGTTAAATTGTTTATACATACATTAGAGGAAGATGTCAGGGAATGGTATAATTTATTGCCTACAAATTCAATTGATTCTTGGGATGAAATGAAGAATGATTTAAAATTACAATATGGTGATAGAACTGACCCCAGGTTTCTTATGTCAGAGTTTAAAAACATTAAAAAGAATCCTAATGAATTTTGACATGATTTTAACACCAAGTTCAATAAGACCTTGACTAGATTACCAAATAATATAAGGCATAGTGATGATTATTTTTTAATTAAATACTCTGATGCTTTTGATAAAAGGAAACTTATTACTTAAGACTCTAAGACATGCTTTTTCTATGGAAATATAGATAGAGAATAACATCAAGGCCACTAGGAAGCATCCTAAAATGGAAGATGTCAAGTTAGTAAATATTGAGAAATAACAAACAAGTAAATCCTCATATCTAAAAGAAGCGGTTAAAAATTTGGGTGAAAAATTCAAAGATATTTCATATAAGCTTTCTAGAGTGGAGAAGGGATTGGCTTCAAATCCTAAAACTCAACATCAAGCCCCTAGACATAATATATTAGGAAATAATCCCAAAGGAGATTACATAGATGAGGACAAAGGAAAAGGGCCTATGGGTTTATAAAATAAGCAATGAGCCTTCGAGATAACAAAGTAGTCCCAAAACCATTGAAAATAAGAGTATCACTGGTGGAGGAGGAGCACATCATTGATTGGTGTGATAAATGTTTGTTTCCACACGCTCCTTGTGAGAATCCTACTGAAGATGATGATAATAATGATGAAGATGATTTTTTTGATTGATGTAGCCTAGAATTCACTGCAAATAGCCTAAGGCGCATTTGAAACATCACTCAACAAGAACCGAATGCTCACCTGAAGCATGAAAGGGTACCAGGTCCCTCTTAGTGAAGCTTGTTCAAGATGTTAGCATGATTACAAGTATATTTCAGATCCATAACAAATAATCAAGTAAACCACAGTGTGTAAACCAGATCTATATCTAAACCATATGAAGGAATAACTAAAAATTACTATAATCAATTTTACCATACAAGATCCATGTTCAGTTACATCTAACACCAATATCCAACCAATGAGATCCATTATATTAAATATTGTAAAATATAGAAGCTTCATACATCATAATAATGTCACCATGAGTCATGCGCATGTACAAACCAACAACATAACTCTACAAAACATCGGATATCTAAACCATGCAAATCAATACATATTTATAGGGGTGGGGACTTTCCCTTCACCACCCATGCACCTTCCAAAAATAGGCTACATGCTAATAGTAGCCATGCACCCTTACATAAATATACAAAATCATGCAAGTGTTAATAATAGATCTCCTAAAGTTAACTCCTAGTACAGATCCTATTAATAGCTCAAAACTCTGTATGGTGCTCAATCTTCCACTTCTCTAAAATAGACTTGGTGTAACCTACAAGTCTCCATACTTTTGCGTGCTCTGCACTCCATGTCCCAAAAATATCCTTAGTCTGCAAAAGTGGCTAAGTCTTGTTTTAACCTATTCCTGGGTGTGCCCCTATTTTTCCATACTTATGTGCGCTCCTACGCACCCTACGTCTCAGTGTGCCCATACCTTATGCACTTTCAACCTTGAGCTGTATTTCCTGAGCTAAACATTACCCCAAACTAATATCATTTTCACCCCGATAATGGGTAATCACAACTTATATCTCTAAGAATAAAGAATAATGAATGAAATAATAGGTAAGTACTTAAACAAAAATAATAGAGGATCACTCGATGCCTTGCTCGTCTATAGGTAGAATTAACTCTAGATATTTAGTTTTGATATTTTATTCTAATGTTTACCAGTCACTAAGTGCTTCACCTATTTTATTTAGGACATCTGTAACCACGAATTCCATCTCATCATGAGTCATGTTTTCTTTTTCATTTTGCAAAATTATAACGATGTTATCTATGTTGGAAACCATGACCTCCATGTAATCCATTTTCTACGCAATAAGTTTCCCAATCTCTTGCATTCTTTCCTTGTATGGACCATAGGATTTTACAAGTTCCTTGTGCTTTTCTTCCACTAGAGAAAGTCTATCCATGCACCTGAGCATCTCATTCTTCATTTCCTTTAGGACCTCAATATCTTCTTCAATTTTCCTTGTCCTAATAATTACATCTGGTGCCACGCACATATTCAGAGCTTGGTCTACCTTCTTCAATTCATCCTTCAATGCATATAATAATGATTCATAACTTGCAAATTTCATTGCAATTTTGGTCTTAGATCTTTCTTCCTCCTCTCGTAGGATCCCTTAGTGCTGGCATACGCATGTGTTGTTACTCTAAACAAGAACCTAATTGTTGCACGTAAATAATACAAAGTAGACTTAAACTCTGGTTCTAGCTTCTCATGAAAATGCGACCTCTTATCTATTATTTCATCCCCAATCTATTTAACCGTCTTGAGGAATTCCTGTGTTTCTTCGTTAGCCTTCTACTTTTCCTCCGGGAGGTTCTTGTTCTCTGTATATTTGTCCTTCTTGTCCTCTAACAACGCTCTAATGGTTTTTGTTTTATCAATGCTCCTGCGCACAACCTCTCGTAGATACCTTAACCAAAGCATTGATTAGCTTTTCATCTAACATGAAAGTGGGCTCAACGTTTACATGCTTGATGTGGGGTGATCTCTTTATTCTACATGAAACACAGGAGACTTCACACACATCAAAATTAGGATCATCCATCCGAGTCCAGATAGACCAAGATAACTTCTTGCATGTGCATGTCTTCACCATTTCTTCATGCATGAGCTCCCACCCATACAAATCCTTAGGCTAGAAAGTGATTTGGGACCACACACATATGATCTTTATCTTATCATTGACATACCAAACTTTAGGGGTCCCATAGGCTTCATCATCCTTCCTTGTGGGCTTACCCCTTGGGAACCAGTGCCCGAGTCCTGCACGGTCCTTCACCCTCTCTTGTGGTATGGGGCATGCCCGAAGGTTTTCCCTTCTCTGTTTCTAGACGTATCTCCTTTAGTTCATCCTCATCCCGAGGCTTTATAGTATCCTCCACTATGACTGGAATGTGAGGTGTACTATCCTCGGATCCTTCTTTTCATCATTCTCCTGAAGGATGTACTTGCATCTTCTCTTCTTCTCTTGCTCAGTTTCTTAGGATAAGTCATTTGTGACCTTCTTGGGGTGGGAAGATATCGCGACATGAGTTCTTGTTCACCTGTGTACCCTCTTATACTGAGGTTCCTTAGGAGTCTTTTCCATGTCTACCTCCATAACGCATGTCTCTAAAAATTCTTCTTCCTACTATAGGGGAGGGGTTACCTCCGCACACTTTGCTTCTCTTCGGGGCTATCTTCTACCCCCTATGCTACAGGTGCCACTAATATCTTCATGAAGTTCTTCTTCTTCTCCCTCCTCTTCTTCAACGGGTAGAACATCCTCTTCCTCTAAAGTGCCCACAATATGTTTTCCCTTGGGTGGTCCAGGGAGCTTGAATTCATTCTCCAAATACTTCCCATTTTGTAATTTAGGATTCAAGTATATATATACCAGATCTGTGCCCAATTTTCTAATGGCCAAACTTACATCCTTCATGTTAATATCATCTGAGATCAATCTTTCAATATAAGCAGTCTTACCTAGATAAACGTAAGACTTCCTTAGTGTGTGGTAGTTTATTGCTATTTCTACTAGCAGAACCTATGCAAGTCTCACAGATTCTACCTTCGGGGTTGGGATCTCATCCCAAAGAGAGTGTTCCAGTGCTGCGAAAAGAAAGGAATGAAAGAGGGAGAAGAGAAAGAACAGATCCGAAGGAAGAAAAGAAATGAATTCCAAAGCGTAGAAGGTCAAGATTTATGTTTTTAGTTTGGTAGTAAACAGAGCCAAACCTACTTGCATAAATAAACAAAGCAATACCGATAAGCAAATGACGGAAAAGTAGATATGAATCCAACATTAAACAAACACATACAGATCTAACGTAAGAAAGATCTAATGTATAACACAAATATTGAGCACAAAGTCCGAATAATTGTATTATCGTTTCTTCTCACATAAGAAAGCTCAAAGTCTTTCTCTCCTCACTTCTATTTCTATCTAAAAATGTTCACCCCGAATACAACAAGTATTCCCATATTTATAGAAGATGAGGGAGAGAGAAGGCAAAATGGAGCCAACCACTTATTTACAAAGATATTTACAAAATATCTAAAAGTCATGTTGACTTTGACAACTTGGTGGATGACATCATCCCATGATGCAACATGGATGATGTCATCATTTGTATCAACACATTTTAGACATTTCAAAAAGAAAGTCGAGAATAGAGAATAGAGAGAAGAAGAAGAAGAAGAAGAAGAAGAAGAAGAAGCTACTCATCATCATCATCCTGCGGCCGAAAAGGGGTTGCCTGCTTCGATGTCGCCAGAGATGATATGTGGAATCGAGCGCGTATTCCAAAACTTGCTAATCATCGCCCAAATTGATCCCGTGATGGATCCTCGTGCCGCTTCACCGATTGCTTCGCAAGTCTCCCGCTCGTCTATGAGCTTTTCCGGGAGTTTGGAATAATCTTTCCCCGCCTCGATAAGGGACCCGATGAAGTCCCTACAGCCAAGAGGTTGTTGATAGATTCAAGGTCGAATGTGACCTCCGCCCCGTCCCGAGAAGCTATCTCCTCAAAATCCGGATAGTGTCATCACCGATCTCAAGGTAAGGGAAGGAGTGAGCAACCCCGAGTCATGGCGAGAACAACTTTCTCCATTTGATGCATCGCATCCAGGCCTCTTCCTTTACCTTGTCTATCTTTTCCAGAACGAATTCTAGCTGATCTATCCGATAGTCCAGAGTGGACATAGTTTTGTTGAGGGCCCTCGATGGCCGAATACTCCGAACTTGACTGCATCTTCGACCAACAATAACATTTGTCGGAAGGTCTCGTGGCCGGAGTCTAGCATGCTCTAACTCTTCTCGATATCGGACCCGCTAATGCTTGGAGTTCCTTATTCGCTTCCCGATGTTTAGGTATAAACCGATATACTCGCGATTACTCTTTCACTATCCTCGAGGATTTGGCCCTCCAAGCAGTAAACGGCCATACCCTCGCTCGCCGATCTTTGAATACTCATTGATCTTCTCCGACCGAGCAGCTCAGAGTCTCGGCGGCAGCTGTGGGAGGTGCACTTCCCATCTTCTCGTAAGGCTTGAAGCAGTATTTGTTCTCGCTCTCCTTCGCAGCCTTTTCTCCTCTTTCGCTTCCCCGGCTTTTACAGAGTGCATCAACTCAAGAAAGAGCTTCCCGGAGACTTTCGTGAGGATGTCCCCATCAGACTTGGGTCACGGTGAAATCTGTCGAGACAGATCTTCTTTCTCGAGGGGGTCAGGGGTACGCTATTTCCATGACTCTCTCACCGCAGCTTTTTCTAGAAGCGTGTAACCGCTTCGCTTTCTTTGCTCCTTTAGCTGAATGACCGAAAAGTCCATCTGAGCGATGGGGACTTTCCTCTTTTGTTGGCTCACTCGCACCGAGAGATCCAAGCTGGTCCTATAGAAGAAGGACCAGAGACAGAGAGGGAGGCAAAGAATTCAGAGAGAGGGGAAAACGTGGAGACACGCGGCGGCGGTATTGAAAGAATAGCCAAGAAGTGTCCACGGAGGAAGGGAAACCGCAACTCGCAGAAGACATAGGAAGGGAAGGGAGCTCTGAGATGAGGGAAGAAATAGAGGAAGACAAATCAGCGAGGGAGGAGAAGATAGATGAAGAAGCAGGGAAAGGGTAAAGAAGGGGCAGAGGACACGACCAAAGGGGTGGTCGCTTGAGTCACTCGAGGAGGGGAAGGAAGAGAAGAAGAAGGGATAGAAGGGACCTCTGGTCAGAATGACGCCCGACATCCCGGGTGGATGGGCGTATAGGACTATCCTCTGTCAATTCTTCCTCCAGAGTTATAACCTGTTCTGGCTCTGAGGGAAGAGGACTTTCAGGGGCTTCTTCCTGAATGGTGCTAGTTTCACCTTCTGCACCTTTGCCTTTCACCGCTTCTCGACCTCGAGGTGCATTGCCCAACGGGGAAGTTGTGAAATCTACCCCTAGGTAGATTAGTCCGCTCATGCGCACCAATGCTCTGTTCTCCGCATAGTCTCTTTTTGACCCTCTCCTCAATTGTTTGAGGAGCCTTGCTCTCCCGCCAATGGCCGGAAGGGCCAATTGTCCCCATCTCGTGTCATTATACACCTTATCTACTTCATCTTCCGTAGTCTGGAAGCCTTCGGGGACAATGGCCACTCCGTATTGGATGATTTCCGCCAATGCCAAGCGAGAGTGATCCTTTCTTCCGAGTTCCGCCTCATGGAGAACGCCAATGTAAATATCCTCACCTTGAGGGACATGGATCGGATCGAAGCCACTGGGCAGCACTTCTTGGGTCGAAGGTAGGCCTCGGCTGGGAAGTCATGCTTCAAGTTGAGTAGCTCCACTCTCGCGAACATTTCCTTCGCCTTATGGTGGGTGGAGCATGTGTATCGCCCACTTTGTGAGGGGGAAAGGAGTTCCACCCTTCTTTCTTTTGAGGCACTTCTCATGGTATGTGACCAGCTGCCTTGACAGTTCTAGTAGAATCAGCTTAGGCCCAACATACCTTGGTAGCCTGGTTGGCTCTCCCAAAAAGTTGGCAGCCCTCAGATAGGTGAACGTGGGAAATTGGGTGAACAGGGCCCCCCATTTCTCTGTGACTGCCACTATGTTTTTGGTCGTCCGGCTATGAGTCATGTTTGGCCTCAGTAGGCAGATGACATGATAGAAGAATGCATCGTTAACTTTTGTGAAATGTTGGATGCTATTCTCCAGCCTCAGCTCTGGGTAGTAATCAAATATCTTGGCCTGAGGCCATACTCCACTTCGGTTCAGCCCCGGATAATCCCTTGCCGACGCTGCAGCGTAGACTACATAGGAGTTCATATGGAACACTCCTGTTGTGGCGAACTCATCAGAAGCCGCCGTAGATGGTGCTGCTTATTATTTCACCCCAGCAAAAGCGCTGATCGGGTAAATTTTTATTCATTGTCTCCAAGTACCGCAGCATCCACTTATGGAAATAGTGGGCATCCAAAGCCCAAGACTCGCTCAGAAGGTGATAGATCGCACCGAGCTCCTCTCGAGAAATCACTTCGGTGGATAGTCCAGGGCCACCGGTCACCACCTTCTTGTTTTTTAGGTAGACCTCATTCATCAACCGCATGCACCGGTCTTCGTTGTCTTCCTGTGCCTTGATGCATTCTCGTTGGCTAACACCACGAAGTTCCGTGGTGAGGGATGCCGAGCATTATTTCAAAATGACGGGCAAAGTGAGGTTTATGACTACCTCGCCTTGCTATTTTCGACACATCTTGTGTCTTTGTTGTAACATCGGGCAATCACCATCATGAATTCGTTGTCGACAAATACGGGGATTCCTCCGGCGAAGTGCAGTGGCACTCGCTATTAACTTGTCCATCCATGGACTTCTCAGAACTTTCTCGAGTCCTAACCTGCAATTCCTCCATGTCAATGTGACCCACCCCGAGTCTCTCGACATCCATACCGCACTCACCGTGATTCGGCATCCCGACCTCCGATATTTGTATTTCATCTCTTCTTCCGTCACTTAGCCTTTCCTCTTGGTTTGGTGGGTTTCTTGCTTGACGTAGACATGTGTTCTTTCGAACTCGCTGCTGATCTCGCATGAAGAAGAAGTGAGACCCAATCCACAAAAGTTGAATTAGTCATTTGATCTTCCATCGGAATGCTAAAGCAAGAAAGAGTTAGAGATTTTAAGGCTTAGGGCGCAGGGCGCATGAAAATTGCATGTTGCAGGCCAAATGGATAAGGCGCACAGAAAAAGAGTGTTGCAGAGGTTATACTGGCGCCAAAGGCGCATGGCGCACGGATGTAGCAGATTGCATTTTATAGCAGGGCGCATGAAAATTGTGTGTTACATTGGGATTCGGTGCGCCCTTTGGCGCATGGATGGATCGTGTAACATGGACTTTTCGTGCGCCAAAAGGGTTTACAAAACATCATGTTACTGCAATCGGGGGTGCGCCCGCGCCTTTATAGCTTTATACTTGCGCGAATAAGGCTTGTGTTGCATGGAAGCTGGGTGCGCCCTTTGGCGCATGGAAACGGGATGTAACATGGATAAATGGTGCGCCAAAGGCTTTTAAGGGGGGCGCGGGATCGACACTTGTAAGAGATGCGAGAAAGGCGCGCTGAGGGCGCATGAGTTCTAGATGCAGCATGACAAATGGGTGCGCCATCATGCGGGTTTAGATCATGTAACAGTAGGCGGGTAGATGCGCCAAAGGGGCGCAACTATTTTTAGTGTAACAAGGCGCGCTAAAAGCGCCACGTAACTAAACTCATAGCTCAAACCTTTTCTTTCTTTCCTCCATTTCAAAGGTTGCTTGACATATAAGGTTTCATAAAAAGATTTTCAGACCAAGCCTTTTCAAAACAACACTCTTTACCAAAGAGATCTCGGAAAGAGAGAGGGAAGGGAGGAGGAAAAGAAGAAGAAAATGAGACAGACAAAGACAGGGGAGGAGCTAGCTTAATCATAATCTCATTTTAAAACCGGCCAGCAAGCCAAAACACAGACCAAGAACACTCAAAGAACCGAAAGCACAAAACGGAGAAGAGGGAGAACCTCTCACCTTGATATATAGCAAAAGTTTGGAGAGCGGGTCCACAGGGCGATGAAAACGACGGAGCAGAGGCTGACAAGTCCAGAACGATCACGTGCTTTGCAAAAGAATGAAAATGACATTGGGCGCGCACGTATATTTATAGAAAAACTGGTCATCAATGCGCCAACCACTTTTGAAATGGCGCATGAAAGTTGCTGCGCTTTTGACAGGGAAAGCGTGGCGCCTTTCGCGCACTAATGCATTGTCGACATGAAGTTATGTGCGCCTTTGCACACCAAAACTTTGTGTCAGCAATGAGATTATGTGCGCCTTTGGCGCACCGAAAAGTGGAGCAACAAAAGCAATGTCAACAATAAGGCGCATGCGCCTTGGCGCACGCAAAAGAGACTCAACATCCTTTGGCGCACCGAAAGACGTGCTAACATGGAAAACCATGCGCCAAAGGCTTTTAAGTGGGCGCACCAAAACTTTGTGTTGCAAGGCAAATCCATGCGCCCAGCCAAAAAAGGCTCAAAAAGACTAAGTTCGAAAACTAGATTTCCCGGGAAGGGATTTTACAACGTTTCGAACGCGAAGGATCCCTAACGAGGGATCGAAACAAAATTTTCGGTATGGTTATCGGTAAAATTGCCCTTGTCAATTTTACGGGATAACAGCTGGCTCTTTCTGGGGACTATCCCTGAGCGAACTCGGGGGTAGAGAATCCCAGATTTCATGTGCCTATCCATTGGGTACGGAGTCAAAAACAAGGGGGACCGGAGGGAGGACAAAGGAAACACACAACCAACCGAAAGCAAACACACGACGAAAGCAAACACACAACTAAAATATAAACTGTACAAAGAAGAGAGCAAGCTCTACTTCCTGAAGATCTTGAGATGTTGCCCGCTATAGGGAAGCGGGAGTTCAGCTCCATCCAGATATGAGAGATAGAAACTATTCTCTCCATTGAGTTGCTTGATTTTGAAGGGCCCTCTCCACAGGGAATCAAATTTTCCGTGCATGCCCTTTGGCTCTCTTCGCTTGTCCCACAAGAGGACAAGGTCTCCCACTTGAAAATTTCTCTGCTTGGCTTTCTTATCAAAAAGCCTCTTTACTTGATTCTGATGTTCAGTGATCCTGTCGACCACTCTTACTCTCTTTTCTTCAAGTTCCGCAAGATACATGATTCTCTTTTCTAGAGAATTCTGGAAAGTTTCATCTTCGATTACTCGTGCCAAGCGTAGAGCAGGAAGTTCAGCAGAAATGGGAAGTTCGGCATCAGTGCCATATAACACTTGAAAAGGTGACATGCCGAGAGATCTCTTGGGAGTAATGCGGTCCGCCCACAAAGCGTCGTACAAAGACTTGTGCCACATCCGCTGGTTCTCATCTACTAATTTCCGTATGATGGTCACCAAGTTCTTATTACTGGATTCCGCCTGACCATTTCCCTGAGGGTAATAATCCGAGGCATGCGCTAAAGTTATCCCATATTCATAGCAAAAACTAATAACTTCCCGCGAGGAGAAGTTAGAAGCATTATCAGCAACGATTTTGTTTGGAACGCCGAACCTGACAATGATATTTTCTTTGATAAAACTGCAAACCACCTCAGAAGTGGCATGCTTGACGGGTATGGCTTCCACCCACTTAGTGAAGTAATCCGTTGCTGTAAGGACATAGCTATGTCCGGCACTCGATTGAGGATTGAGTGCGCCAATAAAATCAATTCCCATCCCAATGGTTCATTGATAATGACCGCCTTAGGGAAGGGCAGCCAACTTGGGCTTGCCGAATTTACGATTGCCGACAGTGGTTCACACTTTGCCACCCGTAGCCGCATCTCAAAGAGCGCTCGCCAATAGTACCTGCTCGAATGATCTTGTGTGTCATCACTTAAGAAGAAAATGGCCTCCACAGTTGAATTGTGAAAACTTTCCAAAGAGTTTTACTTGTCAGGGGCTTGTCAACACATCGCAGGAAGACACCGTCTATCCCGCGCTTATATAAACCGTCATCCCAGATGACATATTTAGCTGCCCTGAGCTTTATAGTGCGCTTCTCCTTTATGGGTTAGGTGCATTGGGCATTCGCCGTAGGTAAGGAAGAAAGCGATGTCGGAGTACCACTCATCACTAGTCAGCAACAAATAAAACTAGAGGCAGAGAATCAGTTCCTCTAGAGGGCTTTGCTCTTCGCTTGCATGAAATTCTCTTTTCCTTTAGGTTTTCTCGAATCTTTGTTTTCAGCCATTAGCCGACACATGTGCCCTCGCCCCTTACCACCTTGGTTGGTTTAATATCCAGTGTCATATTCCCGACCTCATGCGATCCAATTCCTCTCAAACTTCCTAACTCCCGCTGAGTTAGAATTGATTTCACCCGCCGTGTCGTGACCAAAGACCACCGTATGCGAGTTTAGAATGTAATACCTGAAATTCTTCACTGCTTTGACAACGGCAAAGGCATGCTTTTCCAATTGAGTCATCTTCAACTCGTGAGGCTTGAGGGGAGAACTCATGAATGCAATCGGGGATTCAATGTCTTCGGAATTCTTTTGCATTAAGATTGCAGACACAGTATGTTCCGATGCGTAGCTATACATGATGAAGTCCTTGGAGAAGTCGGGACATACCAGGACTGGTGCACGAGCAACAGAAGCTTTTATTTCTTCAAATGACCTTTTCCCTTCTTCACTCCATCTGAAAGTGGGTGATCCTTTCATCATGTTCAGTATGTGGCGAGTCTTTTCGGCAAAGTCAGGAACAAAACGCCTAAGAAAGTTCACCTTTCCGAAGAAAGAATGAACACCAGTCTTGCTTGTAGGCAGAGTAAGGCTCTGAATAGCCTTAACCCTTTCAATATCTATCTTCGTTCCTTCTTTGCTAACCACATGCCCTAGCAACTTCCCTTCCGTGACTCCAAAAACAGACTTTTTGGGATTTAGGGAAATTCCATGTTCTCGGCACCTGGCCAATACTTGCTCCAAGTGATCACAATGATCACTTCGTTGTTTAGAGAACACGGTTAAGTCATCTAGATAAACTACAATGACTTTTCCCATCATACCTTTAAATGCAAAGTCCATGGCCCGTTGAAAAGTAGCACCTGCATTAGTTAGGCCAAAAGGCATCCTGCTGTAGGCAAATGTACCCCAGGGAGTAGTGAATGCTGTTTTGAATTGATCTTCAGGCGAGACTTCAACTGATCAGAGCTCAAAACCGTCAAGCATGGACAAGATCTCTCGATCCAGCCATCGCTGCGTAACTTGATCCATTATCTGAAGAGGGTAGTTGTCTTTCAGCGAAGCTTGATTCAAATTTCGAAAGTCTACGCATATGCGTATCTCGCCGTTTTTCTTGCGTACTGGCACAATATTCGCCACCCAAGTACTGTGATGGATAGGGAAGATGATTCTCGCATCCAGCATCTTCTGAATTTCGGCCTGGATGGTACCCGAGATCTTAGGATTATAATGCCTTTGCTTCTGGCGAAAGGCTTTGACATCTTCTTTCAGCGGTATGTCATGCTGAACGTCCTTTGGCTTGAAGGACTTTAGATCGGCATAGGACCATGCCAACACATCCATATATTTCTTCAGCAACTTGACAAATTTCCGCTTCTCTTCAGGTGTGCAACATTTGCCAATGTTTACAAATTGCGGGTGTGCCTCAGAACCTATATTGACTGGTTCTGTCTCTGGGGATGAGTCAGGACCATCTCGCCTCTTCTTTTTCACAAAACGGTCATGCCTGTCAAACAGGCGCTCCAGAGAAACCAGGCCCTTCGGAATTTTATTTCCTTTGAGCTGACATATGCCGTCTTTCTCCTCTGATTCATGGTTTTGACCGTTGATTGATTCACGGCATGTAGAAGTGGATCCTTCAAAATACAACTCGTCAAAATTTTCTGATTTTTCTAGAAAGGCAATGAGGTGATTATCATCGTTGAATACCTGCCAATGCTGAGAGTTGTCTGGCACGCTCGGGCGGAAAACCACTTCAATGGTGTATTTGTTCATTTTCAAACCCGGGTGTGGGAGCATGAGAGATGCTGAAACGGCCAATGAATCGGCCATGTCATTTTGAGCTCTTGGAATTGCCCCTATCGAAAAGGCATCAAATTCCTCGATGCTGTCCCATACTGCGTTGCGGTAGTGCCTGAGCCTTTCATTTTTCACTTGGTAAATCCTTTTGACCTGATTTACAACTAGCTCAGCATCACCTTGTACCTTTAGATTTTTAATTCCCCTTTCCTTTGCGGCTTGCATACCGAGTAACAGAGATTCATACTCAGCAGTATTGTTAGTATTGAAAAACTGCAACTTGAAAGAAAGAGGAATTACCTCCTCTTCGGGAGATATTAGCACGATTCCGGCGCCACATCCACTAGTCGCGCAACTGCCATCAAACTGCAAGGTCCAGATCTCATTAAGATCCTTTTCTTGAACAAAAACGCCCTTTGTACCCGTCTCGGTAGATAAGAAGTAGTTCCCCATCCCTGATGATTCAAAAAGGATTTGGGCTTTGGGGTCCTCAGAGCTAGTAACCAAGTACTTCTTTTGCGATTCTGGTTCTAAAGTCTGCATCACACCTTTGACGGGTATTCTAGCTTTAGACCAGTCCATGTGAATTTCTCCACCAACTTCGCTGCAAAAGCTTCTTCCCAGCAGAATTCCATAGGCTGCTGGAATGTCAGCAACGAGGACTGTCATTTTTACTCTTTTATCTGGGAAAGCCGCAAACGCAAATTGCGCGTCTTTGATTTGGCCAACCAACGGAACTTGCTTGGTTTCCAATGAATAACATCTGCCGAACGGTTTGGTAAGAGTGAGGCCCAAAGCATGGGCGACTTTCGCCGGCATGACATTATCAGAAGCTCCGGAATCAATTATACAGTTGCTCAACTTATGGCCGTTGATTAGGAGAGAGAGATAGAAAGGTTCTATCTTGCCTGATGCGGATGTTGAAGCAACATTTATGTGGGATTCAGGAGGAGTGGAAAGGATTCCTTTCGGGGAAACCTGTTTAGATGTAACAGCTTGACTCTGAATATATTTAGTTAATCTTACAAGTCGTCGGGATTTGATCAAGGTACTCACTTCGCACATTTGATCTTGGTCTTTTTTTGCATGATCTATTATATCGAATGCGGCCAAGGGTTGCATTGGTGAGGGAATGAGTCCTTCATTTCGCGATGGTGGAACAGGGTTACTGATCTTGATAGGAATATGAGGGGGCTGATTCGGAGGAGAGATGGGCGGAAAAGACTTCTTTGCAAAAGACTTAACAGGGAATTGAGTAGAAGAGGATTACCTCTTCTAACAATGGTCGAGGCACGCTTGACACGACCTTCTCCTTCGCACATGGGCAGCAACTTCCGCTTCCTTTCCTTGCGAGCGGGTAAAAACAATGTAGGATTGTCCGCTTGCATAGCCCTGAGTACTCTCTTCTTCATCAGATTCATCCTCATCAAATTCCATGTATCCAATAGTAGAGTCGCCACTCGGCTCACCGACATCTTGATCATCTTCGCCTTGAGGCGAAGGTTCTTCATAAGACGCTTCTTCCTTTCAATTTCGCCAAAGCATCGACCGAGGAGCTTCAAGCGCCAACCGTGGAGCAGTTGCAGGTAGACGCGGTCTTTGTGAAACATTGTTGGGAACGAAACTCCTTCGTGGAACGTCTCGGTATGAAGAACTAGGAGCCTGGGCCAACTGCTTTTTCAATGCGAGCAGATCATTCGCCATCTTTTGGAATGCCGGATCGCATTTAAGTAAAGAAAGCAGGGGATCCAAGATTTGACTTTGATGATTCCTTTTTCAACTCGCCAGATATTATCAAATTGTCTTCTATCCGAATGGCAGCAGCCTGAGCGAGCGGCAGGGTAGCTACTCGCTCTTGAAGGAGCAAGAAGCTGACTTTTGAGCTCATGGCGTTCACGAAGAAACACTTCTGATTCTCCGGTGTTGGAAGCATGGCAGTAGGGACACGGTTGATTAATGCATTGAACCGGGCGACGAAATCGCGCATAGTCTCATTGGCTTCTTTCTTCAGGTGAGTGATCCGTGATAACAACGCAAATGCATCTTCTGAAGGCTTGTATCTGTCTTCAAAAGCTTCCCGCAAGGTTGCCCAACTGGTGATAGATGCGGCCGGCAAATGCTGAAACCATTCGGCTGCGGGCCCTTGTAGAGTTTCCAGAAAAAGGCGAACCGACACATCTTCGTGAGTCACGTCCAAAATACTGCATGACATAATGAAAGCAGATATGTGGGAATCCGTGCTTTGATTTCCGCTCCCGTCGAATTTAGGAAAATTCTTTCGGTTTCCGTGAGGGAGCGCGTGAACTGGATGTGGCAGTGCGAGAGGACCCATAGCATTTCCCCATGGTACCGCCATTTGAAAGGCTGGAAAAAGCACACGAGCTGGGAGGGTGGTTCCACTGAGCAGCAAGGCACTACAAAGGGATGTAGATGCTCCTTGTAAAAGACTTTTTCTTCGTGGGGTGAGACACTCCTGGATGACCGGCTAGCCGAGCTTAGCGCTGAAAAACGTGCCGGTGTTACGCTGAAATTGTGCCTTTGAAGCAGATCGAAAGTGGGATCAACTTCTCCACGGGCTCTCCTGCTGCGCGTAAAAGGTTCACTTGCCAGCGTACCTTCCAGATCTGCGATGTTATGGCGCAGATTTAAACTTTATTTTTGGGTGTACTTGCTGATTTTCTGGTTTTTCTCACAAAACCAGCAGCATGCACTTTTCTAGATATTTAAAAACTATCCTCTTCGAAAAACCGATTGCGGTTAATGACAAATAGTAGCGAGGATAAGATGGCAGGGAAGAATAGCAGGCTGATTTTCAGATCTGATTTTTACTTTTTCAGAGGGTTTTAAACTTTTTTAGAAAACAGCCAAAACTCAGATCTACGGAAAAATGCTAATTTTGATAAAAACTCAGCGAACTAAAGATCTGTAACTAGGCCCGATCTATGGATCTCAGAAGAAAATTTTCAATTTCGGGCACTTTTGCAAATTTTTGGATTTTCAACAAAAAGTTCAGATTTGCAAACTGGCAGCGATTTTATTATTTTTCTGATTTTATATTATACCACCACCATAGATCTGACAGATCTATCCGTTCCCCAGCGGAGTCGCCAAAAACTGTTGGTCCGAAAATCTGTCGCGTGGACAGATCTATGGATAGACGAGCCAACAGTGTGCAGGGCTTAGCCCCTCTTTGAGACAGCAAAGCGAAACTGGTTTATTGCTATTTCTACTAGCAGGAACCTATGCAAGTCTCACAGATTCTGCCTTCGGGGTTGGGATCTCATCCCAGTAGAGTGTTCCAGGCTGCGAAAAGAAAGGAATGAAAGAGGGAGAAGAGAAAGAACAGATCCGAAGGGAGAAAAGAAATGAATTCCAAAGCGTAAAGGTCAAAGATTTATGTTTTTAGTTTGGTAGTAAAATGAGCCAAACCTACTTGCATAAATAAACAAAGCAATACCGATAAGCAAATGACGGAAAAGTAGATATGAATCCAACAGATTAAACGCATACGATCTAACGTAAGAAAGATCTAATGTATAACACAAATATTGAGCACAAAGTCCGAATAATTGTATTATCGTTTTTCTTCTCACAAGAAAGCTCAAAGTCTTTCTCTCCTCACTTCTATTTCTATCTAAAAATGTTCACACTGAATACAACAAGTATTCCCATATTTATAGAAGATGAGGGAGAGAGAAGGCAAAATGGAGCCAACCACTTATTTACAAAGATATTTACAAAATATCTAAAAGTCATGTTGACTTTGACAACTTGGTGGATGACATCATCCCATGATGCAACATGGATGATGTCATCATTTGTATCAACACATTTTAGACATTTCAAAAAGAAAGTCGAGAATAGAGAGAAGAAGAAGAAGAAGAAGAAGAAGAAGAAGAAGCTACTCATCATCATCATCCTGCGGCCGAAAAGGGGTTGCCTGTTTCTGATGCTGCTCAGGAGATGATATGTGGAACTGAGCGCGTATTCCAAAACTTGCTAATCATCGCCCAAATTGATCCCGTGATGGATCCTCAGGTTCACCGATTGCTTCGCAAGTCTCCCGCCTCGCCTATGAGCTTTTCCGGAGTTTGGAATAATCTTTCCCGCCTCGATAAGGAACCCGATGAAGTCCCTACAGCCAGAGGTTGCTGATAGATTCAAGGTCGAATGTGACCTCTCGCCCCGTCCCGAGAAGCTATCTCCTCGAAAATCCGGATAGTGTCATCAGCTGATCTCAAGGTAAGGGAAGGAGTGAGCAACCCTGGAGTCATGGCGAGAACAACTTTCTCCATTTGATGCATTGCATCCAGGGCCTCTTCCTTTACCTTGTCTATCTTTTCCAGAACGAATTCTAGCTGATCTATCCGATAGTCCAGAGTGGACATAGTTTTGTTGAGGGCCCTTGGATGGCCGAATACTCCGAACTTGACCAGATCTTCGACTGAACAGTCGAACATTTGCTGGAAGGTCTCGTGCTGGAGTCTAGCATGCTCTAACTCTTCTGATATCGGACCCGCTAATGCTTGGAGTTCCTTATTCGCCTTTCCGATGTTTAGGTATAAACTGGTATACTCGGCGATTACTCTTTCACTATCCTTGAGGATTTGGCTCCTCCAAGCAGAAACGGCCATACCTTGCTCGCCGATCTTTGAATACTCATTGATCTTCTCCTGACTGAGCAGCTCAGGAGTCTCGGCGGCAGTTGTGGGAGGTGCACTTCCCATCTTCTGTAAGGCTTGAAGCAGTATATTTGTCTGCTCCTTCGCAGCCTTTTCTCCTCTTTCGCTTCCCGAAGCTTTTGCAGAGTGCATCAACCGCGAAGAGCTTCCCCGGAGACTTTCGTGAGGATGTCCCCATCAGTGACTTGGGTCACGGTGAAATCATTTGAGACATCTTCTTTCTCTTTGAGGGGGTCAGGTACGCTATTTCCATGACTCTCTCACCGCAGCGCTTTCGAGAAGCGTGTAACCGGCTTCGCTTTTTTGCTCCTTTAGCCGGAATGACCGAAAAGTCCATCTGAGCGATGGGGACTTTCCTCTTTTGGCTCACTCACCGAGAGATCCAAGCTGGTCCTATAGAAGAAGGACCAGAGACAGAGAGGGAGGCAGTAACGGTAGAGGAGGGGAAAAACGTGGAGACACGCGGCGGCGGCATTGAAAGAATAGCCGAAGAAGTGTCCACGGGAGGAAGGGAAACCGCAACTGCAGAAGACATAGGAAGGGAAGGGAGCTCGGAGATGAGGGAAGAAATAGAGGAAGACAAATCAGCGAGGGAGGAGAAGATAGATGAAGAAGCAGGGGAAAGGGTAGAAGAAGGGGCAGAGGACACGACCAAAGGGGTGGTCGTTTGAGTCACTCGAGGAGGGGAAGGAAGAGAAGAAGAAGGGATAGAAGGGACCTCTGGTCAGTAGCGACGCCGACATCCTGGGTGGATGGGCGTATAGGACTATCCTCTGTCAATTCTTCCTCCAGAGTTATAACCTGTTCTGGCTCTGAGGGAAGAGGACTTTCAGGGGCTTCTTCCTGAATGGTGCTAGTTTCACCTTCTGCACCTTTGCCTTTCAGCTGCTTCTTGGACCTTGGAGGTGCATTGCCCAACGGGGAAGTTGTGAAATCTACCCCTAGGTAGATTAGTCCGTTCATGCGGCACCAATGCTCTGTTCTCCGCATAGTCTCTTTGACCCTCTCCTCAATTGTTTGAGGAGCCTTGCTCTCGCCAATGGCCGGAAGGGCCAATTGTCCCCATCTCGTGTCATTATACACCTTATCTACTTCATCTTCCGTAGTCCGAAGCCTTCGGGACAATGGCCACCCGTATTGATGATTTCCGCCAATGCCAAGCGAGAGTGATCCTTTCTTCTCGAGTTCCGCCTCATGGAGAACGCCAATGTAAATATCCTCACCTTGAGGGACATGGATCGGATCGAGCTTCGCTTTTGGCAGCAGCTTCTGGGTCGAAGGTAGGCCTCGGCCGGGAAGTCATGCTTCAAGTTGAGTAGCTCCACTCTGCGAACATTTCCTTCGCCTTATGGTGGGTGGAGCATGTGTATCGCCCACTTTGAGGGGGAAAGGAGTTCCACCCTTCTTTCTTTTCGAGGCACTTCTCATGGTATGTGACCACCGCCTTGACAGCTCTAGTAGAATCAGCCTTAGGCCCAAGATACCTTGGTAGCTCGGTTGGCTCTCCCAAAAAGTCAGCCCTCGATAGGTGAACGTGGGAAATTGGGTGAACAGGCCCCCATTTCTCTCGTGATCGCCACTATGTTTTTGGTCGTCCGCTATGAGTCATGTTTGGCCTCGTAGGCAGTGATGACATGATAGAAGAATGCATCGTTAACTTTTGTGAAATGTTGGATGCTATTCTCCACCTCGCCGGTAGTAGTAATCAAATATCTTGGCCTCGAGGCCATACTCCACTTCGGTTCAGCCCCGATAATCCTTGCCGACGCTCGCAGCAGACTACATAGGAGTTCATATGGAACACTCCTGTGTGGCGAACTGTCAGAAATGCCGTAGATGGTGCTGCTTATTATTTCACCCCAGCAAAAGCGCTGATCGGGTAAATTTTTATTCATTGTCTCCAAGTACCGCAGCATCCACTTATGGAAATAGTGGGCATCTGAAAGCCCGAAGACTCTGCTCAGGAAGGTGATAGTATCGCTGAGCTCCTCTGAGAAATCACTTCGGTGGATAGTCTATGGCCACCGGGTCACCGCCTTCTTGTTTTTAGGTAGACCTCATTCATCAACTGCATGCACTGGTCTTCGTTGTCTTCCCAGGCCTTGATGCATTCTCGTTGGCTAACAGCCACGAAGTTCCGGTGGTGAGGGATGCCGAGCATTATTTCAAAATGACGGGCAGTGAGGTTTATGACTACCTCGCCCTTGCTATTTTCGACACATCTTGTGTCTTTGTTGTAACATTGGGCAATCACCATCATGAATTCGTTGTTGATAGATACCGACGGGGATTCCTCCGGCGAAGTGCAGGGCACTGCCTATTAACTTGTCCATCCATGGACTTCTTGTAACTTTCTCGAGTCCTAACCTGCACTCCTCCATGTCAATGTGACCCACCTCCGAGTCTCTCGACATCCATACCGCACTCACCGTGATTCGCATCCCGACCCTCCGATATTTGTATTTCATCTCTTCTTCTCGCACCTTAGCCTTTCCTCTTGGTTTGGTGGGTTTCTTGCTTGACGTAGACATGTGTTCTTTCGAACTCGCCGCTGATCTCGCATGAAGAAGAAGTGAGACCCAATCCACAAAAGTTGAATTAGTCATTTGATCTTCCATTGGAATGCTAGCAGAAGAAAGAGTTAGAGATTTTAAGGCTTAGGGCGCAGGGCGCATGAAAATTGCATGTTGCAGGCCAAATGGATAAGGCACAGAAAAAGAGTGTTGCAGAGGTTATACTGGCGCCAAAGGCGCATGGCGCACGGATGTAGCAGATTGCATTTTATAGCAGGGCGCATGAAAATTGTGTGTTACATTGGGATTCGGTGCGCCCTTTGGCGCATGGATGGATCGTGTAACATGGACTTTTCGTGCGCCAAAAGGGTTTACAAAACATCATGTTACTGCAATCGGGGGTGCGCCCGCGCCTTTATAGCTTTATACTTGCGCGAATAAGGCTTGTGTTGCATGGAAGCTGGGTGCGCCCTTTGGCGCATGGAAACGGGATGTAACATGGATAAATGGTGCGCCAAAGGCTTTTAAGGGGGCGCGGATCGACACTTGTAGCATGCGAGAAAGGCGCGCCTTGAGGGCGCATGAGTTCTAGATGCAGCATGACAAATGGGTGCGCCATCATGCGGGTTTAGATCATGTAACAGTAGGGGTAGATGCGCCAAAGGGGCAACTATTTTTAGTGTAACAAGGCGCGCCAAAGGCCCACGTAACTAAACTCATAGCTCAAACCTTTCTTTCTTTCCTCCATTTCAAAGGTTGCTTGACATATAAGGTTTCATAAAAAGATTTTCAGACCAAGCCATTTCAAAACAATACTCTTTACCAGCAGATCTGGAAAGAGGGAGGGAAGGGAGGAGGAAAAGAAGAAGAAAATGAGACAGACAAAGACAGGGGAGGAGCTAGCTTAATCATAATCTCATTTTAAAACCGCCAAGCAAGCCAAAACACGTACTCAAGAACACTCAAAGAACCGAAAGCACAAAAAGGAGAAGAGGGAGAACCTCTCACCTTGATATATAGCAAAAGTTTGGAGAGCGGGTCCACAGGCGATGAAAACGACGAGCAGGGCCGACAAGTCCAGTAACGATCACGTGCTTTGCAAAAGAATGAAAATGACATTGGGCGCGCACGTATATTTATAGAAAAATCTGGTCATCAATGCGCCAAACCACTTTTGAAATGGCGCATGAAAGTTGCTGTCGACAGGGGAAAGCGCGCCTTTGGCGCACCATATGCATTGTCGACATGAAGTTATGTGCGCCCTTTGGCGCACCAAAACTTTGTGTTGCAGAGAGATTATGTGCGCCCTTTGGCGCACCGAAAAGTGGAGCAACAAAAGCAATGTCAACAATAAGGCGCATGCGCCTTGCGCACGCAAAGAGACTCAACATCCTTTGCGCACCGAAAGACGTGCTAACATGGAAAACCATGCGCCAAAGGCTTTTAAGTGGGCGCACCAAAACTTTGTGTTGCAAGGCAAATCCATGCGCCCAGCCAAAAAGGCTCAAAAAGACTAAGTTCGAAAACTAGATTTCCCGGGAAGGGATTTTACAACGCTTCAACGCCAAGGATCCCTAACGAGGGATCGAAACAAATGTACAAATGCTTGAAAGTAGTGCAATGAAGGCATATGGTAGCTTAAACCAAGGTCCCCATTTTCCATCCTTCATCCCGAAGCGCCCAATACAGAAGTGTTGATACACATGCAAAACTACACTTGTTTATCCGATACCAAAAGTAACTCCTTGGGTATCCTCCATTCTTCTTCAAACGTCGTGCGTAAGTGCTTTTACCACATTTTTTCCCTTTGCTTGAAGGGTCCACTCATTGATCCATCGCAAGTATAGTTGGTAAATATTTCTATGAAGGCCTTATTCTCGAAGGAAACTACCACATATTGTCTTTTGGCCCATTAGACACTCAAATTTCAACAAAGACTAATGAAAAAAGTATAACACCAAAGTTTTTCTTCTTCCCTTTATGTACTTCCTCAAAATTGTCTCGAAATGAAATTTGATAGGTTATATAAAAATACCTTTTGTCATCTTCTTCGTAATATGAAGCCAAGCCTTGTTTACCTGAGACTAGAACTCTTGATTGTTTATCTTTGTTAGGAGATGGACTACTTCCTGAATGATTGGATACTTTTTTAATTTAGGGATGTCCATCATGTGCCCTCCTTTAGTGTATCCAAGGTTTTCTTTGTATTTTCTATGCTCTCTTTTCAAAGTGAGGTTTTTATTTAACTCAAAGACCCATACTCCTTAACCCTATCAAAATTCCAATCAAAGGCGCAATGATCCTCATTCAACACCCAAAAAAATAAAAGAATTCCTCATGGACTCTACTCATGAGCCACTGGTATAACTTTTTAGGTTTTCCAAAATATGAGAGCTCATACAACTATAAAAATCCTACCTTATTCAATAATTTTTCACTCGTATCATTGTAGACTTTTGCCATGTCATCTTCATTTCTTTTTAGGTCTTCACCACAAGAAATTTCTCCAATTCTTCCTTGGTATCTTTGTTCCTGTTCTTGTAATCATTGACCTTACAATGATAAATGTGTGAATCCCAATCGCAACCCATGAGAACCCCTTATGGGTATTGTATTTCAGAGAATATGCTCTTAAGAGTGTCTTCAACCTCAACTTCTACTTCCTTTTTCTTCTTTCCTCTTGTACCAGCTCCAAGTGCTCTTTTGGGTGCCATATCAACTAAAAAGGCATGTTCTTTTACTCTGCCTCAAGCTCTGTTACCCCAAATCTGCGTGCCCTAGCTCGAAATCACATGCCCTAGCTCGAAACCAAACCCTATATGTCAATCCTCTTCCCTGCATACCTCTGCTTCACTCAAACACGTCACCAATGGAGCGCAAGACTATCCCATGCACAAATTTGACAAGATACAAATAGTTTGCAACTCTTTGCACTACACAACTATTTTTATAGCTCACTTGCCTTAAATCAATCGAAATATCTTGTATGAAAAGGTAAAAATGACTTTGCATCACATCCTTATATAGATTTTCAAAAAGTTATCACATTTATTTCTCTCCACCTACCACCATCCTCGCATTAATTCATCATTTCAACAACTTTTTGTGTTGTTCATTTCCACACCACATTCATAATCTTCTCAAGCGGCCTTCTAATTTTTGATACAAATCTCCTTCTCATGGACCTCATGCGCTAAAGTACCTCACCACTATGCCTTCTTCTAAGTAGTTTCCACTGTTGTAACCTACCTCGCGTTACATTGTGTGTCCATCCATAAGTGGTCTTTAATCACGAGCAATCTTTTTCTATCTACACCTTTCCCTAAAACACCCATACAAAATTTTCTTTATGCATACCCATCTTCAGATGAAAATCAAACTTGGCAATGAACCCTATATATAAACAACCCACACTAAGGGTATACATTGTCATCTATGCATGAAAACACTTACATAGTAATCAGATTTTGGTGCACAAACACGCTTATTGCACAAAACACTAAACTAAATCGATAAATCATAACAACAATGAAAGGAAACACATATAAAGAGCATGCATTAAGGAATTCTAACCTAAGTGCAAATACTCCCTTATTAAAAACACCAAGAAGACTTATTTATAGTAGGGCTTCATCCTAATCCCATTTAAGTAACCGGGAAACCATGTCCCATCTAGTGCCTCTAATTAGCAAGTGCATAAACCAAGTATTTAAGTGATAAATTACGGTCCCAACCAATGAATCTTAATGTTTCCAGGTTGGCGTAAAAACTTTGAATCATATAAAAGCACCATTTTCCCAACCTCAAGCTTCTTATCCTTGATGTGCCTATCATGCCATGCTTTTTGCCTAGATTTTTCTTACTTATGACTCCAACAAGCTATGAGGCGTCTCTTATCTAGCTACATGAGTTTGTCAATATGTTCTTCAAGTGCTTTCTCATCAGCTAAACCTTCTGCGCATTTAATTTCTAAAGAAGGTAACATTAATTCCATAGGTATAATTGCCTCTATGCCAAACACCAACTGGAAAGGCGTTTCCTTATTCAACCTCTTTTAGGTTGTCCTGTATGCCCAAAACATAATAGATACTTTATCATCCCAATCTCTCATTCCAACATCAAATTTTTTTGTCAACGTATGGATGAATATCTTGTTAAAGGCCTCAGAATTTCCATTTTCTTGAGGATGATTGGGTGTTGTTTTATGGCGTGCAACCATAAATTCATCCAATAATATTCTGATAGTCTCATTAAGGAAATGAGTACCCCTATCACTTATTAAACTTAAAGGGAATCCATACCTACTGATAATATTTTCCTATAGAAACCTTGTTGTAGCTGTTGTAAATCCTTTGTATTCGTATCTTCTTCACAACGTGTAATATAATATGTATAAGTTATAAGATAGTGCAATCATGTCCTGCACGCACGCAGGGAAATAGGGCCCATAAATTTAATTGGCCACTTCGAAAAGGTTACTGTGCTAGCAATAGGCCTCAAAGGCATCTCATCTATATGCCCAGGATTTCTAAGGTGCTAACAATGGTCACATGCCTTGCAATATTCTTTGCAATCCTTATATAATGTTTCCCACTATAGACGAGCTAATAGAATCTTATGCATGGTGGCATCCCCTACATAGTGTCCACCTGCAATACCACCATGAGCCTCCTCCATAATTGCTTCCCGCTCATGCTCAAGTACACACTGCCATTGTGAAAATTCATCATAGCCTTACTTGTATAAGTCTCAACTTATCAACATGTAAGGCACGACACAAATATAAAGTTGTTTCTTCTCTAAAGCCTTCGTTCCTTCACGTACTGCGCCTATGCATAAAAATACAACAATATCCTCTAATTTTGAGGGTGCGTAGTTTAACCTAAATAGTTGTGCATCTAGAATTGTATCCTCAATTCTCTCGCATGTATTCACTTGATTGAATCCTTGATAAATGGTCTGGAACATAATTGATCTTACTCAAATTAACCACCATAGTAAAGTTGAACTCCTGAAATAATAGAACCCAATGACATATGTGCCCATGTAAGATGGGATTATTTACCAAATAATTTAATGCCATATGATCTATGTAGAAGATGAAAGTTGTTTCTCGTAATAACTGTCAAAACGATGGAGCACATAGATCATAGACAACGCCTCGTGCTCTATAATAATGTAATTATGTTATGCTGGAGTTAACTTCCTACTACAAAAGAAAATAGGATGGTCAATAATCAGTTCTCCATGTTTTGCTAATACCACACCTATGGCCATGTCAGAGGTGTCTACATGAATGTGAAAAGGTTTGGACCATGAAGGAAAGCACAAAATAGGTGTTGTAGTAAGCCTTTCTTTTAGAGTCTCAAACATGCGCTATTGTGCCTCACCCCAATAGAACTTGCCTTTTCCTTTCAATAATTCCTCCAGGGGCATGGTGATCTTGGCATAACCTTTGATAAACTTCCTATAATATCCTATGTGCCCCAAGAATCTACGCACCTCGCTTTGGCTAGTTGGTTCCTCTAAGCCCAAAATCATAGCAACCTTAGCAGGATCCACTAACAAGCCCTCTTTATAGATTATGTGTCCCAGAAAAATTCCAAAGGGTGTGGCAAATACACACTTCTTAACATTTAAAGAGATGCTCAACTACCAACACCTCTCAAACATCAACCTCAAATTATCACACCAATCATCCGAGATATACTGCGAAGTGAATAAAATCATGAAACGCTTCTACAACTATGCGTGAAAAGTCTACAGGCGCATTCTTTAGTCCAAAAGGCATAACTGTGTATGTAAAAATTCCCCATTCAATGGTGAAAATTGTCTTCTCTTGGTCCTTTTTTCTATTCTTACCTAATGATACCCTAAAAATCCATCAGTGAAGGAGTATATTTCATGCCCTACAACACCCTCAAAGATTTCCTCAGTAAACGGTGTGGGAAAGGGATTAATCACAAATGCAAAATTTGATTCCTTATAATCCACACAAATCCATATTATCAAATCCTTCTTGATGTTGATCACCATAGGGCTCACCCATTCCGAATCCCCGATGGGAACAATGATCCTATAAATTAATATTTTTTCCTTTTCTTCTTTCACCTTGACGTGCAAGTTCGGATTCATCCTATAAGGCCTCTTCTGAACTGGGTGTGCACCTTGCTTCATCTTGATATCATTTCACCCAAAGATTCATGTACTCCTTTCAATTCATGATATCCTCTAGGGAAAAAATCACAGAAGTCACACAATAGCTCAATTATCTTAGCAACTTTAGAGTTAGACCAATAATATCCAATGATGGCATCTTTAGGTTAAGCATCCATTCCAATGTTTAATTTATTTGTCTTCTTAGGCATATGGTATGTGCGCGCCTTCTCATCTGCGCAATGTCTAACACCTTGCGCGCACTTCTATGTGCTCGGTATCCGTGTTTACAAAATCTTCATCATTAACTATCTAGAACATCTTACCCTTTTCTCTTTCTAAGCAGTGCACTCAAGTTGTTCAACATTTGTTTCTCCCTCTTCAAAATGTGCCTCTAGGTCTAACTCACCGAACAAATCCTGAAGGGGCTCCCTAGCCTTTGCACTATCTCCCATCATTAAACACTTCATAACCTATAATTCCTCATTCAATGGAGGTTTAATGGAAAAATAGTCAAAGGTCTGAATCATACCTACAGTAAGTTCTTGCCAATTTCCAGTCTCTCTATTCAATTCTGCATAGATATACCATGCATGCGTGTAACATGCCAAGGTGAAATAAAGGTTGTGTACCCACAAAAAGGTGGTAAAGGTTCCTCGTCCCTCTTTCCATAGTCTCTTACACTCATTTTGAATGTGGTGTTGAACATGATCATTATCATAAAATGCACAGATCTGAGTAGGCACATTGTTCCTTAAAAATCTAATAGATAAATCAATCCTTACTTCTCTCCACTCCAAAGTATTATCCTTGTGAACCATCCACCAATGTGCTGCCATTATGTGTAGAGTATAAAATAGCATAGTTCTTCTTTCCACCTTGGTACCTGGTTACTGCCCAAATGCCTGATACTACGCGGCCTACTTGACACATGCAACTACACTTTGTACTTCATGCCTAACCATTTCATCACAGGGGGTTCATTAGCTAGGAAATATCCTAGCACGTGAGTTCATATTGAGGTAATTAGAATTAATAAAAGTAAATTCAATATATCGGTAGACATGAGGGGTGAAAGGGTTTACTTTATTAATATTTTGAATCAAGTATTGGGGGTAGGTTAGAGAGGTGGGACAAAGGAAAGGAAGGTTTAATATTAATATAAAACTAAAACATTTGAACCCTAGTTTTTAAAACTAAATACCTTAAAATTGCAATTTAAGGAGTGTGGTCATAAAGTTAAATTATAATCTTTTTTTGAATAAATAAATCTGAATTAAGAGATTCTTAACCAAGAAATAATAAGATGGTAGAAAAGTAAGATTGAGTATGCTTTTCAACACAAGTGATATTATTTTACCATTGTAATTGATAATAGGTCTTGAATGGCTTCAAACTATGTTTTGAGAGAAAATGTATATTAAAAAAATGAGTGAGAAACATGATATATTTTTTGTTTAATATATTAGGGTAGAAATGAAATGAGGTAAATAAAATTGACATGGAAAAATGGGTAAGTAAGGTACATGGAAAAATAGGGGGTATTTTCATTTCAATAATATAATGAGAGGGGGTATTATCAATTGAATAATTAGAGGTAAAAACTAGAATTAAGGGTATTCTTTAATACCCTTCGAATGAACAAGCTATACTATACTTTTACTAAGTGAACCCCCGTGCATTTCGTAAGTGTCATGTGCCGAGTTGTCACATGCAACACTTGTAGTATCACTCATGGATTGTGAATCATCCCATTGGAGAAATCCTTCCTTTGATGGCTCAAGAACTTCTAGATCTCAAATGGTGCACACATAAATTATGTTCAAGTCTTCTTCACTTAAGGGCTCCACATAAGGTGCATATTTCCCATTTGTCAAGGGGATAATGATGCACTCTTATTTGTTCTAAAAACTTATATACCCTTTGTTGAAACACATATCAACATTGTTTTTATAACAACACAGGAACCCAAGTAATGCTGAAAACCATCTTCCTCTACAAGTGCCAAGACCTCAAAATCCCCAATAAACTTGGCTCCATGTAAAGTAATTGATGTATCTTTCAAAACCCAATTGGCGTGGCCTTTTTTTGATTCACATAAATAACACATTATAATATGGTTGTAATGGTTTTCGCTAATCTGATCCCACATCCAAAGTGAGCACATTCACTTTTGCATCTATGTCAATTAGAATATTACTTAAAATCCAACCATCCAAAACAAAATTCAGAGTGATGTCCTTGTCATAATCTAGGATATGAAGGGGAAGGTTAGTATGTAAAATATACCTTTAATTCTCAATCCCAACTCGTAAATTGTTTCCCTTTAACCAATTCTCCCATAAAGGAATAATGTGTTCCTAACACAAAATCTTACAAACCTCTTATAAATTATCAACATTTGTCTCGATGGAGTTCACTACTTTCTTTTTTGTTCCAATTTCGTGATCGCTTTTTTGAACATTGTATCTCACCCCGTAAATTCTAAATTACCTCCATGGTTTCTTGATAAACATCCTTCGATGCATAGTGTTCGAGATACTTTACATGTAGAACCTCCTCCTTAGTAATTATAGGCTTTTATTTCGAACCTCTCTAACGCTGCAACCTCAACATGTGTCGTAATCTTCACAGTACCAACTCAGATCTAACCCTAACTTCGTCATCCATTGATCGCATTGAAATCTAACCATTCTAATGTCATTGTTCTCCTATTTTTGTTTCTTATTCAAGTGTTCATATAGGTCCACCACTCTTGATAACTATGATTCTTTCAAAAGAAAGAATAAACATTGTCCTATGTACACTTGTTCTATAATGATCAAGAGATCCACATGTATAACAAGTTCCACAAGGGAAATCACTTCTTCCACCACCGCGACCTTGGCCTCTGAATCCTCCTTAGTAACCTTGACCTCTACCATGGCCTCCATCAGAATGCCCTTCATTATGATCATGGTCATGATGCTCACCTTTCTCCTTAGAATTATTTGCAACACCAGTTGTTGTACGACAATATCAATGACATCATGAATTTGATCAATCAACTTGCAATCTTCAGTATCATGAGTGGAAGACCTGTAAATCTTGTAGTAATAGGACACGTTCTTTCTTATCGCACACTACAACAATGGGCACCGACTTGAACTATGGTCCAAGTGATAGATCTCATAATCCAACAATAAGGAGTGCACCAATTTACAAGGGAAACTATCCTTAGTATGCCCATCTACATCATAGTCTGTACACCGAATTCCACTGTGCATATCATGTGCGAATTAGAAAATAATTTCTCCAACTATTTAGCCATTGCTGCAATCTAAGCTTCCAAAAATAGACTCACTCCTATGTCTACACTTCCTACCACTTTAATGTGTAGAACTACTTCAAGCATCTCACATGGATATGTATTAGTATTATGCAAAAGTTCCCTATTAAAAGTTATGATCAGACCTCCAACGAACCACTGTGCATGTTGGATTGCATGCATGTCCTAAGATAATTTAGACAAAAGGGTTTTGAACCGAGCATCATACTCCCAAAAAATTTCTGTATTTCCCTGCTTAGTATCTTTTAACGCATTGTTCTTCTACTAAAACTTAGGGATATAAAATTCTCTCAAGAAAGCATCCGCAACGCGATATAATATACATAATTTTAGTCAGGGTTGAAATTTTTGTACCAACTATACATGCACCCATGTAATGTAGTTACAAACTGACTCACCTTGTGGTTAGAGTAGTGATCCACTTCACGTGTCATAGTATATCACACATATGCACATGCTCAACTGCATCTTCAATGCCTCTATATTATGGAAGATGAAGAGACATATCCATATAAATATGTTGGGGTTGGTTCGCACCTTGCCCACCGATCCAGTACTGTGTTTCCTCGGCTTGTAGAGCCACCAAATCCACAATTTCCTAAGCCACTTGACCCTCCTGATCCTCCTCATGAAGTAGGAAACATAACGAGAGGATAAACTATCTTGTATTCCAACATTCTTTGGCCTGCATTATATGTCGATGACGCGCTAAACGATATCTCTAGTTGGTCCTCCAAATAGAATATATGATGATTACACCATAAATGAATTATCTCCTAGTTAACTCCTAAACTTGATTGCAAATTGACTCTATCTACTACAACTCTACTACTCACACTAGTTTTCTTATTGTTAATTGTTGTAGAATTTGGAAAACCAAGTGCAAAGGCTAGGTTTCTAGGTAGGTTCAGATATGTGCTCGTGGTCCATAATCTCTCTCATGACGCACCTTCATCCGAATCCAAGGAGGGTTCTTTGCCATGCTTTCCCAAATGGGGGAGTTCTAGATGCTCTGATCCACATCATTTGTGAGAGCTCAAAATCCTTCATGAGCCATCTCCCTTCGCAACACCATTATTTCTGTGATCTCTCGCTGCTTCATTAGATCCCTCTCACACACTTCATTAAAATTAAGTCATCTTTCTTCTCTCTGTCTCTCTGCCACTAGGTCTACCATATTTACCAAACTTTCTCCCGCATCGTGCATGGTGGGGTTTAGCTATTCATAGGATTATTTTCCAAATCTAGGGTTACAATCAAGATCTTGATTGCCAATAGAATACCATGTAAATAAGATCCCTAGGATCTTGCAAGAACTAGAACTCAACAACTTTAAAGAAAGAGTAAGTGGAAACCGCATACTAAAAATATATCTATTCAAAACACCACAGACCAAACATCCAAAAAGTACGTCTAAATAAAATTTGCATCATACAAGGCCTGTAATTCTTCTTGCATCCAAAAATCATGCTAAACCTCCTATTACTCTTAGACATGTAACCAACCAGCCACACTCATACTCTCTATAGGAAAGATGGAAAAGAAAGTCTCGTAAAGCTCATCATACAGATTTTTTTCAACCCACATGTGTGGATTAAATTCAGATCCAATGCTAAATTTTTGAGCATACTCTTCTTCTATATCATCTAACCACTGTTCAATACCATCCAAGGTCAACCGAGACGCGTCTTCATCATGCAACATCCTGAAAAATAGATAAGAAAGAGGTCCCATCAATAGAACCATTGATGTAATCTAGAATTCACCGTAAATAGACCAAGATGCACTAACACATCACTCAAAAGAACTCGAGCACTCACCCGAAGCACACAAGGGTACTAGGTCCCTCTTAGTGAAGCTTGTTCAATATTTTTGCATGATTACAAGCATAGTTCGATCTATAACGAGATAATCGAGTAAACCACAATGCGTAAACATGATCTAGATCTAAACCATATGAAGGACTAACTAAACAATTACTATAATTAGTTTAACTATATAATATCTATGTTCAGTTACATCTAACACAAATATCCAGCCAATGAGATCCATTATATTAAATACTGTAAAACACAGAAGCTTCATACATCATAATAATGTCACCATGAGTCATGCATGCATACAAACTAGCAACATAACTCTACAAAACATGGGATATCTAAACCATGGAAATCAATACATATTTATAGGGGTGGGAATTTCCTTCACCGCCTATGCACCTTAAAAAAATAGGCTACATGCTAATAGAAGGCATGTGCCCTTACATAAATATACAAAAACATACAATTGCTAATAATAGATCTCCTAAAGTTAATTCCTAGTACAAATACTATTAATACGTCAAAACACTTTGTATGGCGGTCAATCTTCCACTTCTCTAAAATAGAATTGGCATAACTCGTAAGTCTCCATACTTTTGCGTGTTATGCATTCCATATCCCAAAATATCCTTAGTCTACAAAATTGGCCAAGTCTTGTTTTAACTTTGTTCTGGGCATGCCCCTATTTTGCCATACTTTTGCATGCTCCTACATGCCCTACATCTACATGCCCATACCTTCTATGCTTTCAACCTTGAGATGTACTCCTTCAACTCAATAGTGATTAATGCATGATGGAATGCCAAAAGGATTCAATACAAGGGGCCACCTCTAATGATCTCCTATGTGCTAAAACTATGGAAGAATTTTAGGCTTGCACAAATCAGTTATACTCCCTCCCTTCTAAAGTTAATTCTGATATTGATATGGATCAATCATTTGAGCTCCCAAATCATGACTTTGAATATCTAAGAGCATTAATGATTAAAAAATATGATGGTGGAATCCCTTTAGAAGAGGATATGAAATTATTGATGAATGTTGTAGTTACCCAAGAGAAGGAATATAACCTTTGTAGTAGACAAATTAAAGGAAATGTTCCTTCCCCTAAGCCAAAGATGCCTCTAGTAACTAATATCTTCAAATATACCCCCAAGAGGAACTTACTAGATGAATGTCCCATTAATACATAGAGACCAAAAACTTCTGCCTCCGCTCAAGAAATGAGGCATAATATCCCATCATAAAAGACAATCACCCTTGCCCTTAATACAACTTTGCTCAAGTATGCAACATGTGATATGGCCCAGATTTTGAGTCAAATCAAAATCGTGTCCCTATTGTGGAATTACTTATAATTCTTGAATATAGAAAGAGGCCATTTGAATATTTAGGATTGAAGGAGGAAGCATTTGTTAAAGAAAGAAATGCAAGTAATATGGTGATTCCACCCACTATAGCTGAAATTGAAATAACAAAATATTAAGAGAATATAGAAGAAACCCGAAGTATATTTGGGTACTTCCTTGGTAGAATCAAAACTACATGTTGATCCTTTATTTATTACTCTAATTGTGAATGAATGACTTCTTCATAATTGCATGTTTGATTCAAGGGCCTCATGTAATGTCATGCCTTTAGAGTTCATGAATGAATTAAAAATCAAAATAACATTAGCTTTTGGGATATGTTTTTCCATGGATTCAAGAGAAGTACCTATTGTTGGGTATGTCAAAGTTTTGGTGGTACAACTTGCTCCTTATCCCGGTAAATACATGACTATGAATTTTGTTATGGTTGACTTTCCTTCTAAATGAGGTATGATATTATCAAGAAAGTGGGATGTCACTATAGGCGGTAGTGTTCAAATGGACATGCATTTTATTTCTATACCGTCGGAAGGAAAGATAGTGAAGTTACATAGAGAAGATAAAATTTTACACCTTATTGAAGACCCTTTTAATGCTTCTTATGAAGTATTATTTGTTGATATGGATTTGGGTAACTTTATAGGTTTTGCTGATTTTGAAGATCATTGTATGGATATCAATACACACCTTGAAGATGTCAATGTCCCATGGACCATAAATTTTGATGAAGCACACTTGAATGTTGGAAATGGGGCTGGAGTGGTTTTGAATTCTCCAAATCATGGTTATTTTACTTCTCTTTTCAATTTAAGTTTGAATGTACCAATAATATAGTTGAATATGAAGCATTGCTCCTTGGTTTAAGAGTTGCATGGAGGCATGTGATTAAATATCTCATTTTCAAAGGATATTCAAAATTAGTTGTAAAGAAAGTTATAATATTATATGCAACTAAAAACTAGAGGTTGAAATAATATAAACATGTAGTCTGGGATCTCATAGAATTGTTTGATTCCTTTAATATAATTTATCATGAGAGAACTCACAATGAAACATCCAAAAACTTGGTTTCCTAGCCTCTCCGAATATGATAATGAAACAATGTATCCTTATTGTAATTATTAAGTAGAAGTGCTTATCGACCCTCGATCCTGCAACATTCAACATTGACAGGTTTTTGAAGATGATGATCAAATAAAATGGTTTTTAAAATGCAGAGGTGATTTTACATATCAATTCATTGATCTTGAGCCTATGGTGGTACTATGTGAAGGAAAGGAAACCCTCTTTGGGAGGTATGTAATAAATTTGAAAACAAATAATATCCCCGGAGGAATGGCTAATCTTGAATCAAATTTTGACAAGATCGATAATATTATAAAATACATATCTATGTATCTAGGGATGTTGAGTAATGTAGCTTGGGATCGTCTCAAAATTCAAGAAAAGTATGCTTGGGGGTTATCCTGACTAAAGAGGAAAACAAGCTTATATTAAGCTCTTGAGGAAGTAGCAGGATTGTTTTACATGGTCTTATTTTGAGTTAAAGGCTTATAGAGATGATTTGTTTACACATGAGATCCCATTGCAGCCTAATACTAAATCCTCTAGGAAAAATCAAAGGCCTATCAACCCTATCCTTGCAACCAAGATGTAAGAGGAGTTGACAAAGTTAAAATATGGTGGGATAATCCAACCCACTAGGTACTCCTCATGGGTGGAAAATTTGGTACCGGTTAGAAAAAATAATGGGGAAATTAGGATTTGTGTGGATTTCAGGAATTTGAACTTGAGGCATCACTTAAATATAATTACCCATTAACTAACAAAGACAATATACTATAGAAGGTAAAAATATTTGAGCTACTATCTACATTGAATGGCTTCTCTTGATATAACTAGGTAGCGGTGAAACTATCGAATGCAGTTCAAATCCACTTTCGCTACCACAGGGAAACATATGTATATGTTAGGATGCCTTTTGGATTAATAAATTCTAGAGAAATTTTCAGAGAGCCATGGATGTGGCCTTCTCTAGTTTTATTAATGATTTCATTATGGTTTATCAAGATGATATAATCTGTATTCTCCAGAAAAGGGGTGACCATTTGGGCCACCTTGAAAAGATATTGATTAGATGTAGAGAGTATGGAATTTCATTGAATCCAAAAAAATGTCATTTGAGGGTACAAAAGGCAAAGCTGTTGGGACATATAGTGTCACAAGAAGAAGTTATGATAGACCCTAAGAGGGTGGAAGAAATTGGTAAGGTCCCCATCCCTATGTCTAAGAAAGGCATCAAATCCTTCTTTGGACAAATAAATTTTGTAAGAAGGTTTATCTCTAACTTTTTTGAATTCAATCTCCCTATCACAAGCATGTTAAAAAAGGATATAGTCATTAAGTGGGGAGAATGGGTTGTCCAATCGTTTGAAGGAATCAAAAAGGCACTCAAGACTTCCTCCATGTTAACCATCCCTAATTGGAGTTTCAGATGTTTTCTTTTTCTTCAGAAAATACAATTGCTTCTGTGTTATTGTAGAAGGATGAAGAGGGGCATGAAAAACCCATTTCCTTTTTCCCCAAATACTCACGGGATCTGAGTTGAAATAATCCATTATGGAGAAACAATATTTTTCCTTATTGAAATATACAAAAAAATTAGATCTTATATTCTAAGTTCCAAAATCATAGCCTATGTGCCTCATACAATGGTGAAGGACATCCTATCACAAATGGAGATGTCAAGCAAGTGATGTAGATGGGTGAACAAGCTTCAAGAATACGATATGGAGATTCGAACTAGAACACAAAGCCATTGCGGGTTTGGGATTAGCAAGGATGATGGTGGAAAATAATCTACAGGTAGTTGACATACACAATGGTAAATAGGATCTACCACACCCTCATGAAAAGGTGAGCACATCAACTTGGTATAAAGATATAGTGTATTAATTGAGAAATTTGAATTTTCTTGTGCACTTAGACAAGAATCAAAGGAGGAAAATCAATTTGTTATCCAAAAATATATCTTAACTAATCATGGAATGGATTGGAAAAACCCAAAATGAGTTCTCATTAAGATGTATCACAGAGGAGGCCCCTAAATAATTGCAGAATTTAATGGCGGGTTATGTCGTGGTAATTTTTATGGGAGAGTTATTGCCCACAAAATATTGAGGGTAGGTTATTGGTGGCCTTCTCTTTTCAAAGATGTAGCCGTATTTGTCTGTAAATGTTACATTTTCTAGTGTTTCTCATGAAGGATGAAATATTATAGAGCTCTTCCACTACAACTGTCTCGGTGGATGATCCATTCAAATAACGAAGATTGGATTTTATAGGTGAAATATCAGATTCTTCAAGTGTTGGCCATAAGTGGATATTTATAGCTATTGATTATTTTACCAAATGGGTTAAAGGTATCATGCGCTAGGAAAAGTGACAAGCGGCGTGGGAATCTACAAGTAACTCTTCCGCGTCCCCAACCTCCCGAGGTCGTGCTTGAGACAGCAGCCGGTGGGGATGGAATATGCATGGGATGCAGACAAACTAGTTAGGCAATCTAATGTCTTCAATACGCACTAGTGGAATTGGCGAATCTAAGGCAAAGAAGGCCCTTCTAACCTAAACTGGTGTGATAGATTGATCGGCAAGGATGACTACTCTAGCGTGATTCGATCTATGGGTTGTGGAATACGTGGAAAATGACCTGGGATAGTTTCGTGTATGTCTCCAGATAAGGTCATATGGTGGGTAATGAATATAATCAACTCTACGGACGATTCTTTGGCCTAGTCCAGAATTCTCTAGCTTTGTTAGCCGCTATATCTAGTAAGGATAACTGTTCGACGATGGTGGGTGGAAGTGGGGTAGATCTGAATACTAATATGCATAGGCTAGTGTCTATGTCTGATTGACTTATGGATTCGTTAGGTTGCGGGATTTGTGGATCACAACCGTAGACTCTTGGTTGTTGCGGTCCTGCTATGGTCATGTACGAAATCAAGTCCTAATCCCTAGTATCCAATAATCATATGCTTTCTCAGCTTCTATATTTAGGATTAATAACTGCGTGATCTTCTCAGAGTACCTCACAGGCATTCTTGCAACCTGGATTCTTAGGCTGGTATCTATATCTAGAAGAGTGTCTCCTGCATCTGGCTATGGGACCAAAGGATCACAACCAAAGGTTTGTTCTCTTTCGAACCCTTCTACAGTCATGTGTATGTTTGCCTAGGGTAATCTGTAGTTTGGTTGATTTGACCAAAACGTGTGTGCTTGGTCGTCTTCTATATTTAATCCCCTCAACTGAGAGCTGATCTGTCATAAATCTGTTGTTGTTTGGAAGATTTGTATTCTAAGGTTCTGGTCTATGTCAACTATTACCGTGACGAGATTGGGTTGAGGCATAATTGGCTCAAATACGTATTCCCTGGGCTCCCTGGGTCCCATGATTGTCATACAAAACAATAATGTAAATCTAACTGCAACAAAGCAAATTTTAACTACGTGGAATAAATCTAGAACATATATATAATTTCTATTTTTGTATTTTCTGAGAAACTTTAAGAATTTAAGAAAGCAACTATTTAAACGTATCTAGAATTTGACAACTAAGATAAAACTTAAAACAAACAAAATAACCGAGTGTAGTTATTTGTCATGTAATTTGTAGATCTATTCTAAATAATGAAATAACTTGCTTAATCTATTTTCCAGACTCTCGATCCTACCTCAGAAGTGAGGAATGAATCATAGTTTCTCAGAAACTATCAATCCCCACAGCTTCCCTGGCAATATCAAAAGTAAACTTAACTGAAAAGAAGTGATTATCTACTCTATTTGATATATTTCTAACTTTAGAACTTTGAAAGCTAGAACCTGGATTCTGCAGAATAGTGGCGAATCCAATGGTGTGTGTGATCTTGTCCCCTCAGTGTGATCTCCTCGTTCCTTTGTGTTCACGTGAATCCAGAAAAGCGTGTAATGCTAGCATCAATAGAAGTAGATATTGGGACAAAGGCAGCTCAGAATGCAGACTGAATATAATGTGAGTAGGAGAGGGATAGCGCAAGAGTACAGAGCTTGGCTTATGCAATTCCTAGTGGGATTTATTGCGAGTCATGCAACATAAAGCGTCTAGAACCTGAAACTATCCTGTTTTGAGGAGCAAAACCTGTAACTTTAATGGCTTCCTAAGCTATTCTACTCCAATGGATTGGGTGAAATAACAACACTACCTGCACAAGATGGATATGTGGCTTACCAACAGCTGAACAATGCTAACTAAGCATGCAAAGAATTGAAACTATGGCTTCTAAGCAAAATAATAGACTGAACTATTGAAAATGAGAGTATGAGAAGTGAATGAGGGGCCAGACCATTTGTTTGAGCACAAGCCATTTATTTATAGCTTTTCATTCACCCAAAGATCAAAACCAAACTGAACTCTAAAACTATAAACAATGGCCAAACACTATTCCAGGGGAACAAAAACATAAATGCAAGCCCAAGTCGGTAAAAAAGCTAGTGAATCGTTGATTTTTACGTGAGTCACGTTAAAAATGCTTTACGAAAACGCATAAAGGACCGCCGCTCGAGCGGGTGGTGGTTACAGGACCGCCGCCCAGTCGGGCGTGGTCACACGAGACCGCCGCCCATTCGGGCGGCGGTTTCATCACCAAGAGAAAAAGGCCTGAAAAGAGGGGAAAAGGGAAAAACAAAGCACGCGGGGCTAAGCGGGCATGCGGGATGTTAACACACACTTGGAGATCTTTTTCGGATTTCGAACACCTTGCGAGGAGACTTGTATCATCATTGGGGCACTTGTTATGTTGTTCGTGATCAAGATACCTTACAATTTTGGGTACGTACATATTGCCCCCTCGGAGAAGCGTTTTAGCCATGGAGAGGCGTAAAACGGTGGGTCCGAGTATGGCAGTCCCGAAATGGGAAGTTAGAAGTTATACCTAACACGTCCGTGTGTTGAAATGACGCCATCCAAAATTCCCGCTACCTGCAAAACGAAAAGAGAACTCAAGTGCAGATAGATACAATAGTTTGAAAAATAAATGCTAAGATAACAGGGAATGAGAACGTACCATTTGTGTGAGGATAGGAACTTACCTCCATCAGCGCTCCAAACCTGTGAAAAGTCATTTTAAAACGAAACAGAGTGCTATATATATGAAAGTGGGCCCATTTTCCTATTCATTTGTGCGAGTTGATTTGATTGATTTTGAGCTCTGGGACCCACGGTGACGGTTTCTTGCGTGAGTAGAGTCAAAACGTCCGCGACGAGATAGCGATCATGCCTCCACGTGCGGAACATCGACCCGCGAGATCACAGGTTAGTTTTCTTTAGTTTTTCCTTTTTCCCCCCTTAATTTTGAAATGTTAAAATCTTTGTCATGGGGGTAATTTTCAAAAATGTTAGTGTCAAAAGGTTCATCTAGGGGGCGCCTCTTTGGGTAGGATTTGTTTTTATAAAATGGTCCTTTTTAACATTTTTAGGCTTTTTGGGTTTAAAACCAGCGTGGACTTTCGGACCACAACCGCCGCCTCCCAGGGACGGCGGCGGTTACATGACCGCCATCTCGATCGGGGCGCGGTTACATGACCGCCACCCTTAAGGCGGCGGTTACAAAACCGCCCCCCTGCTCAGGGCGGTGGTTTTGCACAGAATGCAAAAGGAACCTCTTTTTGAGATTGTGTTTGTATTTTTAGCATTTCTACGTGTTTTTATGACTTTCTCAGTATTAATTGGATGCTAACTTGCTTTGTTTTGTGTGTTTTTGGGTGTATGTAGGCGAGAGAGGAGTATATCCGTTGGAGTAGAGAGAGGGAGTGTGATTGGCTCCCAGGAGTATTAGATGCCCTCTCACAGGATGAGGAGGATACACTTCAGCGGGCCGGGATACTACGCATCTCACGCGTGCCCCATGTTACACCATCCAGTCACATTCTTTGTGACCTATTCTCATACTGGGATGCAGATCAGAACACCTTCCGATTGCCAGGGGTCCGCGGTGAGTGGACCATCACATTGGAGGATGTCTATCGTATTCTGGGGGTCCCGATCATTGGGAGACAACTCACCCTAGAGACAGCAGGCTCACGGCACAGATTGCATAGTGGGCCACATATATGGGAGATGCAGTCATCTCCACGGGGTCGAAGAAGGGGGTGAGAGTTTGATCTATTCCCTCTTTGCCCATCCCCTTACTTTGCCAGGCCATCATGGGGATCCTTGCCTCGAGATTGATCGGGGACAAGGGAGGGGACACATTATTATACTGCTGGGCCCCCATTATTGCATAGATAGAGGGGCATGGTCGGATATATGCCTGGGGGGCAGACATTCTTGGGACTACCTACCATGACTTATACAGGGTAGTATTTACAGGGGCAGTCATTGAGCCACCCGACTCTAGTCATGAGTTGGGTCTATGAGCATTTCATCCCCTATGGCAGGGGTGTGGAGGTGGCAGATCCTGGGGCTGTGAGGGCAGCCAGATGGACAGACATGTTGGTGCTTAGAGCACCTCATCGCCCGATTGCCTCCCGACCACCGCTGCACATGGAGGCCACACCATATCAGACTATGGCGGGCATATGGGGCGAGGAGACTCTTACCTTGATCTCCTGCTCCATGACAGGGCAGCTTATTGACAGAGTGGGATGTGTGGAGATGCACCCCTTTGGCCGAGTTCCTCAGCAGTTTGGCTTACCATACACGGATATGCTTCCCCCAGTGGCGCCAGTCTACAGATCAGTTCGTGAGGCCAGAGGGGGGCCTAGAGGCCGAGGTTGGACAGTGGTTACTCCTGGCATTCCCATTGCAGCCAGGAGGATAGTACGTGCTAGAGGGAGAGCCGGTGCACCTCAGGCACCTTTGCTTCAGATTGTTGCGGGTCCTGCTCATAGCAGCGATGACCCTATTGATATTGACTCCGAGTCTGAGGAGTTCACAGAGGGAGGAACAGAGGAGGAGACCGATGACAGCGATCCTGAGTGGCATGACACTCAGGATATTATGCAGGCAGAGAGGGCCGAGCAGAGCATAGAGAGGGTGACTCTGGTTTCAGAGGAGCCACTCTCCCAGGGCCGTGGTAGAGAGGATGAGTCTCGTTGCGGGGTGATACGTTGCTCCCGCCACAGAGACGCCCGCCTGGTTGGCGGCGGCATCTCACGGCAGTGCCGGACCTGCGAACTATCCTGGAGGCCTGGTGATCCGAGTAAGTTACCCTTTCTCCCTTTTAATGTTTGCTTGTAGGCTCTCCTTAGTTGCAATCTTGTATTCCTAATTTCTTGTTTGGTTTCTAACTTGTTTTCTCCTTTGTTTGCAGAGACTGTTGATGAGTGGCGGGATTTGATCCGCAAGGTATGTACTAATTCCCTGATGATCCCCATGGATAGGACCCATGCAGAGCTATCCGTAGACGCTGGGGAGCCTTCAGTAGCTGGTAGGCATACCGACGTCTTTGCTCCAGTCTGGCATGTGGCCAGGATGGTATCGACCCTTCGCACCGAGCTAGCGGGGTACAGGACGGCTGAGCGTCTTATGAGGAGCCGTTCTCATGGTGAGACTGTGGCTGCTCCTTGGGACCCTGAGCCCTCTCGTACATTTAGAGTGCCGGCGTAGCCGAGTCCTAGGCGTGGGCGTGCACCTTCGGAGGGGTCGCGTAGGGATTGAGAGGCCACTTGGCTCTCGTAGATTTTGTACTATATATTCTTTGTATATCCCGGCTCTTTGAGCGTTTTGACCATGCTTAGTGCATGATGGCATTGTATATAAACATTGATCATTTATATATACATATTTATTTTGGATCAAAATCTTGGCACTCATGGTTTCCTTTCTATTTCCAGTTTCCCTATGTATACTACGATGTATGTTTATATGCTTTCTAGAATATATGCAATGGTGAACAAATGATGTAAATGTTTTTATTTCCTTTTGTGTTTCATGATGCTGATATATGGTGATGTAGATATAATGTGATTTTGAATCTTAGCTTCTGTAAGCAATTTTGGATACCTCATGTTTGTTTTGCAAAGTGATGAATACAAACCAGTACGATGAACAGATAAACTTGCCCCACTCCTAACTCCACGCAACTAGTAAGATGCGAGGGCTTATCACCAAGAGTCAAGAAGGGCACAAGTTATGAAATGTGCTAAAATGATAGTGATGAAAGACAGACAAAGCTTTGGTGGAACCAAATTGGAAGCTACAAGCTTACTCTACCCGAGTGACTTCATAGTTTAGAATGCAACTTACTTTGCGGTTTATCTAGACTTAGATCCGTAGATGGCCACATAGTAGACAAAATCTGGGTTTTTAGGATTTTAACTCTCTTGGAATTTTGAACATCTGATTCATTTATTTTTGACTCAAAGTTTCAAAGTTTGAATTGTTTGTGTATGACCATTTGCATTTATTTGTCAAGAGGACCCCCTACACTTTGCCCCATGCTACTAGTAAGAAGCATGGGTTTAACACCGTGGGCAAAGCATAGGCGAGTAAGGGCATTTCCATCCTTTCCCAACCCTACGTCACTAGTAAGAGATGCAAGCTCATCACCAAAGGTTGGTGGGGCAAGGAAATGTGTAAAATTAATTTTTTTGTTTGATCAACGTTTGACTTGTTTTCTTGAGTAAAACGTCAGTATGTGCTTATTTCCAAAGAGACATATATATGGGATAGATGTGACACCATGAAGCTTCTAGAACAGACCATAGGCAAGACACCTATCCTAAGAAGAAACTAAAAGTGAGAACAAGCCCGCAGATCTTGGTATGGTTACCGTTTAAGACTTTGTCATATCTAGCTTTATTTGATAAAATGATTCCGAGATAATTTGATGACATCATGAAAATGGAGAGGTACGATTAAAGAGTTTATGCCAACAACATCATGAGTTTGTAATGAATTGCTTTGAGAATAGATTCCTTGATCACAATTTGTGTACAAAACAAATGGACAACATGATCCTAATCTGTATGAAAATGCAATGTAGATAGTTATATAAGTAGTGCTAGCTGCTTATGCGTAGAACCGCTTGAGGTGCAGGGAATTGATTGTTTCACCAAATTCCTCACCTTCTAGCGTACATAAGAGGTATGCACCGTTTCCATAGTCCTTCATGACTCGGTATGGGCCCAACCATTTGGGCCGGAATTTCCTTCCTTCGCCGGTCTTCTTGTCGATCCGGCTGTCTAGCCTTAGAACTAGATCACCTTCGTATATGTCACATTCATAGACCTTCTTGTTGTACTACTAGCACATCCGGTCAGCATAAACTCTATGTCACTGTTCAGCATCTAACCTAGTTTCATCTACACTTTCTAGTTGGGAAAGACGTGCTTCTCTGTAAGCGTCTTCATCCAGAATCCCTTGTAATGAAATGCGGAGACTGGGTATTTCAACCTCGAGTGGGAGAACTGCCTCTGCCCCGAACACTAGTGAGAAAGGAGTTTCTCCCGTTGGTGTTCTTATTGAGGTTCGGTGGGCCCACAAGGCCGGATATAACTTCAAATGCCAATCTCGTTTGTTTTCTTTCATAGTTTTAAGGAGAATGGCTTTCAGTGTCTTGTTTGTCGCTTCAGCCTGTCCGTTGGCTTGAGGGTAATACAAGGAAGCCGTATGATGGCTTATCTTAAATTTATTGCATAGCTCGTGAACCTCTTCATTCTTAAAAGAAGTTCCATTATCGGAGATAATGATTTGTGGGATACCGTATCTGCAAATGATTTGGTTCAAAATGAACTTGGCGATTACAGAACCTGGTACAGTAGTAAGAGGCATAGCCTCTACCCATTTGGTAAAATATTCAGTGGCCGTGATTATAAAATTATGGCCGTCTGTGGATGAGGGAGAGAATTTCCCTATTAAGTCTAGGCCCCATGTAGAAAAGGGCCATGGAGTAGCGATTGGTTGTAGAGCTTGTGCTGGCATATGAATTTCGTGGGAGAATTCTTGACACTTATGACACCTGCGTAAAAACTCCACTGCGTCGTGTTCTAGAGTGGGCCAAAAATAGCCCATTTGATGTATTTTGCGAGTGGTGGCATGGCCACCGAAGTGGCCTCCACACATTCCACTATGAGATTCATGGAGAATCTTCTTGGATTCTTCTGTGTCGACACATCTCAGAGCATTCCATCGAATGCTTTTCGGTAGAGCACTTGCTCTATGATGATGTATTTGGCTGCAAGAATACGTAACCACCTTCTTTGTTGCGGTGTAGCTCCTTCTGGGTACGTATGGTCCATGATATAATTAATGATATCAGTGTACCAGGGACACTCAGAGATAGAGGGTCGGGTTTCGATGTAGTATACGCACTCATCTGGAAAATCTAAATCTACTAAATCACCTCCATCTAATGGGTTATCAGCTAACCAATCCGCAATGATTTGTCCCTTAACCGACTTCTGATTTACAAATGTTAATTCGAATTCCCCCATTAAGGTTATAAAACGTCCAAATTTTTTTAGACAAGGATCCTTGTGTGAGGAAAGTTCGTAAATGGTCCATTTTTACCATGACCCTCGTTTCTTGATTCAACATATAGTGTCTTAAGCGTTTAGTAGCAAAGACTATGGCGAGACATTCTCATTCTGCTTGTGTATAGCGTGTTTCATAGTCGAGCAGTGTTCGGCTAATGAAATAAATCGCATGTTCTCTCTTGTCATCGTCCTCTTGGGCCAACATACAAGCTAACGAGACATTGGTAGCTCGTGAGTATAAAATTAACGGGCGATCTAGCTTAGGTGGCATTAGCGTAGGTGGTGATAACAAGAAACGCTTAACTACATCAAAGGCTTCATTGCAGTCTTCGGTCCAATCAATGCTATAATCCTTCTTGAGTAAATTGTTGATTGGATGAATGGCGAAGCTTAAGTCAGGATGAATCTCTGGATTGCACCCAGTTTTCCGAGAAATGACCTGATTCTAGATTCATTCGAAGGTGGGACCATTTCGAGGACAGCCTAAATTTTGGTTGGATCAACATCTATCCCTCGTGACGATATGATGTAACCTAGGAGCTTTCCTCCTGTTACACCAAAGACGCATTTCTCTGGATTTAGTGTGACTCCATATTCTATTAGGTGTGAAAGAATGACGCGGAGTACTTCTGGATGGTCACAACGCTTCTTGGCCTTAGCCAACAAGTCATCTACGTAGGATTCCATGATTTTATGAATTAAATCATGGAATATATATGTCATAGCTCGCTGGTACGTAGCACCAGCGTTCTTGAGGCCAAATGGCATAACAACATAACAATAGGTTCCCCAAGGAGTTATAAACGTGGTTTTGGCTTGGTCTTGTTCAGATATTCTGATTTGATTGTATCCCAAGAATCCATCCATGAGAGACAAGAGTTCAAATCCAGTTGTTGCATCAACAATGACATCTATGGATGGTAATGGGAAGTTGTCCTTAGGACATGCTTTGTTAATGTCTTGAAATCTATGCAGATGCGTATCTTCCCATTCTTTTTGAGAACGGGAACAATATTAGATACCCATTGAGAGTAATCGACTGGTTTGATGAACCCTACTTGTAGGAGTTTTATTATTTCGTCTTTCACCATGAGAGCCACCTTAGGCTTCATGGGTCTTGATTTTTGTTTAACCGGTTTTGCATCAGATTTAGTGACGAGGTTATGTACCGCAATGTGTGGTGCAACGCCTGTCATTTCCTTATAATTAAATGCAAAAGCTTTCTGATGTTCTTTGAGGATCTGAGTGTGTATTTCTACTTCTTCTGGGGTTAATGAGGACCCTAATTTTAAGATTTTTGGTTCATCCTCCATTCCGATGTTAACATCAATTGTTTCTTCGATTAAAGAGGCATTACCTTCTTCAAACTCAGGTGGGGCTGGAGGTAAATCCAAATCGTCCCCACTTTCTACCGTGTATACGCTAGGTTCCATTATGGGATTTCCACAGTAAGAAGATGAATGTGGGATTAAGGACAAATCTATCATATGATAGGAGAGATGTAGTGCCGCATAGGCGTTTAAGTAATCCAAAGTGGCCATATCACTATCAACATGGTCTAGGATAGTAGATTCATTTTTGTTTAAAAGAGAATTTGTCGTTGTCTTTATCAATGGTTCATCACGAAGGGATACTATGAAACAGGTATCCTCTAACTTATTGCTTGGAGTAAAACGTGATGCGGAAGTTGCTATTGAATCAGTGAGAAGATTTTCTTCTCGCGGGATTGTTTCAATTGATATGAAGTCAAATTCCTTGCTTAAATCTAATACAACTTTTTTGTAAAGCTGTAAATGCTCGGCTTTGGTTTCATATATCTCAGAGACTTGGTTTGCTACCAATTGTGAGTCTCCTAATACTCTGATGTTATTAATACCGATCCTCTTGGCTAAAATGAGGCCAAGGAGGAGGGCTTCATATTCAACACCATTGTTTGTACATTCGAAATTGAGTTTGAAGGCGAATGGTAGGACCTTTCCTTCAGGGGAAGTAAAGATTACACCAGCCCCCACTCCATAATGGCATTTAGCTCCATCAAAATGGAGAGTCCAATATTTAGCTGGGAATACGGACGCTGGGATATTTGTTGTATTTGCACATTCTACTTCCACCATACAGAGATCCTCTGCTGGAAGAGAACCAACACCTAGGGAATATCCCATGCCTACAGAATCAAATGGTAGGAACATTGGTAGATCCTGTTCTAGTAATTCAATGATTTTTGCAGTAGTTCCTAATGATACCATTTCTACAATGTTAGCTTCATCTTTTAAGGCTGGGATTGTCTTGACTAGATTCATAGTCTCAAGATCCGTTGTAGGTACCAACTTCTCCTCTGGTTTTGCGTCAGTGGGTTTATTAAGTTGGTTTGTTGGAAGTTCAAATTCCGAGTGCACACCTGGTCTTTTCTTTAAGTCAGCTAGGTGTATATCGAAAGGTTTTGGATCACCTTTGGCTACAAACACCTTTCCTAGATGCAAGAATCTTACTTCTTGGAATAACGTAGAAGGGATTGCCTTCATTCGGTGTATCCATGGTCGGCTGAGGATCATATTATAATTAGTTTCCCGATCTATAATATAAAACTCAGTCAGGATTGTTTTGGGTCCTAAGGTGACCGGTAGTATTATAGTTCCAATCGAAGTGGCTTTAAGGCTATCATAGCCTCTCAATGTATTTCGAGTGGTGGAACAGTTTGTTTCCCCATATCCTAATTTTTGAAGGAAAGAGAAGGGGACTATGTTAACTACGGCCCCATCATCAACCATTTCTCATTTTACGTAGTTATTATAAACCCATACTTGTAAGTGTAAGGCTGGATCGCCTCGGCGTGCAATCTCAACATCTGTAGGCATTTTACTTATTTCGAATATGAATTCGACATCCTTGTCCGGCTGCCCTGGAGGATGAACATCAAAGTCTACATGATTTACCTGTGTTTCAGGAGGTGGAGTGATGTTAATTAAATGACCTAAACCTAATGCTTCTAAAAGAGCAGCCCTGTGAGCAGGAGAGTTTTTTAGTAAGTCTAAAAATGAAATGTGCGAGAAGGTTTTTGTTAGGTCGTTAATTAAATCATAGGCACCCACGGGTTTTTCTACTATTTGTTGACTCTTATCTGTTTCTGGCAGGTGACTTGGGCTTGGTTGAGAGAAATATTCTCATGTTCTTGTTATAGCTTCGATAGGTAGTTCAGTGTCTAGTTCTACTAAACTGACTATCTTGGGTCTCGGCTGATTTCCTAATTGTGGCGCAACTGATGGATTTAGTGAAGTCGAGGCTTCATGATCATTGTTTCCCGTCATTACACCCTTGTTCATCCCAGTTGGATTTAGTCTGTTATTATCATGATTTGGGAGTGGATCGTTAAAGATCTTGAGGGGAGCATTCTGAGGGGAAACTGCCCCTGCGAGCGTGCTTGGTGGTGGTGACACGGATCTGCCAAAAACAAATCTGTGAAGAACTGTCTTTGTTCTTCTGGAAAACGTTGCATGAATTTATTGTAGTCATGGCACGTTCTAGTATCATGACCTCGAATTTTGTGGAAACCACAATATGAATTGGGATTGTAATTCCTAGTTTGTTGGTTTGGTGTATATTGTGGCCTAAAACTCTGATCAAACTGTTGCCTATTAGGATTAAAGTTTTGCATTTGTTGTTTCTGGCTTTGATTTTGGTTTTGATAACCAAATGAGTTTTGGCTTGGCCCTTGTATGGGATTTCACCATTGTTGTTGTTGTTGTGGATGGTTAAAATCCACTGTATTGATTGTCGGGGTAAAGTTGTTTCGTTGGTTGTTTGTTTGTGATGGAGTATTGACAACATTTACCTTCTTGGGCTGGTCGGTTACTCCATCTGTTGTTACACCCCAATTTTTGTTAAGGATTTTAGGTCCTTGATTGACGTTTGCGGTGGTGGGATAATTTGTAGTGTTCTGATTGGGGCGATTAACCTCCCGTTTGCTCCATATGTTTTGCGACCACTATCAATTGCTGCTTGATCTATTCGAAGAGCACTCTCTAGTACTTCATCGTAAGTTCGTAATGGGAACTTCTGGACTTCTTCCTTCACTTCTCTGCTAAGTGAATGAAGGAATAAATCACATAGTTCCATTTGATCCATGTTTGGTGCACTTGCCGAGGAATAAAGGACTGTACGCCACCTTTGGATGAAATGGGCGACAGATTCGTTGTGTTCTTGTTTGATGTGTAAGAACTCCCTGATTCCTGTTCTTAACAGTTTGTTCATGTCAAATGCCTTAATGAACTCTGATACGAGTTGTTTAAATGAATGGATGGAAGCCTCAGGTATTCTATAATACCAATCAAGAGTGATGCCTTCCAAAGTTTTGGGGAATATTTTAGCAACAACCCCATCCCAAGGGAGTAGTTCTCGTATGGCTATAGCGTAAGCTTTGATATGCGCGTTTGGATCTCCCTCACCTTTGTACTTGGGTAAATCGGGAAGGGGTCTTGGAAGCATGACGCTTCGTATGGCGAAGTCTAAGGGCTCTTTCAAATATTCTGAATAAGTCCCTATCGCATAGGTTTCGACCATTGATGGTGGTTCTTGGAGGAGTGGTGGTGGGATGGGTTGTTGATATGGCATAGAGTATGCGTTGGTAGGGGCATAAGGAAACACCTGTGTTTGAGCAAGCATGGGAGAGGAGAACATATCTCCTTGTGGTGATTTGGAGTACATGTTTAAGTATGACGGGGTATTGTCCAGGAATGGATTGTTTGATACTAGACTGGGAGGAATGGTGTTAGAGATGATGGGCCTAGTTGGTGTTTGTTGTGGATACTGAGGAGGCATGCCTAACATGCCTACTCCTGTGAGGAGATCTACTTGGCTAGGATGGTGTGGAGGATTGGAACCCCCTGTTTGCACAAATTGTGAATTTTGACTTGCTTGGGCAAGTTCTAACCCTCTAACCTTTTCTATTAGAGTTGAAATGACTTCACTTGGTGAAGTCACGATATTCTGCCTTGGTGGCGTTTGTTGTATACCATGGTTTTGTATAGGCATGTGATATCCTGCTATGAACTGATCGCTTGTCTGCCAAGTTTCTCCGAGAGTATTTCCTATATGCAATGGTATAGAGGTATTTTCTTGAAAAGAGACCTCGGGTTGCATTTGTAAACCCCCTACAGGTGGGTACATACCCCGAGAGCGTTGTTCACTCCTAGGATAACGTATTGACTGTTCATCATCTAAGACCAGGTATGGGTCTGATTGTCTACTAATTTGTGGTCTAAGTAGCATCTGAGGAGATGATCCAGATTCTCCGGTGAACGTCATATTATTCGAGCCTGAAGGCTCTGTTTGTTGTTTTTGAGGGGGTTGATCTAACTCCTCAGTTTGAAAAGACGAATTATATCTAGATTCTTGGAGTTTGTGTTGACAACTGATTAGTTGAGTAGTTGTCCCCCATACCGAGAGTGAGGGTGATGATTGTCTATTTTATTGGGCATAGTATGCCTCAAGACCCAAGAGGGGTCTGCCATATGCATCGAATCCCGACATATTCGGGGGGTATATGAATACTCACGAATAATGGGAGAGAGAGAAAATGATTCGTGAAAGCTAATGAGGCGAGAGAAGATGAAAAGTAAACTAAACTTGAAAGAAAACATAATACTATGACTCCGGACGAGAAAGTAGGAAGTTCACGTCAGCTTCACTAATTTTGTTTGTTCACGTTGGGTTCACCAATTTTGTACGCCGGAAAAGTGACAAGCGAGCGTGGGAATCTACAGGTAACTCTTCCGCGTACCCGACCTCCCGAGGTCATGCCGAGACAGCCGGTGGGGATGGAATATGTGTGGGATGCAGACAAACTAGTTAGGCAATCTAATGTCTTCAATACACACTAGTGGAATTTGTGAATCTAAGGCAAAGAAGGCCCTTCTAACCTGAACTGGTGTGATAGATCGATCGGCAAGGATGACTGCTCGAAGGCTCCAATCAATATCGAGCTCTAGCGTGATTCGATCTATGGGTTGTGGAATACGTGGAAAATGACCTGGGATAGTTTCGTGTATGTCTCCAGATAAGGTCATATGGTGGGTAATGAATACAATCGACTCTACGGATGATTCTCTGGCCTAGTCCAGAATTCTCTAGCTTTGTTAGCCTGCTTTATATCTAGTAAGGATAACTGTTCGACGATGGTGGGTGGAAGTGGGGTAGATCTGAATACTAATATGCGTAGGCCAGTGTCTATGTCTGATTGACTTATGGATTCGTTAGGTTGCGGGATTTGTGGATCACAACCGTAGACTCTTGGTTGTTGCGGTCCTGCTATGGTCATGTATGAAATCAAGTCCTAATCCCTAGTATCCAATAATCATATGCTTTCTCAGCTTCTATATTTAGGATCAATAACTGCGCGATCTTCTCAGAGTACCTCACAGGCGTTCTTGCAACCTGGATTCTTAGGCTGGTATCTATATCTAGAAGAGTGTCTCCTGCATCTGGCTATGGGACCAAAGGATCACAACCAAAGGTTTGTTCTCTTTCAAACCTGTCGGCACTAAAATTTTCCTCCCTAATTTCTATTTCATTAATGTATGTATTAGGAATATGATGTTGTTAAGTATAATTAGTAGTAGCATCGATAGAAGATAACGGCGGCCACAATGCGGTGCCATGATAATGTGGAGTACGGTAACTTGAGTCAAAGTATAATAGGAATGTTGTAAAAAGTAAATATTTGTCGTAAGTGGTCCGGTAATGTTAAAATGTCAAAGTTTGGGTAATTAGAGAAGTAGGGTCTACATGATTAGGAATTAGAAATATTATATTGGTAATAAGGACAAGGAGTGAGGTCATAAATATTTTGTGTATTTTATTTGTAAAAAGTCTAAAAATGTGGAACCCATGTAAAATGATAAGGTTTATCTTATCTTAAAGGATAAGCTTACATGTACAGATAAGAGTTAAGGTATGAAATATGATTCGTCAGTGGATTTCTTATCCTATCTTAGAGATAAGATGGATAAGCTGTAAGTTCTATAAATAGAGAGGCCACCCCTCATTTAGCATAGAAGGAAGTAGTGAGAAATATTGTAGGAAGTGTGCGAAGGAAGCCATCAGTTTAAAGGTGTGTTGAAGAAGCCATCAAGAGGTGTAATTGTAAAGTTTCTCCCATAGTCTTGGTGAAAGTCAAGTGAAGTCAATAACACTTGAAGTACCTCATGGGTGAGATTGTAACAATTTCATGTTAAAATTATAATTTACTTTGATATTTCAGATTTTTCATCATTCCGTCTTATCATAGTCGATGGTATTTTTGTGTTATGTTGTTGTTTTGTTTCCAGTTACATCCACCAAACTAAAGGATGTGCATTAGTAAATAATCATAAAGCACAAGGAGTTCCCGTGAAGAATTATCATAGTGCCGGATTGGTGATGAACGCACATTTTGGTTCCGTTCGGGACCATTCCTCATTGGTGGATTTTTTCGGAGAAATATTCCCACTTAGTCAAAAATCAATTGGAGGGTAACCTTGTTTTTACTGTGCATAGTAGTTACCATGGTAAAGTCATTTTTACCGTGAATAGTAGTTACCATGATAAAGTCATTTTTGCTGTGAATAGTATTTATCACAGTAAAGTCACTTTTTACCGTGAATAGTATTTACCACAGTAACTTCACTTTTTACCATGAATAGTGTTTACCACAGTAAAGTCAGTTTTTACCGCAGTAAGTCAAGTTTTACCATAGTTTACCGTGGTCATTTCTATTTTACTGTAGAAAGGTGTAAAGTCACTTTCTAGTATAGTGATTCCAATTATTTGTGCACATAAGTCTTGTTAATTGTACTTGTGGGTTGGTATTTCACGGTGGTTACTTTTGAAAATGGGAAAGATTCCTGTTTTTTCAGCTCAATCTAATGAAGATGCTTCTTCTTTCATTCAAGAGTTTAAACGATCTTGTATTTGTAATGGCCTTATCATGCTCATGTTCTAGAGCTAAGGAGGAAGCTCGATGCCCGATCCTAAAGGAAGGATTAGCGGATGGGTTGATGAATGGCGTGGATAATCTCCTCTGTAAGCACTTAATTCTTGGGATGAAGCCGAGAGATCGATAACGAGTGAAGTATGACCGCCCAACTACCATTGAATAAGCAAAGAAGATTGCAAGAAGGCAAGAAGAAAGCATGGAAGAGGAGCCTAAAGAAATTGTGGCTAAAGTAGAGCCTACACCAGCGCCTTTGGTCCAGAATCCACAACCACTCTCGGTGAGCACAAATATTTCTCCTAGTACATCTACTGAGTATGAAGATCTGCTCAAAAACATGGGCCAGCTTAACTATTAATCTTCTTCAAGGAAAAGAATTTAGTTCTCAGGGAGGAGATAGAGGTCCAAAAAGAAATATTTCTGAAGTCGTATGTTATGGTTGTTATAAAAACGGTCATTATAAGTATAATTGTCCAGATAGAGCTTCTACATCTGGTAAAGGAGATAATGATAAAGGAAAAGAACCTGTGAATTATTTTGATGTAGTAGATAAGAGTAGAAATAATGAAGTAGATGTGTTTGTAACAAAAAGAAAGAAAGAAAAAGATAATCAAGATAGAAATGATCCTAAGAAGATGAAAGAAGAAACTAGTAAGAAACATAGGAGAAGAAAGTTGGGTGTGTAGAATTTTCTGATTTCACAGGGGCAAGGACCATACTCCATCTTGGAAGATCTGTCCAAAAGGCCTGCAAATATTACATATGGTCAACTCTTAGCTATGTCTTCTGAGAAGAGGCGGGAGTTGCAAAGTGGACTCAATGCTTGACGAAGGAAGGAGGTTGAGGTCCCTATTTTGGAGGTAGAGGCGGATCCCTATGCTCCACAAGCTGAGGTATTATGTAATGGCATTTCAATTCATGATGTCTTAGTTGATGGAGGTGCTGCGATTAATGTAATGACCAAGTCTCGTAATGAATATGTTGGGTTTAAAATTGATCGCCCTTCAACACTTATGTTAAGGTCATTAAATAAAGGAAAAACTAAACCGTATGAAGGTGTAGTTTCAAATGTGGCAATATCTCATATGGGTGTTGTATGTGTGGTAGACTTTCGGGTGATGAAAAATGGTACTTTTCATACCCAATGCTGCTTTGGGAAGACCATGGCTAAGGAGAGTTCATGCAAGAAACTCTTTGGAATGAAGGTTTCATGACACTTGGACGTGGTAGAGAGAGGGTGAAGATAAACGTGATCCTCGACATCATAAAGCGAACCTATGGATTCAAGTGATGAAACCGATGATTGGACATCCTCTCGATTACTCTAGTACCAAAGTGAAGTGGACACCAAGATGAAGAAAGCGAGGTGGATGTTTCAATCATGGATATCCTTCCAGTCACACCAACTCATGACCCCATAAAATTATTTGAAGAAGAAGTTGATGATCGTCTCTAACAAATAAAGATTGGTGATGCTGTGATGGAGAGTGAGAAGGAATCCTACCTCTAGCTCTTTCGAAGGTACATACACCTATTCACTTTTGATTACAAGGAACTCCGTCAAGTAAGTTGGGTAGAACATTCTATTGAGCTGGTAGATGGTGCTAAGCCCATAAAGCAAATGCCATATAGAATGAATCCTAATTTTTCCAAGACTGTAAAAGAAGAAATAGATAAGTTGCTTGATGCAGGATTCATATTTGTTGTGGAGAATTCAAAATGGGTTTCTCCCATTGTGATCTCAATAAAAAAGAATGGGAAGCTATGCATTTGTGTTGATTATAGGAAGCTCAATAAGGCAACAAAGAAGGATCATTACCCTCTTCCATTTTCAGATCAGATCTTGGACGAAGTAGCTGGCCAGGAGTGCTATAGTTTTGCTAATGGATATAGCGGCTACAACCAAGTTCGTATAGTAGAGAAAGATCAGTTGAAGACCACGTTCACCACTCCTTGGGGAACATTTGCTTATAGAGTTATGCCTTTTGGGTTGTGTAATGCTCCAGCAACATTCCAGCGTTTGATGAATAGGGTGTTCGAACCCTACATTGGGACCTTCATCGTAGTATTTCGGATGATTTTACATCTATGGGAGCAAGTTAGACCACCTGCACTAGATGGAGACATCATTTCAAAGGTTAGATGAAGCACAAGCCTCAATAAACCCTACAAAGTGTGTCTTTGGATGTTCTAAAGGTGTTTTGTTAGGGCATATTGTATCCAGAGATGGTATTAGTACTGATCCTGATAAAGTTTCAAAAATCAAAGATTTACCATTTCCTATGAATAGAAGTAAGTTGAGATAATTTTTAGGCCATGTGGGTTACTATAGAAGGTTCATCAAGAATTTCTCAAAGATTGCACAGCCACTAACCCAATTCTTGAAGAAGGATGTTACTTATGAACCAGGAAATAAAGCGCATGAAGCTTTTGGACAACTGAAGGAAGCCCTGGTGTCTTCACTTGTTTTGAAGAATCCAGATTGGAGCAAGCCATTCATTGTGTACACCGATGCCTCGATGCAAAGCACTAGGAAGTACTTTGAGCCAAAAGGATGAAAATGGGAATGAACATCTAATTTACTTTGGGAGCGAGATAAATGAGCAAGTCTTGAGGTAAATTACATCAGAATCGAAAAAGAGGCTCGCTATCATTTTTGCTTTGTAAAGAAGTTTAGAAATTACTTGCTAGGGCAAAAATTTATAGTTGTAATGAGATCATCGAGCTCTAAAATATATTGTAAATAAGCCTAACCCATCGTGGAGGATAGCAAGATGGATAATTTTGCTACAAGAATTTGAATTTGACATTATAGATAGGCCAGGAAAGAAGCATGTCAATGCAGATGCACTCTCTCGAGCCTATGATGGTTTAGGATCATCTTGTGATGATGATGATTTCCCCGATGCAGCATTGTTCTCCCTTGACACAATCCCTAGTGAATACATAGATATTTGGAATTATCTGAATGAATTCAAGTTTCCTGATGGTGCCAATGCAAAGACTAAGAGAAAGATTACTCAAGCAATCGTCCATATTCTATTCTCGCATGGAGTATTATTTCGAATAGGACACGATGGACAAGATCTGAAGAGGGCGATTGGACGTGATCAAGGAAGGAACTGCTAGAAGAATTCCACAATGGTACATGTGGAGGGCACTTCTCTGGAAAACTTACAACAAGAAGGATCTTGGATGTAGGTTATCACTAGCCCACTCTTTTTAAAGATTGTTATAATTATTGTAAGACATGTGATATTTGTCAAACACATGGTAACCGTAAGACTTCATCAGCTCCATTATGTCCTATTCTTCCCCTTGGTCCCTTTGAAAAGTGGGGAATAGACATTGTAGGTCCACTTCCAACTACATCACGCCAAAATAAGTATATTGTAGTTGCCACAGATTACTTAACCAAGTGGGTTGAAGCTAGGCCATTGAAAACAGCTTCCATGGATGAAGTGGCAAGGTTCATGTATGAACGCATTGTCACCAGATTTGGTTGCCCATTAGAAATTGTAACAGATCAAGGAAGCCACTTCATTAATGAGGTGGTAGAAGCCCTAGTCAATAAGTTTTCTATTAAGCACAGGAAGGCAACGGATACAAGCCAAGCGAAATGGACAGGTGGAACGAACAAATTTTGTGTTGTGTCAAATTCTAGCAAAAGATGCAGCCTTACAGGTACATAAATGGGATAAAAGGATTCATGCAGCATTGTGGGCATATAGGGCAACATCAAAGTTAGCAACAGGATACTCCCCATTTCAATTGGCCTATGGCATTGATCCAGTTCTTCCTATTGAGTTTGATATTCCCACTGTGAGAGTTATGAAAAATGAAAGGATGGATGAAAGTGATTCAAGAAAAGAAATGTTGGTACATCTTCATTTCTTTGGAGGAAATGAGAGAAATAGCAAAGGATACAAGCCGTAAGAAGAAAATGAAGCAGAAGGAATACTTTGATCAAAAGATCCGGTGGTCTCCATTTCATGTGAATGACTTGGTTCTAGTATATGATTCCAGATACAAAAAAAAGAAGACAGAGAAAATTTCTTCCAAAATGGATGGGGCCCTACAAAATAGCAGTTGTGCATGAAAATGGTACATACCGATTGGAGGAATTGGATGGCACTCCCATTACGAAATGGGTCAACCACGACAAGTTGAAGATTTTCCAAGCACCAGAATAGTCTACTCCGAGGATGGAGTAGAAGCTAGGAAGGGGGAAGATGTCGACACTAAAATTTTCCTCCGTAATTTCTATTTCATTAATGTATGTATTAGGAATATGATGTTGTTAAGTATAATTAGTAGTAGCGTCTGATAGAAGATAACGGTGTTGTCAGTATGGTGCCGCCAATAATGTGGAGTACGGTAACAATTAAAGTACAATAGGAATGTTGTAAAAAGTAAATATTTGTCGTAAGTGGTCCGGTAATGTTAAAATGTCAAAGTTTGGGTAATTAGAGAAGTAGGGTCTACATGATTAGGAATTAGAAATATTATATTGGTAATAAGGACAAGGAGTGAGGTCATAAATATTTTGTGTATTTTATTTGTAAAAAGTCTAAAAATGTGGAACCCATGTAAAATGATAAGGTTTATCTTATCTTAAAGGATAAGCTTACATGTACAGATAAGAGTTAAGGTATGAAATATGATTCGTCAGTGGATTTCTTATCCTATCTTAGAGATAAGATGGATAAGCACGGAAGTTCTATAAATAGAGAGGCCACCCCCCTCATTTAGCATAGAAGGAAGTAGTGAGAAATATTGTAGGAAGTGTGCGAAGGAAGCCATCAGTTTAAAGGTGTGTTGAAGAAGCCATCAAGAGGTGTAATTGTAAAGTTTCTCCCATAGTCTTGGTGAAAGTCAAGTGAAGTCAATAACACTTGAAGTACCTCATGGGTGAGATTGTAACAATTTCATGTTAATATTATAATTTACTTTGATATTTTAGATTTGTCATCATTCCGTCTTATCATAGTCGATGGTATTTTTGTGTTATGTTGTTGTTTTGTTTCCATATTACATCCACCAATCTAAAGGCTGTGCATTAGTAAATAATCATAGCACGAGGAGTTCCCGGTGAAGAATTATCATAGTCTTTGGATTGGTGATGACAGAACCCTTCTACAGTCATGTGTATGTTTGCCTAGGGTAATCAGTAGTTTGGTTGATTTGACCAAAACATGTGTGATTGGTCGTCTTCTATATTTAATCCCCTCAACTAAGAGCTGATCTGTCGTAAATCAATCATTTGTTGTTTGGAAGATTTGTATTCTAAGGTTCGGTTTATGTCAACTATTGTCATGACGAGATTGGGTTGAGGCACAATTGGCTCAAATACGTATTCCCGGCTCCACAGGGTCCTGTGATTTTCATACAAAACAATAATGTAAATCTAACTCGCAACAAAAGCAAATTTTAACTACGTGGAATAAATCTAGAACATATATATAATTTCTATTTTGTATTTTCTGAGAAACTTTAAGAATTTAAGAAAGCAGCTATTTAAACGTATCTAGAATTTGACAACTAAGATAAAACTTAAAACAAACAAAATAACCGAGTGTAGTTATTTGTCTGTGTAATTTGTAGATCTATTCTAAATAATGAAATAACTTGCTTAATCTATTTTCCAGACTCTCGATCCTACCTCAGAAGTGAGGAATGAATCATAGTTTCTCAGAAACTATCAATCCCCATAGCTTCCCTGGCAATATCGAAAGTAAACTTAACTGAAAAGAAGTGATTATCTACTCTATTTGATATATTTCTAACTTTAGAACTTTGAAAGCTAGAACCTGGATTCTGCAGAACAGTGGCGAATCCAATGGTGTGTGTGATCTTGTCCCCTCAGTGTGATCTCCTCGTTCCTTTGTGTTCACTTGAATCTAGAAAAGCGTGTAATGCTAGCATCAACAGAAGTAGATATTGGGACAAAGGCAGCTCAAAATGCAGACTAAATATAATGCGAGTAGGAGAGGGATAGCGCAAGAGTACAGAGCTTGGCTTATGCAATTCCTAGTGGGATTTATTGCGAGTCATGCAACATAAAGCGTCCAGAACCTGAAACTATCCTTTTTGAGGAGCAAAACCTGCAACTTTAATGGCTTCCTAAGCTATTCCACTCTAATGGATTGGGTGAAATAACAACACTGCCTACACAAGATGGATATGTGGCTTACCAATAGCTGAACAACTCAACTTAACTAAGCATGCAAAGAATTGAAACTATGGCTTCTAAGCAAAATAATAGACTGAACTATTGAAAATGAGAGTATGAGAAGTGAATGAGGGGCCGGACCATTTGTTTGAGCACAAGCCATTTATTTATAGCTTTTCATTCACCCAAAGATCAAAACCAAACTGAACTCTAAAACTATAAACAATGGCCAAACACTATTCCAGGGGACCAAAAACATAAATGCAAGCCCAAGTCGGTAAAAAAGCTGGTGAATCATTGATTTTTACGTGAGTCGCGTTAAAAACACTTTCTAGAAAACGCGTAAAGGACCGCCGCTCTGAGCAGGCGGCGGTTACAGGACCGCCGCCCTAATCAGGGTGGCGGTCACGAGACCGCCGCCCATGCAGGGTGGCGGTTTCATCACTGAAGAGCAAAAGGCCAAGAAAAGAGGGGAAAAGGGAAAAACAAAGCACGCGGGGGCTAAGCGGGGCATGCGGGATGTTAACACACACTTGGAGATCTTTTCCGGATTCCGAACACCTTGCGAGGAGACCTGTATCATCATTGGGGCACTTGTTATGTTGTTCGTGATCTGATGCCTTACAATTTTGGGTACGTACAGTATCCCTACCAAGAAGGAAACTCATAAATTAGTCATGGATTTCATCCTCAATCACATAATTTGTAGGTTTGGGGTCCCAACCAAGTTAGTTGCTAATAATGTCATGAGTTTCAAAGAAAAACCATTGGCAACAATGTGTCATGAATATGGCATAACCTTAGCATATGCATTAAATTACAATCCCTAGGAAATGGCCAAGAAAAATCAAGTAATAAGAACTTCCTCAAAATTATCATAAGAACATTAGAAACAAACAAAAGGAAGTGGGGTGAGCATCTCAAGTTTTCATTATGGGTAGACATGGTTACCACTAAGAGATATACTAGTAAGAGCCCTTTTGAATTGGTTTACGGGGTTCAAGCTCTTTTAACCCTCCACTTGTAATTATCTCCTTATCAATTCATGTCGTAGTTAGAAGATTGGGGAGGAGCTGGTCCTTTTGATACTATAATAAACAAAATTATAGAATTGGATGAAGAAAGAGGAAAATCCCATCAAATACCTTTCAAGTTTAGGAAGAAGCTCAAGAAAATATTTGACAAAAAGGTTACTCCAAGAATTTTCATTATGGGGGACTTGGTTCTGTTATGGGATAGCAATCATGAAGACAAGGGAAAACATGGAAAATTTGATGCCCTATGGATAGGACCTTACTCTATCGACATTAGGATTTGAGAGCACACTTTCTTCTTGAAAGACTTGGAGGGACACTTGCTCGAGTTTTTGTCAATGGTAGGAAACTTAAAAACTCCCACAACTGAATCAAACATTCGATATGTTCCTTATATAGTGTAAAATTCTATTCTTACATTATTTCATTTTTATGGTATGATCTACAAGTGATAAGGTTTTGTTATTTTCCATCATCTCAATGACATGTTATGTATCTATTCAAAAGATGATGTGTGTTTATTATCATGAATCAATTTCACAGTGGACTAGGAACTTTTTTTGTACCTTATGAAATGTCATTTTTGGTCCTTGTGGCACCCACAAGGGGTTCCATTCCTCGATCTGGAGCCGATGTTGGCACTCATTTTGAGCCCATATTGGGAACCAAGTTGAGTTTTCTAGAATTTCCCATTACCCTTCAAAACTCGATTTACATGTGTTCGATAAACCCTCGGGGTTCTTGATTTTCAAAATCACTCCTTCCCATGATTTTGAACAAAATGAAAAATGGGCTAGACCATTCCACTCGAGAAGGCCGTGGTGCACTAAGTTGGTTATCCGTGGAGTGTTGAACTTAATGTTACGTGGTTTGTTCCATTCTATGAAAAATAAGAATCTAATCGAGACCCAAGTTAAATTATGGCGTGGTTGGCTATAATTCAAATTGAATTAGTCTCACCAAATAAGGTATGAAATGATACTACGTGGTGATTGTTTGCAAGAAATGGAGGAATGTGGTTATATAGCAAAGCTACGACACACTAGTTCAAAACTCAACAGGTATATAAGAAGGTTTGATCTCTATGGAATTCAAAAGCCATGACACACTAGTTCAAAACTCAACAGGTATATCATAAGGTTAGAACTCCATGGAATTGAAAATCAGTGGGAAACTCATGAATCCATTGAATTTCGTGGAACATGTAAGACAAATAATAGACCCACGATGAAAAGAGAAATGAAAGGAAAAGCTGCAGAACGAGTAAATAGATTATTTTCACAAATAACTTTCCTTGCAGTACCAAGTCATGGAAAATTGATCAAAAGAGAATTACTCTATTGTCCAGAGGTATGTTCATTCATGAAAGAATAGTAATTGAATTAACAAAGAAGATGAAAAGAGCATATATATATACTAGGAACAAAATGGGGATTCTATAGGGGCCCCAACCCTTAAAATTCACATAACTTTTGGTATACATATACAAAAGGGATGCTTTTGTAACTTGATATATTGTCAATTTATGATTACAAAATCCTCCGCAAAGGAGGGGATCTAATCTAACATCTTTTTCATCCTAAATTCAAATTCTTTGCGATCCTGAGCCCCATAAACATATTGTACATCCCCTGCTAAACCTCGAGACACACCTTTGTCTATAAGTTCCTTGATTCTTTCTGCTCGGTCTTCCAAAATCTTGACTAATTCCAATTTTTTCCTATAAAAGGAGACCCATTCAAGGAGGTTATCCAACTTGTGAGGTAATCCTTTGTATCCCAATGAGTAATAGTTTTGGAGGTTGAATATGGCTTGGGTACATCAACTCGACACAAAAGGAATAGGCTCGGGTTCACCAATTCGGTTAGTAGAAACGGCCCTGGATGCACTTGTTGGGCTAATTGAACCCCTTTTGATTTTTTAATTAGAGGTAGTGAAACTTTAGGATCCCTCTTAGAAGAATATTTCATTAGGAATTTTTCAAGATTGGTTAGCCTTTTCTATATTGCAGCTATTTTGTGGGAAATTTAGGATATATCCTCTCAAATCTTGTCATCAGACACTACATGGACATAAAATGTGATCTCTTTCTCAGCTAATTCAATAGTAAAAAATGCAGGGGATATATGAATGGTGTTCTTGTTAATAGCTGGCCTATAGTGGAGCCAAAATTTCTTTAATTGATCAGGAGCTACGTGGTCATCTAGGAGAAGCAAGTGATAAAAAAAAGAAACAAAAGAATAAGGAGTCACCTTAACAAGCATCCACATCAACACTATTTGAATTGTGTGGGATGTGAATGGTCATGTGGGCTCTTCTTGGTCTTCATTCGTGAATAACATCCTAAGAAAAGCTTCATTTTGGCCAGAAAGGTTGAAAATTACGTCCAATGTTTCCAAAGAAAGCTCCTTCCGAAAATTTCCTAATTCCACATCTGCCATTTCTTAAGAAGGATTAACATAAGTTATTTCACAAGAAAATTCACTTATAACACTCAAAGGAAGTTGTAAATTCATGAGAAATTAGCAAGGATTTATATAAGAATGGATCTTGAAAAGGACTATGTGAATTATCATATCGGGATTGAATGCAAGATCAGTTCTAGATATTTGCATAGATTTGATAAGGGGAAAACATATTGATGTCTATAAAAATTATTTATTTTGGCTTGGTTCAAGGTTTTACGCAAGGGAAGCATCAAATTCAAGAGAATATCTATGATTATCCATTTCCCAAAACATATCCTCCAAAATGTAGGTGTCAAATTAGTTAGAATAACGGCATGAAAGAACAAGTGGTTTGTGAATGGGTGCATGAGTGATTGTGACAGAGTAAATAGGACAAAAATAGATTAAGCAACAAAAGAAAAATATCTTACATGCATCCGTGTCGGAAACCACGAATAAAATGAATTTAAGGAATAAAAAAGAATCTTTATAGTTACAAGATATTTTCCAAAAATGGAGTTCATTTTCCGTGCCTTTTGGGATGGTTTGTTGATGTTTTGGGTGAAAAATCAAGGAAAATTTGTAGGCATTTTTTTTTATAAATACAAGGGTTTGTCCTGATATGTAAAGTGGGATTATTTTTTCTATTTTAGAAGTTGAGAGAAGAGATGGTAACTCATATTTCCATTTTCTTTGTAGGGAATACATATGCATTTCAAATTTTCAATCTTTTGTGTCGGGGTGGTTGGTCTGTACAACCATTGAAAAATAGTGAGGGCATGTTATTTATGTCCCCCTGTCAGGAAATTAAAATTTTGAATGGCATATGATTGTCGATGATTCTAGTATTGTGTTATGGGTCTTGTATGTTGGAATTTGATTAATGAGTTATAATTTCTACTGTAATTTTGTGTTTATTGTTTCTATGTGTAATACACTAGATCAGTCCTTGATAGTTACATTTTGGTTATTAAGTCAATATTGTGTTGTGAACACTTACTCTACAATATTGGATCTAATTCTAAAATCCTTACTGTAACCATCTTGTTGAGTGATTTTGGTTATCCTCTAAGTGTATCTTGGGCATGCGAGAATAAGAGCAACAAAAATTCATTAGGATGCTTGCATAATATTTTATGTTGAGTGTTTTAGAGATTGTGTTGAACATTTGCATAATTTGAGCATCAATGGATGCAAATATTTTCTTTTCGAGAAATTTTCACTACCTAATCATATGTTATTTACTTTCAAGAATAAGTTGTCATGATTGTTGTTGATCCTTTATTACAATAATTCTATCACCATTTAATCCCCCTCTTTTAAAAATAAAACCTACTATCAAAATATCATTCACTACTCTATTGTTCCACCTTTAAGCATCACTCAAGATACCTCCTCTAGCCTATTCTCCCATCAAAAGGTGATGTAAGAACAACTAAACTTTGATGTCTATAGTAACATGTGTCTAAAGTATTAAACATATATGAAAATCTTGTGAAAAATATTGAAAGTGAGTGTTGTATTCATGGCCATGTTTATCTCATATTGATCCACCATTTGAAAAATCAAGAGGAACAAAGAGCTGATTATCCCCTCTCCATTCAGGTTACCCAATAGGTTCTCTCACCCTGGTTCAAGGCAGGACCAAAAGTAGTAGGACAAGGCCATCCCCTTTGTACGTGCCTCCCAATCATCCCAAGAGCTTAGCCCCAAAAAGATTTTAGACATCTCATTTATAAATGACATACACCATATAGTCTATCATTCTCCAAGAATTCCCACTCTCTGAATATGCTTCCAAGCCCCAAGAAGGTGTAGAATTGGGAACCAATATATTCATATTTCTTGAGTTGCATGCATGATATTATTTGTCATTTATATGGTATACATATTCATCTCTCATATGAAGTGTAATCTCTCTAACAAATCTTAACAAATTAATTGAGAAATGGTTCATATCTGTTTAACCAAAAGTTTGTAGAGAAAGGAATATTTTTGAGTCATTTTGAGTTTAATGTGACCCTTTTCAATAGTTTATCATTTTTGGCATGTTTGAATGATCACATTAAACAAAGTATGAGAAAATAGTGGAATTTGAATTTGGTGACTCAATTATACCATAATTTTTTTGTCCTTATGTTTCTCTCATGAAAGCCTTCAATTATTACAGATTGTCGAAACTTGGTAGCTATCGGAATACCATCTTCAAAGCTTCATAACCTATGGATTTACTTTCCTCATTATAGTGTTAGAGTTTTGATCATGGAAACTTGGTAACTATCAATGTTATCTCGTTTGGTGAATAATTTACTCTCATTTCATTTATTTTAATAGTGTAGATGGAACATCAACAAGTAGCAACCATTGACGCTATGATTACCATAGGGAATTCATGTTATCATAATAGATATTTTAAACATCATCTTGATTAGTGAATTTAAATATTTTTAAGACTTTCTAATATGGTTGTCATGAATTATCAATATATGGCCCCCATTGGTATCCTACATATCCAAAGGCTTCAATCAAAAGTCTTTATCAATATTTGGCTACTCTTTTCTACATATTGTCAATTATGAACACATGGAGACAATAAATGCTATGAACTATTTCAAAACTTTAAACTTTTGAGTATTGATTCCATGATATCAATAATGAGGAACACCTATCACTAAAATATGGAGATAAAGGTGCATTTCAAGCATTCTACAAAGTCTCGTTGGACCTTAAATTGATGGTTTCAAAGCAACAAAGAAAAAAAGATTTCGAGCTTCATTAAATGAAATAGAGGAAAAATCCATTAAAATAACATAAACCTTTTGAGTTCTCTCCAGTTGACCTTCACACATGATTAACATGACAACATATATGTGAAATCCTCTTTTATAGATAAAAATGACGAATCATTCAAAAGTATTATAAATTATTAGAAAAGGTAATTTTTAATTCCATTCACATGTTGATGCATCACATAGTTTTCTTTGAAGGGAAGATCAAAGAATTTAAAATTTCTCTTTGAAGTTCAAAAATAGTATTAAAAATCATAAAAAAGGGCTCCAATTTCTTACTAAAATGGGGAGTGTTGGCTAGAAAACACACATGAATTAAAATAAAATATTTTTTTTTTCCTTACTGGTACCCAAATGGTTAAAAATTGTGTTGACTTTAATAATGAATTTTCCTATGTAATAGTGCATGCAAAGGGGATTGAATGGGAATGATATATCTTAGATTGGATAATGATGATAGCCATGCTTTTCCCCCAACATTGATACATGCCAAGAGGTTTGATTGGGAATGATATATCCAAAAAAATGATGATGATTTTCTAAAATTTTCAAGAACGAATTTAGGGTATACCTAATTACAAGACAAGGGATTATTGACTATTTGTTTTTTGGATTTTTAAATTTTCTATATGAAGTTGGTTTTTTGCTGTTTTTTTCTATTTACAAAATAAGAGCAATGACCAAGGTTATGCAATCATGTGCCCCAATGAAATTTAAAATATACTAAGATGTTTTCTTTTATAGTTTCTCAAACTAGTTTGAATGTGAGACATATGCCAAAATTATCCATTTTGGGTCGATGGATGGGTGAATGTACGTACCCAAAATTGTAAGGTACTGTACCACCAGAACAGTGCAACAAGAGCCCCAATGATGATACAGGTCTCCTCGCAAGGTGTTCGGGATCCGGAAAAGCCCTCGAAGTATGCGTTAACATCCCGCATGCCCCGCTTAGCCCCCGCGCCCTTTGTTTTCCCCTCTTTTCCCTCTTTCCTCGGCCTCTCGAACCTTGATGTGAAAACCGCCGCCTGCGGCAGGCGGTGGTCTCGTGATCGCCACCTTGTCAGGGCGGCGGTCCTCAGAACCGCCGCCGCCTGCTGCAGCGATGGTCTGTGCGCATTTTCCGAACGCTCTTTTGACGACCCGCGTGAAATATCACGATTAACCACTTTTCTTTGCCGACTTGAGCATGCATTAATGTTTTTGTCCCCAGGCAGTGTTTTTCCTTTGTTTATTGTTTAGGAGTTCAATTTGGTTTTGGTTCTTGGGTGTTTGAATTCCTATAAATGCATGGTTTGTGTACATGCAAATGGTCTGAATTTGGGCTGAGTTTGTGTGAAGAATTTGAGCTGGAGTTTTGGCCACCATTTTTTGTTAGAGTCTTCTGATTTTCAGTGGTTTGGTCTGTCAGCTTGCTTAGGATTGATAGCATAGTTCATTTCTTACTTGGTTAGTATTGCTCAGCTGTTGGTAAGCCACAGACCCATCTTGTGCAGGCAGTGCTGTTGTTCCATCCAATCCGGTTAGAAGCTTGCCTCTGAATTCCTCTTTGCTGTAGATTTATTTTTTTACTGTGACTTAGAGTTCTTAGTTCAATTCATTATATACCTGGTTAGCTTTATTCAGCTGTTGGTAAGCCACATATCCAACTTGTGCAAGCAATGTCTTTATTTTGGAACGGAATAGCTTAGGAAGCCATTAAATTTGTAGGTTTTGCTCTTCATATAGGATAGTTAGAAGTTCTGGTCGCTTCATGTTGCATGACTTGCAGTAAAATCCCGCTAGGAATCGCATAAGCCAAGCTCTGTATTCTTGCGCTATCCCTCTTCTACTCGCATCCTCGATGCATTATGAGCTGTCCTTATCCCAAAATCTACTCCTATCGGTCTAGCATCACATGCTTTTCTGGATCCACGTGAACACGAAAGAGCGAAGAGACCATACTCGAGGGGATGAGATTACATACACACCATCGATTCGCCACTGCTCATTACTGGAATCCGTGTTTTAAATTTCAAAGTTCTAGTCGAATCATATTAAATAGAGTAGTTAATCACTTTATTTCATTTCATTCTATTCTCGATATTGCCGGGAAGGCATGGGGATTGATAGTTTCCGAGAAACTATGATTCACTCCTCACTTCGAGGTAGGATCGAGAATCTTATGATAGATTAGACCTTTTAGAATTCTATCAATTCACACGCAGGCAAATAACTACACTCGGTTATCTTGTCTGTTTTAATTACTGTTTAGTTATTATTTCTAGATACGTTTAAAATAGTTTGCTTCCCTTAAAATTGTTAAATATTTCATAGAAGAATAAAGGTTATATGCAGTTAGATTTACTTCACGTAGTTAGAATTTGTTTCATTACAGTTAGATTGCATTTTGTTTCGTATGACAATCACGGGACCTCAAGAGCCCAGGGAATATATATTTGAGCCAATCGTGCCTCAACCAAACCTCGTCACAACGAATAGTTGACATAGACCAAAATCTCAGGATACAAGTATTCCAAACAACCACAGATTTACAACTGATCAGTTCACAGTTAAGAGGATTAAACATAGAAGACGACCAAGCACATGCGTTTTGGTCAAGTCAGCCAAACTACAGATTACCCTAGAAAAACATCCACATGACTGTAGAAGGGCTCGAAAGAGAACAAACATTCGGGTGTGATCCTTTAGTTCCACAGCCAGACGCTGGAGACACCCTCGTAGATATAGATACCAGCTTAAGAATCTAGGTTGCGAGAACGCCTGTAAGGTATTCTGAGAAGATTGCACAACTGTTGGTTCTAAATATAGAAGCTGAGAAAGCATACGATTATTGGATACTAGGGATTAGAACTTGATCTCGCGTATGACCATAATAGGACCACAACAACCGAGAGTTTATGGTTGTGATCCACAGATCCCACAGCCTAACGAATCCATAAGAGAATTGGATATAGACACTGGTCTACGCACACTAGTATTTCAGTCTACTCCAATTCCACCTATCATCATCCAACAGTTATCCCTACTGGACATAACAGCTAACGAAGCTAGAGAATTCTGGACTAGGCCAGAGAATCGTCCATAGAGTTGACTATATTCACCATATGACCCTATCAGGAGAAATACATGAAACCATCCCGGGTCATTTCCCATGCATTCCACAACCCATAGATCGAATCACGCCAGAGCTCGATATTGATTGGAGCCTTCGAGCGGTCATCCTTGCTGATCGATCTATCACACCGGTCCAGGTTAGAAGGGCCTTCTTTGCCTTAGATTCGCAGATTCCATTAGTGCGTGTCGAAGATATTAGATTGCCTAACTAGTCTATCCGTATACTACCTGTATTCCATCTCCACCGGCTGTCTCGGCACGACCTCGGGAGGTCGGGTACGCGGAAGAGTCACTTGCAGATTCTCACGCTCGCTTTTCGCTTTTAGACGTACGGTGAACTCAAGTAGGACAAAGAAGTCATTCCCACAAGTATAAAGTACTTCTAGGAAACAAGAACTATGTATTATGCAAAAAAAGCTAGTTTTTATCGTGGTACTTATCCAAGGTGTCATAAGCATGGTTTTCATCGTGGAATGCATTTATTTCTCTTTCTCTATTCAAAATTTATTTATTTATTTATTAGAATTTTTATTTTTGGGCATCCTAAAGCACCTCGAGAGAGGTTTCCACTAGAGGATAATGATTTGAGATGCATGAATTCAACAAGCTGTTGTAAATCTAGGGTAATTAGTGCACACAATTCTAGAATTAAAAATTCCTTTATGATCTACAAATGCATTTGGAAGTTTTATATGTCTTAGTTATCCATTATAATTATTAAGGTGCCATTTTTTTAATATAAAAAGGTACCATCAAAGCCCCCTAGAAGATGGTTTTACCAAGGTGGGTAGAGTGACAATATGTTGGATCAAGGATTTATGTTGTGAATGTTTTGTAGGAATATTATGGCAATGGAGGTGTGGAGGGATAATGTGTTGATGAAGGGAAGTGTTAGGGGATAAAGGACTGAAATTTTGACTTACCATTGTAGATATTGAAGCCTTTCATGAAAGGATTTTTTTCACTCTTTTTAATAAGATGCGACACGTTAGGATGAATTTTTGATTGATTTTCTAAGGCTAATAATATATTTGAGAAATGTTCATTTCCCTACGAGATGGGTGGTTGTAATGGGAATATTGATTTCCTCATCCATTGGTGTGTCATAGTTTTTTTAACAATATATTATTATAGTTGTTTTTACGTACTTTGATACTTTTGATTGTGATTTGTATTATTTGGTAGTTCCCTAAAGAGGTTCTCTGTAATGGATGCTGATTTTTGCTTTGTTTATTTTTTGATTCTTGGATTTATTAGGTGTAGGGAAATCCTTTTCCTCCCCAAAATGGACATCTTCATCTAAGTTGATATCGAAGAACTTTATGTTATTCTATGGAGGGGTACCATCAATAACTCCCATGCATTTGGTGATAGTTACATCATTTTAGAAGAAGTTAATAGGTACGTGATATTTTTGTTCCTATTTGATGGGGTTAGGGTATGCATAGTTGAGGTCGATGATTAACATGAAATTTTAATGGAAAATATTGGTGGTGGACATATCCTCATAGAGGCTACAAGTGAAGCTTGTTTCAATGTCAAAAGGGAAGTCTTCATTAATTTAAGTGGTGCCACCGACATCTTCGTATATATCACCAAATGGTTTAAGATCTATATGGTAGTGATCCGGATTTGATTAAATTGGAATGGGTTCATGAATGCCCTTTTAATTGATGCCTATTCCAGCTCATTTTTTTATTTTATGACTTAAAACATCCTATATGGTATGGGATATTTAGGTGATCATAAATAGGGAGAGAAACTATCATCATATGACTAGGAACTAGAGGAGTTGCCAATGTTTTCATCTTTAAGAAAGACTCATTTTACAAAGGCTACAAAAATGTGAAAGTATGACTTCTTTCTCTAGTGTTTGTTAATCCTACCATGGATTTCAGGTGAGAGGGGAAATTTGACAATATGAAAGGTGTTGTGAAGATCATACTTTCCACATCTTTAGTCAATGATATTATATCTAGATTTTAATTGAAGGATATTTGATGAATATGGAATATGATTATGGTTGAAATGGAATGATGAGTATTTGGATTATTTTTTAGGAACTTAATTTAGATGTTTGGGAAGATGTAGGATTAGTGGTAGTTCCCCTCCAATATTTTACAATATTGGAAAGGTTGGGGATCTCTAGGGATTATAAGTTCTTTTGTACTTGAATTTATAACTTGATGCAATAATGGTAGATGGATGGTATGGATTGCATGGTATTTAAAGGAGGACACTATAATGGATATCAAGATCAATGATGTGAAACCTAGTTTGGTGTATGACAATATGGACTTCAATGCCCAAAAAATGTGAGAGGATCGAATCTTACATAAATATGGATAAATCAAATTATGTAAACCTAATAATATAACATAAATAAAACAAAATAAATAATCCACATAATATTTTATTGTGGAAAAACCTCAAAGAGGTAACAAACCCACCAATAACCTAAATTTCCATTAGAGAAACATTATTCACATTTACACGAGTCCAATAACTCTCTTTTCACCTCACTTCTCCTCTCTCACACATTCACCGTCTTCTTGGGCACCACATGACGTATTTAATATAGGGTCATTAGGTGTAAATCCTGATACACCTATTCATTTAATTGATTTTATAAATCAATTAATATATAAACCTTAGTTTATATTTAATAAATAAAAAATATTCATATTTTTATTTATTAACTATAATCTAAATTTTATAGTTATATTATTATTAAATGTAATATTTTTAGGAACATAGTAAGGGTTAATAACCCACTTAAGATTATTGTTCCAACACTCCCCCTTAATATTAAGTGGGGTTATATGCCAACATTACCTGTTTATACAACAATATTTATAATCCTTAAACCATGATGAGAGTTTTAGGCTAGCATATCACTTTTGAAGGATTTATACACCTTCATCATGTTAAATTTACCTTTTTGTACAAAAGGATTTGGAATCCATAAATCAGAAGTGATGATTTAGGCTAAACATGATTTGTGAGACTACATCTCACAATTTCTCATGGAAAATATATAAACACCTTAGGATCCTTTTATAAAGTAAGGACCTCCTTTACAAAATGATTCTTTGTTATTGGACTACAAAATAAACTTAGATAAAGAAGTTTACTTAGATCATAAAAGATCTTTACAATGCTTTTATGGAGAAGAAGTATAGAGGTGAAAAAGAAAACACATGGCTGACCATTAGGAGGTGGCATTTTCATGCACACTCCCCCTCAATGAAAACTTTGAAAGGCCAAACATTGCATGAAACTTGCAGAACTTCACATCACATAATGGCTTCGTGAATATATCTACAACTTGATCTTCATTAGCACAAAACTGGAGATCTATATCACTACAAAGAACCTTTTCTCATATGAAATGCATATGACTTTATATATGATTTTTTATTTGATGTTGAACTGGGTTTTTTGCGAGAGCAATACAACTTTGGCTATCACACAAAAAAGAGTACTTCCTTTAACTTTCAGGTGAATTTATTCCAATAGTCACTTTAGCCACATGGATTCTTTTGATGCTTCCATTGCACTTCTATATTCTGCCTCGGTAGAAGAGATGGAGACTGTTGGTTTCTTCTTGCTACTCTAAGTAATGGAACCTATACCAAACTTGAAAACATATCTATTCGTATATTTTTAATCTATTACATCACCAACATGGTAAAAATCAAAATATCCATATAAAAATATTATCGAAGAAGCATAATGTAAACAAAATTTAATTGTTCTCTTAATAATATTTTTAACTTCCAATGATCCCGATATAGTTCTGCATGAATCTAGAGGAAATACCTCTGCATATGCAATATCGAGGCATAGTTATTGTAAGATAAATCAAGTTATCTATAAGTTTCATATAAGGAGTAGAATTTACTTTCTTGCATGCAAGTTTAGGAGCTAGTTAAAAACTGAATTCAATTGGTTTATAATTGACCACATTAAACCTTTTTCAAGTAACTTAGCAATATATTATGATTGAGAAACAACTATAAACAATTTTTTATCTTGAAATATTGTTTTAACCTATAAATGATATTGATATATTTGAATGAAGATTATCAACATGTAAAACAATAATAAACTGATTATAGTTACTTTTCAAAAATAATTTATAGGGAAAAATAGTGAACACTAGTTTTTCCAATAATTTGTTAATTTTAGAAACTTAATGTTTCTTACTAAGCTCTTCACATCCTTCAAGATAAATAGTTTCACTTGAGATTATATACTATTCCCAATTTTAGTTACAATCAATATTATAAGAAAAATATTGAATATAATCAGTATTGACGTCTATTACGACAATATGGGCATCCCCAAGGTGTCATGTGATGTGCATACAATTTTTTTCTTATTTATCACATATTAAGTTATTCAAACTTAATGTCTAGATAATAAAACCATAATGATATAAGTTGCATTACACTTATACATAATGTAAATGTTGACATTTTGATCACATGAAGTATTGAATATTGGGTAGGGAGTGGGATTCTAAGAATGAAAGCCCTCATCAAAGCGAGGCTAGTGCCCTCGATGCTAAACACAATTTATAACTTTCGTTATTTGAAATGGATGAAAAATTGCTAGTATTCAAGCACTCCCAAGTACTCAACGAGTTTTCCAACTATGTCTTAGACCTTGTTAATTTAAATCCACGAGGATCAAAATCCCATTTACTTTTGGTAAAAGTGTATAGATCATATCCCATAAAATAATCAAAATTACATTGGTCATATGTTTACCTTTAAAGTACTCAATTATTTTTACACTTTATTGACACTTTATGAGTCTATTACGTACAGATTCATAATCAGTATTTTTAGATCACGGCTTCATCACTCATATTTAATAAATTATTTTACATTCTTCATGTGACTTCCTCAAAGTTCCACTACATCCTCAATTTTTCGACTAGATGTAGAAATGTAGTACCCTTAAAGGCCATTACAAGATTTTCCCAATAATCAGTAGAGAACATAACAAAGTAGTAAACTTTTCCTCTTCATCCATTTTCACTTTGACTTGTAACTCACACTATAATAAAAGCATTAAGATGTTCTACCATGGAAGAGCTTATTTACATAGGAAGAGCTTATTTACTAGAGAATTTTTCGATACAAATCCCCTATCTCATCTGGTAGTTTCTTAGCTCAAGGCTTCTCTTGATACATTCAACAAAAATGAATCTAACATAAATATTTGTCTAAGTTTTTATGGATGATGAAGAATGATAGAAATTCTATGTTTAATAGAAATGGATATATAATTACATATATTATTAAGATTTTATTTGTTGCTAATGTGTGTGAAGAAATTGGTTGAATATTCCTATTGACTATAATAAGAACACACTACACTTCTTTCACTTTGAACTGATAAGATTTAAATCACTCACAAGCACACTCTCCTAATGGGAAACAAGAAAGGAATTCATTTAGATTGTTTGTAGTTTGGGACAAACAATTGTAGGATTCTATTGATCTTGTTTTGAATTAATTGGGCAATTACTTCTAGGTTGGAAAGGTGATAAAATATCACTATCCACCAACACAATCACTCCATGCTCCATCTTCCCATATAATTCTTGACAGGATGCTCAACTCTTGAATATTATAGAAGGATCCAAAAATGGAACAATAGAAATGCGAGATACAACTTGTAGAGACACTTTGTAGAAGTAACAACTTGTAGGCGCCATAGAAGTATGCATCATACAATAAAAACTTTCCCTCTACCCTCCATGAATCCAAGTATAACACAAAAATCAAGCATACATGGAAAATAAATCACACATGGAAAACAAGTAAAATTTTCATACATCTTGAATAAAGGAGTTCATGTTACGAGATATTTCTACAATTTTTCTTGGCACTCTTTTCTTCCCACTATTTTTGGTAGCACATTTAACATTTTCCTACCATCGATTAAAAAATGGTGTACCTTGTGGCTTAGGTATATCCCATTCAATAGTGATATTCCCCACAAGCCATTTCCATTTAGAGATAATAATAGTCAACATGATATGCACCCACTAACAAGTTCAAGGAGTTCACTTAGCATCATTTTTGAACCACTCAACAATGATGCATGTGGATTTCATGATATCCTCAAATGATGCACAGGGTTATGAGCAATATACATTTTTCTAATTTATAAATTATATATAATACAAATAATCAATTTATTTTTATTATATATTATTATGCTTTCATTTGTGTTCGATATTCTCTTCACTTATTTGTAGTTATTCATCTTCCTTTAAATTTATGAAAGAACGTTCACTTCCTATTTCTAAATTCCGCATTAGTTTGCTTCCATATTTTACAACATATTAACATTCTAGAAATTTAGAGTGTTGTCCACATGCTATTATTTTACAAAACTATGGCTCTTTTCACCCTCACACTTCCTATTCTATAATGTACTTTCTAGTTCCTTTAAACACTTGTGGTAAGGTCTAGTGTAACTCAAGCTTTGTTATGAGGTTAAATCCCAAGTGATGCAAACACACACACACACACACACACACACACACACACACACACACACACACACACACACACACACACACACACACACACACACACACACACACACACACACACACACATGTATGTGGAAATATCCCCTTGTTGTCACAAGGAAGGTCTCATATTCTCTGGATGTGTGTTTCCTGGGATCTGAACGAAAAATAGGAAATTTTCCTTTACCTTTACTTTGCAACAGTAACACAGTTTGTTTCTTTCTTCATTTTTTTCTATTTTCATTATGGATTTCCCTCTCTCTCATTGTATACTATATACATGTATACGGTGTCACAAATTCATTGGCTATTATTTCACATCCAACGACTTGCCATTAAAGTTTTTAAAGCAAAATACAATGCTTTTGCACTAATATTAACAAAATATTATTTGCCATAATTAAACTTTACCCAATAGATGTTTCCATAAAGACAATTTCTAAGCATCTACTGATGCTTTTTCCTAATTATAATAAAGGATTAGATACCATAATTAAACATTTACCCAATAGATGTTTCCACAAAGAAAATTTATAAACATCTACAATGATGTTACACTAGTTATAATAAAGGATTATATACCATAATTAAATATTTAACCATAGATGTTTCCACAAAAGACAATTTATAAACATCCTTTAGCAATATTTCTCCTCCTTTCAAAGTATGCAACATTATTCATCTCTATTAAAATACAAACATGGATCAATGACAATAACCACTTACATTCATAATCACATGTCTTGCTCTTAAGTCATGAAAATGACCTTTAAAACTTGCACAACTAGAAAATGCAATAATAATGGAAATGAGTATGGCCCGTGGAACCATCATTGAGGTGCAAAACATTATCATCCATAACCTAATCATTAAAGAAAAATGAAGTCTTTATTATTTGGTATGTTTTTCACTTCTTCATATAATGAAGCCACAACAAAAGAAGAGAACCACTAAATTAGCAATGAATGCTAAGATAAGGATTATATGAAAATATTCGAAATAATTAACCAACATACCTTCATTTTACTGATACTCTCACCAAAAAATATATTGGGACTCATCTTAGGCTTATTATAATGTAGGAAAATATCTTAACAACCAAGACTGAGATACTTTCAAGGTAGCTCGTATTTGCAAGTAGGGAACTTGTTATTTACACTTGACTTAGAATTGGAGCAAAGCGTTTTCCTATTAGGACACATGTGAATTGGTCAATACAAATAATTTGTGCAAAAAGTATATTATTAAAGCTCATATACATTCCCATTTATTAATCTGGTTATATTTACTTCCACGCATTGTATATCTTTAATGTACCTCAGCGGCTCAAATAGGTAAACTTTTATGATGACAACTATTTGGTAGATATAATAATATGTGACAGAGAACTAGCAAGAGCTTCATATAAGTAAAGAGTAAATCTACAATACTAGGTGTTTCACAATATATATTTGCTATGTGGATTACAATATTGAAACTTATAATTCTAGGGATGGTGGAAACAAAAAAACTATTCATTTATGCTTGCACACAAATAAAGACTTCCAGTGGGCCCACTCCAAAGAAAAATAGAACCTTTGAACATATATTTTTCTTTAGAGAGAGAGAGATTTGTGAGAAACATGGAGAGGGCTAACCACCTCAACAACCTTTAACCATTTAGAAAATATAATGAATTAAATTTAACTTTGTCAAATTAATTTAACATCAATACCCCGCTCTGGTACTACGTGATAGGATCGAATCTTACATAAATATGGATAAATTAAATTATTTAAACATAAAAAAGTAAAATAAATAAAATAAAGTAAATACTCCACATAATATTTGTTAGGATAATTAATTATGCATTGTATAATTAATTATTTTACGATCGTTATTAATTAATTATTGTTGTAGAATGTTATTTGGTTTTATTAACCATATTTGGCTTATTATATTCACGGGTATAATTGTTATGTTGTTATAACAATTATGTCATTATTCATTTGTGTTTCTTGGATGTATTTTGGAAGCTATTGTGTTTTAGTTTGTTGTTGCATAGTTGCAACTCCGTATTTGTTTGTATCCAGGCTATCCAATATGTATAAATATTGTAGTATGCACTATTGTATTGGACTCTATTGATTAATATAATTCTACATGCTTCCGTCCCTGTTCTACAATTGGTACCAAAGTGAAAATATGAACCTATGAAGTAGAGAAGGTTGGAGAGAGGAAGCAAAAATTTATGGAGAAGATTCTACACTCCAGGAGAGCTTGTGTTGCCTCCAAGGCAACTTCTCAGAACACCCTGCATCCCCACATCCTCTTGACATTCTCCAGGTGTTTGTAAGGAATTTTTTTTTCCTTGGTGCCCCCAACACCAGGAAAAATTTGCTCCCTGGGAGTTAATTTTAAAATAAATCATTTTTCCCCAACAGGGGTTTTGCCTCTAAATCTAGAGGATTGCTTAGCTAAATATTATATTATCGATTTTGCCACATTTGGATGACTCCTTACTATCCCTCATCGACTTCCATTGGTGAGTCAAGATTTTTCTTTAGATAAATATCCATTCAAGAGTGAGATGGTTGTCTGATTTGCATTGGCGGCAGAGTTATGCGTCTTACTAAGGCTAAATCGCCTTCATTTTCCATGTCCAAGAAAAGACATCATTCTTCCATCGAACGCGGAGACCCACAAACCCATATCAACGGTGATCGAGCTCCTCTCCTCTCCATTCACCATTTCCATAGCTCCCATTGAGCTCCTTGTCACCTGCAATAGCCGAACTCCGTACACAAAGACTCCACGTCCAAACAAAATAGTGAGCAACGTCCCTCTACCACAGCCAAACCACAACTTGTAACACAAACAAAGCAATGAATAAAAGGTGGTTTATCAAATAGTAGGTAAAGGAAAATAAAAAAGGGTGAGGAGCTAATAAGGAAAGATCCGTTTTCTTCACGAAGAAAACACTAAACTTCCTCCATGCATGCACGACATGTGGACTCTAACTCAGCCAAGTCACATTTTTAAAAGGTTAGACATTTTTGTTTTTATCTAAATTTCAATTGCTTCATTTTAATACACAAGCACTCATAGAGCCGAGTTGGTTAGTGTGAGCGATTTGGGGATAGAAGGTTTGGAGTTCAAACCCAACCCCCAAAATGATTTTTAAACCGATTTGAATTCAAGCGGAGAACATTTAGAGAAACTGCCCGAGTTTGTAGGAGAACTTAGTGGAAAAAACAACTTAGTTACAACTAAAATAGCTTCTAAATTTTTTAGCGAGAAAAACCGTAATATAGAAGCAAAACATTTTCTCCTAATAGGCTTGTTTTTTTATTCTAAGTAATATTTTCCAAAGGGGGGATAGATAAAAATTGCATTTTCAACTGGTTTTTTGCACTTCTTTGCATTTTGGGTTGTTTTGGGCTCCTAAGGCCACGAGGCCCTGAATTTTTTTTTCTTGCCATTCAATTTTTTCTAAAATTTTGAATGTAATTACATGCTTCAATATATTGTACTAATTTGCATGTTGCAATAGTCAACTACAAATATTGTAACTACTAAGAAATTGGCAAAGAATTATAATCAAAAATAGTAAAAATTGGTTCTAAAACACTCACGAGATCCTAGATCTCATTCGCAGTGTTCGGTATATACAATGCCTTTGGGAAGCGCTTACGGGTAAAGCCATCACGACTACTACTACACTTAACACCTAATATAGCTACAACAACGTCATCTAGGCATTGACCCTTTAAATCGATGGGGAGTAATAAGGTCACAATGCATACATTATGAGCCATCCCATCATCTGTGAATGATTGCATGACATAAATCTAGACTGAGAAATTATCCAAGTATATTGAGAAATTACGCGCATGTTTGAGGATATTTCTTTGAGATGGTGTCAAGAATCACATAGAACCCTTTCAATATTGTCTTGGTACCATGTATCAAATTCTTTCACATATGTTAATGCCTCTTTCATGTATCGTCGGGTATATAGAAAGGGCAAGCTTCTTCCACATACTAGTCGGGGTATATTGGAAGGGCACATATATAGAAAGGTTTGGTATATCGGACTAACGGTATATAGATTGGGAGACCTTATACCTAGAGTGATAAGATCCTAACCCTGTCAGTGATTTCTGCAATATGGGCACCAATGCCCCCAAATTCTTTCTTCCAGATTCACAACTACTTAGAGGAAACAACTATGCTACCTGGAAGACAAAAATCAAGACACAACTTTAGTTTGAAGAGATCGCCTATTGTTATTGGTACTCTAGCCGGATCAACGACTGATACAACACAATAATGAAAGTTTGATAAAGTAGATAAGAAGGCCAAACTCACCATCTTGTTTGGAGTGTCTAACGATGTGTAAACCCACATTCGAGATGCCAAAACAGCCAAAGAAGCGTGGGATAAGTTAGGCACAATATATGAGGCAAAAAACAAGAATGTCATACTTAATTTATAGAGTCGAGTTAGATACACATCAAGTTCAAGCGAGAATGAGAAAATTGAAGCTTTCTTAAGAAGAGTTACAAAATTGAGGGCTTCACTTCTAGCCCTGGGAGAAGCGGTCACATATGGTGCTCTCATTCCCATTGTTCGAGAGCACTCCCCTCTTCTTCGCACATTTTTTTAACAACACTAAATGTGTCGATCTGATAATAGTTAGTTTTGACAAGTTGGTAAACCTACTTTTTCAACAATAGGAAGCCATGTATAACAAGGATGATGAAGAGGAGCATGCATTATCTTCTCATCAAAAATAGAAAGGAAAAGTTAATGGAAAACATAATTCTTATCAAAATTCCTAACATCGAATCAATATCAATATCAACATCAAGGGCACAAACAACAAAAGAAGCAATGTCCAATCTGTAAAAGAGGACATGAGTTGAAATATTGTTGGTATAATAAATACAAGAAAGTTTCATCAAGCACTCTGGACCTCAACACCAAAAATATCACAAGAGACATATGAACTACAATAAAGGGCAGAAAAAGGGGAACTAGAAAAGAAGACCCCATCATCAAGGAAATATTGTTGAAAAAGAAGAACATTCAAATAATGAAGACTTCTTATACACTTTGCTCGATCAAGTAAACCTTTCAAATCATCTAGTGATGTCTAGTATGTTGATTCAGAGCCACTTGAAACATGACTTGCCATAGATTCTTGTTTACTTCAATTAGGGACACACCTTCGAAAAACCATGTTTCTTTGGGAGATGATTATGCATATACGATTCAAGGACTTGGAACATTTCTCTACCCTTGGTTCATGCAATGCGCATACTATCAAATGTCGTATATATCCTGGGTTGACAAAGAATCTACTTTCATTTAGTCAACTCCTAGATCACAACTTAAAAATTGACTTTGATAGTCATTCCAAAAAGAAAATGTGTTTGATTCAAGACAAATCACGAGGCTCGAAAATAGTTGCAAAAGCCTCTAATGTGGGACACATGTTCCAGCTTGATTTTATCCACAAAGATGATCAGGCACTTGTGGCTAAGAACTCTACCTCAACATAGTTGTGGCATCAAAGACTTGGTCATGTTAGTTTCAAGTATCTCGAGACACTTCACCATGTAATATGGTACATGGGCTACCATCTCTTCAGAAGGATACAGACAAGTGTCCTCACTACCTAGTAGGAAAACAACATAGAGCCTCATTCTAGAAAATTAGATACCAAGATCATGGTAAGCTTGATCTGGCTCATAACGATCTTTGTGGTTTGATGCAACCAATTCATTCTATATTTCAGTACTTTATGCTATGTGTTGATGACTATTTAAGAAAAATGTGGATTTTTTCTCTTCGCAAGAAAAGTGTAGATTTTGAAACCTCAAGAAGTTCAAAGTAGCTGTTGAGAATGAAACTAGTTATCCCATCGAAACTCTCTGTTCATATCGAGGGGAAATTCACCAATGTGAGTTCAAATACTACCTACAAACTCATGAGATTCATCGACAAATTCCTCTTCGACACACTCTGCAGTAGAATGGTGTTGTTGAGAAATAAGTTGTACTATCATGGAAATGGTGTGATGCATGATTGATGACTTTGGACTTGTAAAGACAACGAAAGTGTATTATTTGAACGAGTTCCCACAGTTGCTCTTGACGGAGTAACACCACAAGAAACATGGTCAAAGTGGAAACCATCTATTGCACACCTTAGATTATTCGGGTGCAAAGAAAGTATGCACATACCCAAGCAGAATAGAAATAAATTGGACATGAAGTCACATAAACTCATCTTCATTGGGTACAATGAAGAGACTCTTGGGTACATATTGATGGATCCAAAGACTAGAAAAGTCTACACCAGTAGAGATGTTGATTTTTTTTAGAAGAAAGAAGCAGAGTCTCCTCTTCTAGACTCACCTGATGTAGATTCTTCACCAGTTGTTAAAACTGAAGTTGATATTCCCACAGATGATGAAAGTGATGATGGTGATGATCTAATAGAACCACGACCCACGTGAAGCTCAGTTCATTCGGCGTATGCCCAAGTGGTGTACTAGCATGTTACGAGATGTAAGAATGGATGCTCCACCGGATACATCCACCCCTGGACCACAGACTCATAGTAAAGCAAGAGAAGAAGTTAAATTTTCTTTGATGAGTAGATTTATCGAGCCTAATGAGCCCTCTACAGTCCATGAACCCCTACGGTCAAAATCTTTGAAAGATGCCATGGACTCGAAAATTAGTTAGTAATGAAAAATAACATTTGGCGACTTGTCGATCTTCCACCAGGAAGAAACCCATTGGATGCATATGCATATTCAAAACGAAGTACAAAGTAGATGAGATGGTGGAAAAGTATAAAGCAAGACTTGTAGCAAAGATTTATACACAAAAATAAGGCATTGACTATGAGGACATACTTTATCCCACAGCTAAGATCAAAACGATCAGGATGATCTTTGCTCTAGTTGCACGATTTGGTTGGAAAGTCCATCAGATGGACATAAAAATTTCCTTCCTGAGTGGAGATTTACAAGAAGAACTCTACATGATTCAACCTGAGGGATATGTAGTACCTGGTCATGAAGCAAAGGTATGCAGACTCAGGAAATATCTTTATGGCCTCAAATAGGTACCCCAGGCATAGTACATCAAAATTGATGGGCATCTCGTATAACATGGATTTGTTAGAAATCGATACGATCCTAATCTTTACCTTAAAAAGAAAGAGGGGAGATTTTGATTGTCGTTGTCTATGTCAACGATCTATTCATCACTAGAAATTCAGTGAGGATGATCGATGCAACGAAGAAATATCTTAATCAATCGTTCAACATGATAGATCTCGGGCTAATGCACTATTGTATTGGATTGGAAGTATGGCAGAAAGAGAATCACATATTTTTTTCTTAGATCAATTATACCATGACAATGCTCAAGAAATTTAGGATGATGGATTACACACCGATTTACACAACTCGGAAAATAGATTGCAGTTATCTCATTCAAATCCATCTCCTGAGATAAATTCCACTCTCAATCGGAGTTTATTGGGAGTCTCATTTACCCGACATACACTAGACCAAATATTACCTTTGCGAGAAAGATATCTGTCTAGGTTCATGTAGGAACCCAAATTTTGTCATTGGAAAGAAGCAAGGTGCATCTTGAGATATCTCAAAGGACCGATTAATCTTGGTTTATAATACAAGAAGAGCGATAACTTATTCTTGTCGGGATATTTGGATTTAGATCATACGAGGCAATATTGATGACAAAAATCCACTTCAGTTTGTATTTTTATGGGATCTAGACCAATATCATGGGAAGCGAAAAAACAACACTTTGTTTCTCGTTCTTCCATAGAAGCTTGAGTATCGTTCATTGGAGAAGATGTCACGTGAAGTGATTAGGCTATGTCACATACTTGAAGGACTTGGAATATCCATAGGACAAACTTCCACCATGTATGTTGACAATGAAGGTGTTCTCAAACTTTTTCACAATCCAGTTTTTCATGAAAGAACAAAACACATTGAGGTATATGTTCATTTCATACGTGAGCATGTGTTGAAGCACAATATACAACTTCAGTTCTTTCCAACAGCTAAACAAAGAGTAGATATCTTCACGAAGTCACTTGCATGTGACAAGTTTGAGTTGTTCAGATATTTCCTCTCCTCATCCCTTGAGACAATGCAAAATTAAGGGAGGAATGCGAGGATAATCAATTATTCATTGCATAATTAATTTTTTTCATATAATGCTATATGGTTTTATTAACCATATTTGGCTTATTATATTCACGGGTATAATCTTTGTGTTGTTATAACAATTATGTCATTATTCATTTGTGCTTCCCGGATGTATTTTGGAAGCTACCGTGTTTTAGTTTGTTGTTGCATAGTTGCAACTCCATATCTGTTTGTATCTAGGCTATCCAATATCTATAAATATTGTATCATGCACTATTGTATTTGATTATGTTGATTAATATAATTCTACTGAGCTTCCATCCATGTTCTACAATATTTTACCTTATAAAAACCTCAAAGAGGTAGAAATCCCACCAAAAACATAGCTTTCCATTAGAGAAACATTAGTCACATTTACTGATCCGGAACTATATTTTCCACCTCACTTCTCCTCTCTCACACATTCACATTTTTCCTCGCTGTGTTCCCTATTTAATTTAGGGTTATCGTGTGTGACTCCCAATACACCTATTCACTTAATTGATTTTATAAATCAATTAATACATAAACCTTAGTTTATTTTTAAAAAATTAAAATATATTCAAATTTTTATTTATTAAATATAATATAAAGTTTATATTTATATTATTATTAAATATAATATTTATAGTAACCCACTTGAGATTATTATTCCAACAAAAATATCTATCAATGTTGTCATAGGACTTGATGGTTATTATTTTTTATTTCAGTTCTACTTTTGGATGTCTTAAATGTTTAAAATTTTTGAGAGTGTAGATATTTATACATGATATATTTTCTACAAGTCTTGTTTTAATTTGTGGTGGGTAACGATGAATTCGATGTATAGTGGGAGGTTATGAAATGGATTTGCATTTGGAAACACACGTTAGCAAAAGGTAATTTTTTGATCTGTGGACATATGCATAACTAAAACTTGGTATTGCGTGGGTTCAATTTTATTTGGGAACCTTGGCCTTTGAAGGAATTTATATAGGATATCCTTATGAATCATTTATGTTTCAAGAATTTCCAAGATGGATAGTTGGTCGGAATTTATTTCAATTTGTTTAAGGGGATTATACTAGTAATCAAGAGTAGGCGGAGGAGACCTTTAAATAGTTATTTTAGTATGCCAAATAGTGATGACATAATATGAGGTATTGATATTTATGGTTCTCATATGATGTTTAATGGGGTGGATGTATCCAATGATGGTGTCATAATGATTGTAAGATTTATTATTGACGTGAATAGATTTTTGGCTTAAGACAATCGACTTTGATCTTATTTTTGATTAGTTTGGTCATGTTTGAGAAAAGGATTTTAGTTTATTTCTGTCAGGCCCCATTCTACACAAGATCAAAAACATCTAAAGGGTAGTAATAATAATGCTAATAATTTTTTAAAGTATATGCCAGAGTGAGTAAAACTAGCACCTTACGATAACTAACTTCATAATGTGACTAAGTCACAAATATAGAGAAGCGACACTAAACCACTTAAATGTTAAAGTCAAGGTGAGGTATTATCATAATTTTTGTTGTTGCGACCAAGTCAAATTTATGGCATTAATAAATGTAGAGTTAGCATAATGCCATTTATGTAATTTTAGAACAAAAGCAATTTTAAAATTTCGGTGATGATTTAATCATGACAAATTATTTTAACTACATTATAAAATCAAGAATTGTGATTAAAATCATCACTTGAGATGGATTATAATATTTAATTAATCACAACAATATATAATCATTTTTAAAATTATAAGGTGGTTACGGGAAGCCCATCAATGGCTAAAACAATCATGGGTCCAATTTAGTTCCGTAAATGAACCCATGCCTTTAAAAAGATTATTATCACAAGTTAAAAAGAGATTCCAATTAATTAAATTCAAAAGCAAGGAAAACCTTATAACAGCTTAAGTTAAAATTATATTAAATGTGAGCTCTTAGATTTGAAAATATCTCCAGGCATAAGATGGAAAAAGCTAAAATTTCATAAAGTTAATCATAAAACCTAAAATTGTTTATTCTTTTCTCCCTCTCACAATTCAGTTTGCAAGTTTATTTAGTTTTGTTTTCGGGTTCCATGTTAAATGATGAAGCTCACATGGATTTCAAGAAAAATATTGAGAATGGTTTCTCTTCATTTGTGTTCTCATTTTATTTTAATACCTATCGGGGTTTGACCATATATATATTTTTGGATTAGAAATCCATTTCTTCTCCTTTGTTTATTATAACAGGATCTTCCAGTTTCTTAATTCATTTTGGTAATGGCTCTTCCACATATCAGATTTTTGAATGGTTATTTTACTTGGATAAAGTTTTCAATCCATATTCATGATTCAAATACTCACACACACACACTTGTATATATATACATATATATTTAATTGTTTTTATTAAATCAAACTTGGGCCATAATAGTGATAGGTTCAAATGGGTGGCCGATTTTTTAAAAAGCCTTAGGGAATGTTTTGAATGGGAAAGGCCAAATACCATGGGCCAAGCCCGTTTTTGGGGGAAGGCCACAAAAAATTTGTTCTGTTGGGTTTAGGGGGAGGTGGGATGTGGCATATGCCATAAGCTGCGGCTGTGTCATATGCCACAACCAATGGATGGTGAGAGGGAGTGGGGGTTGGGTTGAGAAAATCTTCCCAACCATCCCACTCCCAAACATATTTTTATTTTATTTTAAAACAAGACCATTGTTTCTTGATAACTTGATTAATTTAACAATAGTTTTATTTTAGAAAGTGAAGATTTTTTTCTAAAGTTCTAACTTTTTTCTTAGTAAATTTTTGATGAGAAGAGAAAAACAAGCTGAATAAGTAGATATAAAACAATGTGTGTGTGTGTGTGTGTGTGTGTGTGTGTGTGTGTGTGTGTGTGTGTGTGTGTGTGTGTGTGTGTGTGTGTGTGTGTGTGTGTGTGTGTGTGTGTGTGTGTGTAAAAATGCCGGTGATAGTATAAGCAAGAAAAACCAATAAGTTTAACACTATAAAAATTCAAGAACAATAATGAAAGCATGTTCCATAAGAAATTAATTAAGACATTTACGTAAGTTAAATATGAATAATCTTAGACATGATTTTACACTACCAAGTTAGAAAATTGAAGTATTACGAGCTAGTGTGTAACAACAACATTATTCAAATTGAATCAACAAAGTGTAACTTGAACATAATTATTTTCATCTTCTAATCTTGATCATTGCAACAACAAATATTATGAGATTGAAAAACAAGTATGCAAGACATTTCTTAATTCCTTTGAAGGGAATTTTCAAATTTTAGTTATGAGAAAAGGAGAGATAATTTCATTCCAAATTTACCGTAAACATTCTAAATTTACTTTATCCCTTAAACTGATTTATTTCATTTTCAAAAGTAAGGTTTAAAGAGGGAAACACAGATTATAACAATAACTCATAACCTTTGAAATCAAGGTGAAAACCCATTTTATAACAACAAATAGAATGCACGTTTTAAAAATCCAAAAAAATCCTTTCACGAGTTTTTCAAAACACCATTTCAATAATACAACAGTTCATATTTGGAGGTCTAATTCATACATTTTTATTTAAAATGATAAGAATTAAAAACAACTTAAAATTAAAGTTACAATCCCTCCACTAAAGTGGAGACAAAATGGAATTTTTTTCCAAATGCAAACATCTTTCCAACAACAAGAAAAGTTGTAATCTGCTCCCAAAACAACTCCACTCCAAGCTCTGAACAAAATAAGAAAAAATCCAAAAAAACCATAGAAATAATCTTGGTTGACCACCCAACCAAATGGCATCATTACATGCCTCCAAGGAAACCAAGAAAGCATGTTAGTCTCCCTTGAATCCCATAGGAAAAGGATAAAACATAGCTCCAACTAGCAAAGAAGGTGAAAGGATTTGTTCACATTAAAACAAGGTTTTAAAAATTACATTTAAAGCCAAAATACACCAAAGAAAACTAGCAAAGAGAAGCACAAATATTCATTCATGGGAAGAGGGGATGGAAGAATCCCAAATTTAAGATAACAAAAACCTCCAAATTAAGCACCAATTATCTCCTTATATCTCCATTCAAATTTAAACCCTTATCACTCCATTATACTCCCCTTATCACTCTATTCCCCTCTACATGAAGGCTTTTCAAACTCCAAGTTTTCTTAAATGGAGATATGGGTTTAATTTCCAAACCAAATGGAAATCAACCCCTACCTACAAATGAAATGTAGTAGGATAAATCAAGATTCTTTCAAGCTTGACCAACACGCATTGAAAGTGAATAAGGAATGGATTCATCCCTCTTCCCAAACAAGCTCCAAAATCCACACCCCTCAAGGGTGGATGGAGTAAATTAAAACAATATTTAAACATTCAAAATTTCCATTTATTAAAATAAAAATTTTCACATGGGGTAAGTGTATGGAAATGGGGGACCAAAAGGGGTCCAAAAGTGGACACATTTTTCCTGAAATCAACAAAACCTAAACTTCATCTAATAATTTGGCATGCATATGCTCAAAATTTGACAAAGTGATAAGAATGAGTATCGTAGATCTTGGAATATAGTCTCTAAACTACTAATTTTTTTCGAAAATGGTGGATATTAAGAGGGTCAAATGTGGTGTACACACAAATTATGTCTATTTTTGTTTCAAAAAAATAAGAACCTATTGTATGTGCAACCCCATATTTTTTGAGTTCTATAATTTATTTTGAAATCCTTTTAGTAAAAAGTTAGATAAAACCATGTATGTCCTACTAATTTTTCATAATTTTTTTGATGAATATGTAATTTTTAAATTAATTTTCAAAGCGCACACATCTCGAAAACAAACTATTTGTGTGTACACCCCGGTAACTTTGAGAAAACAAAGTCATATTTTTTCTTTTTTTTGAGTGCATGTAGAATAGATTTTAGAAGAGCCATTTTAAAAAAAAATTGGATGAAAAAATCATAAATTGTGTACAAAAATGTATGCATGCATTTTGACAAGAAAAGAGGGCACTAGTAAAATAAATTAAGAATGAAAGCCTTAAACTAATAGGATTTTTGAAAAAAGTATATCGTCACCAAGGTAAAACTGAGCTTGATGTCGTAGTATAAGTTATTTTAGAATATTATGTTATAACATATGATATATCGGTGTGTACACATGAGAGTTTGATGTTTTTGTAAAACATAGATTTATTCTCAGATTACACAATCCAAACCTTAGGTTTGGATATCCAAAGAAAATCCAAGCCTATGGTCTAGTAATTTCAAATCCGAGATAAGATGAAATGCACTCATGTTATAATGCACTTGTGTTCCTATTTTCTATGTGGTATATGTGGTTGTGGGAGGGATATATTTACTAAAATAAATGGTTTAAGTATAAGTTTTTCATTTATTAATATTTATACTTTATTATTTTATAATAATAAATAATAAAGTATAAAGATTAATAAATGAAAAACTTATACTTTAAATTTATTTTAGTAAATATAAGAAATTAGGGTCACTCTACACCTTATGGAACTAGTCTCACAGCTCCATCAGTCACAATTTAGAAGATGGTTTTTCATATTCTAATTTTGTCAGTACATAGGTATTTTTCAGGATTTCAACATTTATTCTAAAGCTTTTAGGGTTTAAATTCTACAATCGATGTCTATTTTGGGAAAGAATATAGTCATTGTTTAGGTTTTGGGCCTTTTAGATTGTTTACTGACATTTGTAGGAGTGTTAGATGTGTCAAAACTATATTTTATAAACCTCACAACTCCCAAAAGTAGCAACAATTTCTTGAATATATGGACTCATGCAATTTTTATGATTGCACCCATTTTCCTCACGATGTTTTAGATCTACGAGAGACCTCGAGATGACCATTCCCTTGATTATTTGAATTCATAAAAAATTACATATTTATTTTGATTTATTACAACACATAATAAATCAAAACAAATATGTAAGTTTTTATGAATTCAAATAATCAAGGGAATGGTCATCTTGAGGTCTATAAAGGATTTAAAACATCACGAGGAAAATGGGTGCAATCATAAAAATCATGAGTTCAATGAAAAGATCCGAAACATTATGGGCTTCATCAATATTCAAATCATGAAAGGAATGGTCATCAAGAGTATGATAAGAGAATATCACCACGAGTGATGGTGGAAATCATCTCGAGCTCACAAAAATGCATATTTTATGAGACTGCTTTCTAAACCCTTAATCAATGTTTGGTAATGAACACACATCTTACAAGTCATGGAGGTGAAATTTGTAGTGTTTCAGTACAATGTGGAGGTCAAGAACATGGAATTCATTCTCAGACATTCCTCTAAGTTTCATTCAGGGATCAATCCTTCTATCAAGAGGAGGAAACCTATCTCCATGATGATTAATCAAGAAAGAGGGTATGCAAACATAATAAACATGTTTCCACTCGGGTGACATCTTGGTAAAGGGGGTGAATTATGAGATTTAGAAGATACCGGCATGTTCAAATATGAAAAGTGAGGCTCAATGAGTGAATTGATGATCATCATATCCCGAATCTACCATTGTGTCTAAATATCTTTGAGAAACAAATAAAAATTATCTAGTCGGGCATCCAAGATCATCATGTGTGAACGATCAAGAAGTCACCTATTCTCCCGAGAGGGATACGAGAAATAAATGTATGAGCATCCTAAATATGACTCCATTCAAGGATGATTTTGAAGAATGGATGGATAAGAGGATGATCTTCATATGGATCTGATGCCATGGTGAATTGAATAACCCAAAAATGTAAAACTTAAACCATGAAAACCAAGCCACGGTGTGAAATCTTGCTCCCAAATCTTCTTGAATCCCTCTGCGGGCTTACCTACTTCCAATGTCATGATCACCTTGTCCTTAAAGGTAATCCTAATGCATTGGGTGAACATGTATAAGTTTCAAAAAAGGTATAAAAAGGTCCATTCTTATATTCATTGATGTTCAAAAAAGACTAATTTGTTGGCAAGCCTAAAAGGCAAATTTCGAGTCATTTCAGAGCATGTGTGCATCCTTCGGGAGGGTTATGAAAAGGTCTTAAGTATTTAAAGGTTGTATTTGAAATACTTGAAGGTTTTTAAAGTTGTTTAGGAATATTTAGGAAACTTTTGATTATTCAGGGATAGTCTGTTCAACAACGATATTTCAGGTGTAAGGAATGAGTAGTCAAATTGTGAACATTGACTTCTCCATCTGATTCTGGGAGCTCCGTAAATATTTAGGAGGAAAACAAGTAGGCCCTGAAATATTTAATAATCCTTTACATTTTGGGAGCATCCATTTTGATCCAAGGCCACCGAAGGTGATGCTAGCAATCATCTCATACTCTCAATCAATACATACCTCTCAAGAGTGTTTCTAAACACTTAATTAGTGCTTGTAATGAGATCAATACATTGTATGCAGGTCGAGAACATGTGATTAGCCTTAAAATTCTAATTACATGTGGATAAAATTGATCAAAAGGGTGTTCTCTGTAATGATATAAGATTCTTCTCTACAATTTGTGACTCAAGAAGACTCCTAAGTTCAATAACCCAATTCTAGGTAGATTTATCTTCTAGGAATCCTTATCAATCGAGATATTAATATTTTCTTGTTGAAACCCCAAAATATATTTTTCTATAGCACGATACGGAGAAAATTAAGATTTATTATCATACACACCCTTCTTGAATCATTTACATATTGAATAACCTTTAAGAGGATTAAATTCAATTTTCTTATTTTATAATCCGAGATCTTTGGACACCTAATATGCTCCCATGATTAATATTTAGGTTATTAAAACCTTGAGATTTAACAAAATAGAGTCAAGGTTGGAAGAAAATGCTAGATTTCATGAACTATTAATATCCTAAAGGTGTGAAGGAAAAAGACATGTATGAATATCCTAAAGTTGATTCCATCCGGAGAATTATTGAGCCGGAGGGGTAAGAGGATGATCTTCATATAGAGCATCATGTATGTAAGAATGATAAATCATATGAGTTTCACTTGATGTAACTGACTTGGTAGTATCATTCAAACCTTATAGTGTGATCACACTTCAAAGGAGGAAGGACATTACAACCACCTCATTTTAGTCTAACAGGTGGCCACATGACAAGAATCTCATTCAATGATAAATCCTTCCATCTACATGGTGAATACCTATTTCAATAAGTGATAGATAATAAAAAAATTAGCATCATAGAGTTGATTTGTGATAACTAGGGTTAATTATGGAGGCCTTGAAAAGTAAGAGAGTGATCCTCACTCTTTCCTTGTAATTAGAAGAGAACATCATGTTCCCATCACAATGTAGATCTCATAACAGTGTTTCTAAACACTTAAGTCATCACTTGAGGTTTTAGAAACATGCTTTCAACTCATGGTAACTCATTTTTACCACTTTTTCATGTTAGAAGTTTCATCACTCAAAAACACAACCTAGGGTGTTAGGAAGGTGTTTTCAACTCACAAAATTTGGCCCCGTCCTCATGAGATCCTCACCCATGGTAAAAATAGTCTATTTATGATAGTACCCATTCTGAGAGGTACTTATCAACATTTACAAATATTCACCTATCACCATGTGGTGACCATCTCTCTAGATCTTATAAATTTAGGGCCATTTTTGTCTAGAATTGAAAGGGGCAACTGTACTATTTTTAAATTCTTCATGAAACCTTCAAGTCTTAGAGAAAAATAGATGTTACCATCATGTATAGGATTTAGATATCTTTCAATTTCCTATCTATTTTCCTCCTAACTCCTTAAAAATCTCCAAAAATCATCCGGAGAAGTCAAATTTCGCCATTCATGTTTGTTCCTTGCACCTAGAAAAAACATTGTTGATCAGATTTTCCTTAAATGAGAAAATCTTTCTTGAATCTTCCTAAATTTCCTTCCAAACTTCTAAAAGGCCCCAAAACCTAAAAAATGAATGTATTCTTTCCCAAAATAGACATCAATTGTAGAATTTAAACCCTAAAATCTTTAAGCTTAATGTTGAAATCCTAAAAAAATACCTATATACTAACTAGGTTAGAATATGAAAAACCATCTTTTAAATTGTGACTTGTGGAGCTATGGCACTAGTTCCATAAGGTGCAAAGTGACCCTAATTTCTTATATTTACTAAAATAAATTTAAAGTATAAGTTTGAATATACTTAAACAAATTATTTTAGTAAATATATCCCTCCCACTATTTCCCACCTTTGTGTCTAGTTTTCATTGATGTGTTTGTGTTGTCCCAGTGTCTCTTTGTCATGGAAATTGTGTGTCCTGGGATTCATAATGTGTTGGTGTACTTGTTAGTCCATGCTAAGCCAAATTGATGTACTTTAAGTGCATGGGAGTCAAGTGGGAATCTGTGGTGAAAAGTGAGGAAGTGAAATTATTGGAGCATGTGTATACTAGGTAAATGAACTCATCTTGAGACTCAAGAAGTCAAGAAACAGTCTTGGAGAAAAATGCTACATCTAGCCAAAACTGCTCTTTGGGAACTCATTTGTTCTGGCATGCAAATGAGATAGGTCAGAAAATTTTAGAGCTATTAATTTCAAAATAATCATGGGGAATGATGAGGGAAGATTTCCTAGTGCTTCATGAAAATTTTTAGGTCCTTAAGAGGTCATTTGAGCAAGTTATCTGAGGTTTCGCAAAACATGTCTATTGAAAAGCTCATTTTGAGTGCTTGGCTTCTTAGCAATCATGAAAAAATATAGAGACTCCTTCAGATAAATCATAGAAGGAATTTTTGGAGTAAATTTGTCTAGAAATCATGTGCAAAAAGTTTCAAGTCAATTGGAGGTGTCATTGAAAAGATATGAGCATTTTTGTGAAGCAGTTGTGTGCTCTCCTGGACTGTGTTTTGAGCTAAGAGGAGTAAAAAGGTTTGCTTGGTCTCCAATGCCTTATTTGATCATTTTTAAAGCTTTAAGGAGTGTATTAATGATGATACCAAGTTTTTTTAGTAGTTTACATGGTTTTCACTTAAAGTTCTAGCTACAAGATTAAATCCTTCATATAGTCCTGGAAAGCAGTCAAGGAATCATGTTTCAATTCTTATGAAATCATTGTTCTAGGTTGGTTCTCTCAATTCCAATGCTCCAAATAATATTTTTCTTGATGTATAGTGATAAGAGAAGCTCTATTCTTTAATGGTGTAAACTTGTGAAGCATAAAAAAGTGTTAGTCCATCAACCTTGGCTAGGACAAAGAGCTTTGTACACTAGTTCTCGTGGCAATAATGGAAAAATCATGAAAATTTTGATTCAATGAGGCATACTTGAATTTAAAGTGGAAAAAATAGTTTTGAATAACATTCAATTGCATTAAAGTCACTTTGTCAATACATAACAGGGGGATAATTATGGTTGAAATGTTTTTAAAAGTAAGAACCTCTATTTTTGCTAGTCAAAATCATTGAAGACCTTCATCATTGAATGCATATGGATTAGTTTACATTAAATTCATGTTTGTAGAAGGTGTGTATCTCCCTCATGAAGCTAAAGGAACTTGATTTTTTTTTTCATTGATCAATGTGCAAGAAATAAAAATTTCTTCCCTCTCGGGCTTCTCTGTAGACCTAGGGTTTTCTCGAAATATTTTTACCTCATTATTCAAATTGCATCAACCAAATTTATCCAAATTTTAACAGAATATCTATGGGATCAATATGACTAGGTTGAAAAAATAATTTTATCATTTGGTGGAGTATTTGTGGAGATTTATTTAGCATAAGTTTTGGAGTTCGACGAAAATCACAATTTTCACGAGTTGAATGAAAGTTTGTGCTTTTTATTGCAATTTGAAGGAAGTGTTTGTTTAAATCAAGTTAAAATGATTGAGAAATGGTTTGGGAACTTATTTAATCACATTTCTATGCATCCATAAGGGTTAATTTGCTTAGATCCTATAGAAATGATTGAAGATTCAAACACGAGTTATTGATTTGCTCTTGTCAAGTCATGTGGAAATGTTATTTGAATAAACTATGCTAAATGATGTTAAACTATCAAGTTATCTAGTTTCTCTTTTCATCACTCCCTCAGCAAATCACTTGAGACTTTAAGTAGTGCACTTTAATGCATCAACAAAATTTCTCTTACTCATAAAGTAGGTGAAACTGATAAGATACGGGGTTTCATATGGAGACAAGAACAAGGCTTCATTGCTTTGACTGCAATATAGTGCATGTATAATTTTGACTATAATTTAGTCCATGTTTAAAGGGCAATATCAACAAGTCTTTAACCCTCAAATTTCATCAACAACCTTACACATCGAATGGAATAGTGAAAGTTCTCTTGTGGACTATTACATGTTATTGTCTCTTCAATTCAAAGAGAATGTCAAAAGATTCAATTGATTACTTAGTTCATTCAAAAGGTTGAAGTTACTAATTTGGAGTTTGAAACAGAACAAGAAAATTTAAAAGACATGAGTTACTAAGTATGCCTTAAGGTTTAAAGATAAGGTGAAAATCCTCTTGCATATGAAGACATCAAAGTAATGATGATTCTTGAAAAGGAGGGTAGTTTGTGTGAGTCATTTTTGATGGAAAATATCAAAGCTGGAAAAGTGTAGATAGGGTATATGATATGTGGTTTTTTTAGAGAAATAATATTGGCTGGAAAAATAGAGAAAGGAATATATGCATAAAGGTGAATACACTTTGATGTTGAGACCATGAGAGGGTAGTCAACAAGTGAGTGAAATTAATAACATGTTATAATAGAACTCAGGTTGCAAGAAAGTTGAAAAACAGTGAGTAAGAGAATAATAGAGAGAAGATAAATTAATGGTACAATATATACATCAACCACATATTTTAGAGGTAAAAGTGATAGCTAAGAAGGTTGTTACAAGATAGAATTAAGACATGTTTTTGTGGTCATATATTTCTTGACAGTGCATGAGTTAGAGAACCAGATGTATTGCAGTTTGATGAAAGATGAGCTCTAGAAAGGTTTCCATAATTTTTAATAAAAAACAAGTCACTAAATGGTCATTCAAACATCAGAATTTTTGAGTTGGTAATTATACTAATAGAAGTAGGTGCTTCTCATTTTTTAAATGAGTAGGTGCTCGATACATTATCTAGCTAGTTCTAAGTGCAATCGGATGTTGGTGCTTCTTAGATCAAGTAGGTGCTTGATCATTGTAAATCAGTATTGAATTGGTGTTCAAATAAAAAGGTTGATTTCAAAGTGGGTTTTTCCTTCTTGGGTTTTCCCACTATAAATCTGTGTCTCATTCTTTGAGTTGTGTGTTTTAAATTTTTCTTGTGCTCATAGTTTTGCTGCTACTTCTAATTAAACAAGATAGAAAGTTTTAAAAATAACCTTATTTAGGATAAGAACTGATTCACCCCCCTCTCAATGCTTGTGAGTTTCAACACCCACAACACCATATAAAACATAGAAAATAGGAACATAAACGCATTATAACGTGTGTGTTATACCACAAGTGCATTATAATGCACTCATATTATAGACTTTGTAATTACCAATCATAACAATTCATAGCGTGATCGCGCTTTCCCAAAACACACTCACGTTTCACTCTAAATAAAAAGTGTGTCCTCTTTTTTGTCCCCCATCTCCATGCACTTTCCCCATGCAACAATTCAATTCATAACCAAATAAGAAGAAAAATTGAGCAAGATACTACCTTGCAATCGAAGCCCAAAATCCAATTCCAAATTTTATGTCCAAGACTCCAATTTCCTTTCCAAGCTTTTCCAAAAACTATGCTCCCCACAAATTTTGCAAGAAAAGAATCACATAACCATAAACAAGAGAGATTATTAAAGAAAATAATCCACCAATCAAGTTAATGGGATGGTGATTAGTTTCACCTCTACCAAAACTATAATCAATTCCCATTATCCAAAATTAAATTCCAAATATACAGAGAGGATAGTAAAATTAATCCCAAACACTCATTAGAATTTCCCCAATTCCAACACATTCCCCAAATTCAAAATTTCATAATGAATAAGTGAGTGAGAAGAGGAAAATTGAGCCAATAAGCTTCATTTACCTTGAAAAGATCCCACCCACCCATAGGGATAGGGGAAAACAAGGTAATTTTCTTGCATTTTACCCTTCCTAAATGGCACATCTTTCCCAAATCCGAGTTTGGGAAAGATGTGGCATTTAGGAGGGAAATTAGGCTCACCTAATCCAAGATTAGGTTTCCTAATCCCTCCTTATCCCAAGCACAACATCCCAAGCCAATAAAATTCCAAAACCAAAGAGGGGTAACATTAAGCACTAGATAAACATTAAACAAGAGAGGGTTAAGTTTAAACCATAGAACTATAACAAGAGGTGCACATTTCACAATGTTAGAAGATAGATAATACAATCACATAGGTATGAAATTCCAAACATATTAGAAGGTATAAATATGACGAATAAAGTGTCACAATTAACAAGAAAGGAAAAGTTTGGTTGTTTAAGGCCCATTGTGCTAGGTGGAGTATTTTCCTAAATCTGATGTTTCTTACACGTGAAATAATTTTCATGTACACACTCAAGGAAAACCTCATACCTATCCAATACCAATAATCGAAACTATGATAATATTCATATGCATCATAACAATCATCCATACACAATCACAACTAGCTAAGTAGTATATCATAGAAATGAGTAATCAAAGATAGCACGAAGGTTTATGACCATGCATCTAGTATGAATCCAATAGTAATAAAATATCATGATCAAACTAAATCATGATATCATCTTAACACATATAACATATCAATGAATGTGCTCATCATATGCCTCATCGATAAACTATTAGCAAGAGTTAGTATACTAGTGCTAGAAAATAAGCATATCATGAAGAAATGTTACACCAAAATAGTAGAACATCATATTAATATCCTTGTCAATATAGATAATCATTATATAATGAGTCAATAACTCAAAATGAGAATAAGAAAATAGGTGGGTACTACATCCCCCTCTCTAGGAATTGACTTCCTCCGGGAAGTCACTAAAAGAGGTAAGGGTATCGGACTCACAATTGTGTCTCATCCTCCAAAGTAGTTGCAGCCTCATCATACATGGTCCAGTTCTCATCCCCAAAAGGCCAGCCTCCTATCTTTGTAGAGTACACATGGGCTCTAAAATCCACTATCCTTTAGCCTCCACTTTTAAGGCCGACAAATCTAAAACATGATATGTGTTAGGGACATACTTTAATAACACTTGAGATGTGAAATATGTCATGGGAACAAGATAAGCATTGAAAAGAGCTAATTAATAGGCCATTAGATCAATAATCTCTAAAATCTTGAAAGGCCCGAGAAAACCAAGGGGATAATTTAGATCCCTTTCTATAACAAATTAGACTCTTGTGCAGATGCACTCTTAGAAAGACCTTATCAACCAAAAGGAAGTGATGCTCTATCATCTTTGTGTCAGCATATGCCTTCTCGAATGCATGAGCCTACTCAAAATGTTGCTTGATAAGAAAAACCTACTATTCCATATCCTAAAGATAAGCGGGGCTAAGAACAATCCTATCATCTAATATGTCTCAGCTCAACAATGTCCTGTAAGGTCTCCCATATAAGGCCTGATATGTCGACATGCCAATAGAACTCATCTGAAACTATTGTTATAAGAAAACTCAACTAGAGATAGATAATTCTCCCATATCTTTTGTTGATCCATCACATACATCCAAAGCATATCCTTTAGCACCTGGGTCACCCTCTCTATCTTCCCATTTGTCTAAGGGTGGGACATTGAACTGAAATCAATCTGTTTCCCCAAGGTTGATTGAAAATTCATCTAAAACTCAAAAGTGTAAATAGTGTCATGATCACAAATGATGATCCTAGGAATTCCATGAAGTCTCACCACATCATCCATAAAAACTTGAGCTATGGAAATTTCACTATAAGTGATATTCAATAAAGAAAAGTGGTAACCTTGGTTAACTTTTCCACTTTCACAATGATGACATCATGATGATATGATGAATTGGAAATACCAACAATAAAATCAATCAAAACCATGTCCCATTTAAACTCCGGAATATCATGTGGGTAAAGAAGGCCTACGGGGTGAGAATTGTTGGCCTTCTTCATCTAGTTCTAAAGAAAATGGGCTAGGAAATATACAATATCAAGACATAACCCAGGCCAAAAGTATAATTATCAAAAGTCTTCATACATATTCTTAGCCCTTGGATGAGCCTCATAAGAAGCTCGATGTGCCTCCAAAAGAAACAATCTGCATTAATATCCTTCTCTAAACATATACGTGTCTCTAGAATCAAAGAAGACCATCTCGAATCTAGGGTGAAACCTACATAGTTTCCCTCTGAAAGCCCTTGAGACTTTACCATTCTCCCGATACCCTTGTAGAATCTGTCACCTAAAATATGCTGAAGTATCCTACCTCTAAGGTATGATCGTAAGGTTAAGTTATAGTTTTCATGTTGTCACCTACGCAAAGCATCGTTGACAAAATTTTACTTTCCCTTGATGTACTTGAATGTCCATATCGTCCTCATAAATAAACTCCATATAAAGCCATATTCGGGCATTAAGGTTTGCCTACATAGAGATATGTTAAAGGCTCAAATGGTCTATCCTCAAAACAAACAGGCTTCCCAAAGGAAATGCCTCTAACAAACTAATGTGTGAACTATTGTTGTAAGCTCAAGATTATTGGTGGGATAGCTAAGTTCGTAATACTTGAGCTTGCAGGACTCAAAATAAGTGACGTGATGCTCCTGCATGAGAACTACTCTAGGTACCTCTATCGATGCATCCATGCAAAACACAAAGTTGACCAAAGGATTAGAAACAACAAGGATGGGTGCGGTAATCAATCACTCCTTGATAAATTGAAAGCATGCTCACACTTCTCTAACCAATAGAACTTATTCCCTTTGCGATGAAGGAAGTGATAAGATTAGAAATATTATAAAAATATTGTAAAAACCTATAGTTATAACCATCTAACCCCATAAAACTCCTAACCTCATTCATTGAGCTGGGGGCTGGCTAATTAATGATAGTTTGGATCTTAGAGGGATCTACTGAGATACCCTTGCCTATGATGATGTGCCTTAAATATTAAATCTCAACATGAAATAAGGAATACTTCTCCAAGTTCTTTAAAATTCGATGCTCCCTCAAAACCTATAATAATTGTCTCAAGTTCTCCGGTGCTCCTTTACTTGAGCATAAAAATATCAAAATGTCATCCAGAAATACAATGAAAAATATATCTAAGAAGGTATTGAAAACCCCATTCATGAGGCTCATAAATACTACAGTGCATTCATTAGACTAAAAGGGCCCATTATGAATTCATAATTTCCATACCAAGTCTGAAAATATGTCTTAAGAACATCTGCCTCTGCAATACATAGCTAATGGTAACCTAACTTCATATCTATCTTAGATAACACTCTGGTTCTAATCATTTGATCAAATAAATAATCTATACGGGGAAGAGGATAATGGATCTTCATTGTTACCTTGTTCATATTTATGAAGTCAACAAACAACTAAAGGGATATATCCTTATTCTTCACAAAAGTCATCGGTGCGCCCAAAGAGATATACTAGGTTAGATGAGGCCCTTCTCTAATATCTCTTCTAATCTGAATCTTGAGCTCGTGGAGCTTGGGGGTAGTCATACTTTATGAAGCAAGGGAGATGGGTAGAGAACACGGGACAATGTCAATGGGAAATTCCACCTCTCGACATGGTGGCATACCAGGGAGATCACTAGGAAAAACATATGCAAAATATCACAAAAATAGGGCACTTGTATGGAGGTGAACTCACCGGATTTTCATAATATGTATCATTGATTATGATAGAAAACATCTAACACCCACTACACATGCTCTACTTAAGATGCATAAAAATATCATATGCAAGGAAATAGGTCTCGAACCCCATAAATCACCGTAGAAATGCCCAAGTCATCCAAACACTATATAATCCATACCTAGAAAAACCTCATATGATCCTAATGAAATAATATCGAGTTCAATGGTAGTGGAGAACACACCAAGGTCGGGGATACAACTCTCCACATAAATATCAATATCGAGCTTGGCCCTAGTGGCCAACTCTACCTACCATCTATCATTCTTCCTAAAAGCCACCAAATCAAACCTATCCATGAAAGAAGGTGATATGAAGGATTGAGAAGCTCAAGGATCAAATAAAATAGTAAAAGGTATACCTCTAATCATACATGTAGTATCAATTAATGTGGCATGGTGCTCAGATTGATGGTTCACTACCACAACATAGACACGATGAGTGTGCCCTATGTCACTAGTTGTCTTCTCAAAAACAAGTTCCTTTTTTCCTTTAAAAAATAGGGTCTCTAAGGACATAAACGAGCATAGTGATCATGGGTTTCAAAAATGTAACAAATTAGTGAATCCCTCTATGAAGGAGTCCTTCATGTACTTTGGTGTGCGATCATGTGCATCCTACTGCTGAAGTAAAATGGAATGAGTGGGGGAGAATCATTCCTAATTTTTTAAAATTCATTTACCATTGTTGTAACATCCATCATATATCCATTCAATCACATACATTCCATATTAGCTTATTAAGTGTACATCATACATTCAAATGAACTTGAAACAAGAGAGAGAACACAAAAACACAAGATGTATGTGGGAAACCCTCAAGGGTAAGAAAATCCACTAAAAACTTTGTTGATATTACACACAACAAAGACTCAAGTGAATATTACACATCACAAGATATTTCTTTAGTGACGTACCGACCCCACAACAAGTACCAACCCCTAAACCCTTTTTATATTGCTCACAACAAGATACCTGCATGAATATGACTCATCAAAAATATTTTGATGAAGTATGACCACTGTAAAATATGATGATAGTGATCTCAAAATTCAGCTCCAAATTCCTTCAAACCCTTTGCTCAAGCACACCTTCTTCAAAGCACTCTCTAGGTATTTCATGGAATAATTTGGATTGAAAACCTTTCACACATATTCTCCATCAATATTTTGAAATTTTCATACATCCTCATATATCTCTTTATGCCTTCAAACCTGATACACTCTCCTTATTTGGTCACACTTTTCTCCCATGCATAACTAGTCCACAAATGAACCCAAAAAAATTATTTTATAAGCTTCACTTATTTATAACCCAAGGGAGGTCAGTCATAAAACTTTTTAATGACAAATAAAACTTAATAGAATTCAAGTAAACTCATTACAAAATTCAGATATGACCCATACAGTTGGTTGGTCATGCCCAAAACCTCCATACAAGCACAAAAATGCCTCAAAACCCCATCACTAGGATGAGAAAAATCCACTCACACAAAAACCATGATTATTAAAGATAAAAAATTAACCACACGTGTACTATAAAATATAAGCACCATAAATGGCCGAAATTTACGTAGACCAATCAAATAAATCATGAAATGGGCCCATTGGCTCATATCCTTCACCAAACAACTATTTCCAGCACCTTGTCTTTAACTTTGGGCCTCAAGACCACCCAAGATCAACTAAACTATCACATGTGACCACTATATCAAAACGTCAAAACCTATATAAAAATCCATTCATGTTAGAAATAATTAAACATTTATATGTTCAAGCCACAACATCTTTCCTCTTAGGCAAAACATCTTGCTTAGAAACCAATTTTGTAAATTCAACTAGTTTGCACCCTTTATGTCACTTTCAAGACCTCCAAATTCATTCAATAGGAACAAAAATCATCCCTCTTCATTCTCTATGTGGTAAAAAGAATCAACTAATCAATTTCATTCCTCAACCAACTCATTCTTTCAGATTTGAGTCTAACTATCCCGATAAATGTAGTTACCTTTGTTCTTACAAAATGACCAAGAAAACCTATCAAATCAACTTACCATAAGACAATCCATACCTCATTGGAATGCTATATGAATCCTATTTCCAAATAATAAATTAATCTGAAACTATCATGGACATGTATAACAACTCCGGAGCTAACATAAATTCTAATTTAGTTTTTACCTTCTTTGGAGAATTTTACCACAAACCAAGACTTCTTCATAAACAATCCATTTTAGGTGGGGCCCACATATTGTCACCTAATATATCTTACCTTTCTCAAGATATTGAATATTCATCTATAACATCCATTCATCACTTTGGAAAAATAAATCAAGACAGGTTCACTACACTCCTTTTTCTCCAAGTCACTTCTAGCTAGGGTTTAACTAGGGTTTCAAACCACTTTACCTTCTTAACGATCGTTCATAAAAATGTGACAATAAAGCCACCTAATTATTTTTAAAAAGATTCATAAATTACCTAAGAATCTATGCCAAATATCTGAGGTCCCCATGCAATGCATATAATTCACATCGAGCATCAAAAGTTCCATATTTGTCTAAAAACACACTATTACTTACCCAGTTTTACCCAAACAATCATATCTTGCAAAATATTCTTTAGGATGCCCTAAAATTTTTCATGATTTATCATGAAAACATCTTATAACCAATAAAACTCACCTCATATCCAAATTTTATCTCAAACTCTTCATTCATCAAGAGTTACCTGTACTTTTTTGCCTCTTTCTCACTATTTACTTCCCAAAGACCTCATACATGCATAAAAGCACTTTGAATACTTGACCTAAAAATCACTATATACCTTAGTTATAGTGCCACCATGTTGATACCACGATTTTCAAGACATATCAGCTCTAAAACACATACCTTTATCTCATTTTTCATGCTCCAGGGCTACGACATGATCAAAATGTATATGTAAGGAAGTCTAAGTTGTAACTTAGCACATTCGGAGTTGTAGCTTCCATGTAGGTGTGTGCCTACGAAAGAAATCTCTTGTGATGCATAATATTCACTATTCACTTGAGTCCTTTTTTTGTGTAATATAAACATAGATGTAGGGGTTGGTGCTCCTTGTGGGATTGGTGTCTCACTAAACAAATCTTGTAAGATGTGTTCTATTCTTATGAGTCCTTGATTTGTGTAATGTACGCAGGTTTGGTGGGTTTTTCTTCCGAAAGGGTTTCCCATGATAAATATCTATGTTGAGTGTTTAAGTGTTTGATGAATAATTGATTGATTGTATACTTTGCTCATACATATAGATTGGTAAAAAATCTAAAATTGAATCAAGAGTGTAAAATTTTTAATCTGCAATGATTCACCCTCCATTTCAATGCTCTTGATCGTAATAATTTGTATCGAGAGAGAGTTCTAATTACAAAAGCTTAACATCTTCGAGGATATCCTCCTATCACAAGCATGGCATCAAATCGGCACAAACTAGTCTATCACTATCTAGATCACCTTTGTTCACATGAACAAATTATGCATTCTGGAGAATAAGAATGAAAATATATTTGATGTCACTTGGGTTTGACATCTAGGAATGCATTGAGAAAGGATATACAACTCCACCCACACCGATCACCTCTTCAACGGATAAGGCAGAATATGAGTGCAACTCAAGAGCTATGAATGTTATCTTATGCGGTTTGACTGAAATGGAATTCATAAAATTAATGCACTGCACAACAGCAAAGGAGCTATGGATAAAATTGTAGAGTATCTATAAAGGAGATGAGAAAGTTAAACTGGAAAAGTTACAAACTTATAGAGCTTAGTTTGAGAATTTGAAAATGAAGGATGATGAGAGCATTGCGACATATATGCAGAGAACAAATGAGGTCATAAACATGATCAGAGGCTTGAGAGAAAATATAGAAGAATCTGTCATTGTTAAAAAGGTTTTGAGATCCCTAAAAAAAAGTATGATGCAAAGGTTTCAGCCATAGATGAAGCAAGGGGAATGAAGACTCTTACAATGGATGAACTGTAGAGCACCCTTACTGCATACGAAATGAGAACTGCTGTCAGAACCAAGACCACCAAGAAAGAAGTGGCTTTCAAGGTTAAGAAAGAAATGAAGTCTATTCAAGAAGATGAAGAAGAATCGGTTCCATGGATGAGCTTTGAATGAAGAAAATATTGAGGCATTGTTCATGAGGAAATTGAAAAGAGGCTCTGGTAAGTACAAAGGAAAACTCCCATTCAAATTCTTTTCTTGTGGACAAGTAGGACATTTTTCTAGTAGATGTCCAAACAAGAATAAGGACAATCAATCTAAACATGAGGAGCACAGTCATAAACATAATAGAAGAGAAACTGAGTATAAAAAGAAAGATAACAAGAAGAAATTCTTCAAGAACAAAATAAACTTCTACTCTAAAGAAGAATCTAGTGAATCGGAGTTGAGAAACATAGAAAACTCGAAAATGAAGATAATGAAGATCAATCAGAATGTTTGTTTATGGCTATGGACACGGATGAAGAAAGTAGCTCCAAAGGGAAGAAATCAGTTGAATATGAAGATTTTGATGAAGAGGAAGCTGAGGTAAATCTTGAATCGAGTTGGTAAGTGCACTTGAAGAACTGTAACTATGCAGAAAGAAAAATTAGAAACTAAGATACACATTAAAGGATTATGAGGAACAAATCTGCATCTTTGAGAAAAGACAAGCACAAAAAGGAAGAGGAGGATAATGAGATAAAGGAACTTGAAACTCAGCTGGAGAAGATCTCTAAGTCCTATAAATCAAAAGAGGAGGAGTGCTCAAAGTTGAACACGAATTGGATGAATTGAATTCTTAAGTCAATTTTACTCCCACTATAAGAGGAAGGAATCCCACGTGCACGCAAGCCTATCACCCAAACAAGCGAGCGCTCACCCGAGGCACGCACGGGTCTGCCGAGTCTCTCTTTTATGTGAGTTTTTAGTGGGAAGCATTCATCAATGATTAGTATAGGAGTATTCAGGAAATAAGTTTAGACATACAAGGATTACAGGGCTCAGGACGGCCTCCAGATCCTTGTAGTTTCTTCAAACTGTGTGTTTTAAAAGACTCCATAACATATAATATAACAGAAAGAAAGCTACAACCATTCATTTATAGCATGAAAGGAAAGATAACTTCTATGAATGAAATATACATGAAACCCACTGATATTCATATCTAATTACAATAGGTAACCTCATTGTATTCATCATTTCATTACAAAGAGCCATAGAGGGTAGACTGCAGTCATGCACATCACTAGGCTTGTATAACTACGCAAAAAAAAAAAAAGAAATTACAATGCTAAGCTCAGTACATCAGAGCCTTACTCACAATAATCCTATAGAGCTTTACCCATGTTATCTCTCTCTGTGTGTATCTCTCCTATCTTCTCCTCTTATGTCTATCTCCCCTTCCTTTGGTCCACAGGCACTTGTATTTATCACCTTCCCACGCTGCCAACTTGCCTTGCCGCGCCCTCAGATCCGTCACCAAGTGTCGAATGTGGTCCTTCAACGAGCATGTTTCCTCAGGCTTGAGCTCTCCACTCCATCTCATGATGGTCTTCTAGAATATTCCTTTGCTGGCATGCTCTTTCCTAGGCCACCTGTTGCCAGGCTGGCATGTTATCCATGCGCAATCGATCATGCTTTTCACGTGTTCTGCCTTTGTTGCTTAAATCGGCTAAGTCCTGAATCTCCTTTCACGTGTTGTGTGCGCTATATGCTTTCTTGAGCCTTTTCTCTTGAACGCTTTTGCCTTGCCTACCATCCATCTGTGAATCGGGGTCCCACGCCCACGCGCGCCTTCATACTTAGTCAATATTTCAGGGGCCCAACATCACCCCACACTACACCTTTTCTCCATCCTCGGAAGCATTCTAGTTGACCAAGGTGCAAGTTGGTTCAATGGAACCAAGATGTAGATAAATATTACAAAAATGAATAAGGAATGAAAGAATAGGGGAAAGAATGAAGAATGGGGGAACATTAAACCAAAAGGTTGGGGAAGTCCTTCCGTAAGTCTTCCTCCAACTTACTCCATGTATCGACCTCGTTCTGCACCTTCTAACAGAGGTCACCAACCAGGAGGTTTACCTCATCAAAACTTAGGCCAGCTCCCTAGGCACCCAAAGTGTCCACAATTTGTTCCATATCTTTACCCAGTCTCTGAGAGCTTGTCCATTCTTCTGGTAATTTGAGGATATAGTTCCTTTAGTTGTGTCTTGGTTGAGCCCCTTAGTGCCTCAATCTCCTCGGATCTTCTTTCTACTTCCACCAGGACTCTATCCCACTCCACCTTTTTTCCTTTATTCTTCTCCTGGAACTCTTTCAGCTCTGCTTCGAGTGTGGCAACCAAGGAGCTCGCCACCTTATCTCTATCTGCGCATGTGTCATATGCAGCCTCAGCAGATTGGGAAGCAACCTTTACATCTGTGAGCACCTTGCTATACTCGGCAACAAGTGCTATCACTTTTAACTGGTCCTCCTCCTTCAGGCATGTGGCTACTTCCTCCATAGATTCCAATGCCAAGGGTCACCTCTCCATGGTGAGGATGTGCATTAAGTCTTCTAGGAATTCCAACATCGATGCATACCTCTAGGGGATAGGCGTTAGATCTGGGTGTTTCAAGATGATGGCACTTTTTATCGAGTCTACTTTCTTGTAGACCTCCTGCACCTTTGCCTTTTCCTCCTTGAGCTCACACCTTAGCTGTGCGCTAATTAATTCCTCCTATTTTAAGCTTCTGGCCACCTTAGCCAACTCTTCCTCCTTCTTGGCCAGCTTTCCCTCTAAAGCCCTTATGTTGTCATTCACGCGAATAGCCTTGCCTCCGTTTCCACCGCGACCTTGTTTAGAGCATTACACACTTGCTCGTCTGAGAGCTCCTGGGCATTCACTAAGGGGTTGTCTCCCTTAGACTCTGGTAGCATGATAAGTGCCTTTTGGTAGACTTCAAATTCTGGCTCATCGACGTGGGATTCAAATGCCCAAGAAAGCATCTTCTTGGTCTGGGGTACACACCCTCCTCCTTCTCGAATGATCCCATGGCTATAAGTCTTTTGGTGGGTACCGTGCTTTGGAATCATGCATAGCACCTTCCTTGAGTCATCCATGTAGCCCATTATTTGCCTTTATTCTGCATCCAGAGGTCTTCTACCCAAGCGCACACCTTTGGGAAAGGCTGACTTATCGAAGTGGGGCCTCTGAGGTTGTCATGTCCCTTTTCACCGCTCTCTTCCCTCCCTTCCTTTAGCACGATATCTACTGCTCCACTCTAATTCCTAGTCTATAAGGATCTCGAGCATCTTCTTTGCTTCTCACTCTACCACTTTGGTTATCTGCTCCTTTGTAAAATCTGTGGCTCTCTGTCCCTCGGCATCCCTCTCATCTTGCCCTTGTATCTTCAGTGCCTTCATCTCCTTGTGTGCCTTTCCACCATGTGAATATGAACTCTTGCTTCTCTTCTCCACTCTCCTCCTCCAAGTCATAGACACTAACTATGCGAGTTCCAAAGGTTCCTTGCCTTTTTTTGGCTCTTTCTCCTCATCGCCACCTCCTTCACTCTCATCCTCTCCTTCTCCCAAGATATCTCTCCAAGTTGTCGGTCACCTTCGAGTCAGCTTCTTCATCTACCTTCTACTTCTTCCTGAGAGGTTACTTCTGGTCAGGAGATTCTGCCTTCTCTTCTTCCTCTTGTGACTCCTCCAAGGTGGTGGGTTGTTTGGGCACCTCTACTTCTGGCATCTTCTCCTTTACTGGGGACTTCTTCCTCCGAACATAGGTGCTTGGCTTGGTGCTCGTAGAAGGCATGCTCATTGTCTGAGCAGTTGGTACACTTGGTGCTCCTTCCTCTCCTCTGCCCCTCTTCTTAGACACTAGCTTCTTCATTCCCAAGGGGTCTTCAGGTATGGAGATCTCATCCACCAAGTATACGTTCCATTTTCAAATTTCAGCCTTATGCATATGTATACGTGCGCGTGGATCCTCTAGCAATAGGAAGTGTTATTGGTCTAGTCATGTGGATCTCGTGTGACACGTACTTCTCCACGTACACGCGCTTACCTCAGGATAGTTTAGTTTCTTCCTCATATCTCTGTGTTCCTGGTCCAACTTTCCTAGCTCCAACCTTAGATTTTTTTATTCTTTAAATCTGTTCACTCCCACTTGGAAGTACTGGGTAGTGAACGTGAAAGGGAGCTTGCACCAAGGGCTCCATGATTCATCAACAAGTTTGAACCTGACCCAAGCAATAGTGTTGGTACACTGCGAACTTAGTTTCTCCTTGTGTGGCTGTTGGGAGTTGTTCGGGATCCTCCACTCCCCCCGAATGCATTTCTCAAGCACGTATACCATTTTTCAAGCCGTGCTTTGTGGGGAGCCATCATTGTATCACATGCATAATTTTCAAACCTCTTCACGAGTGAAGGGTCTTTGGCTGGGTACTCCCACACAAACTTATCTGGTGCATCCGGCACTCCAATTCTACAAATACTATGGTGAGCAGGACATTGCCAAAGAGGATCTTGTCCCCTTCCTTTGCACTTTACAATTTCCTCGGCAATGTATGCGAACAAGTTGTAAATAGTCCCCTCTGCAATCTTCCTGCAGACATGCAGCCATGGCTTATTGACTTGCGTCCACCTTTCTTGGCCATTCAGTTTCATTACTAGGTGTGTGACCATCTTCATAACTAGGTCCTTGATGTCTGAGATGTCATAATACCACGACCCTTTCTTGCAGGCATACTCTGTGATGGTCTCTGAATAGCTTCCTTGTCGCCAAGGTCATCTTCCAGGCTATCTCCCTCACATATGAGGCTGTAAAACTGTGTAATCAACTAGGGAGTTATGCACATCTTGCGCCCAACAAAGTGGAAGTAGTCCTCGTGCACCCAAGACATCAACCACTGGTACAAGTGATCTGGCTTCCCAAAATAAGGCAACTCATAGAGTTGTAACAACCCTACCTTCGCCAGCTTGACCTTCACATCATCATTGTAGATAGGTAACCCTTTAGGTGTTCGCTTGTTGGTTGGGCATACCAATTCTAATGTCATTTCTTTCTCTATAGTGCTGGTGCGGTGATTATAATCACTGACTGGTATGTTTCTCAAATGGGATTCCCATTCCTTCCCCATCATCACTCCATCGTCAGTCTTTGCATTTCTACATACCATTCTTTGTTTGTTTCCACCTCGGGTTCTAGTTGTTTAGCCTTTGCTTTGCCCTTCCCTTTCTTGGATGCCATGGTTGAGGTAATTGTATTACTCTAGTCCTCTCCTTGTTACTCTACTTTCCTTCTCCCACCTTGATCTCAAATCCATGATACAAATCTCCTAAACCCATGCCCTAGTTTGTTGAACCCTAACTTCGATAAATTCTTCACAAAACAATGTCTTTTCACTTCGTTCCATGCCCGTGTAATTCCTTCCTTCTAGTTCACAATCTCAAACTGGCTCTTTACTTTTTTTGATCACACAAATCTTCTCTTTGATCGAATCTGAAAAATTCCTAGCTTATATCTTTTTCTTATATCTCCAACTCTTCGTTTTTGCAAAGTAAAATGAGAGTGCCCGACCCTCTATTTATAGTTTTTCCTTTTTTTGGTCATTAAATGCTACTTTACCTACCCCATACTTTGTTCATTTAATGCGGATTTTTAAAACAAAACCCATCTTCAACACCTTTACTCATGCGCCCTTCCTGCGTGAAACTCCTCCAACCTTCTGGCGCGTAACCAAACCAACCTGACAGGAGACTCTTACGTGTGCTCAACCCATCACGAAAGGCACTTCTTCTATCTAGATTCTTGCTTTCACCTACCTTGTGTTGCTTTAAATGCACTTCATTTTCCTTTGTACATGGGATCTATGAGTAGCTTTACCCTAGCACCAACCATTCTATCTTTTCTCTTCATCTCTCTTTTAACCGGGCTACTCAACAAGGCTCTTCAACACAACTTCCTTGGTACTTTTAATCACGCACTTCTTCACTTTTCTCCACCCCACACTTAAATGATGTGCGGTCCTCTACACACTCATAAATTCTCCAAAAATAGCAATAAGGTTATCGGCGCCTGAGGTGCAAAACAAAACAACAATGTGAAAGGGAAACACAAGGAAAGGAAAATGCATAAAGGAAAATTCTAGACTAACTGGCAAAACTACCTTATTTACAAACACCAAGAAGACTTATTTATAGTAGGGCTTTAGCCTACTACCATTGAAGTGTCTAGGAAACTTTGTTCCATCCATGCACTTGTAATTGGCATGCACTGAATCAAGGATGTACAAGATTGTGTAGGGACCTAACCAATGGACTTTCAACTTCCCAGGATGGCACAAAAATTTAGAATCATATAGTAACACCATCTGCCCAACCTCAAACTTTTTGTTTCTAATATGGTGATCATGCCAAGCCTTTTGCTTTTCCTTTTTCGTTTGTTTGGCTCCAACGGGCAAGTGATCGTCTCTCATCTAGTTTCATTAGTTCATCAATTCTTTCTTCCAACACTTGTTCATCAGCTAATCCTCCTGCATGTGCTATTCACAGAGAAGGTAACATAAATTCAAACGACAAAATAGATTCCATGCCAAACACCAATTGAAAATTTGTGGCTTTATTAGTCTTTTATATGTAGTCCTGTAAGCCCATAAAACTGCTGATACCTTGTCATCCCAATCCTATCTTCCAACATCACAGATCTTGGTCAAGGTATGACTTAGTATTTTGTTGAATGCTTCCGCGGTTCCATTTTCTTGTGGATGGTAGGGCATAGTCTTATGATGAGCCACCATGAACTCAGATAGTAGGATCCTCACGGTCTCATTTAGAAAATGCATACCCCTATCACTGGTCAAAATCAAAGGGCATCCATACCTTGTGATAATGTTCTCCCATAGGAACCTTGTTGTCGTTGTTACCATACAATCTTTAGTTGGGGCTACTTCCACCCACCTTGTGAGATAATCTATGTAAGTGATGACATAACGTGACCCAGTCCTACGCACTTCGATGCAATAGGTCCTACAAAGTCTATCACCCACTTTTCAAAAGGCTCCGTGCTAGGAATAGGATGCAAAGGCATTTCATCTCTCCTTCTGGTTTGCCAATGCTTGCCATGTGGTCACATGATTTACAATAATCTCTACAATCCTGTACTGAGGTTTCCCCCATAAACCTACCATTAAAATCTTGTGCGCGGTGGCATCACCTACGTAATGCCCACCCACACTTCCTCCATGTGCTTCTTCCATGATGGACAGGCATTCATGTTCTAACACACATCTGCATAAAACTTCATCACATCCCAATTTGTATAAGTCTCCACTAATCAACATGTAGGGTGCATGTGTATGGCCAACTGCTTTTTCTCTAATGCCCTCATTCCATCCGGTGCCACACCTTCTTTTAAAAATACAAAAATCTCTTCCAAATCCGAGGGCGCATGCACAATCTAAACAGTTACGCGTCTGACATTGTTTCCTCAATACTTTTCACGTCCTCTCTGAATCAATTCTTGAAGATGATCGGGTCCAAAATTGATTTTTCAGGCTTCACTACTGATGGTGAACTCAAACTCTTGAAACAACAACACCCATCGACATATGCACCATTGAAGAATGGGCTTTTTTACTAAATACTTTAATGCCATGTGGTCGGTGTAGAATATAAAGGGTGTTGCCAGTAGATACTGTCAAAATTTCAAAAGTGCATAGATCATTGACAATGCCTCGTGATCGGTTGTGGTATAATTCTACTCTCTTGGGTGTTAACTTCTGCTCATGAAATAGAGAGGATGATCAACAATCCCCTCACCTGGTTGTGCAAGTACTGCTCTAATGGCGGTTCCTGAGGCATCTACATGGACATGGAAAGGCTTGTCCCAAGAGGGAAATCACAAAATAGGTGTGGTAATAAGCCTATCTTTTAATGTATCAAATGCCCTCTGTTGCACCTTTCCCCAATGGAAGGTACTTTTGTGTCTAAGCAGCTCCTCTAAAGGCACGACAATCTTGGCATACCCCTTAATGAATTTTCTATAATATCTCGTATTCCCAAGGAATCCGTGCACTACGCTCTTTAGCTAGTAGGTTCCCTTAACCCCACAATAACTGCAACCTTAGCGGGATCTACCAACAAGCCCTCCTTACATATGATATGCCCCAATAAAGTCCCAAAGGGTGTAACAAACACACACTTCTTAATGTTGAGGGATATCCTCAACTGCCTACACCTTTCAAACATTAATCTCAAGTTATCACAATGGTCCTTAACCAGACCATATATTGTCCAATCATCTAAGTAAACCTGAAGAAACTTATGAATGAAGTCCTGGAATGCTTGCACCACTATGCGCGAAAAGACAGCAGGCACATTTTTCAACCCAAAGGGCATGACCATATATGTAAAAATTCCCCACTCGGTGGTGAAAGTTGTCTTCTCTTGGTCTCCTTTGCAATCTGGACTTGGTGGTATCTTGAAAATCCATCCAGTAAAGGAATAGATTTCACGCCCAACGACTCCTTCTAGAATCTCTTTAGTGAAGGGGGTCGGAAATGGATCAATGACACAAACTACATTCAATTCCCTATAATCCACAAAAATTCTAATCCGCCCATCCTTCTTGATGCTAATTACCATCGGACTTATCCATTCTGATTCTTCTACTACCTCAATGATCCCAAAAGCTATCATCTTGTCTATCTCCTCCTTAACCTTCACGCGTAAGTTGGGATTCATCTGGTAGGGCCTTTTTCTAACCGGGCGCACACCTTCCTTCAGTTTTATCCTCATCTCCCCCAAGGAATGGTGGACACCTTTTAACTCATGGTACCCGTGTGGGAAATAAATCCTCAATTCACACAACAGATCAATGATCTTTGATACTTCCTTCTCCATCCAATAATCCCCAATAATAGCTTCCTTAGGTTCTTCTCCTAAACCGATGTTAACCTTCTTTGTCTTTAAAGGCTCATGGTAGGCACGCACGTGAGCATCTACACTTCCCACCACTTTGCGTGTCCCCACAGAATGGCTAACATTTAAACTCTTGAATCCTCTCCATCAATCACATATACTAACTTTCCCTTTTCCTTTTCCAAAACGTGTGCTCAAGCTGTAACTCTTCTATTTCTTCAATCTCTTTGAAACACTCCTCGATCTGGTTCACCTAGTAGTTCCAATGACCTATCTTCCATTACGGCACTATCCCCCATTATAAGGTGCTTGATACCTTGCAAGGCCTTATCAACCGATGGTTTGGTACTTCGATACTCAAAGGCTTGAATAAGATCAACCGCAAGCTCTTGCCAATTCCTTGTTTGGTGGCGTGTCTCAAGAATGAATGTACCATGTGCGTGCACAACCCTACAATGTAGAATACAACTTGTGCACCCAGAGGGATGGTGGTAAGGCTTCTGCACCTTCTCTCCAGACCCATTCACACTCTTGGATATGGAAAGAGGTGGGCTCCTTCCCATGGTACTCCTTGATGATGGTGGGTATATTACTTCTAGAAAATTTGAGAGAGAGAGCAATTCTTACCTCATGCCATTCTAAAAGGCTCTCTAATGCATGGCCTACCAACGATCTGTTGTGTCAGAAGATATGCAACTCAACATCTCCCTTCATTCCTTTTCATTTTTCCACTAAGCTTCTATCTCTTGTAGAAAAACCTCAGGGAAGGCTCCTCCGGAGTACTTGGGTAGTTCTTTCCCCCCAAGGCGCTGAACCATGCGTGCCTTAGTTACCTTGGTCACCAATCCTCTCAATTTCATCCCATTAATTCATAAGTCCCATGTGCCCAATTATCACATGCCAGGCTGTGGTATCACTCACTAACTGAGCATCCTCAAACTGGATAACCCCAGTTAATAGGGTGTACCATCTCAGGGTCTCTGATTGAGCGCACATAAATCTTGTCCAAAACCTCTTCTCCCAATGGTTCAATGTAGGGCACTAACTTCCCATCAACCAGGGGTATAATGACCCACTCCTCTTTGTTCTCAAAACTGATGTACCCTTTGTTGAACCAAAGGTCCGCATTGTTCTTGTAACACCAAGGGCACCCAAGTAGTGCTGGGAAATTATCTGCCTCGGTGAGCACCAAGACTTCAAAGTCCCCAGTAAACTTGGCTCCCTGGATAGTAATAGCTACATCCTTTAAGACACTGATGGGCATTGCCTTAGTCTTGTTTGCCATATATAACACATTTGAAGATGGTTGTAACACAGGTCTCCCCATCTGATGCCATGCATCCAAAGTCAAAACATTAACCTCCACACTAGTGTTAATGAGTATATTGCTGAGGAGCCATCCATCCACAACTACATTCAATGTAATCTCCTTGTCATAGTTGAGGCTGTGAGGGGAAGGTTTGCGTGCAAGACCTACCTCTCATGCGCTCTTCTTCGGCGTGTGGTACCTTCTCTCTCAACAAGGATCCTAGCAAAGGAATGATGTTCTCTTGCCTTAGCATTTTACACACCTCCTTGACCTCATCTAGGTCATCTTTCTGTGCCTCGATCCTCCTTCCTTGTTCCTCCCTCTGGATTGCTCCTTTAGACACTTTGGATCTCCCCTTGCAAGCTTCGAATAACATCCATGGTGTCCTAATATATCTCCTTCTGATGCGTGGGTCTAGGTACTTTCCATGAATGACCTCTTCTCTTGAAAATGAGGCTCTTCTGTCTTGGTATCTCTCTTGCATGTGTGGCTTCTGCCCTTGTTGTTACCAAAATAGGCTCCAAACCTTCATCCCATGTTACTCGAGGCATCCATTGTATGTCTACCTTCTTGATGCTAACCATCACAGTGCCTTTTCCTTCCGGTGCTTGTTGATTCATATGCTCATATAACTCTGGGCACTCCTCATACTTATGCTTCTTTCCGCACCATGAGGACTACAACAAGTCTAGGCACTCACGCTTGTAATGTTCTAGATCCACAGTTGAAACATGTCCCTCACGGGAACTCACTCCTTCCTCTGTGGTTACCTCGCCCATGGAATCCTCCTCGAAAACCTTTTCCTCACGCGCCTCCATCTACATGCTCCTCATAATAGTGATCATCATTTTTAGAACTATCGCAATGCTTGGTTTGGCACACCCCATGATCAATGGCCTCATGTATCTAATCAATGAGCCTACAGTATTTAGTATTATGGGTTGTGGAGGTGCAAATCTTGCAATAATAACAGGATACATTCTTTTTGATCGCATTTTGTAGCAAGGGACATCTACTGACATCATGGTCCCCATGACAGATTTCACAATCTAATGTTACAATGCATACCATCCTCTAGGGAAATTATCCTTAACGTGCCCCTCTATCTCACAATCTGTGCACCACAGACCACTGTGAGTCTCATGGACCAAGTTCATAGATAGCTTTTCCAACTGTTTAGCCATAGCAGCAATTTGAGCCTCCAAGAATGGGCTAACGCCAGTATCAATACTACCAACAGCTTCAGCATGCAAGGCAGCCTCCAATGTTTCATGCGGTGCATGTAAAATTCTCTTATGAGATAGGGCCCTTCTAAAAGGGGTGATCAATCCTCCAATAAACCATTGTGCATGTTGAGAAGGATGTATATCATATGATAATTTAGACAAGAGAGTCTTAAAGTGCACATCATACTCCCACACACTCTCTGTCCATTCCTTGTTGTATCTCCTTCAAAGTGCTAATGCTTTTTACTCAAACTCAGGAATGTGGAACTCTACCAGGAATGCATTCTTTAAGGTAGTGTAATCCACCACTTTGTTTGATGAGGATCATACTTTCTATACCAGCTATGCACACCCTTGCAACGTGGTTACAAATTGACTAGCCTTTCATTCTAGGGTTGTGATACCTTTCACGCGCCATAGTAGTTCACACTTGTGAACATGTTCCACAACATCCTCAATGCCCCTGTAATCTAGTAAGTGCAGAGACATTTCAAAGAAAACTTGAGGTGGTGGTTGGGGCCCTTGTCCTGAACTAGAGCCTTGGTTCCCTCCGGTGTTTCCTCCACCACTGATCCACCAGGTCCACTGGGTCTGTACCTCTAGAGCCACCAGATCCACCAAAACCACTGGGTCCAATAGGGCCTATAGGAGCTATGCCAAGTGTCCCCATAGTCCCACTGAACTATGCATCGACGGTCTGTGATGGTGCCCCACCACCGCTACTTTGTCCCGTGCCACCCCCTGATGTGAGACCAAAAGTTTGTACACTTGCCCCTTGTCCAAAAACTCCTCCAAATACTAGAATATGTGTAGCCATAGAAGAAGGGAATGTAAAATTGTATCTCCTAGGCGCGGATCTATTTCTTCCACTAGTTTCAACTAGATCAATACTTCTTCTTGGTTTAGGAAAACCAAGCGCCAGGGCTCGGTCACTAGGTGGGTTTAGATATGTGCCAACGACTCTCCTTTCTCCATGTGATGAACTCTCACTAGAATCCGAAGGGGTCTCCCTCACGCACTTTCCAAGATGGGGTGGATCAGACTGCTCAGGTTCCACATCCTCCGCGTGAACCTCAACTCCTTCCTACAACGTCTATCTCCATAGATCCATCACACTAGTAGCTTTGTGTCATCTAGTAATCTCCCTTTCACGTGCTTCACCATACTTGAGTCATCTTTCTTCCCTCTCCTTTTTTGTCGTATCATCTGCCATCTTCCTCCACCCAAGCTTCCTTACCCAGCACTCAGAATGGTTTATCCAGCCATTGGGAGCGCTTCTAAACTCATGGTAACCATCAATATCTTCATAGCTAGAGGGATAACACGTAGAAACGATCCCCTAGGTTCTCATAGAAACTCAAACTCAACAACCTCTGACAAGAATACATGGAAATGGTGTATTCCAGTGTAGCTAGCTAGTACTCCTCCCCACCAGTGATCTACAACATGGGTCCACATTAGATCTACATCCTGTAACCTTTGGTAGTCTTCTTTGGTCCATATCATGATCCATAATGCCAACTTGATCTAGATGCATAGGCTAAAAGCCACCCAAATAACTCTACTGGGAAGCAACAAAAAAAAGTCTCATACAGATCATGGTAGAGATTCTCCTCTACCCATCTATGTGTATCAAACTCAGGTCCAGTGCTGAATCTTTGGAAAATTCATCCTCCATGCTCTTGAACCATGATTCAACATTTTCCAATGTCAACCGATCCATCATTACTCTTTACATAGATCATGATGCATGTTATATCCCACTACAACTTTGAAAAGATGTCCCAGAAATGGAACCAAGATGTAGTCAATTTTACTCCCACTATAAGATGAAGGAATCCCATATACGCCTTCCTATACCCAACGAAGATGAGTGCTCACCGAGGCACACGTGGGTGTCGAGTCTCTCTTTTATGTGAGTTTTTAGTGGGAAGCATTCATCAATGATTAGTATAGGAGTATTCAGGAAATAATTTTAGACATACAAGGATTACAGGGCTCATGATGGCCTCCAATCCTTGTAGTTTCTTCAGTTGTGTGTTTAAAAGACTCCATAACATATAATATAACAAAAAGAAAGCTATAACCATTCATTCATAGCATGAAAGGAAAGAGAACTTCTATGAACAAAATATACATGAAACCCACTAATATTCATATCTAATTGCAATAGGTAACCTCATTGTATTCATCATTTCATTACAAAGAGCCATAGAGGGCAAACTGTAGTCATGCACATCACTAGGCTTGTATAACTACGCAAAAATAGAAAAGAAATTACAATGCTTGAGCTCAGTACATCAGAGCCCCACTCGCAGTAATCTTGCAGAGCTTTACCCATGTTATCTCTCTCTGTGTGTATCTCTCCTATCTTCTCCTCTTATGTCTATCTTTTCCTTTGGTTGGTAGACACTTGTATTTATCACCTTCCCGCACTGCCAACTCACCTTGCCACGCCCTCAAATCATTGCCAAGTGTCGAATGTGGTCCTTCAGTGAGCATGTTTCCTCAGGCCTGAGCTCTCCACTCCATCTCATGATGGTCTTCTAGAAGATTCCTTTCTTTGGCATACCCTTTCTTGGGCCACATGTAGTGGCATGTTATCCACGTGTAACCGATCATGCTTTTCACGTGTTCTACCTTTGTTTCCTAAATTGGCTAAGTCATGAATCTCCTTTTGCGTGCCGCACGCAATATATGCTTTCTTGAGCCTTTTTCTTGTGCACTTTTACCTTGTGCGCCATCCTATAATCTTGGGTCCTGTGCACCCATGCGCCTTCATACTTAGTCAATATTTTAGGGGCCCAACACACATTCCTTTTATGGGTATTTTTTCTTGTAATCAGTTTGGACATAAAGCCGTGAAGTGTAGGAAGAACTCTAGAGGCTATAAAGAAATATTTGGCCCATCTTACACCAGTTCAAACTTTAATGTTGCTCAATACACCTATCACAAGAAAAGAAATAATCCACCAATAAGGAAACAAGAGCCACCCAAACAACAAAAGTGGATATATGTAAAGAAATATGAGAACAAGAGAAAGGAATGTTGCTTAGTAGTACAGATTGTGTTCCATGTATAGAATGAAGATAAAATTTGGTATTTAGATAGTGGATGCTCTAATCACATGATAGGTGATAAAAGTAAATTTATTTCTCTATCTAATAATGCATCAGGTGTTGTGAGATTTGGTGACAACAACTCTGCCAACATAGTTGGAAAAGGGACATTAAGTTTAGATAATGGAAAGACTATTACAGAAAATATTCTATATGTTGAAGGATTGAAACATAACTTGTTGAGTGTGAGTCAAATGTGTAAGAAAGGATACAATGTCATATTCCATGACCAAGGATGTGATATTATCAATGAAAAAATAGGAAAAGAATTGCAAAGGCCAAGTGGACAAAGAACAACATGTATGTGTTGAATGAGATAAATAATGAGAAATGCTTCACTAGTAAAGTTGATTATAGTTGGTTGTGGCACAAAAGACTTGGACATATGAGCTTTGAGAATTTGGTTAAAATAAGTGTTAAAGGGTGTGTGAGACACATGCCTAAGATTATCAAACCCATGGATACACTATGCAAGGTGTGTCTACATGGTAAATAGACAAGGAGGTCATTCAAGTCAAAGGAGTACTCTACAACAAGACCATTGGAATTGATTCATATAGACCTGTGCAGCCCTACCAGAACTAAAGGAATATCAGGTGAAGTATATTTTATGTTGCTAATAGATGATTATACAAGAATGACATGGGTAGCATGTTTAAAGAAGAAGTCTGAAGGCCTAGATAGATTTAAGAATTTTAAGGCATTAGTTGAAAATGAGAAGAACAAGAAAATCCAATTTGTAAGATAAGATAGATTTGGTGAATTCTAGTCAAATGAGTTTGATGAATTTTGTGAAGAATATGGAATTAGGAGAAAATTCTTAGTTGTGTGTACTCCTCAATAGAATGGAGTTGTTGAAAGGAAGAACATAACAATGTAAGAGATAAGGACCATGCTAAATGAATCCAAACTCCTAGACAAGTATTGGAGTGAAGTAGTATATACTGCGGTCTTTCTTTCAAAAAGAGCTCAACTAAGAGTAAAAATGATAAGACTCCCTATTAACTATGGAAGAATAGGCCTGCCAATGTGAAACACATCAGATTTTTAGAAGAAAATGCTACATTAAAAGGGATGAAGAAAAATTAGGAAAATTCGATCGAAGGAGCGATGAAGGCATTTTCCTTGGATAATCAGCACCTAGTGTGCCCTACAGATGCTACAATAAGTAGTTGTAAAAGATAGTGGAAAGCACTAATATAAAGGTGGATGATGCACAATATGGAAAAACTAGCACTTGGCACACTAGCAAAAATGAAGAACAAGAAGATGATGAAGACTTGGAGAGTCCGCGTGAAGAAGTAGAAGAAGAAGAAGAAGAAAGACCAGACACTAAGGCACCCTCCAAGAAAGTCAAGAAGGATCATCCTACAACCCAGATCATTAGAAACAAGGATAAAAACATCCTAACAAGAAGGATACTTAGAAATTAGTAGAGTCATAAAGATATAACACTCTTGTCCTTGATAGAACCCAAGAATATTGTTGAATCAAGAAAAGATCAACATTAGGTATACACCATGAATGAAGAATTGGATCAGATCAAAAATAATGAGACATGGAAACTACTACCCAGGCCATGAGACAAGAATGTGATTGGAACCAAGTGGGTCTTCAGGAATAAGTTAAATGAGAAAGGAGAATTTATGCGCAACAAGGATATACTAGTGTGTAAAGGCTATGCGCAAATGGAAGGGATTGAATTTGATGAGAAATTTGCACCAGTTGCAAGAATGGAGGCAATAAGGTTGTTTTTGGCTTACGCGGCATACAAGAAGATCAGAGTGTTCTAGATGGATGTGAAATCAGCCTTCCTAAATGGTTTCCTGAATGAAGAGGTATACATTGAAGAAATTGATTGCTTCTCACCGATTGATGATAAATATTATGTGTATAGACTAAAGAAAGCTTTGTGTGGATTAAATCAAGATCCTAGAGCTTGATATATGCAGACTAGACTCATACCTCATTTAGCAAGGTTTTAAAAAGGGATTTGCGACAATAATATATGGATAAAAGAAGAAGGAGAACATCTGCTCATTGTAATAGTATATGTGGATGACATCATTTTTAGTGGAGATCATGACAAGATGACATACGAGTTTGTAGACATGATGAAAGAAGAATTTGAGATGTCAATGTTGGGAGATTTGTCTTTCTTTTTGGGACTATAAATAAATCAATCAGATCAAGGTATATTCATCTCCCAAAGCAAGTATATAAAAGAGATGTTGAAAAGATTTAGGATGGAATAATACAAACCTATTGGGACACCAATGGAGGTTGGAAGAAAGTTAAGTAGAGATGATAACTCACCAAAGGTAGAAAAAGCATTGTACGAGATCTATGACAGAAGTCTACTTTACTCCATAGCATAAAGACCTTATATCGTGCATGCAGTAGGACTTGTTGGAATATTTCAAAAAAATCCAAGGGAAACACACCTCAAAGTGGTCATGAGAATTCTAAGATATCTCATGGGCACAGTTGAATATGGATTTTGGTACCCCAAAAGCAATGATTTCAACATCAAAGTATATAAGATGCAAATTGGGCTAGAAGTGTTGATGAAAAAAATAGTACAAGTGGCAGAGCATTCTTTTTTGAAAATTGCTTAGTATCTTGGTTGAGTAAGAAACAATAATCAATAACTCTCTCAACATGTGAAGTGGAGTATATAGTTTTCACGATGTGTTTCACACAAGTCCTATGGATGAAGCAGAAATTGGAAGATTACAAGGTGAAATATGAAAATCCAATTCCTCTACTTGTGTGATAGTACAAGTGTAATTAGTGTCTCCAAGAACCCAGTGTTCCACTCAAAAACCAAGCATATACCAATAAGGTATCATTTCTTGAGGGAACAAGTGAATGACAAGAAGATCAGTCTAGAATATGTGAGCACTAAAGAAGAAATTGCAGATATAATGACTAAGTTGTTACCAAAGGAAACATTTGAACACTTAAGGAATGAATTGGGGTCATTCATGATTCCACAAACTACTAGAGGGTGTGTAGTGAAGGAAGGGATCATTCTCAGGAAATATCAGCTCCTAAAAATAGTGCCAAAGTGAGGGGGAGATAATCTATTAGCTCAAATTTATCAAAGCATGCATCAACTCAGGGGGAGCATTGTCGTGGAAACACTAGATCAGATAGATAAGAAGCATAAGCCTAGGGGGAGATTCTAGAGGTAAGCACATAGAGAAACCAAATTACAAGTATATTCAGTTATATGTAGCATAGATGGCCCTTTGTCATTATTTTCAAAGGGGGGGAAATAAAGAAACCGAGAAAACTAGCCCGCGGATATAGAAGAATAAGAGAAAGGCGATTCGGTATACAATCATTTTTCCATCAAAAGGTTATAAGGTTTCTACAGGATGGAGTGTTGCCATCAATGAAAAAGGGGGAGATTGTTGAATATTTTTCATTGTTATATGTGTTGTCATTGATGTCAAGATTGATGAGTTGATATCAAGTTGCATTGATGGAAAAAGGAGTCAATTGGTAAAGTGAGCATGTGAAGCAGATGAAGGTTGATTGGTAGTGTCAGCTCACAAAGGCTTTGAGATGATCAAAGATAAGTCCTAAAGGACTTAGACAACATTTGTGCAAGTCTGTAGATATAAGGTGCTTTCTGCCAAGTACATAAGAGATTCGTGGAGTAAAGAAGCTCAAGGAAGGAACCACGAACTAAAGGAAAGCTCCAGAAGAAGCTGCGGAAGGCGGTGAATGCCACGGAGTGAATAAGTTCGAAGGTAACGCCGCGAGTATGAAGATTTGGTGAATGTCGCGTATAAAGGGAAAAATATGAAATACCACAAATAAGCATAAAAGCCACTAAGTATAGAGGGTTGCCATAGATAAAATGAAAGACACAAAGAACTAGAAAAAGGATAAAATCCATGGAAGGTAGCAAACAAGGAGGAAGCCATGAGAAGTTGAAAAAGCTGCATAATGCATACAAACGTTGAAGATAACTAAAAAGCCACATAAAGAAGGGAAAAGACGAAGGACAAAAGGAGAAGCTGTGATATGAAGGAAAAGATCAAAGACGCCAAAGGAAGCTGAAACATTCAAAGTGAACTAGAGTGGATCAAGGACAATTAGTTGGAGTTCAAATTGAAAGAGTGAAATTTTGCATTCAGATTTCGAAGGAGATTTGATTAAAAGAGAATTATAACTACAAGTACAACTGGAACTTCACATAGACCAATGAAATTCTTTGTTCTAGCTACCATCATTTAATGCATGTTGACCATAAGGCAATTTGGTTTTAAGATCGATGGAGATTCCCGATTTCAAGGTGAATTAAAATAATGCAAAGAAGATGGGTCACCGTTTAATTTCATGATGCAAATTCTAAACAATGCAAGTTTTCTATTTTTAGAAGTCAACTAATAAATTAGTTTGTCAGATGCATGGAAGGAGGAATGAATCCGAACAAGGAAATAATAAAATTTGGACTCATCTTGGAAAATTTAATGATTTGGATTCACAAGTGAAATATTAGGAAGAATGCCCGATGCAAATCTCGAAGCAAGATTTTTGATTAAAAAGTCACATAAAAGAAAAACTCTAAGTGATTCAATGGTTGTTTCTCATGAGATAAAACTAAGGCATTAGAACCAAGAGAGTGACAAACGTGAAAAGAAGAAAATATGATGAAATCAAGATAAGAAGAGCTACAACGGTGAAGAATAGAGAAGGGAAAGATCAAGCAAACGATGAAGAACATGATCGAGATAAGAAGAGAACAAAGGCGGTAGTTTGAATGAGCAGAAGAGAGTGATAAAGGAAGAACACATATCGAGCCAGGAAAGTGATCATAATCCATTATATTAGAAATTTTAGTAACTACATGATCAAAATGTATATGTAAAGAATTGTAAGTTGTAGCTTCCTTGTAGGTGGGTGCCTATAGAAAGAAATATCTTGTGATGCGTAATATTCACTTGAGTCCTTTGTTGTGTGTAATATCAGCATAGGTGTAGGGGTTGGTGCTCCTTATGGGATTGGTGTCTCACTAAACAAATCTTGTAAGATGTGTTATATTCTTATGATTCCTTGCTTTGTGTAATATAAGAAATAGTTTTGGTGGTTTTTTCTCCCAAAAGGGTTTCCCACGGTAAATATATGTGTTTAGTGTTTGATGAATACTTGATTGATTATATGTTTCTCATACATATAGATTGGTAAAGAATATAAAATTGAATCAAGAGTGTAAAAGTTTTAATCTGCACTGATTCACCCCCCAGTGCTTGTGATCTGCAACAATTTATCTCTCAAGGATGCAAGTAAAAACAACCATCCAAACTTAGGAGCCATGAATCAGCCCCAAAACCATCAATAATGTCTCCATATGTGGGTGGCTGAAGTAATAGAAGATGTTTATTAGCACCAAATTTTGTTTTCCCATGAGGGCATGTATCCACTACCATCTAAATATAAATTGTAGGGTTGTGAAACCTCTCTCACTACATAGGAACTTTAACATGGGTTGAAGAATGTGAGCCCTCATCTAGGTGTGCCTCATTACAACGCTAATTAGCCTCCTCAACTAGCTCAAGATGTGCTATAATTAGATCCTAAAGGAATCCCATCATCTACTTTTGAAGTGTATCTAGGATCTACGACTAATAATCAACTCTAGGAATCTCTTGAGATGACTACTCACAAACTCGAGTCACCATTGTACCTCTCCTAATGTAACGCACCCTATAATCTTGTAATAAGGTAAAATGGTACATTATAATTTTATAGAAATGATTTATATAATGTGGTTTTGTGTAACTTCAGCTACTGAGAAGATAAAAATAAACCCAAGAGCATTTGGTGTTGAAACAAAGATTTGATATCAAATGTCACACCCCATTTTGTGTGAGGTCCAAAACATCCAAAGGGTAATAATAATAGATCCCAAACAATGATATGAATAGTAATAATAATGGTAATATTTTTTAAAGTATATTACGAGAGATTAAAACTAACACCTTACAATAATGAACTTCATAATGCCCCTAAGTCACAAATACGTAGAAGCGGCACCAAGCCACTTAAGCGTAAAAGGAAAGGTTAGGTATTATTAAAATTTTCCTTGTTGTGATGACAACACATTTATGGCATTAATAAGGCATAGAATTGGTGTAATGCTGCTTACAAGATTTTAGAACAATAAGGAAATGTTTTTAATGTCGATAATGATTTAATCGTGACAAAGTATTTTAACTACATTATGAAATTGAGATTAAAATCATCGTGTCAGGAGTGATTATAATAGTTTAATTAATCACGAAAATATATAATCATATTGAAAATGATAAGGTCGTTATGGGAAGCCCATTAGTGGATATAACAGTCATGGGTCCAATTTAGTTCCCTAAATGGACCCATGCCTTTAAATAGATTAATTACACAAGTAGAAAATAGATTCCAATTAATTAAATTCAAAAATCAATAGCAACCTTATAACATTTAAAGTTAAAATTATATTAAATGTCATCCCTTAGATTTGAAAAGACCTCCACCATGGGATGAGAAAACCCTAAAATTGCATAATGTTAATCATAAAACATATAATCCTTTATTCTTTTCTCTTTCTCACATTTCATTCGGTTCTGCAAGTTTCTTTGGTTTTGTTTCCAGGTTGTAGGTTGAAGAATGAAGCTCACATGGAGTTTAAGAAGGAAGATTCATAATGGTTTCTCTTCATTTGTATTCTCATTTCAGTTTAATACTCATTACGGTTTGCTCGAAGGTTGTTTTGTTGAATTAGAAATGCATTTCTTTTCCTTTGGTTATTATTTGATCCATAACAATATCTTCCAGGTTTCTTAATTCATTTTGGTAATGGCTCTTCCACAAAGAATATTGGTGAATGGTTATTTTTCTTGGATGAAGTTTTTAATTTATATTTATAATTCAAACACACACACACACGCACGTGCGCGCATGTGCACACACACACACACATACACATACACACACTCACACACACATACACATGCACACGCACACACACATGGACACGCACATGCACACACACACGCCCACACACACACACACACACACACACACACACACACACATGCACATATTTACTTTCTTTTGATTAAATAAAACTTGGGCCGTAATATTAATAATTCCCAAATGTGTGAAGACATTTTTTAAAGGCCTCAATGCGTGTTTTGAAGGGAAAGGTCAAATGCTATGGGTCATGCCTATGTTATGGGAAATGCCACAACAATGTAGTGGTCATTGGATTTAAGGGAGGGAGGACTATAGCATATGCCACAAATCGTGGATGGTGAGAGCGAGAGGCGCTGGTCGAGGTTGGGATAGGCATCCCAACTGCCCCATTCCTAAACATATTTCATTTATTTTAAAACAATACCATTGTTTCATTGATTAAAAAAGAATAAGGAAGCAAAATTAATAATTTTAACACTATAAAAAGTTAGGAACAACAAAGAATACATTTAGCTAAGTTATATATGAATAAGATTAAACATGATTTTACACTACAAAATTAGAAAAATGAAGTATTATAGAATTAGTGTGTAACAACAACATTATTTAGATTGAATCAACACAATGTAACTTGAACATGATTATTTTCATCTTCTAAACTTGATTAATGCAACAAAAATATTATGATATTTTAAAACATTAAAATTGTTTCTTGATTCATTTGAAGGGAAGTTTAATTCCAAAAGATTTAGATTTCAGTTATGATAAAAGTATAGATAATCTCATTCTATATTTACTAGAAACATTCTAAATTTACTTTATCCCTTATATTGATTTGTTTTATTTTCAAAAGTAAGGTTTAAAGAGGGAAACATGGATTATAAAAGAAACTCATAACCTTTCAAATCAAGGTGAAAACCAATTTTCCAATTGAAAATAGAATGCACTTTTAAACAAACAAAAACAATTCCTTTCATGAGTTTTTCAAACACCATTTCAATATTACAACAGTTCAGATTTAGAGGTCTAATTCATACATTTTTCTTTGAAATAATAAGTAAAAATAAATATAAATAAATAAAATGCAAGTTATCTTCCATCCGCTAAAGTGGAGACAACATGGAATTTTTGTCCAAAGTTAAATAACTTTCCAACAACAAGAAAACTTGCAATCTACTCCCAAAATCAACTCCACTCCAAGCTCAAAAGAACACAAAAACTCCAAAATAGTAATAGAAATAACATTGGTTGAGCACCCATCCAATTAGAATCATTACATTCCTCCAAGGAAACCAAGAAAGTGTGCTAGACTCTCCCCAACCACGTGGGAAAGAGGAAAACATAGTTCCACCCATCACTAAGGTGAAAGGATTTGTTCACATTTAAATAATGTTTCAAAAATTTCTTTCAAATCCAAAGTACACTAAGGGAAAAAAACAAAAAGAATCAGTAAGCTTCATTCACGGGAAGAGGGGATGGAAAAATCCCAAATAAGATAGCGAAAAACCTCCAAATTAAGCACCAATTATCTCCTTATCTCTCCATAAAAATTTCACCCCTTATCACTCCATTATACTCCCCTTATCACTCTATTCCCCTCTCTATGAAGGCTTTTCAAACTCCAAGTTTCCTTAAATTGAGATAGGGGTTGATTTATAAACCAAATGGAAATCAACCCCTACCTATAAACCAAATGTACTAAGGTAAATCAAGATTTTTTTCAAGCTTGACCAATAAGAATTGAAAGTGAATAAGAAAGGGATTCCTCCTTCTTCCCAAACAATATCCAAAATATGCACCCCTCAAGGGTGGATCGAGTGAATTAAACCAATATTTAAAAATTCAAATTTTCCATTTCTTACAAGGAACATTTTCACATGTAACAATTTAATTACATAACTAAATAAGAAGAAAAACCAATAAAAATCCTACCTTGCAATCCAATGCCCGAAATCAATTCCAAAATTATTGTCCAAGACAACAATTTTCTTTCCAAGATTTTTCTAAAACTATACCTCCCAAAAAAATTTCAATAAAAAACCCCATAACCATAAACAAGAGGGATTATGAAGGAAAAGGAACCACCACACAAGCCAATGGGAGGGTGACAAGTGTCACCCTCCACCAAAACTACAACCAATGCCCATCCTCCAAAATTGCATTCCAAATAAAAGAGAGGAAAATAAAATTCATCTTAAACACTCATTTGAATTTCCTCAATTAGAACACATTCCCCAAACTCAAAATTTTATAATGAAGAAGTGAGTGAGAAGAGGAAAATTGAGCCAATAGGCTTCATTTACCTTGAAAAGATCCCACCCACCCATAGGGATAAGGGATAGGGCCTATTTTCTAATAAAATGAGGTCGTTTGCTTGCATTTACCTTTCTGAATGGCACATCTTTCCCAAATCCGAGTTTGAGAAAGATGTCGTCTTTAGGAGGGAAAAATTAGGCTCATCTAATCAAATATTAGGTTTCCTAATCCCTCATTAACCAAATCACAACATCCCAAGCCAATAAAATTCCAAAATCCAAAGAAGCGTACCATTAATAACTAGTTAAACTTTAAACAAAAGAGATAGTTACTTTTAAACCACATAATTATAACAATAGGTGAACATTTCACAATTATAGAAAATGGACAATACAATCACATAGGTATGAAAGTCCAAACATATAAATAGTTATAAACACGATGAATAAAGTGTCACGATAAAAAAGAAAGGAATTTTTTTCGCTTTAAAGATTGTTGTGCTAGTTGGAGTATGTTTCCTAAATCCCGCGTTTCTCACATAGCTAAATACCGATTACCTACACACTTAAGGAAAACCTTATATCTATCCAATACCAATAATGAAAAATAAGATAATATCTGAAAGCACCCTAAACTTTACAAAGAAAATTGCATAACTAAACAAGGAAGGCCAACACCATTTCCATCCATCTAGCCAAGGTTCTAAGTCTAGGAATGTAACATTAAGATAGAAGCTTAAAAGAATGCTTAACTAGTATGAAAACAATACAAAATCTAACTAAACATGCCTACAAAATGCTTGAATTACCTAACATGGGCCTAAATAGACCTAAAAGGAAATCAAATGGTTATGATTGCTACTCCAAACAAGGTAAAATGGCCTCTCCAAATGGATACTTGGTCATTTTGGATATCCATCCACTAACCCCATTGAAGGCTTTAGGAAAGGATTGAACTTGGCTATAAATCATATTTATTATATGAGATGTAAATAAAAGCATGGTGTAAAGTATAACAAAATGATGTGCACTCTTTGTATAGTTTTCCTTTTGGGAGAACCTTGTATTTTTGGTGCATGTGGGACTAAAAGCCCCAAATTAGATTAGAATTGCTAATCACAAGTAGTGAATTACCAAGTGATTAAGAGGTGCGAGCCTTAATCGGCCACTTAGGGTCAACTAGGAGGCTAGGATAAGATTTTAAAGCTTCTTTAAGATGTTTTGGAGGTGAATGGGGTGATTTTGAGTGGTTAGAAGAGGGTTTTAAGCCAATACTAGGGCATATTGACCAAAAAAAGAAAAATAGGATTAATTAGCTTATAAACGCTAATTGTCTGCATTTTGAAGATGATTTTGACTTATGATTCATCATAAAGTGGCATGTTGAATCCAAAAGAGGGTTTTTTGATCAACAAAGTGCTTGTTAACTGACCAAAGTGGCAAGAAACATTAGTCAATTAGTAAAGAACACTAATTATAAATAAATTGGGAAGAATAAGAGTGATTTGCCTGCATTTTGGCAATAAGATTGTAAAATCGGAATTTAGGTGTCTACATTTTCCCCTGTTTGAGGTGAAGTTAGTGACTTCACTTCAAACATAGTAAACAAGCTTAAATAGGTAAATTTTTGAATTAAAAATAGCAGGATGAAGGATTCCCCCGAGTGTTGATGGGGTGATAGAATAAGTAAATCGAAAATTGGAAATGTGATTTGAAATGGATAGAAGAAAGCTGGGTTAGAGCGAGTGTGAAACCCTTAGGTATTGAGAAGGAATAAGGATAGGGATAAACATGGTTATTTATTGCCCCGAGTGAGTTTTAGGAGAAAAATTAGTAATGGTAATAAATGATAATGGAGAAGAAATGATTAATGGAGAAATATAGGACAAGCCCAATCTTTGCATCCAACCTTTCCATAAGCAACCGGTTTATATCATTTTTCCCCTAGGTCTACATCATCGGCCTTTATTTAAAATAAACAAAAGTGTAAGATAACATGAAAATCTAAATTACTAAAAAAATTTACTACTAAAAATATATAACTCCATGCAACATACATTATGCAATGCAATACGAGAAAGTAAAATGACGCTTCACTCCATGCAACATACAAAATGTAATGCAATATGAGAAATTAAACTAGCTAACCTAACAGAGAAAAAGAAAAATCACATATACTCAAACAAACAATGTTAAAAATAGTTGTACCAATGTTTTTGTTATCAAGATACAGTTCTCGAATGTTCATGTTGTAATGACAAGGGTTAAAAGTGATGCCCCAAGCAATAACACTTGAGAGGGAAAAACGAAGGACACAAGTTTTCCCATGGAAAGCATTCGTGCATTATGACACGGTACCTAGAAACTCATTGTTGCATGGGAGTATTGACATAATAAGTAGACCCAAAATTTTTAATGGAGGTATATCATGATGATCTACATGTCATTTGAGACAAGAACAAGCAAGAATGTCAGAAAGATGGTTTTGTAGGACCAATTTTGATGTTGAGGATAATGCAGGTGATACAGGCTTCAGCTATGTGCAAGCCATTTAAAAAATGAAAAACCATAAAAATTTGGTTAATTTAAAGGAAAAATTAATTTTACCATTGTGTAGCTGGCTTCAATACCTTTCCAACGCAAAAACACGAGTCCTTTCAAGGTCGGGAGAAAAAGTTATGGCACTGTCAAATGAAAGTACCCTAAACTTTACAAAGAAAATGGCATGACTAAACAAGGAAAACTAACACTATTTCCATCCATCTAGCCAAGGTTCTAAGTATAGGAATCTAACATTAAGATAGAATCTTAAAAGAATTCTTAGCTAATATGAAAACAATACAAAATCTAACTAAACATGCCTATTGATATGCTTGAATTACCTAATAAGGGCTAATTAGACCTAAGAGGGAATCAAATGGTTATGGTTGCTATTCCAAACAAGGTGAAATCACCTTTCCAAATGACTACTTTTTCATTTTGGATATCCATCTACTAACCCCATTGAAGGCTTTAGGAAAGGATTGGACTTGCCTATAAATCATATTTATTATATGAGATGCAAATCAAAGCATGGTGTAAAGTATAAAGGAATGAGGTGCACTCTTTTTATAATTTTCTTTTTGGGAGAAACTTGTATTTTGGTGCATGTGGGAATAAAATCCTAAATTAGATTAGAATTTCTAATCATGATTAGGCATTTCTAATCACAATTAGTGAATTACCAAGTGATTAATAGGTGTGGAGCCTTAATCAATCGCTTAGGGTCAACTAGGAGGCTAAGATAATCTTTTAAAGCTTGTTGAGACATTGTGGAGGTGAATGAGGTGATTTTGAGTGGTTGGAAGAGGGTTTTAATCCAATACTATGGCATATTGACAAAAACATGGGAAAAATAGGCTTAATTAGCTTATAAATGCTAATTGTCTATTTTGAAGAGGATTTTGACTTACGATTCATCGTAAAGTGGCATCCTGAATGTGAAAGAGGTTTGGTGATCAACAAAGTGCTTGTTAACCGACCAAAGTGGCAAGAAACATTAGTTAATTAATAAAGAACACTAATTATAATGGAATTTGGAAGAATAAGAGTGATTTACGTGTGTTTTGGAAATAAGATTGTAAAAGTGTAATTTAGGTGTCTATAATATCCATATGCATCTTAACAATGATCGATATACAATCACAACTAGCTAAGTAGTGTATCATAGAAACAAATGATCAAACATTGAAAGAAGGTTTAAGATCATATATCTACTATGAATCCAATAACAATACAAGATCATGATCAAATCAAATCATGATATCATCTCAACACATATAACTGATCAATAAACGTGGGCATCATATGCCCCATTGATAACATGTCAGCAAGAGTTAACATCCTAGTGCTAGCAAATAACCATATCATGAAGCAATGTCACATCAAAATAGTAGAACATAGTAGCAATATCCTTGTCAATATTGAGAATCATGATATAATGAGTTGAGTACAACTCAAAATGAGAATAAGAAAATAGGTGGGCACTATAATTTGAAGCTAATAATTTTTAATTTATAAGGGCTTCATTTCTATCAATTTCAATATCCATGTGATCAATAAGGTCTTGGAAAAAAATTAAAGTTCATGAAGTGATTAGTTAACTGTCCACTAATATGATGATATCCAAAATGATTTTTTTTGTCCACCATGTAGGTTTGTGTTTTCTCTCATCAAGTGTATTTTTGTTGGTAAAATGATCGTGTTAGTATTTTCTAGCAGGTGGAAGATAGGTGCCAATGTTTTAACTAGGAGTTTTTATTCTCATCATTTCATTTATGTCTAGGTTACCCCTATGAATGGTCATATGTCGTGTATTTTTCACTTATTGAATATGTTTGGATTCATTAACTCCTTCATTATTAATATTTTTCCTATAAAATAACTTTTGTTTGTCGAGTTATTTTTATCATGATTGTATTTTTGAAAAGTCTAATAAATCCCTTGGTGATAAGAGCATTCTAAATTTGTTCAAATTTTTCAATAACCTCCTCAAATGTGTTAACAAAACTCGGGAGAGACAGACTATCTCATGAATAAGGCTTGGAACAAAGATGATCACTCATGATTTTTAGGGATTGAGTATGTGAAGTGACTAACTAGGTCTCACCATTATTGCAAAAATAAAGAAATTATTTCACTATGGGGTTGTTTCGGGTTCAAAATATCTAACATTATGATTTTATTTTCCATGTTAAAGGATAATTGTTACAAATCTCTTCAATGGGTTAGAAAAGGTGGAGACAACCTTTTAGAATGCGTAAAAAATATTCTAGTACTTATACACCTAAGGTATGAGTAAGTAGTCCAGCTAAATAGTTGTCATTGTTGGAAAATTCTTTAAAATGGCATTAAAAATTATTTGATGTGGTACCTTGGATCACCCTTTCCTTTATTATTTTAAAATTTTGGAAACTCTAAGTAAGAGGGAAGGGGATGTGCACCATTTTTGTTCAAATATATAAGGGAATAACTCCTTGAATTTTTAGTTTTTGTTTATATGTTACAATTTCCTTCTTGTATTCCTTGTAAATTTTCCTTCATGGATTTCCATTCTCAAGAAAACAATGTTCCCTAGGTTTGCATTATGGGTAAGGTGAATTTTATTTTGGTGGCACAGGTCAAGACCTTAATTGCTAGACTATTTGTGTTTTAAGGATTATATTTGATATGAGTAACTTCAGAGGCTATGTTGGCCAATTGCTAGCTTTGTTGGATTTTTCTTGCAAGTTTTGATTTTTTTTTAAGGATTGTGTTGTGGGTTTAAGACCTTATTACTTTATTGGGGTTTTTTTTTATTGATGGTATTTTGGATCCAATGTTTCTAAAAGTAGATTCTAGATGAGGATTTGTTGTGTCCAAGGGATCACTATATATGTGTGGTGGATTTTCATTGGAAGGATATTTCTCACCAATGATATGTTTTTTCCAAGAAATTTGTGCTCCCACAGATAATCAGTTGGGGAGTGCCTCCTAAGGTGTGGGAGCTTATATCTTTTAAGGAATTCAATTAGAGAAATGTTTCTCTTCAACTAACTATTGTAATGCCTACCAAATAAACTAATAATAAGCTAACAATATGTGAGGGAAAAGGGAGGATGAGAAAAATAAAATGAAATACAAAGTGATGCACTAAAGGAATTATAGATACCCCTCCCCCTTTTCTTTTTGTAACATATTTTATTAGAAACCCTACAAGTGGTAACCCCATATAGTATATCAAAAAGAAACAAAAGGTATGAAAATAGAAACACAATGCCAAAGGGAATATATTGGCCACATTCAACCCTATAATAATGCCTAAAACATGCATGATCTATTATAGTTATGAGAGAAGCACCGAGGCCTTAAATGGATTAGATACACATGTTGAAACACATAGAAATATTTGGTACTCAATATAACAGATCCACCTCACATTCCAAAGGAGATGAAATGTTTATAATGAAAACACTTTACATTTTATAGAATATATAAGAGGAGAAAGATAAAACAAAGGGAAAAGTTGAATCCCAAAAGCAAAAATCCTATCCAAATTTTGGTTACAAACATTAAATGTAGCATATCCAAATCGTAATTATAAAATCCCTCCAAAAATAATTTCTGATTTTACATATTCATTAAAATGGGTGGTGTATTAATCTTAAATAGGCTGTATGCTAAAAAATGTGTCGGGAGTAAGAAATGGCCTCCATCAACCTCTAAAAGCTCCTCTAACACACATAAAATGAGAAAAAGGATATTAGGGGATTTTGTAGGAATGTATCTTATAGAAAAGTGACACAAAACTCAAAATATATTCCATTAAAAATCATTCTTTGATATATTTATAAGAATTTACCTTTTCTGATTTGGTGCCTTGAATCAAAAGATATGGCCCAAAAACTAGATCCATGTAATGTATCTACCCCATTAAATCAAAAGATAAATATCTAATATCACAATTATAAGCACATCCATTTATTGATTGGGACACATGGTAGGCTCTACTTGGTCCCCAACCTCTCAACTCTTTCCATTGCTCACGTTTATCTTGGGATCTAATTATGTGGGGCCCAAATTCATGGCACATGACACTATTTCATGTTATGGGAATTAAGATATTCTCTTTCTTGTGAACTCCCCTTCTTGGCAGCTAATTCCATGATATTATGCCATATGGTGCGATCCCATCTTGTGGCCATGATAAATTTTGGCCCAAGATCGGCACCATATATCACTCATTTAGCTACATACATTTTTGGTTGTGGATTTTGAGGCTTGAATTCATACCATATGAAATTTATTTGGGTACTTATATTTTTAGTTGATTGGAGCTCATTCTCCACTTTCCTAGTGCCTAAAAACATGGGATCAATCCTGCATAGAAATCCTAATTGTCTACTATGACAAATTTCAACCTTGAACTTGGGACCACATGTTTCTCATTAAAACACCATATTTAGTTGTTGTGGACTCACGTTCCCAAGTTTTTGTTACGTGATATTGATTTGGGTCTCCACAATTTTATCTAACTCTTCTCTATTCAACCATTTTACTCAACTCTTTCACACACCCAAAAACACTAGATTACACCACGTGGTGTAATCTTATGAAATTTCGAGACACATTTTAAGCCTTAAAACCAATTATTACAAACTAACCCAAAATCATACCATGTGCCTCCTTCTCAACCGGGTAATTTTCCTTTCATTCCTTAATTTTTCTTTGTGTTCATGCCTCAACAATTAGTCAATTTCTTAAATTATTAGGTATGTAGAGCCTATTCTCTTGTTAACAAATAGTTCTTTTCTATATAAGGACTTAGGTCTTTCCTTCCCTACTAAATGTAGGATTAATATCCAAGGTGAAAAATGTACTCAATGATATCAAACATGGTTGATGTCATCGAGCCTATTGTTATAATTAAAATTATGCCCCCATAATAATTTGAGTGATTGGAATGACATTGTTATCTTTGCTCCATTTCTCTGGACGGTATACTGAACAGAGAGAGGTTCATAATCCATCTAAGACTAAATGTAAGACAATGAAAATATGAATCCACCCCATACCTAATTACGTGAGTTATTAGAAACCTCTACAATCTATGAACATGATGACATAAAGTTGTGAAGATGTGGAAGCACCTAAAACCCAAGCTGTAAGAGAAAGAAAAAGATCGAGATCCTTTAAAACACAATACACACATACTACCGAAGTTTTGTAGAGTATGAAATTACCAAAAGAGGCAATGAAGGCATTTGTAGGGAAAATAGGGAAATGTAACTCAATTGATTTAAATAAGAAGAGATCTCATTTTGGAAACCTTTTTGGTGACTCACAAGGGTTATTCTCCTTTTTATGTGTTGTCATGTAAAAGATCGGAGAGTCTGAAACTTCATAATTCATGTCTTGTTGTGTCAAAGTCACCAATACAACAAATTTTAAATATAAACATTGCATGATTTTATTTTAAAAAAATTATAGGTCATAATTTTGTCTGGACAAACCCTCTCCCAAATCTTACCTCAAATTATCCTCTAATGGTATAAATAAGAACAATTTCATGCTACTATGAATTTTTCTCCACCTCGGTGTGTGATATTTCCTTGGGAGCTCAATATTACAAATAAAACCTCATATTTAGTTAAATAATCTCATTATCCCTGTCAAATTTTATGTTTTCTCTCATCGAAAATTGTTCAGAGTATAAATTTTAGGTTCATCGGTTAAGGAAATTCTTGTGGGAACTAACGGAACGTTCAACATGTTCTATTGTTCTCCGAATACCCGATTCACCCGAACACAAAAATTCCATGCATTCTTAGAAGGGCGAATACACTTGACCAACTAAAACCATGGAGACTAAAATGTTGATGAGTATAAGGTTGATATCTGCAAGCAAATGGTATCTTACAGCATTGGAACTCTTGGAAATATTCTAAAATTCCTTTCATTCTCTGGTAACCCGCTCAAACCGAATTAGTCAATATCATTCTCTGAGACAAATAAAAACAAGGAAGTGTTAGCGAGATCAAGAGTTACTCCCTCCAGCACACAATTCGACCTTTTTCAGAGAAACAACTGCAGTGAAGGGAAAGATGGAATAAAAAATTCAAATGGAGAAGTTTTAATATTTCTAGACATGATTGGATGCAAGGGATTGACACACTTTGATGTCAAGAAATTTGTGGAAGATGTGTTTGTCACATATACAAAATGGCTTTCAAGAAATCTTGAAATACTTACAAAAACTAAGATATTTTTAAGTTCGCATGCTAGTCGAGATCGAAGATGGATTTAAATAATGTTAGAAAAAGAGTTTAATTTTCCCCTAGAAAAGCAAAAAGTAGTTTGTTTTTACATGCTTTTAATTTTTAGATAGTTCACTTTTAGATTCCTACTTTTAGGAAAAGCTAATAAAGCAAATAAATCAAAAGATTTGTATTGCACAAAAGCATGTGTTTTTAGTTCTATTTTTAAGAGTTGAGTGTTTTATTGTTAGATGAAAGCCATCTATTTATTAGAGGAAATTGTAAGTGTTTTGATATAACACATTCGAGAGATTGTATTGAGTCAAAGCTCTGACAAGGAAGAAGAAATATATGCACAGAAGTGCTGATCTAAGTTTGCAATAATTTGTTTTATTTGCAATTATTTATTTTATTTATGTTAGTTGTTATTTTATGTGCCTAATTTCTACAAATTGGTATCATAGCATGGATTTTTTCAATAGGTTTTAATTAACAATAGGTTATGGCTTCTATATCCAGTCTGTAGACACCACAATTTACAGGAAATAATTACGAGTATTGGTCATTAACCATGAAGGCACTATTTAGATCCCAGGATGTGTGGGAAATCATAGAGAATGGGTACACAGAGCTCGAAAATGCATCGCATTTAACACACTCTCACATGTAGAGAAAGACACTTTAAAGGAATTAAGAAAGAAAGACGGAAAATCTCTTTTCTTCATTCATCAAGCCATGCATGAAAGCATCCTACCTAGAGTGGTAGTAGCTAGTAAAGCACAAATTGCATGGGAAACTCTCCAAGTTGCGTATCAAGGTAAAGAGAAAGTAAAAACTGCCAAGCTACAGATTACTTCGTAGAGATTTTGAAAATATGTCAATGAAATATTCATATTCTATAGAATCATTCTTTACTTTTGTAGTTGGTTTAGTCAATAAAATCAAATCTCATGGTGAAACTATTGAGAGACAAAAGGATTATTAAAAAAATTGCTTAGAAGTTTGCTGCAAAATTTGATCCTTTGGTAGTTGCTATTGAAGAAACTAAGGATCTAAGTCAGTTTTCAATTGATGAGTTACATGCATCACTAATAAATCATGAAAAGAGGTTGAATAGATCACATGCAATTGTAGATCAATATTTTTCATCACAAGTATCAGGAAATCGTGAAAGAGGAAGAGGAAATTTCAGCCCTAGAGGAAGAGGAAGAAGTTCATCTAGAGGACGCAACAACGGTCCATCAAACTCAAGTGGAAGAGGAAATAGTCAAGAGCACAATCATAATCATTTTTCGATTAGAGACAGGATAAGTTGCATGTGCAGTGTCACTATTGCAAGAGATATGGGCACTATGCTTATGAATGCAGGAAAAAATAGTATGATCAAAACAAGTAGAATCAAAATCAGGTTGGGAGCTCTACTTCAAGCTCCATGTTTATTGCATGCACAAAGATTGCTGAAACATCTCCTATTGAGTGTAATCTATCACAAGAGAGTCTGAGTGATTTGTGGTCTTTGGATTCTGATTGCAGTAATCAAATGTGAGGTAACTCAGATTTATTTTCTAATTTGGATGAGTCAGTAAAGACAAAATTTACCCTTGGGAATAATAATACAGTGACTATAAAAGGAAAAGGAACAATCAACATTATAACTAAAAGGGGAAAAAGATTATGCGGATGTTTATTATGTTGTAGGTTTGAAGCACAATCTTATGAGCATTGGTCAATTGGTACAAAAGGGATACAAAGTTTACATTGAATACAACGAATGTGTGATCGTGAATAAAGCTCCAAGTACCCAGGTGATTGCTAAAGTGAAGATGACAAGAAAAAGAATGTTTCCTTTGAAGATTATACTAGCCACATCTGGAGTTCATACTACAGATCAATCTGGAGCTAAGGATATTGAATCAACTTTTCAATCAATTGAAAAATATGAATCGTGGCTATGGCATCTCAGGTTTGGTCATTTAAACTTTGGTGGTTTGAATTTATTACAAAAAAATATGGTGAAAGGTTTTCCTTTGATTCGAAACCAGATCAAGTTTTTGAAGGTTGTATTTTTGGGAAGCAACACAGAGAGTCCTTCCCAGTTGGCAAAACAAAAATAACAAGTGCACCACTTGAAATTTTTCACTCATATTTATGTGGACCAATGCAAACAAATTCTATTAGAGGTTGTTCATACTTTACTACATTCATTGATGACTATACAAGGAAGATATGGGTGTACTTTATGAGACACAAATCAGATTCTTTTGATATATTTCAGCGATTCAAGGCTTCAGTGCTTTAGTGTTCAAGTGAGGAAAGACAAAAGAGGTGAGTATATTTCCAATGCTTTTCTGAATTTTTGCAAATATCATGGTATACAAAAGTATTTTACTTTAAGGTATACACTGCAACATTATGGTGTGGAGATAGAGAAAGAATAGAACCATCATGGATATGGCGAGAAGTATGATGAAGGCAAATCATCTTTCAAATGAGTATTGGGCAGAAGCAGTAGCAACTATTGTTTACATCATAAATAGTTGTCTAACGAAAATTATTCAAAACATGGTTCCTCAACAAGATTGGACTAAGAGGAAACACAATGTTTCTCATTTTAAAATCTGCGATTGAAACATGGTTCCTCAACAAGCTTGGACAAAGAGGAAACACAATGTTTCTCATTTTAGAATCTTTAGTTGTGTGGCATATGCACATGTTCCTGATGAGATAAGGAAGAAGTTAGACAACAAAGGAGAAAAGTGCATATTTTTTAGATATTCAGAGAATACAAAAGCTTACAATTTGTTTAATCCAGTTACTAGAAAGGTCATAATCAGCATAGATGTATATTTTTTTGAAAATGAGGCATGGGATGGAATTATTGAGAAAAATAAATGTAGTAACAACTATTCCTCATGATGATATGGAAAATGAAAGCATAGAGCAATAAGGTATTGTATCTTTTGTGAATCTTCAACATGCAGCACAAGTTGTAACACAAGCTACACCTCCATCTAAATCTAGGAGATCTCCAATATTTCATTCATCTTTAACCATCCAACAGACAAAAAAATACACTAGAAGCAACTCCTTTAGTACAAAACAATATATCATCAAATAGCCCTTTGCAGTGGAAAACAAGGACTCTTAGTGAGATTTATAATGTTGATACAACTAATGCTTTTTCATTTTTGCATTGTTTTCTCAAGCTACAGATCTAGTATACTTTGAAGAGGCTATAAACAATGAATTTTGGGTTCAAGCCATGGATGATGAGATAGACGTTATAGAGAAGAATCAAACATGGGAATTGGTAGATCTTCCAGAAGGAAAGGATGTGATAGGAGTGAAGTGGGTCTATAAGACCAAATATAATGTTGATGGTAAAGTACAAAAACATAAAGAAAGGTTGGTTGCCAAAGGTTTTCATAGAAATATGGAGTAGATTACAACGATACATTTGCACACTGTAGCACGTTTAGACACGGTAAGAATGGTTTTAGCAATTGTAGCTAAAAAATGGCCTATTTATCATATGGATGTAAAATAAGCATTCTTGAATGGTTTTCTTAAAGAATAAGTTTATGTGAATCATCCAGAAGGTTATGAGATTGAAGGTCATGAAGGAAAGGTATACAGGTTGAAAAAAGTGCTCTATGGTCTCAAACAAGCACCTAGAGCTTGGTACAATAGGATTAATTCTTATTTGATACAAAATGGTTTCAGTAGGAGTAGCAGTGAGCCTACCTTATACATCAAGATAAATGATCAAGGTAAAATTTTGATTATTTGATTATATGTGGATGATTTAATCATCACTAGAAATCTATCTACAAATTCATGCTATGAAGAAATATTTTGAGATGATAGATCTAGGCCTCATGCACTATTTTTTGGGCATTGAAGTTTAACAATTAGAAGATGGATTTTTAATTTCAAAAGCAAGGTATGCTAATAATGTTTTGAAGAGATTTAACATGTTGAATTACAAGCTAGCGCAAACACTTATTGCAATAGGTTTTAATTTAATCAAAGATGACAATGGATCATTTGTAGATCCAACATTGTTCAAAAGGCTAGTTGGAAGTCTTATGTATTTGACGGCCACAAGGCCGGATATTATGTATGGTGTGAGCCTCATCTCAAGGTTCATGGAATCTCCAAAAGATTCACATTCGCAAGATGGAAAAAGGATTTTGAGGTATGTATGTAGAAATAAGAATCATGGAATCTTGTATTCAACATCAGATAAGTTCAAAGTCATAGCTTATACAGATAGTGACAATGCTAGAAGTATTGATGACAGAAAGAGCACATCCGCCTATGCTTTTCACTTTGGAATAAGTGTAGTTTCATGGGCATCAAATAAGCATCCCATATTCACACTATCTTTAGAAAAAGTAGAGTATGTAATAGCAATAGGAGCAACATGTCAGATTGTTTTGATGAGAAGAATGTTAAAAGGTTTGAGGTAGAATCTAGAGGATGCTACATAGATTTTTGTGACAACAATTCAGCATGAACATTATCCAAAAATCATGTTTTTCACGAGAGGAGCAAGAAAATAGACACGATGTATCAATACATCAGGGAGTTGGTTAACAACAAGGAAATTTGTCTTGAATTTTACTGAGATCTAAAGATCAGTTTGCTGGTATTTTTACAAAATATTTGGGCAATGAATTTTTGATTATTTGAGAATTTGTTTTGGAGTTTGTAATCGGGAATATATCGATCTAGAATTGCACACTCAACTCTAGAAAAATAAAAGTTTGAAGGTCAAAATTAAGGGGGAGTGTTAGAAAAAGAGTTTAATTTTTCCCTAGAAAAGAAAAAAGCAGTTATTTTTACATGCTTTTAATTTTTAGATAGTTTGATTTTAGATTCCTACTTTTAGGAAAAGCTAATAAAACAAATAAATCAAAAGCTTTGTATTGCACAAAAGCATGTGTTTTTTAGTTCTATTTTTAAGATTTGAGTATTTATTGTCGGATGAAATTCATCTATTTATTAGAGGCAATTGTAAGTGTTTTGACATAACACATTCAGATATTGTATTGAGCCGAAGATCTAACAAGGAAGAAGAAATATATGCACATAAGTGCTGATCTAAGTTTGCAATAATCTATTTTATTTGCAATTATTTATTTTATTTCTGTTAGCTATTGTTTTATGTGCATCATTTCTACAAATAAGAGATTGAATCTCAAGGCATTAGATGACTTATTTCTATGATGTACCAATTCTCCTATATCAACACATTGGAAAGATGATAATGAACTTCACTTGGAGAAGGTGAGAAAATCAACTGGATTGGGATGTGGAAACAAAAATGCAATAAATAGTATCCAAAATGAAGTAGTAGGTTGATACCAGGGTGGCAATGTTATAAATTATCATCAAAATTTTACACCCTACAAAATAGTTCTTTCATGCTTAATGTTCTCAGTAAGCCCGATTTGTCGACAAAGCTGTAGTTATAACTATTCATAACTTCCTTGTAAGACATGTATAGTGGTCATATATGATGAAATCCAATTCGAGAAATTTGGGAGAAAAATTAATAATTAGAGAATGTTTCTACTGTGTTATCAAATTCATGGCTATCGAGTGTAGTCGTCCTTACAAGGAAATATAAGAATGCTTCCAAGTTTTCTTATTAGCTCTGTAAATGTGGATAAGGGAAAGTAAGCATTTAATCTATGTAGACTAGGTTTCCTTTCTAGTGAAGAAGAGATAATTATATTTGTCAAGTTAAAATGGAAGCATATTATGAAAGATGCATGTTTAGCGATTACATGTGAATTGTTTGAATAATGTAAGGTAGATAAGTAGGGTATATGGTGAGAAAAATGGATGTAAAGATTGGCGGGTATGAATTGTTGTCAATATGTGGAGAGAGAGAGAGAGAGAGAGAGAGAGAGAGAGAGAGAGAGAATCAATGTATCATATTCAGAATTATATTTATATCCACGGGCATAAATTATGGCAAGAAGAATTCTTTGAAGACATTGCAAATAACATGGAGCGGGAATGTAAGGCTTATCTCGGTGAATTCACATCTACTAAATTTGATGACAATATGTTATGTTCTTACCTCAAGTCATTTTAAATATTTATTAGTAAACATTTGAAGTTAAATGGATATGATAAATTATGACAGAAAATGTGATTAATTAATTCATTTATTGAATTAATTAAAATATCATAATTTTGAAAATTATTATGTAAAACCCAAGTTGAGTCAACTTGAGGTTAGGGTTGAGTTAAAAGTAGTTTTATAACTACTTTTGGAAGCATGTGCCTATAAAAGGCTGAGATGTAATTGTAAATGGGACTCTAGTCTCTATCTCTGCTCCTTTGGTGGAGAACAATAAATGTAACTTTGTGTACTTTATTTTTCTTCATACTCTCATGAATACAATACTTTTCTCACTACTATATTAATGTTCTTCAATTATAAAATCTGCCATTTTGTTTATGATTGGATGATATCATTAGTGATGATACTCCTTCATGGTGTGTTTTATGTCTCGGTATTCATACTTTGTGATGGTTGTCAAGGTACATGGACTTTGTGCCATATCCATGCATTCCAGAGGCGATAAAGAATTTATGCTTTATGGTTTTGTAGTTACCATTGTATTCTTCCCTTTGTGCTAGATAGAGAGGTTGTATTTTTGTAGTTTCCTATTTCCAAACTACTAAAAATTTATCATTCTTCTCTTTTCCCCTTCTTTCTTTCCCTTTTAAGTTTATTTTGCCATTTTTGCTTTCTATTCAAAAGAACCAAAAATATAAAAATCCCATCATATGAGGGAACTATCCCTCTCAAACGTAGAGGAAATACCACCCTATCAATAGGGGATTTTTCTATACTGTTGTAGGTTTCTATGTACTTCCATTGGGCATATTCAATGACATAAAATCTAGCCAAAAATATGAAAAATACCATTAGCCTTAGCATCCGGTGGTCATGAAGTATACACTAAAATCTGAAATTTATGAATTTGGAGCTTGTAGACCCCTTAAATATTTCACTTCATATCCTATTCTTATGAAATCTAAAAATAACATCAAAAATAGTGCATGATTGTTTTTACAAAAATGAAACACACACTTCCCAAGTAGAAACTTTAGGGTATAGAACAATACTTTTTTACAAAAAGAAGCTCCCTTTAAGTAAAATAATATGAGAAAAACATTTGAGATTGTAAATGTTTTAAAAATACCTAGAGAGTATACCAAGCTCTGAATCACACAATATGGGTTCGAAAATGAAAAAAACAAGGAAAAAAACAAGAGGGAAACAATGCAAAAGGAAAACTAATCAAATATGATACAAATTCCCATGACATAGTAGAATCATTAAGCTGGTATAGGTAGAAGTTCACCATCTATCTTTTTCACTTCAAAGGGATTACATTACTTGCATTTTTGTCTGGTATGGGATATTCCAAATCATTTAAAAAATTATGCCTCCTAGGCTTAGCCCTATCTTCATCCCACTCAACACAATATTTCCTTCCTTGAATTTCTAAGGATGAGCCTTCTTATCAAAAAACATTTTGAAAACCCATTGGCTATCTGGAATCCTTCTTATTATTTTTATCTAACCTCTTCATGTTTTAAAATCTCTATAATTCAAATTATTCTAGTGTCATGATGCTCCAATTCTAACCTATGAGCTAGTTCAAGTGTTGATATTTTAAGTGAGAGAAGAAGTTTTGCTTCCCCTTTGTACATTGGCATAAAGTTTAGTTTCCAATATATATTTTAAATGCTATCCTATCATCCTAAAATGATGTTTCTGAATATTCTACATGTCATTTCCTCTTGTTATCCTCCATGAATCTCTTTGTAATCCTTATAAGGTTCTTGTTTTAAGATTTAATCTGAGTCTATTCTTGAGGTCCTTTAAAGTTTGAATAGAAAAGGTAATTGGTTGTTCTCGGACATGTTGGTTCTTTAGTGTTAGGATAAAAGTAGTGTTGTCCTCTCCCCCAAAATCATAAACAATGATTTCCATTTTAAAGTTAGGGTTGACGAGGTGGGCATTGAGAAATATCATGATTGATCTTCTCAAAACTATCATTTTCCTCTAGATTCTATTTGAAAATGACACTATTATTTAGCATTAGAGTAATGGGTTTTACTATACTTTTGATTTATTTATAAATGTTCTTATGAAATTGACCTTACCAGGAAGGATTGAAGTGTTTTCTTATGGTCATGTAGAGAGGGTTGTGATGACTTGAATTCTTTTAGGATCAATGGAAAAAATATCATTTATCACTACTGATTAAGAAAAATGTGGAAAATATGAGCCTAATATGAATGCAATATTTTAGTAAATAAATAAATAATGAAGCATTAAAATAGATCTAAAGAATTAAGAAATAAATAATGAAATCCCTAATGTGTAAAGAAGTATAATATTCCTTAGCTATTCGTTGCATTTTGGAAAGTGCAGCAGCTGGAAAACAAAGAAACATGAAGCATTGAATGTCACACAGAGAGCTTGCAAAATTGTAGATCTAGAGAATATGACTAGGCTGGGGTGCCTATAGGGGATCGAGGCACCCATGGGCACCCTAGGCCTTTTACGGGCCTTAGGGTCTCAAAAAGATCGAAACCAAAATTTTTACGTAACAAGATGTTCATTGATGTTCTTCTTTTATTGCTATGGATTCACAAAATGATCGCGAGGTCCTGTAAACTTGCAATAATGAATAGACACTGTAAAACCCTCAAATAGGCACCAAATCCCAAAGAATAAAAATGTAAAATGAGGGTTCAAACTTTCCTTATCTTCCACAAGGATGGACTTACGCCTAAGCATCGCACTAAATCTTAGACCCAATGTAGTTGTGTGTTCTAGGTTTCTCTTGTGCGTGCTACACTTGGAATAATGAGCAAGTAACTAGATGTAGAATGTATTAAGTTTGTGCATGGAATAGAATGACCCTCCCTCCTATGAATTATGATACAAAAACTAGCTCTTGTGTCCCTTGTGATGGAGCTAGATGGATGCAACAGAGCTCTTAGATGCCTTGATCGATGCAACCTTATTTGGAGAAAGTTAGTGTTTATTGCTTGGTCCCTTATTATGATCACATAAATTTATATTTATATGATTTATTCACTTGAATTTCATAATTAACCCCAAAAAGGATGATTACCGAAATGATAAGATGCTCAAACAGCTATAAAGGACCCAAAAAGTGAGAGTAAAGTATAAAGGGGACAGGAGCTCCTAGAGGGGACAAGGGTTTTTGAAGTTGGTGTCCTAGTTAGGAGCTAGTTTCGAGGATGAAAAATACCAAACAGTAAAAATATATCTTGAGAAAGTAAGGGTGCAATATTGGAAGTTGAAAGATACGGTAAAGAAAGGTGGCCAAAGACATGGGTTGATTAGTATTTTTCTTACTTAGGAATCATATGAATAATAGTATGTGATCGAGACTAGATAATTACCCAAAGTGTGAGATATTTTTCTACATTTTCCCCAATTTATGATGTTGAATGGAATGCTCGGTAATATAAAGTAGATAGAGATGTGAACTTGATATCCATGTAGATCAATGGCGAAAGCATGTTGAGGGACTATATAAAATCATAGAGTGATAAAAATGTGAAGTGTGAATGTTAAGGATGAGGAAGTGTAAAAGTGATGATGAAAGTGAACCAAAGGTGGAGACACATGTGTAGATGTCATGATGTGTTTGACGTTGTTGTTTGTTGATGGTGTTTTTGATTAATGCTTCCCATATGGATGAAATTGCAAAACGAGAATCTGTAAGTAGTCAAATATGCATGAATATGATCAAAATATGTAAAAGTATGTAAGGAAAGTATGTAAAGATGATAAAAATGAAAAAGGAACATGTGTAACTGGTCCGTGATGAGAAAAGGGTGTAGAAAGGATCCGGTAGATGATTTCAACATGTGATTTTTCATGAGATCTCACGCTAGTGTAATGGAAGAAGTGTAGGGATAATTTTGGTGTCATCTACCAACATTTAACTTCTTCTTGCTATATACAACACCATTGCAGATGGTTTGCATGTGTTAACGATTATCTTCCCTATAAAAGACATTATTTTTGGAGTTTTTTAGAATGTGCTAAACAACCAATTACTATATAGCTTCCCCTTTGTCTCACGTAATCCAAGAAAGGTCACTATATTTCCCCTACTCTAAGGAATCTTGGAAAGGCCATTGTGCTAAGTACCCAAGTATTATTTTGATCCCTTTTCAAAACTAAAAATTGTGTTGTATCGATATTAGTTTGTGTATAATGTTTAATGGGGTGATTGATTCACCCAAATGATGCCCCCTAATTTAGGGTGCATGCGATGTTGCTAAAGTAGTATGTGGTCCAAAGAGGACCAAGCTGTTGTTCTACAACTATGTTGTGTAAGGAAGAGAGAATGTGCTTGGTAGATACCAAGGCACACGCAAACAAGTAGATAGGAAAAATAAGTGTTAGTACAAGCAAAGACAAAAACTCATGTAGAAGGTGAAATGTAAGCTAAACAGAGACGATGTGTGTAAGATAAGATGCAAGAAAAAGAAAATATAGACTAGGAAAATAGGGTTACAAACATGGGACATCACTCACGATATTGAAATACAATCAAGGCCATATTGGCGCAAATAATCGAAAACAAGAAAGACAAGGCAAAACCCGAAAACAATGACAAACAAAAGAAAAAAAGTGTATCGAGATAAGCATGGAAGCAAGTAGTCTTGCAAAATAAATGTTGCACATGAAGCACATGTTAGCATGTTAGAAAGACAAATAGTATTTCAAAGTGTGTATTATCGATAATGTAAAGTGCTAAGTACAAAAATGAAACAATAACACCCGTATGAGTGTATGAAAGTGGATGCCCCTAGGAGTTGATGTGGGATTGGTAATAAGTCTTTGCACCAAACATCCATGATGGACTTGTATAATCTTTGATCACAACTAGAAATCAATTGAATGTGCAAGTCCATATGAAAAGATAATTACATACAAAAACCTATCTAGCATGTCTAATAAAGTGATCATGTAACAAGTAAATGTAAGAAAGAGTAAATGCAACCATGATATGCCGTATATTATGAATGATATGGAAGGGAATGCAGGTATTAATGATAAGATCAATGTGCTCCCTGAGTGGATGTGTATGTATGTAATGAGGTTCATTTATTTATTCCCCCTTAGTAGTCAAGAATGAACCGTAAATGAGAGTGCATCATTGGGAAATGGTTTGAGTGATGTGTTACATGTAGAAAGAGGTGATGAATGAAGTGGTGATATGTAAAATGATGATGATGTGTAGATGATATCGAATACGACATAAGGATGGTGATTTGGAATGCATGATGATTTAGCATAAACTGTATATCACAATATGGATGAGTAAAATGCTTGTACATGTGATGATGTAGCGCAAGGCGTATATCACAAAATAGATGAAAGTGATGATGGTAGAAATCATGATGATGTACCACAAAGCGTATATCATGAGATGCATGGATGGAATGATAGAAAACATGATGATGTAGCACAAAGCATATATCACAAGATGAATGAGTAGGAAAAACTATAAAGGGGTGATGATATAGTTTAAAACCGTATATCAAGAAATGAAAGAAATAGGAAAGTTAGAAATGGGTGATGATTTAACCTAAAAGTGTATCACGGGGGTTCACCTAGTAAAACTATGGTATAGCACGTGCGTTCGGAGGGTATTAAAGAATACCCTTGATTTTAATTTTTACCTCTACTTATTTAATTGATAATACCCCCTCCCGTTATATTATTAAAATGAAAATACCCCCTATTTTTTCCATGTACCTCACTTACCCATTTTTCCATTACAATTTTATTTACCCCTTTTTATCTCTACCCCTATATGTCAAATAGAATATATATCATGTTTCTCACTCACATATTAGTTTTATAATACATCTTTTCTATAGAAAGTGGGTTTGAAGACATTCAAGACCTATTACCAATTACCTTAATGTTATTCTTTAATAATTTATCGTTTTTCAAGTAATTAAGATGGTGAAACAATATTATTTAAGATGAAAATAATACTCAATCTTAGTTACTAAAAAATCGGATGTTCCCTTTGCATCTCAATATTTCCTAATTAATAATCTTCTAATTGATATTTTCTTAGTCAATAAGAGACTATAATTTAATTTTGTGACCACACTCCTCTTGCACTTTTTGAGTCTTTCAAATAGACCACAGTAAATAAATTGGGAAGATTATCAAGTATAATTGCTTAGATAAATCTATTTTTATATTAGCACTTATCAAGTATTAGTCATGGACTCTTTATTATTATATGTCTATATAAATACCCAATTTTTTAAAATAAAATAATAATTTCAATGGATGTAAACTCATTTACACAAAGCATTGAATTTAATTTAATACATGAAATTAGAATGAATGAGGATAATGATAATGATTTCAAAGTCATTGTTGAATTCATCATAAAAGAAAACTTCAAATGAGATATATTACATGCAACACAACTAACTAAATTGAAATATGGCTTAGCAAAAGTAAGGGAGCAATTAAAATAAATCAAGTTCCGTGAAGAATTTATCCATTGCCATAAACAAAATGAACTAGTTCATATCATGACAATTTGACGTAACATGCCCAAAAAAGGAATCTTGAGATTCCAAAAAATAAGCTTAATGTTCTTTTCATTAGTTCAAAATATTTATAAATTCATACAATTAGATAAATAAATGTTTTCTCAATAAGTGGATCAATATTAGTTCACAAAAACTATCACTATTGAGTTTGAATTTACATCTATTGCCTCTTAGAATTATTTTACAATGGAATCTTTATTTGGAATGTATGTGTTCTTAATGATTAATGGTTCATTAGAGACAATCTCTTAGCAGCATGAATGGACTCTTATTGTCTTTTGGAATATTGTTAACGTTGAGAAAGTCTTTATTGGAAATAGTAGTTAGTGAGCCTCCCTCTAGCACTCATAGTCTTGAGATGATTATGGTAACCAATAGAGTTTCCTCTGCAATTAAAACATCTTCCCAACTTTGGTTGCATAACCTTTAATAAGTTTTGAATCCTGTGAATCCATGTAGTTGTATTATTTTGAGCTTGTGTTGAATTCAAAATTGCATATATGTAAACAACTGCACATGGGAAATTGTATTTATTAAAAAAAAGATAGTAAACTTAAACATACATTGAAGAGAAACTTTTAGTGTTCAACATTGTTGTGTGTTTTGCAACAACAAACAGGGGTCCAAACAGATCACCCTTGGACTGGTGCAAGTGAATGAAGATAACATCAGATGCAACATTTTAGGAATGGTACATGGAAATCCCAACATTGAGGAAGAAATGGTGGCCATACTTCAGATTGCATTGGATTGTGCCCTTGAGGAAATAGATGAAAGGCCTACTACATAGTTGTACTATACAGATAAAACATGAGGTTTATAATTGCTTCCCGTGCCATAAAATTATTATACAACTATACTATACAGGTAGGGGGATCACTACACAGCTGCATATATAGGTACTATCGCTGCATATACATCTACATATACAGGTATACAACTGCATATACAGGTATTGTCGCTGCATACACCGCTGTATATACAAGTACACAGCTACATATATAGGGGGATCTAAGGAGCTTAGTATAAAGACAACAATGCTATATAGATAAGATGTTACAATTTCCCACTAAATTGTTATATCTAATAGAATTTTACTTTCAAGGCTGAGTTATAAAAACCTTATTTGAAACAGGGTATCACAAACTTAACACATAAAAGTATTCAAGGTATGTTCAAACATGAATACGTGGAAAAATGATGCTTCTTTGTTAACACAGTTCACCCAAATAGAACTGAGGCTTACCATCCATGGAGACAACAGTCAATTTAGGAAGCATAACAAGATCATGTAACGGCTTATCAAATGTAACTGAGTTATTATAGGGGTCTGATACAACTGATTGCATTCTCCTCTCAAATCAAGTTTAGAACAAGTATGAATTATTCAAATTCTTTGGATGTCAATGTCACACATTTGGGCAACTCAAGAAGAGATACTTCAAAGCAATGTTCTTTTCATATATAATTCATGTAATTTGATAGAAGTACATAATGACTACATACAACTGAGTCTAATGAAAAAATCATCATGTTTTTCAGAAACATCTGAAATTACACAAGATCTCAAAAAGAATAACACTAAAACACAATATTCAACAATACATCATGTTGCAACAGAAATCTGAAAACACAAAGTTTAGGAGACTTATTCCATCTCTTTTCCATGTTCAAAGACTCATACAAAACCATGATGAATAAGGCCGTCTATAACATGATCAAGTCACCTTCAAGCTGAAAATAACAACATAGTACAACAAGCTGAGGGAAGACTGTATATAACAAATTCCACTTCCTTTCCAATATGAAACCCAAAAACTTGATAGATTACAGAAGTGCACTGAGCTTACTTCTTACAGTCTACGTTGCTTAATAGCTACAGCATTGCATAGATGTTTCCCACAAAAGTGTACTATCTTAATCATGCCTGCCAACCACAGAAAACAACTATTTTTATTCTTCAAAGCAATGGAAAATATACAAAGATTGCAGTGATTATTGGAATACCTAGTGATTTCTTACTTACTTTTAGAAAAGAAGACATGCAGAATTACGAATAAAATTTATATTGAAAATTATAATGAAGTATTGCCCCAAAATACCAGAAGCTAAGCCTCCAACATGCCTGGAAAAGGAAGAAAACAAACTGGCAAAAGGATAAACCCACTACAGCTTATTCCACAAGATCAACAGAAAGATCAGTAGAAAAATCACCATACACTGGAAATTGCAATTAAAAAACTAAAGAGCTTGATTGAGGCAGAAAAGCTTACTCACCGTTGAACCCCAAAAGCCTGAACAACTTCTTATCAATTGGAATCTTTGAACTAAGGAACAAAATGATGAAATATAATTCTAGCACCAAATGTTTAGAAACTAGGGCAAAACAACAATACAATTGGAACACGATCACTTGCAAGGCTGGATAATCACAATAATAAGAGGATATATGGTAGCTCTTTTACATGAATACACTGTTACTGTGCTGCCAACTTACAGTTCTGAAATGATTGTTCAAACTTTTGAGACTGATTGCGAGAAGATTATTTCAAAGATGCAGGTTATGAATTAAATTTAACTTCATTCTCAATCTTTTTCCGTTCAATTTTATCCTTGTTAACTAATTGCATGACATTTAAATCAAAGTGGGGTTTTTCCATAATTCCCAAAGAATTTTCCTACAACTTTGGTCCATCACTAGGTTAGCCAGGTAATAGGCCACTTAGTTACCACACTGTCTAATGTCTAAAAATAATGTCGTGGAAGTAGTTTCTAAAAGAGGTCCTTCTTGAGTGCCTCAATAGTTTGCTTTGAATCTCCTTCAATCTGTAGCTAGAAGGATGTCCTTCGAAAAAGTCTGAACCTTTGCAATGTTGTTAGAGCATAAACTAAGGTCTTCATTATTCATTAATATGGATTTGCCTCAACAATCTATGAAGAATTATCTATCAGTTGCTCCTGGGTTGTCCTTTTTTGCCTTGTCAAAGATGAGCTTTATCCGGGAAACTTTAGGTGGTTTCCATTGTTCTTAAGGCTTGGCCACCTTATTTAGCTCACCCCTTGCGGTGTTTGTATCCAAAATATTGTTTAGGTGAATCTATAGATTTTTTTTTGTGTGTAGCTGCATATGCTACAAGATTTGATACCTTTGATTAAAAAAACTTCTAGATGGCCTTGAAATGATTATGGTGATATCTGAAGTGAAATATGCTCACCTATGAACTTTGAATCATTTCAGGTGCCTGGTTTGAAAAGAAGAAAGAAAATGCCAAAGCATATCTATGAGGAATGGAAAGGTTCAGTCCTGACATCAAATAAGGCTTTTAAAGACATAGGTAGCTTAATGATGTTTCATGGACATCTCATTTGAAATAATGTGTATAATGCCTTGTACATAAGGCTAACCAATTTTGTGTAATTGTGTAGGACTTGAAAAGAAAAAAACAGCAATTGCCTCTCAATTTTGTGAAGAAGCCTTCACAAACTGTATCCCTTGAAGGTTCATAGCATTTCTCAGGACGACAGCTGAGATTCTCCCAGTGTTCATCCTCATTGATTGGTTTATCAAGTCATATAAAATGCATGCACTAATTGATGCAGATCCTTACAAAATTTCTATTATTCTTTAGAAATACATGATTACATTCATTTATAGAAATAGATGATTACATTCATCTAGAAAGCAAGACCATACATTCATCTATTTAAATTGGTCCCAATTCATGTGTTCAGAGGGCCTGTGTTTTTTAGAGGAACTGGTTCAAGACTTTAGAGGAACCTAGAGAGAAATAGTTGGATCATGTAGATTTCATTACGGCCTACAAGATCCTCTACTACATTTTCCAATAAGCACAATTGGCATCTTTAATTATATTTGAAACAGTTTATGTTTACTATTTTGCATGTACTTAAAATAATAACGAATATTCTTGGGCATTATGTTAGATACACATTTCCTGAATTCTATGAAAAAGTTAGATCCTATCAATGTCATCAAATGACCAAATTCAATAGGATCATAAGTGACACTGGCCATTCATAAACACCTTTAGATCTTGAGTATTTAGTTACAGGGCATACATTTCTCATGAAATTCATATGTTCTATTTTTTAATTATCGGGGTCTTCACACAAATTATGAACAATGGTTTGTATATAGGGATATTTTCAATTAATTGGGAGGGTGATGCATTAAGACTACTGACACAGGCCCAATAAAATTAGGATCTAACAGTCAACACACTGTCCCTGTGACAGTATGTTTGCAGCAGTTGAATGGTTTATCATGTATCTCTTGGAGAATTGGAGTTCTCATTTAGAACTTTTTGGGACTTTGATTCGATGAATTGAATAATTACTGTCCAGAGAAAAGATCATCCCAAGGGAACTGATAGCACTTTTGAAATTGAACTTAATGATTTTAGTACCTTTAATGGCTGTATTATATAGGGCTTGGAAAAAACAAAACATGGCACCTAGTCTATCAAATGAAAAGGGATATTTCCATGGAACTTGGAAATGAAGATTGATGTAAAATTTTGTCGTTGGCTTCTCTTGAAGAACAATCTATACCATCAGAGGCTAGACAAGGATATCATAGCAAATCGATGATGTTGAATTCAATAAGTTCCTCATTAGAGCGATAACCATGAAGTTATTTATTCCAACCATGCCATTAGCTTGAGAAACAAAGAAGTGTTTTCCCACAGGTTTGATTGAAAAATGGGGAAAAAATTTCATGGTGCAATGGGATTTTCTATGATGTGCCATCGATTGGAGTTGGTATAAACATAGTTCTAGAGTTGCTTAAGATTTTACAACAAGATAGAATCTTGGGCTAGTGCAAGAGACACCCCATCTAGAAGTGCAGATAGTTGAAGGATCAGATACAATATGCAAGAGACACCCCACTTAGAACTTTGAATAGGCTTGTTTACAGGGGCTGATTGAATATGTGTTGATGCCAACTAGGGAAGTAGGAATGTTTCAAATCTCTGAGATCATCATAAGGTTTGGTGAATGTTCTGCATGCTCTAAAGGTTGTATCTACATGTCTATTCTATGCCATTTAGGCCTGTAGAGACCTTAAAAGGTAAGTGTTGAAGGGTTAGTACAAATTGTGTTGATGCTACAGTGATCTTCTAGTGGATACAAACATGAGTTATATCTGTGTTATAACACTTATAATATCATGATTGGACCATTGACTATGTTCTGAGATGGTGAATAGTGTATTGAGGTCATCTAAATCTATGTAAGTACAAGAAGAGACTATGAGGTTTGTGTGCAAGTTAAGATCATCAGTCTGAGATCATATGTTCATATCAATAGATCTATTGCTTAGTGTTCTGTCAAAGAAATGTTTAATGAACCCCTTAAGGTACTCAATAACTCTTATAACCATCAAAGTCTGACTATAGGCATTGACCAAATATTAACTTAATAACTTATCAATTTGCACCTGTAGGGTCTTCGTAAGGACTTTCCACTCAATTTCAAGCATTGAAATTTATTAGAAATCATCCTACTGGTTGTCTAAAGGAGAATTAAAATGAATTAGGCAAGAATAATCCCCCAGTCTTCAGGTTTTGTTGACAGTTGTATGGGAAGATTGCAATGTACAGTGGGACAAGAATTAAGGAAGGAAGTAAGCATTCAAGTAAATGCATTGCGGGAAAATGGCAGTGATATTTGATGACAAAACGTTGCAAGGGAGTCTCGATGCAATGACGGTTGAGTGGTGATTCTGAACTGAACAATCAACACGAAATGATGGATGCTCTGTTCTTTGAATCAATGATCCAACGTAGAGGTGGGTTGTGATGCAATAAATTGAGCTTAGGAACATACAAACATGTTGTCGGCATTGAATGGCCAAGGATCCTGGAGATCTGAGCAAGCTGAGAATCACAACCAATCAAATTCGCACTGAAGCAAACAATTTCAGTCGTCCTCTTCAATTCAGACAAGCTCTCACTCTTAATGAAAACTGGTGACTTGAAGTATAAACGTGGTATTTTTGAGTATTCTACATATGCATCATTGAATGTGGATAGGGATTTGAGTTGAAATACTTGAAATCATATGGCTCAAAACAATGCATGGCAGGAGTAAACTGTAGCAGTAAGATTTATTCTTTTGTGTAGATTGTGATTGAGAGAAAACTCAAACAAAACAGACCACAATCCACAATGAATGTCACTGCATACAATATAGAACTAATGAATTTATATTTGAACTCTGCTGTATTGAATATCTTGAGGTGAAGAAGTTCCTGCATATTTTGTTAGAAAGAAATATTCAGTGATTAAAATGAATTGATGTTGGCCATCTATTGGAATATGAATATGAGAGGTTGTTACCTATCACGGGAGTTCATATATGAGTTTTAAATGTTATTCAAAATATAATAAGGAGGATAAGAGGTTAAAATATAAAGTTTGTTAAATATATATTGGGTGTAGGGTATGTGGAGCAGTTTAGGGTGGAAGGAGGAGTGTGGCGTATGAAGAATCCATGAATTCATGATTTCAAGAATAATACCACTACATAACTCTCAATAGTTGGGACATGTTTACAATATCATTTCTAAAGTATATGTTTTGTTTATTTCAATTCAATTTAAAAGGAAAATGTATGTCATGAAGATTTATAAATTTAACACAAAAATGCAGCTACATAAGACCCTTCACATTACTATACAAATTTTAATTATTGTAACAAAAATAGATAGAAAGTAAAGAAAAAGAGACTTCAAATTACACATATTAATGGTTTGTACTTTGAACTGAATAAGCCAAATACATTCTCAATTTTTACAGGCCTTCTAGGCAAATATTTATCAAACAAAATATGCAATGGAGAGATACTACTTTTATATGGCTTCAACATTTATGGAGATATTTGTTAGGCAGAATCTCCAATTATTTGTGAATAGATAATGTTTCCTTCAATCTGAATTGTTAGAGACGCTAATTCTGGAAAAATATAATGTACAACTCTGCATTCTTATCCATCCAATTTGGAATGTGCAGCCACAAACACCATATGTACAGAATGGACAGTAATACAGAATTTCATTGCTGGGAGATAAGGACCACAGACTGTTCTATTAAATGCACTTATAAAGTTTTTAATTAATATTTTTTACAATGTATTTCCCTCCAATTATTGGAGCCCATGTGGTGGACTCCAGTTTTGAATTTTCCATGTGCGCACCCCACCTTGGAAATTAGAATTGTTGCGCATGGCCGCGAAATCTTAAAAGATGTTATAATATTCAAATATTGACATATTATGGTTATGAGTGTAACAGAATTTCAAGAACAAGCAACGGACATGTCAGACCCGAAAATGTCCAGAAACAGAGACATACAGATCCTACCACCTACAACTGTATCTACGGTAAGTGACAACTATATCTTCTCCGAAGGGTTTTATCGTTGTGTTCTTCTGACAAGAGACTACAATGTTTGAAGAGATCTCTTCATCGCTGTCAAAAGGGGCAATCTGAAGATCCTTCGAGATTTACACAGTCAGAATGCAATTGGGAGCTATATTACCCAGGTTACATTTGAGGGGAACACAGTCCTCCACATTGCTGCAAGGGAAGGCCATGTGGAGCTCGTTAAATGGATTCTTCATAACGCTAAGAGCTTAAGTGGCCTTCCCTATTGACTGGGGCTCGTAATTCTGATAAGAATACGCCATTACACGAGGCTGCCAAGAAGGGTAATCAAGAGGTAGTCAGGATTCTTCTTAAACACAACAAGTATGTTGTGCACAGGCACAATCAGTTTGGAGAGACGCCATTGATAATAGATTCAGAGCATGGTCACGTGGATTCAGCCAAGCTGTTGTTAGCAGCCACACCGTTGTTTCTAGTTTTATGGCCCAGGGAGAACCGTCAAACATGTTTGAATGCTGCAGCTTATGGAGGACATTTAGGTAAGATTTTCTGTCCTTCAGAAAATTGTGAGAGGATCTAAAAATTTGATGCTTCAAAATTCAAATCCCTCATTGTCAAGATAACAATTTCACATGTTTGGTTTTAAATAGTGCTTTTTATTTCTGTCCTGAGGTGTTTTTAATAGCATCCATGGTTGTAATAATGAGTGTTTTTAATAACAGACATGGTTGCAATAATGAGTCTATAATTGTTTTAAAAACATTCACATATACGTGGGTTGTTGGTCCCAGGTGGGAGGCGGGCGCACGCTCCGAGTACTGCTTAGGGCGCTCGGAACCCTTAATTCGGCCCTGAATGTTTCAAAAGCAAGCAGACGTGAGGAATTAACGACTAATTCAGAAATGCTTAAAAATTTACTAGAGAACTGGACGAAGTCATCTGATGTTGACTTCAACATGCCGAGCAACAAAGATTTCATGTGCCTTCTAAAAATTGTCCAGCCATCAGAGTATGACGATTACTGCAAGTGGAAGGAAAATCGCATTGTTCAAATGCAAGAGAATAGGAAAAAAACATCATTCTCAGAACTAGAAGGCAATCAAGAACGTGTCATTTCATGTTTTCTGAAAAATCTACCCAAGTTCTGCCCCAACATTGTTTATTTGCGGGACTCAATGTGCAAGAGAGGTGCCGGAAAGTCATGCCCGAACACTGCCAGTTTCCCTTTGGGATGTAGCACATCCAGCATTGAACAAGAGTCCTATTGTTGCATAGATAAGCTGGATCAACTGCACCAGGAATTGTGTTTGGCTTTTTCAAACATGGAGAAAAATCTTAAGCCATTGTTTGTTGGGTCAGAGATCATGCTTACTGCTGGCAATAGGATTTTTAAATTTACAATTGGAAGGCCAGAGAAGCCGATAGGGCCCATAATATACAGAGAAAAAGTTGTACTTATGTTCTCAGACCCAATAGCCGGTGAAGACAAAGGAATATTCTTCCAAGAGAATCAGAAGGAAGGTTTGATATTTTCAGGAGATAGGTTATTGCTAAGGCTTTCCAGTGATGGTAAAGAGATCTGGGGACCGTGGAAGTCATGGATCATAAGAGTTCAAACATAGAAACTTGGCTGGGATCTGTGATTCCAGCAAGGTTAGTTAATCTAGAAAGAAATATTGGCTTCTTATCTTTCATACTGAAGAACGGAGATGTTCGTCAACTAAGTAAATTGAGAAATTCCATTATAGAGGATCTTTTGATTGGTCGTGACCTGTGCTCTATTGAGAGATATCTACTGAAAGAGATGCATGGTCTCTGCAAGCAATTCCGACACCAGCCCTGCACAATCCAAGAAAGATTACTGCAATGTCTTACGGCACCATCAGTTTGGCAGTGGAACAAGAGTAGTGCACAAGAGTAGTGGAACTCCTCTTTGGCAATTATCCCATCAATTTTCCGATCATCTCTTCTATGGGTTTACTTTATTTCAGACACTACTTTGCATGCATTCTCTTTTCTCAAAACATACTTCTTTTGCATATGAGGTAGCATATTCAGCAAGTCATCCTCTCTGGGTCCTGATGAAGGAAGCACATTTTGACATGACTGATTTCTTTTCCCAATTGACAAGACATGTTTGCACCCGAGGGTTTAGTGCTCTTATACCGGGAGAAATGGATATGATGTTTTCTTGTACTGAAAATATCATATAAAACATCATATCCGTTCAAATCTGAGGTTTGTCCCCTGACGTTTAGTCATGAGTTACTTGTAGGAAAATAATGTCTTGTATTGCTTCTAAAAAGCAGTCTCCATCTTACTTGAGTATGTTGACAAGTCTTGGCTTTGCTGCCTGTTTATTTCGTAAATAAAATTATGTATTCCTCTTCATCATTTTGTTTAGTTCTTTCTTCCTTTATGTGATTAAAGATCATTCTTAATTCTGTAGCAATTTCTGAGAGCCTTCACTTATATTACATGTTCCTCAGACTTGTCAATGGTCCTCTCAAGTGAACAATGGTTTTCAAATTTCTTCTCTGTACCTTAACAGGTTTAAGGGAAATGGAAGGGGGATCTAGGTGTTGTCATCTACTTTGATCTCATATATATCCCCTTCTCATCATGAACTGATCTTTTCCTTACATTTTATGTTTTTTGATTCAATACCCTACTTTTTTCTGATATATTGGTTCAAGTTACATTGACTTCATACATAATGTTTTTAATCCTTCATGTTGATATATTTGGTCAAATACTCTTGCATTTGGGCTGGTCACTACTAAACCTTGACCTACATTGTGTTTTCCCATGCTCAAACTATCATTTCTATTCTTTCTTGCTTTTATATCGACACCTGAAATGTCAAGGAATTATGACTTTCAAATTAATAATTTAATTGTGTAAGTTGATTGAAAGGATCGACAATTTGAACCACACATTGAGGTTCATCTTTAGGATGATTAATTGATACGAAAGCAGAAAAGTGTTTCTTATATAATTAAACCAAATTAATTTATAGCAACTTGTATGGATCAACAATCGTCCGCACCACCAATAATTAATGTCGCTATCCAATATTAAATAAATAAAAGATATGTTATTATTCTTGCCTACAATTATTAATGAAATCAACCAGGAGGCTTGAGTAGATGAATGATGGGTCTCCATGTGTCGCTAAGGTCAAGTTCATCATCTCGATTGAGATTGTTTGGATACTTGCTAATCTCGATAGCTTCTATACCTTTCTTTACATGTAGTGTTCCTTCCTCTCTAAAATTTTAGCCTTTTCCATACATATGCCCTAGGATGTCCTATGAGAGTGTTCTGCTAGACCTGAGATTTTAATGCAATCTCAGTGGATATCAGAAGGGTGCTCCTTTAACCATTGTTGAAATGGTCTACTTGTTATCCTAATATAAGGGCAGACACATGCAATCAATATGATGATGATTCAAAAAGTGTGGTTTGTAACATTGATATTTTCAAGCATTTTACACAATCAATCTAGAAGTTGTGGTTTCTTGACATTATGGATTGTGGAATCTTGAACACTTTAACCTACAATATTGTTAATATAGCTCACCTTCTTCATCTTGTCAATGCCATCCAACTCATCAATTACCATTCTATCTGCAAATGCTTTTTTACTTTATTCCTTCAATCTTCGCCATCTTTAAAATATTCTTGCACTTGATTCCTTCAATCTTCTCTATTTGTAAAACATTATTGTATGTGACTCCTTCAATCTTCTACCAAATGAATCTGGAGTACAATCATTCAAGGCATCCATACGTACAATCTTCACAGTTGTCTTCCACCAAAAGCATACAATTTAATGTGTGCATAGCACATATGACTGTCTCATGCATATCTGTGAACAATTCTCTCTACGTAAATGACAAGCATATACTATTTAATGTTCTAATCTGTAAGGAAGTATTCTGTTAACTTTTCAAACAAGGTTGACTGATTTAATCTTGAAAAATTATCGTTGTCTTTGAGCTCAAGGGCATGATTATAGGGCATATAAAGAGATTCAATACAATACCAATTTCACTCTAGCAAACTTATTAGATTATCCATTTTCAAAAATTGACAAGGAGAGATTCCATTGACCAATGAGTTTATATTAAAATAGGCTTTTCCGTGATACAGATTTTAAATTTCTATGCACAATTCTTTAAACAATCTTCAATCACACCCCTTCACCCATACAGATAAGCATAAGAGGAAGAAACGAGTAGCCATGATAATGTGCCAATGGATAAAAACAAGTATCCTATATACTGTTCAGCCTTCACAGTCCTTAGTCAAGGAAAGAGTTTATTGCAAGCAGACTGGATAGCTTGACATAAATCTAATTCAAATAACAACCTATTACAGACATCACGTAGCTTATCAACAAATAGCTAGACATACACTAAAGAAGATATCATTAATGACAAGAAGCTTATCTAGTGAGGTACCACTGGCACCCAACGCAGGGAAGACCTGTAACACATGGACATGGACATGGACAATGGATCCAGAATAAACCCAAAACCAAGGAAAGATATCAGGTCAAGCCAAAGTTGACTATACAGTGATCTGATTTTAAACACATTTCTTTTGAGTACAGGATTAAGATAACACAAGAAATATTTATGAACTGTGACCAAAGTGCCAACTGAGACTTTGCAGCCTAGAGACTCGAATAGTTTTGGCCAAAAACATGAATCTTCAAACAACATAATGTTCAAACAAGAGAGTATACGCAAATAAAAAGAGAGAGAATAAAAACAGACCCAATTTGAGAACCCACCTAGAATATCCTAATCAGAATCATTAAGCAACTGGATTCAATGAAAAATGAGACTGTGTGCCAAAGACTGCGTGCCAAAGACTTCATACTGCAAGACATATCCAGTTTTCAAGAAACAATGCAGATGGGTTATAGGCAGATGACTTGCCTCCACAATACCCGTCAGATTTGGCAGGAATACAGATTTGAGACGACTCCTGCGTGCTCCTGGATACGACGCACCCACAGACACCCGCTCCTGCCGCCTGCCTCTGAGAAACCCGCTCCCTCTGCCTCTCCTCCCAGCTCTCCAAGCTCACGCAGACCCTGCCTCTCCTCCCAGCTCGCGCCGACCCTGCCTCTCCTCCTAGCTCGCGCCGACGTACCTATCCCCCCCCAATACCTAATCCGCCATACTGGAAAAACTAAACCCTTCCACCCGCATAGCATACCGGTATATTGACCCTTTTTTTGGCGATTTTTAATCCCCCAATATGAACGGACGTGGTAGGATACCACCTAGTTTAGTGAACCCCCCGTGAAGTGTATATCATGATATGTGTGAATAAGGGACTAGCTAGGAATGTTGCATTGTATGATAAAAGGATTGATTGATTGATTGTGAAGGTCAAAGTGTATAACGATGAAAGTGTGATGAGGTGAGATTCAATTTTGATTTAGACCCTTAATGATCAGTATGCACCATTAGACTAGAGTGTGTCGTTGGGCAATGAGTGCGGTGCATATAAGTATATGAGTAAGATGGAATATGTGTATTTGGTATGGTGAAGACTATGTCATAGGTGTGTAACGTGTGAAATGTGTAATGTACAATGTGCAATGTCTAATGCAAGATGTGTAGAGTGTAAAAATGAATGATAATATAATGTGTAGAATGTGTGCAATGTATGGGTGTACAAGGTAGCAAGCACGAATGATGTAGAATAGATGGAATATTTTATATGTAGATAAGTTTATGATGCGTGAAGATGTGTAATGTATAGTGTATAGTGTGCAATATGTGAGGTTCATGTGTATAAGATGCCCTCAACAGTAAAGTGTGAACCATAGCACAAGATTGCGTCATAGGGTAATGATGATACAAATGTATCAAGAGGTTTGTAATAATGTGTAGAGAAGAGTAGTAACTTCAAGCACAAAGCTTCAATTCCATGAGATGATATAGGAATTTGATAGAAATGAAAGGGGGAGGAGTTGTGATTCCTCCCAAGGGTATAAGAGATGGAGGTTTGGTCAAAAGACACTAAGTGGATCGATGCGAGGAGTAGTTTAAGTGATGGGATGCTTTGAGGTGGTAACATCATAGTATTCTTAAGTGGTGGAAATCGAAGAGGTTAGCTACATTTTGGTGGTCTTGCGTAGTGAGAGGTTGTTTATTTACCATAGATGACTTGAGTGGAGGCCAGGTTGAACTAAGCTTTAGAGGAGGTTTCTTAGATTGACTTGGTAATGTCACAATATAACTTGAGTGGAGGAGTAGGACCATCTATAAGAGGAGGTTGAGTGGATTGAATAGGCGGCACTTGAGTGACCAAAGAAAGAACCTTAGAAGTGATAGCATGATCCTCATTAGGCGTATAAGGAGAAAAATTTGGAGCCTATTTGGATATAGAATTTGTAGATATGCATGAAAAAAAATGTTGTGCAGCGAATGAGATAAAGCCTTGACGATTAATATGCTTGATTCTTCGTTGTACAAAAATAGCAATAATTTTCATTATGTCTGTTGATTCGATGAAAATTGCAATATGGGTGACTGTGATATTTTTCAATTTCATAAGGAGGATAACCTTGTATAGATGGTAACATGATCAATTGATGACTAAGGAGGTTAGTAAGAATGTCATGTTGTGTAGTATTGTTATAAAAGGTGAGAGGTTATGGTAATGTCAAGACTTGAGGTTCACTAATATGACCACATATATTAGTCATATAATGAAGATGAGATGTAGAAGGAGAACAAACATGACCCGAAAAGCATCCTTAAGAGGTTAGATTTTAGATTTGAGAAATGTAACCATGGATTCCATAGCCTGAAATTTGTTGTCTGATAGAGTACATAAATCTTGAATTAACTCCAATATGGGTTGATTGGATGGAGGATCATGAATGCTATGGTCGTCGGATAAGTGATCAAAAATATGAATTATTTCATGTTGTGGCATATCTTTAGAAAGATACATGGTTTCTAAGGTTTTTTGCGAAACAACTTGGCAATTGGGATGCATCTTAAGTAAATATAATAAATAAATTTGAGGAATTTTATAATCCATGATAGAGGAAAATGAGGATCCTAAGCATGAAAGAGTTCACGCTCACCAAAATGACTAAGCTAAATGTGGAAATATATGATCCTAATCTAAATGCAAGATTGCAGTAAATAAATAAATAATGAAGCACTGAAATAGATATAAGGAATTAAGAAATAAATAATGAAAACCCTAATGTGCAAAGAATGGTAAGATTCCTTAGTTGATTCATCGCATTCTGGAAAGTGCTCGAGGTGGAAAATAGAGAAACATAAAGCACTAATCATCGTGATACGGGAGCTTGAAAAATTATAGATCTAGATAACGTGGCTAGGCCCGGGGTGCACTGGAGGGGACAGAGGTGCCGTGGATGCCCTAGGACTTTTTATGGGTGCCTAGGTTTATAGAAAATCTCATAAGCCCAAATTTTTAGGGTCGCAAGATGTTCGCTAATGCTTTCCTTTTGTCATTATGGATTCACACAAGGATTTCCGAGGTCACTTTGTAAACTTGCAATAAAGAATAGACCTACAAAACCCTCAAGTAGGCATCAAATCCCAAAAATAAAGATCTGCAAACTGAAGTGTCGATTTTCTCGGTTGCCATAAGGATGAACTTATGACTGAGCATTGAATTACATACACCTAATGTAGTTTTTTTTTCATTTACTGCGAAATTGTGCCCTAGGCTACTCTTGTGTGTGTCACACTTAGAATAACAAGCAAGTGGTTAGATGTAGAATGTAGTAAATGTGTGAATGGAACAAAATGAACTTCTCTCCTATAAAGTGTGATGCGAGAAAACCATCCCTTATGTTCCTTGTGGTGAGCTATATGGATGTAATGGAGCTCTTAGATGCCTTGATGGATGCAACCTTAGGTGGAGATAGGTAGTTCTTAGTGCTAGGTCCCTTATTATGATCACATAGATTTTTATATTTATACAATTACTTTGCTTGAATTTTTAATTAACCTAAAAAAAAGGCTTACTATCAAAAAGATAAGATGATCAAATGGGATAGGAGTTCCTAGAGGGGATGAGGGCGCTTAGCAGCTTTGGCATCCTAGCCGGGAGCTAGTGTACAAGATGACAAATGTGAAAGAGTAAAAGAAAAACTTAGCAAATAAGGGTGCAATCTGGAAGTAACTAGATAAAGAAAGAAAGGTGGCCAAAGACATGGGTTAGTTAGTACTTTTCTTACTCACTAATCATATTAAATAGTAGTATGTGATTAAGACTAGATAATTACCCAAAGTGCGTAGTTTTGTGTCTACGTCTACATGGCATTTGATGTTACCTTGATGAAAACAAATCTAAACTTTTTCAGATTTAAGAATACTCCAAAATCCATCCATATGTTAAAGATTTTCTCGAGATGATCCGTACCTCTTATCTTTTGAAAATACAATAATATCATCAAAGTAAACTAGGATGATTTAATTTGTGAAACCTTTGAAGGGTAAGTCCATGGATATTCAAAAGGTATCTACAAAATTTGAAAATAAAAAGGCATATTAGAATAGACATATAGGTACCTTATTTTGGGGTGAAGGTTGTCTTGTTTTAATCAAATCCTTGGATAATGATTTATTGTAACAAAAATACATCCAAAATTTAATACCTTTTAGCCACAAACATGGTTCACATAATCCCATCCATGGAAAGCGGGGTAATGGTCTTTAAGAAAGGCTTATTTAAGGTATTTAAATTCAACACACAACTTGATTTCAACATTTTTCTTCCTTACATGGGCCAAATTCTCTACCTAAGTGGAATGATTTATTGTTAAGATGATGTTAGCCTCAATTAGTCTTGATATCTCCTTTTTCATGAGGGGTTCAACATTTGGGTGTATAGGGCCTTTATTTTTTCTCACTAGTTTGGCATCAAGGGCTAATTTTATTGTATGTTGGATGATTTCAAGGTTGTAGCCTTTAATGTCATCTTAAGTCCAAGAAATTACATCATCATAGTTTTGACATGAGTGTAAAAATTCTTTGTGTTATTCAAGGTTGTATATATTACCAAGCTTGAGATACTTACTGGAGAAATTTCCTCCTCTTGATAGTCCTCTTATCTTCATGTTTCATTTCTCCCCTTTGTATATATAATATGGGGTAAATATTTTATCCATAGAAAATAAACTTTTATGTAATCTATTCATATTTAACTGAATGATTTGGTCCCCATAAACTTCTTAAACTTGTACTATAGGTATTTGGAGAAATTTTTCCCTACTATATAAAATTGACAATATGCTTTAGTCACTCTTGAAGATCTTGAAATGGTTTTCATTGTCAAGTAAAAAAGTTTTGAGCATTAACTTCACATGTTATTTTAAACTCTTCACAAGATCTATAGGAAGATCAAAATGTGCTTCAATGGATTCGATTTAATCAACTTCAACATTCTAATTTATAGGGAAAGTTTGGAGGTTAAATACATCAAGGTCCTGTAGAATCTACCATACCATGTTTTTGGATTGTTCGAGTAGAGAAGTTTTGTTAGAGAATAGGGATATTCAATTATGGACAACTGTCTTTGTGTCTCCAAATATTTGAAACATTTTGATACCCTTCTCTTTTACAATTTAGATCCCTTGAATCAAGGTCTTATATTCTACAACAATTTTGTTAAAATTAAATTGGATTCTATGTGTGAATAAGGTCTTCTCCTATCATGGTGGCACTAGCACTACTCTTGCACCAACACCTATTTTTCACATTGATCCTTAAAAATACAACTTCCACATGCCTTTTAAATCCTCCTTCTCTTTCACTAAAATAGGAGTTATGTTATATATTTATTGAATGTAATAATTTCTTATTCGAGTATCCTAAAAATCATCACAATGGTTAAATTTCACCTCCCATGAGAGCATTCATTTAGTTGTTTATTTGAAGAGGATTATGTTAGTGTAGGATATTTATTTTCCTTGTATTTGTTTATTTACTTGGATCTTTCCTACACTCATGGGATATGATTTCTTAGTTGTAGCAGTTGTGTTGATTTAGCTTTACTTACAGGTTGTATTGAGGTAGCCTACTAGTAGTTGTGTGAATTCAACTCTACTTATAGTATCAATTAGTGAGAGTTATTCCCAACTAGTCTAGGAGGAGATATCACATTCACCTCCTCTATGTAGATGACTTGCATCATTTTATCCCATGGAACATTGAGTTGATTTGGAGCCATTCTTTCCTTGTGAGTTCTTGATCATATTGCATCTTATTGTTAGTTATTTCAATTTTTGAAATTTCTCATGCATTTGTTTTTCATCAAAGATCCAGAAACTCTAATATGGTATCAGAGAAATTATGGCGTCGTTTTCCATTACTGAGTTATTTGAAATTTTTGAATAATTCATTTGTGAAACCAACAGTTCATGTGAAAATAGATTTGAATTCATCCTAGTTCAAGATATGGTTGTGATTTTTGTGTTTTGCAGATTGATAAGTTAAGGGTTTAAAATTTGAGGGGTTACAAAAACAAACAAATTGAGGGAATTTTTTATTTTTATGGGGACTTTTCTAGGAGTTTCAAAACTAAATTTAGCTATCTGTGGTTAAATATGGTAGAGTTCTAATGTTAGAGGAACTCGCTTTGGGCCAACTCGGCCAACTTGGCCTTGGAACTCGGTTTTCTTCTAGTTCAACTCATGGCTCCTAGCTTTATCTATACCACTAACTCATATCTCACCTGGCCCTCCTGTTTCCCTACTAAGCGCTCTCCACCCGATCTATTGTTTTTATTGGTTTCTTCCTAGCATGAATTATTGGTGGTTTTTTTCTCAATCATCTCATGATGGATCAATTTCCTCTTTTTATTCCCTACTCGGTTTAGACTCCAAGATCCACCTTGTAATATCCTTGAGATCTACCATTGATGAATTTGTGTCGATTGTCTCCTTGAAACATGGCTCATGTGGTGGGCGAAACCCAAATCATCCTTTGGTGGTTCAATTCTTTGACCTCCATGTCTCATCTTCGACCTTAGGCCGGATCTGTTTGGGTGTCTCCTCTCGTCCCTTGGATTTATGTTGGCTTGGTACTTGGATACACCCACACGACTTGAGATGGGCCCTCTACGTGGTGTTTTATTATATCTCGGTCAAACATTATTGAATTAATTTTGTGGTCTGTTTTAGGTTAATGACTCTTTTCTCGGTCCCTTGACCAATCCTTCGACTTGGATCTCTGCTCCATTCACCATCTTGATCCATGTTTGGCTTGGATTCCCCTTCTCACAAACTATTTAGGTTTCTTGGATGAGTCACTCAGCCTTAAGCACATCTTTGTTCACTCAACCCCACATTCGGTACATAGAACTCAGATCTCACCGTCCCTCATTGCGGCCTCAATTGCATTCTTAGGACATTCTAGTCTCAAAGTCCTCTTTCCATGGCACATTCGACAAACCGGCACATGCATTGAAATATCTCTTCATCCATGCCACTTGGTTTTCCTTCCCACCCATTTCAATCAATCTTGACCATGGTATTTCTTTTGGTTTATAAATATATTCGAAATTTAAACAAGGATATTAAGCTATTTAGGACTTTGTTTGAATAGTGGAGGTTATGTGTTCAAACCCACCATCTCAATTTTATTTTAGTTTTGTATAAAAAAAATATCATTGGCATCATAGAGTATTTATTATTATGTTTATATACCTCCCCATTATTTGCATGTCAAAGATGGAGGAAAAACACAGTTTTGCGGTGGCCAAACCCCCTTGCATAAACACTTTCTCCCTTATCTTGCACATGGATGCATTTTCGGTTGAGCGCAATGTCCCTTGATGTTCATCATCATGTCTCGGTTCCAACAAGTGTATGCATGGCCCCATTTCCTCTCATTTCCTTCATTTTTAATCAATTTACAAATTTTTAATTAAATAAGCCATTATTTACAGAAATTGTATTTGCTATAACTTTTGATCAATGGCTCGGATTTGAGCATTATTTTGGTCAAAAGTGCATGTTTTCTCATTCTCTACATGATGGCTTCATTTATTTTTGTAAATGCACTACTTATAATGTTCCAATTTTAGGGGGTTCCTACAAAAACTCACTTGGGACTTATATTTGTTGCACTAAGTTATTAAGTGCCATCTGGGATATTTGGGCACTTATATGCATTATGGAGTTTCACCTTTTTTATGCTCAAATTTAGGAACTTTATGTCTTGGAAGGAAGGCATTATCAAACACTGCACTATGCACGATTTGTTGTCCTACCTCCATGGTCTCATTCCTGAGCTTAATGAGCCTCTACATAAGAATGAGTGGTTTAACCACAATGATGAGGTATATGGCCTTCTCGGTCTTACTATTTCTAGGGATACATTGCATTTGTTCGAGCACATTGAGTGCCCTTTCACTACCTGGACCATTATCCGACAATTGTATGGCGACCTTATTTCACCATCTGAGAGTGACGCTTCCCTAGACCAATTTAGTGCCTCCATAGATTCTCCCCCTTCTCACATACCATTCATTGTTGAGTGTTTTCTCAAGTTTGAAATGTCTCATCATTTTTATATTTTCTAAAGGCTCTTTTATCACTTTGGGTCATCCTTTTTAGTTGTTAATGTGAAAGTTAAACAAGGGATATATATATATATATATATATATATATATATATATATATATATATATATATATATGACTTATTATTGTTAAGGGTTGGGAAATTTGGGTTATTTCTTCCTATCTACAACTTCGGTAAATAACAAAATTCAAGGATTACATTTAGGTTGCATCATTCACTTCATAGGAATGGGTATTTTTGAATTCTGTCTCACACATTCATCTTTGAGGAAAATTAGTCGTAGCGTGATATCTTGGTGTGCTTGGAACAAGGAAACCTAGCTTCAGGACACACACACACACACACTCATAATAACTACATAGATTCTTGTTAGGGAATAATAGATAAAATATGCGAGAATAATCCCTCACGAGAATCGCAAAAGTAGAAACTAATATGCATAAATTATTACGGATCTCAAATAAAATTGCGAGAATAAAATAACACAAAGACAAAGAGACAATATTTAACGTGGTTCACCTAATTTGGGCTACGTCCACCAAGAATCACTTGCTCGATTTTATTACAAGCCACCGCTCTCTCAATACAATACCCGATCCGTTTGGAGCTATGCTCAACAAACTCTCTGAAATTCACACCCGAATTCAAAACACATCTGCAATACATTTGCTTGTACATCTATCATATGCATAAGACCATATAAATAGAGAACTGCTTAAGCAGTTTTACAAAACCGTGGGTATCAAAACCATGGGAAAAACCCGTCCCATAAACCTATGGGTCAAAAAACTCGCCCATATGAGAAAAGCACGTTTCCCGATATGTCGGTGCATTTTTTTGAGGCCAAAAATTTTACGCCTAAAATTTTTTTTTGGTGTACACATGAAAAGTGTACAGTACTCTTAGTGTACAATCTTCAACACTTTCACACATGAAAACAGGCTCCACAACCTAACAATTTAAAATGTAGTGCACCACTTGGTGACAATCATATTGGGGTACTGTTCAGGGTTAATCTGACTCAACCATATGGATTGTTTGTTTCATCTAATATTCTCTTAAGTCTTGTGTAGGTATGCGGGGTTTATTTTGCAGGAACAAGTGAGATAGAGAAACTCTACAGTGAAGTTGAAGCAACAAAAAGTTAAGTGAAGGTGAATTTGATTGATTACGAAAGAACCGAGGCCCGCCTAATGGTCGGGACAATACCGCCAAGTTCGAGATAGTACCTCTTGGATGGAACTATCCATTGCACTTTCAAATCACATTTTCCGACGAATCATGCACAACTTAGACTAAGCTTGTTCCACCTAGTTCTAGTACATAATCATCTCGGATATTCAAATAAAAGCTAAGTCACTCTTATCTTACTTTTACTTCCACTTTCTTATCTTTTGCATGCTAGATCTTGGTTATTACTTGCTATATTCATTTCATCTCATTCCTTTGATAAAGATTTATATTTCTTTAAATCACCTACATAAAATAATATTCTTTTCATGGAGATGGCCATTGATATTGGTGGTTTGTCAAGCACTACCCTAAGGGTGGGATGCAAACCAATTAGTGCACTAAATGTAGATTTAATTTGGAAAAACATATCCTTCCTAGATAAATAGATGAAAGTACGAAAAAGGTATAAAAATATCTTTAATATTTTATTTTTATTAAAAATATATATCCATATTATGTGGTTAAATGTTCTTATTTGATTAAATTTACTAAATTTTAATATTTTTGTGTAGTCATATCCAATTATACATGGGGAAAATATTATCACAATGGAACATACTTGAACAATGGGTAAGATCTAATGGTGTGACTATGTACACTTTTATATTTTACATTGAATTTTACTCCCATTTGACTATCATTTAAGATTATTTTGAATAACTTTGAGAAGTCAACCAAAAATGCCAATATCTTTACCATATGGTAGAGTTTTGGGCCCTTTTTCCACAATTATTTTATCAGCGATCAGTAAAAATATGAATGTAATAAATGATGAAATTATTAATAAATATGTTATACATAAAATCCAAAAGAAATATTCCTTTTAAATTTAAAAGTGTACTTTTATTAATAAGGAAAATATAGTACATTGTTAATAATACAAGAAAAAAAGATGGAAAGCTTCACACCCCAAAATGTAAGTCACATCAATTCAAAAAGGCCTCGAAAAGGCCAAACCGCCTCTGAGGGAATCAAAAATAGGATATTACATAATAAAAGTGAATTTTAAACCCCAAAAATCGTGTGAGAAGTAAATGATACTAGAGAAAATAAAGCCCAAGAAAAATTAATCTACAATAGCAAACATGGTGGTCAAAATATTTGGAGGAAAAGGATTATCCATCTTGTCCCCTAACCACTAGTGAGAGAGGCATGAGTCATGTTCAAGATGTGGTCCCACCCATCATTCCACTTATTCTACTCTTCATCATCAATATTTGTTAGAATTGGTGGCCGAGGGAGGTTATCAGTACCATAGAAAATTCCCTTGGATAGGGCACTCCACCAAATGTTACCACCTCTACCCTTACTACCAAGTGGGTCAAAGATGTATTCAATGTGGGTGGATGAAGGAAATGAGATCTAGGAGAAGAGTGGGAGCATTGGGGAGAGGAGTTACATCGACTACTAGAGTATCATCTATGAAATACCTAGCCACGACCCTAAGAATGAGAATGACAATATGGTGAGCCCATGGGTACCTAGATGATGGCACACATGGCATCCCCCAATGTAAAAGTAGGGATTGCAGGTGTTCCACTTCTAGGAGGATTGTTTTTCACTCCAACCTATATGTAGAACATACCATTATAGATCAAAGTAACTTTAAATTATCCACAAACAAGTCTTTATCCATAGAAAAATCATTAAAACAAGTAAATCTTTTATATTTCCAAAAATGAAATTGAATATCATCTCTAAATAATTTTTTAATTTTGTTGTGCAACATGATTGAATTCCCTACGAGAAACATTTTCCAAGTAAATATGGATGAAAGATTGGAAGAGGGTGTAAATCCACTTCCAAGTAAATTAGGTGTGTAGGAAGAACCGAAGAGGAACTTAATTGAATCTAGTTGATGGAAAGATGGAAATGTAGCGTTCAAAACCCCATATGCTTGAATCTATCTCTAACATGGAGACCTTGATATATAAAAAACAATAGAAAATTTTCTCTTTTGGGTTCAATGTGTGATTTCAAGATATTATCAAAGCTTATGGCCCAAATCCCATCTCATGAATAGATACTACAATGATTATTTAAGGAGTAACCTAGGACATGTCTTGGGTTGAGAAGATGATAGCCAATATGGGGTTTAAAGAAATAAAAGGGTGTGGACATCATCTAGTGCCAATATTTCCACCAAGGCACACGGAGGAGATCCCGGTTTTGTATAAACAACTATTATATACAAAATTCATAATTTATGAAATGGAATCAATATTTATTTTACATGTTTTTACATTAAGTAATCTAGATTTAGTGAGTTAAGTACACGATGTAAAGGGTGGATAAAGGGGGTTTATTTTGATTTATTAACTTATAGCATTAATCATACAATATAATAAGAACATAGTCAATGCTTTACACAACATGATACAAACTTGAAAACATAAGGGAATGAGTGCATGTATCTGATTATAGGTGTTTGTGAGGAGTTTTAGATGTGAAAATAGTTTTAGTTGGGAAGCTATACCCAATGATGCTTCATTTCTAAAAATATGATTAGAAATTGCCCTGGGTCGGTACCATACAACTCGAAAAGATCATCTGTGCGGCCTTGAGCCTACTATATGGTTTTATCCCTACTTGGAATCTAGACCTATAAATTTCTCGGGAATGTTGCTTTCCTAGAAATGTTTGACTCTATCAAACCCTAAATATCGTGATGTTATGAATCCTTATGAACATTCTAAATAATATCTCAAACCATAACTATGGGTATGAGCCCCTAAAAATAAATATAAGTTGGATTATGGGCACCCTATGCACCATTGATGTTGGCACTATGACTAAATGAATCTCTACATCAATCCCCACCTAGCATGCGATATCTAAATGAATTAGACTATGACTTATAAGATTTATATGAAAATTCTTGAGTTGAGTTTGGATATTGCTAAAATACTTAGAGAAGATATTTTTGAGTTATTATAAATGAAATAATTTGACTCCTTCACTCGGTATTATGTTTCATACATGCAATGATTGTTATCGTATAAGAGAGTATATCAATGTAGTGTCATATGATTTTGGGGTGTGTAAATAAGAGATTTTATACTTTCTTATATATGGTTTTGAAGGTAAAAAATGAAAAAGTTTCACCCGAGAGGAGTAAAGGACCCATCAAAAAAGTGTAACTATAATCAAATATGGAGGATATGTTAGTTAAAAAAATGTAAAGTTAGCCAAGCCTATATAATAACTCCTTACCAAACTGTATGATTTTGCACATGGATGAGAAACATAAAAATAAAGGTTGTAATTTTTCAATTGAAGTTTTTCTATGTATTTTATGCCTTCGACTTCAAGAATATGTTGACATATTAGTGTAGGTGACTAAGAAAACTAGAAAATATACCTCAAGATTTATTGAGTGTGGATATAAAGAGTGTATTTATCTTAGTAAGAGTGCATTGTCAAAGAGTAAATTGCCCAATTTGAGTGTCTGCAGTCACCTCTTCATTGAGCTGAAATTTAATTTTAAGCATATCCTATAACTTTCATTCTCAAGAGGTCTTGCAAAATGTGTCTCCAATGACTCTAAATCCCTTTTTAAATATTCAAATAATCTTAATGTAGGGTACCATAGAGAATGGGACATTATGGAAATTAAGAATTAGAAACTCCATAAGGAGAGATAGTTATTTCAAATCCCTAACCGGAAGCTATCCCCACCCGTATGAGATTGGGTTTGAGAAATTCCCAAAAATTTCATATGCTTTTAGACAAAAATTTTCCACTACAAATCTTTACTCACATGGGTGAGAGAAGAAGAATCTAGAATCTCGGACCTTTCCACACTTGGTGACTGAAGGGGTACCTTGAGTGATATATTGTCGAGAAGGATTTTCTGACTTCATGTCCTTCAAGGATTTAAATTATCCATTTGAAACTGAGAGAAATTCGTTTGAGCTTAATGTCTAATATCCCCAAATCTCGTACTTCTTTGTGCCATCGAAAAATATCCTATGCTACTCTTTGGAACCCTTTATGTCCATCGAGTTAGCCCCAAAGAAGTCTCTAACATGTTTTCCTATTTTGGCATATGAATCTTTAGTAGGAGCCCAACAAGATGAATAGTAAACATGATTGATAGACAATACTTTGAAACAATTTGGAACTTTCTTGTGAGAGAAAGGCATTTGGTAACTCGATAAGTAATCTTTTTTCCACTCTTTGAAAAACATAAGACCAAAACTCATATGGAGAATTTCTAAAAGCGAATGGTATGCTAAGAAATTAAAATTGCACACTAGGTTGAATCCATTTCCATTGAAATGCTTCTTACTATGGAGGTTTGGGAGTGAGCGATTTCCTATAACACTTATTATTTCTCCATTAAATGATGGATCTATATGTGAGGCCAAGAATATTCATATATTCCATAACATTCTTGGCTAATTTTTCTTCCTCAACTAAAGTGAGGAAGGAGTCACCTGCAAAATTTCCAATGATAAGCTTTAGGAAGATTAATTGCATTAACTAATCCTTGGGTGGAATAGCTACCTAGTAGATAGATGAAGCCTTCAGAGAGGAAAAAACATATAAGGATGGGGTGAGAGGACATCCTATTCGATTGATCTACATATTCCAAATATGGAAGATTAGGCTCTAAAGATGGAAATGCGGGATCTTACATATTGAAAAATACTATTAATAGAGCACACAAAATGAGGCCCAAAATTAAGACCTTGTAGCATGAAAATAAAGGAAGGTCACTCTATTATATCACAAGATTTCTTAAAATCAATCTTCATAAAAAGAGATTTTAGGTCGGATATATAGTCCCATTCCACACCTTCCCAAACAACTATTAACATTCTCAATAATGTGTCTTTGTTGAATAAAACTAATATTCTCATTTCAAACAATGAGGGAAGGAGATTCTTGAATTTTTCTATGATCTTATAGGGGATTTTGAGGAGAGCGATGGGCCTCCAATTTGAGATCCATTAAGGGTCACGATCCTTAAGGATAAATTTAATGTAACCTTGATTGATTAACTCACCTAAGGAGTTATAGGTCATTGCTTCAAGGTAAACTTTATGTAAATCGGGGCCAACAAAGATCCCATAGGATTTGGTAAAATTCATAGGGGATGCCATCAATTCATAGGGATTTATAAAAATCCATTTGCATAGCTTATTCCTTAAGATCATTAAAGGAGAGAATTTTTCATTAAAAATCTTTGAACTTGGGAGAGCTTGTAGGGGGACGCCATTGGGAATTTCAATAACACCTCTTCTCTTTCGGGGGAATAAGGTTGAACAACACAAATAGTATGTTAATTTTGAATAAAATCTTGCATGATATCCGGATATTTGGTAAGTCTAACATTGGCTTCTTGAATGACTTTAATCCTATCAACAAGTGTGTCAGAGTGGAGAAGAGCAAATAATTTTTGGATGCTTTGTCTCCAATTTTTATACAATGCAACCTTTTTGGAGTTGATCCTCTCTTGCTTTGTAAGCTTCATCCACCTTGATTTTATGCCTCCAATGAGCAGCTTGTTTTTATAATGCAATGTTGAATGAACATTATCAAGCTCCCGAAATATATTAAAATTCATGGTATGATGCCTCATGAGTTCTTTATCTATAAGTGGTATCATTTTTCCCTAGAGCCTTTGAAAGGTAGTGATTCTTTGAAGAGCATCAACCCACCATTTAATCTAGCTTATAAGCCCTTGTGGCTATGAAGACCAAGTTCCAAATCCTATGATATGTTCTAAAGTTCTCTCATGTCATAGATGGGTAATATTGAGATAAAATTGGGAATTTTTTGTTTTGAATCGGGAGATTTTTATGTATTATAGAAAATATGGATTAATAGTTTGATAGTAAGGTAGTCTCGACCACCAAAACATGTATATTATTCTTAGAGGATAAAGAAAAATATTGTGTTCATCAAAAGAGCATGATCTAACCTCTTAACCACTCACATGTGCTTTTCCGAAATTAGACCATGTGAACTAGGTGACAATGGAGCTTTGCTCATGTTAGGAAACCCATGGTTAGTGCTCCATTTATGTATTAGTGAATAATAATTACATGAAGTAATTATTATTATGTAAATGTTAGTTGGTAAATAAGTGTTATATAGTTGTTATAATAAAACAACATATAAAAATATTTTTAGTGAGTTTCAAACAACTCACGTAGATAGTTAGATGGAGTTATTTGAGGGAGGAGGATTTGCATCAACTTCTTAAATTATAATAAATCCATTTCCTATAAATCTGTACACTCCATATTATGATTATAAGAACAGAGCATATTATTGTTGTGTGTTTAATCATTTGTTTTCTTATCAACTTGCAATGGTGGTTTGGATCATAAATTCTCAACTTGTGTCACATATAGAACTAGGCTTCTTACTCTCTGACACACCACCGCATTAGTAAGCACCCTTCCTTATCTATATTAGATTTAACCATATTGAAACCCCCACAAAATACTCCCGTACTCAACCTGAGAAGGGATTTCTTTATGTTTGTGAGGTGTGAAAGGTTGCCAACCTTTCACCTTGGCCAAAGGATATTTCTTGTTACGTGCCATGGGGCATTGTTGAGGACAAGCGTCGTGAAGGTGCCTAGTTTGATGACACAGCCGACATCGGAAGGCAGTGTTCTCATAGTCCAAAAGTTGCACCCACTTGAATTCTTCAAAAATCAACTCTATTTTATCAGGAAGTCCTTTTCTTAGATCCACCTCCACACAAATGTGTGCATAGGTGAACAATCCTTGCTTAGACCACGAGGTCATGGTCGTTCGACATGGAGGCTTCTCATCGAGTGTTAGCTCTCTAGCCTTGTAGTTGGACTGTTGTCTCTAGATCTAAGGGCAAGAAGGGGCACTTTGTGCCTCTTGCTACTCGACCCGTTACTTGATCGGTGATGGCTTCGACAACTTTTGTTTCTTTTGGCTGTGAGGCTCCTTTTGTTCCGGTTTCAACCACTCGGTTTGTATTTGGCTCTGTGGCTCCTTCTAGGTCTGGGCCTATTTAGTTCATGTTGCCCTATGACATCTTCTGTTTCCTTTGTAGTATTTTTGTTACCCATGTGGCGTACTTTTGTTACCCTCGTGGCGTTTTGCGGAACCATGAGTTGTCCGGTCACCCCAAAGATTGAACCTTCCTTTAAATTAATATAAAGGTCCATTTCCAATAGTAAATCTCCACAAAATAAAGAATTTTAAAGTTCATATGCATTAATACCTTTTTCAAATAAAATTATTTAAGATAAATATATTTATATTAGTTATAATATAATATATATGACTAAACTTCAAAATTATACTCTTATAAAAATTAATTTAATTTATATTTATAAATTATTAAAATGTTCGATGATAAGATGTTTGACCGCCCTCACATTTCCTTTTTCCCAAATGGTTGTTGTCTTACACCATTCTCAATTTCACCTTTCACATGGTATTTTTTAGCCCATTCGACAAACGTATAAAAGATAAAGAAATCTAAAACAGTTTTCAAAATTTTTATATAGTTGTGAAATTTTAAATGAAATACCATTATGAAAAAACCAAATTAATAGTAATTGTTTTTTTTTCAATAAAAAACGTGTTTTTGACTTTATGGATATATTATTGTTTTTAGCTCGTGAATATTATTTCTAAATATTTATTATATTGTATAATATTCTCCTTACAAATGTTTGTATAATATCATTTTTTAAAAGTTGTAACTATATTTTATAGAAAAAAATAAGCTTGTAGTGGGGTTTATTTAATGAATAAGTGATATTAAAACATTGAATAAAAATTAAAAAACAGACAAAACAATTTTTAGTGTTGAAAGTGTCCAAACAATATAACAACTAAATAAATTAATAATATATTTTATCTAGAAAGACTTCCATTTTCAATTAATTATATTAAATTTGTATAATTAATATAGTTGTTGATTAGAATGTGATAATATTTTAAAACTTTGTCCTATAGGTAAGACCAACTCTTTTATATTATTTACCACTAAATTCACATAACATGGATTGATTTAACAATATAAATTATATTATGTATCTTAAATATATAGTCGCTCGGTGGTAGAAGAACCCCGCACATGAGTGAAAATGCGGGGCAAATGCGCGCTCGAGGGCGCCTAAGGGCAAAAAAAGCGAGCTATGGCAGCTGTACTTGCTGCTGCGAAGGCTGTCGGGAGGGGCGCTGGCAAAACTGACCAAACCGTACAGTATTTCTTTTGGTAAAATGTGTCAGTATTTCACAGATGCCACCTCACCATAGGTTACTTATAATGTTGAAAAATATTATTAAACTGTCATGTGTCGATGAGAGGCACTCCAGCAACATGTGCGCGAACCCCAGATTTTAGCCCGAGAGAGATCAGCTGGGGGCGCCCTTCGCAACTGTGCACTTGTCCTCATGTGCGGGGTCTAAGAGTAGAATCATGTTAGTTGCTCCTTAGTATTTTATCAATTGTTATGATAGATTATAAAACAAGACCATTCTCAAACGATTCACAAGAACAATTTAGTTCTTTGTAAATTACTATATTCTCCATCACATTATTTTAAAATATGAATGTGCTATACTCTATAACAATCGAAATATTTTTTTATAATGACAATGGCAAAGTTGAATCCCAAGGGTTTGCGAAAGATGCACCATTCTTATATTCTTATATAGTGTAATTTATTTTGAAATAAGTTGAGTAAAGAAATGATTCTCCCGTATTCATGAAAACTAAATTAATATTGACGCTCCCTCCAAGACCTTAGAACTATTTAAAAGGATTTTTCATAGATTATATTTTGTATTAAAATAAGTTACAATTTAAAACTTCTTGAAAGTTTCGTATAAATATGTTTTTGTGAGGTTAGTGTTTGATTAATTTTTTGAAATAATTTTAAATGTCACTCATACTAGATAGTTCACAAGATGAAATATGAATCTCATATGTAAATATCGGTTAGAATCTACACATGACAGATCTATAGCTTGCTCGGTGCTCTAATTGTTGCAATGAATACCTCTCCTTATGTTCATTCCACATGTGTTAGGTTACACCTAGGCCCGTCCGAGGTCTATTTGTATTTTTACATTTTTATACTATATTTAATTCTAATTCATGGGGATATCGTGGTTGACATTGATTTCAATTTAAAAGAATGTAAAGTATATTCTAAATCTGTATAGTAATTTTTCTGTTACAAATAATATGATAATAACCCTTGTGATAATGTGGAAACCGACAAGTTTCACAATGGCAACAATCTTTTAAAAGAACTCTTTTTCAAGAGCACAAAGCAAGAGAAAGAGTCTGCTCACACCAAAAAAGCTTGTCTACCTTGACTTTGCCATTTTGCTTGTGCGCAAAACCTAAGTGATAAGTGTTGAGTGTTGAGGAGGGTATTTATGGCCAATGATAGAACACAACTTCAATCTAAGGAGTTTTCATTAAAACTAATCATTGATCATAAATTTGGTTAGAGCATAACTAGATGAACACTAGATGAATAATAGATTATTCATTTTATTGATAGAAGTTGTATGTGGATGAATACAAAGTAAATTATATTTTGAACTTAAATTGTACGACCGTTTGGTCCATTGGTAAAGTTGTTTGGACATATATCTCACAAGGGATCAATTCTTGTTAAATGCAAACGTCGAGAGTCAAACGGTTGAGGTTAAGATTGTAACTTGGGTGATTTTAATGAGGTGGATACCTTCTACCCATAATTGTTTAACTAAAAGTGCTCGCTAATTTAGTTTATACACTTAATATTATAATTTATTATATATTTCCTCTTAAACATGCACAAAAATATCAACAATCTAAATAAATTAGTATCCGTTATAATACTTTAATATTCAATTAAAAAAACCAAGGTCCACCAAAAAAAAAAAAAAGAAAGAAAGACAAATTTAAACTCTAAAACTTTTGTGAATGGAAGCACGTGAGCATCATTCTCTATAAGATTACACATTAGATAAATTATTTAATTACAACATTGTATATATTATATAAGTATACGTCATGGAAGAGATCGAGAATCTTAGAAAGAATAATTCAATTTTCTAATATCTTTATATATAGAAATTTTAATATGTAATAGACATCTCATGATGCATATAACCTAATCTTATATAATTTATGTTATTACCACATTAATGTTTGTGTCATTATTATTTTTTATTGTTTTGTTTTTAATTTTGTTTTTCCTTTGCTCTATAATATCAATCAATTTTTTTAATTGTTTTTTAACGAAAGAAATTGATTACTTTTTAAAGTAGTATTATTATTTTATTTTAAAATAATATTGTATTTATTTTATTAAAAAAACTTTCTAAAACATTTTATAATTATTATAATTTATCTTTATTAAAATACTGTTAATATTAAAAATATTATTAATAATAATATAATTTAATAATAAATGAATATAAACCAAATGATATTATTCTAAAATTAAAGACAATTAACATATAATTATAATGGAATAAATGGATGATTAAGTTATAAAGAATAAAAAAGAAATTAAATATAATATTAAAAAGTAATGATGACGAAGAACACTAAATTAATTTATAAAACTCAAGACATTTATTATAGAGAATAAAATTCATCATAACTTATTTAATGCCTATGCATTTAAAAAGGTTAAAAGTTGTTCGCACGAAAAATATTCTTTTGTCACTATCGTATGTTTTTAAATTATTTTAGCATTGCAATAATAAAAAGATGAAAACAAATGGACCGCATTTTTAATATAGCATTAGATTATGTTTTATATGTAGAAGTGGGTGTTACATTAACATCTTGATACTGCTAACAAAATACATTGCAATTTAAATTTAAATATAAGCAACAATAGATTAAGAATTAATTGTATAAAAGAAATGTTATTCCCAAAACTTGTGCGTAGTACTCTAAATAAAATTGATGATTTTGAGGTCTTAAAATATCAAATATTTAATTAGTTGTTTGTTTTTAATAGTTTAAATATATAATTAGTTGTTTTTCTAAACTATAGATAAACAAACAACTAATTAAATATTTATTTTCGCAGTTCAAAATTATCAATTTTATTTAGAGTGCTATGTATTAATATTGGAAATAACATTTCTTTTATACAATTAATTCTTATTCTATTGTTACGTATATTATAATTTAAATTATAATGTATTTTTAGTTTTTTTTTTTTAAGAATATAGGAAAATTGTAAATAATTAATTAAGAGTAGGTTTTAGATTGATGTATGAATTAAATAATTATAAATATATAATTTGTAAAAATAATAGATAAATGCAATGTAGATCTATTTAATCAAGAATGGAAGACTTAGAAAAACTAATGCAAATAGAGCAATCTAGTCATAAATATATACCATTACGTGAAGACTATAAAATGTTTTTGGTAGTACTTGGTAGAATATGAAATCTAAAACGACGACCTTATTCCCATGTTTTTGATCTCAAAAAATGTTGCCGACTTTTCTTCAATTCTATGTAGATCTATGGGAAACATTTCTCCTTCCTTGAAACAATAATGTGGCAATGACACTTTGTAAAAAAATAGAAAATGAAAGGTGTTTTGAGGGTCATGTTTTATCCATCCATTAAATTATGATGATCCTTAAAAGAAATACTTCTTTGAATTAAACACAAGTATAATGCAATTCAATGTGAAGTCTAGTGTAATGCAATTGACCACCCATTATCACTTATAATGACATAATCAGACAATAAGTCAACATTATATCCCCTTCTCTAAATTTTTATACTTAATTATGGCATAGGGATTCTCTTGTAATATATAATTTCCTATCTTTCACAATTTGTTTCTTTATTGCTTTCATTGACCTCAATGCAAAAATGCACTTATTTATTTCTAGAATTCTTGAGATTAAATTACTATGGGAAAAGAGAAAAAATTGGGGAAAAACTCAAAATACCCAAAGTAAGGGTAAAAGGGCCCATTCAAGAAACCTTTCCAAAATTGTAAGATTGTTTTGATCAATTCTAGAACCATACGATAGCGTTATAATCATAACCGAAATCCTATGGTATGGTTCTACAAAAGAATCCATAAACCATGGATCTAGAGAAAAGAGATAAAAGAATGGAGGAGAGAGAAAATATGAGAGAGATGAGTGGAGAATATAGAGGAACATTTTAGAAGAATACCGAAAACTAACACACTCCAACAAGAGCTTAACATTGATCAATACATAATAACAACACAACAATATAGAAAATAATTGCTCTCATTTATCATATGTAGAAAATTCCCCACTTTGATGTGTGTGTATATACATGTATAAAATTAATAAAAAAATCATACAGAGAAGCCATCTTGATTGTTTGCAAACATGAAGAGAGTACTCAAATTTATTATTAAAATAATAATTAGCATAAAATCAAAAAAAAAAAGATCACTTGGTTTCGATAATGAAGGATTGGGAAGGTTATAACACTAACATCCATGTTCATCAATATATATTTTTATTTATTCTTGTGTGTGTGGGTGTATGTGCTGATATGAGTGTGTGCATGCGTGTGTATATGCGCGCGATGTGTGTGTGTGTGTGTGTGTGTGTATGTGTGTGTGTGTGTGTGTGTGTGTGTGTGTGTGTGTGTGTGTGTGTGTGTGTGTGTGTGTGTGTGTGTGTGTGTGTGTGCGTGCGTGCATGTGTGTGTCATGCAAAATTTATAGAATGAAAAATCCAAAACTTGTCTTTATTACAACCTAGGCCACATTTCAAAATTCTTCTCCCGATCCAATGTAAACGCATCCTTCGGCCGACTCAGTCATTGTTTTACCCTCATAATGGATAGGATGAATGTGATGATGTGATTTTTAGGTGTGTTTCATGTGTAGGGGATGATTTTCAAGTTGAATCATAAATATATTTAGATCAAAGAGAAGATAATTATTCCCGAAAGCCCAAAAAGGCATATTGTAAGACTTTTTGCACCTGGTGAGCACCCCCCAGGAGTGTATGGGGACAAGTTGAAGCATATGGGAAGTGTGTGGAAGAATTATGTAATCATCTGAGGTACTTTAGGAAAGTTATGGAAGAAAAATAAGGTTTGGGAACAAGTTATGCAAAACTGGGTCTTTGTGAGCAAGGTATTGGGAAAAGTAAGTTCTAAAAAGCTAGTCACCTTGTTTGAAGGGTTTTAGAAGCCTCGTGAAGATTTAGAATCTCATACCCCAGAATTGAATATATAAAAAAATCCTAGTTCATGGTTTAATTATCTAGGAAAGATTTTGGGAATATTAAAATGTGGAAAATTGTCCAGCAATGCAACTCAAGAGTCCTCTTATAAGGTGAAACTTGATTGAAAGGTTTTGAACACTCTGAGAAAAGTTGGGATCCTAATAAAGTAGAAAATGATGTTATTTTTAATTATATCCATTATCCATAAGTTTTTGGCTTTGTTTCATCGAAAACTATTCTTTCCACTCACTCACCGCGTATGGCTTGAGGAAAAATTTAAAATATGAGTAAAAATTGAGGTATACTTAAATTTCAAGATTTATAAATAGTAATCTTGTTGGATTAATTGTCCCTTTTCCATATATATATATATATATTTATAATGACTTAATTTCATTGAAATTTTACCCCAAAGCGAAGAAAACAATTTTGTTCCCGTGACCCAAGAATGTCTTTGTCACATAATAGCAAAATTTTGTCACACATCAATAAGGTTTAGGAAATAAAAGAATGTTGTTGTGTGAAAATTTTTTTATTTCATGTGATAAAAATTTTATTTCGTGCGCATCAAGGAGGTTTTAGACAACCTAGGGATGTTGTCACACATCCGAATATGTTGTTGTAAGTCCAGATGGTATACGTGATTTGAAGATGTTGTCGTGTGAGAAAAAAATGTTTTCATGTGAAAATAAGGTTTTAGAAAACCCAAGAGTGGTTTTATTCTTCAAGAAGGTGTTAGATGACTCATGGATGTTATCATGTGACTAGAAGATGTAGTTGGACATCTGCATGATGAAGGAAGGTGAAAGGTCACAAGTGACAAAGGAACATCAAAGGTTGTGAAGGAATTCGATAGGTCATAATGGACAAAGGAACATTAAATTTTGTGAAGTAATTTGAAAGGTAACAAGTTATGAAGGAACATCAAAGGTCACAAAGTAAGTTGAAAGGAAAAAAATCACAAAGGAAGGAATAAAGTCTTGTGGGGAGATGAAAGGGAAGTCATAATTCTATAAATAGAAATGATGCCCTCATTTCAAGGTAGAGTTATTTTTTTCTCTAGCTCTCATATTCTCTCTATAAACAAGATAACTGAATTCTTCCATTTCCTAGTCTAATGCATTCCTCTCCATCTCAACTTCACTCCATAAACATGTACTTGTTGAATATAATGCAATGAGACTTTGTACTTTTGTATCTTGTTCCTTGTTATATGTGAATGGTTTCTTCTCATTGAATTCATGGTTATATTCTAGTTTTGAGGCAATAAACTCTTATGTGATATTTATTATGCAAAACCCTCCTTGTTATTCTCTTATTACCTCTCTCTTTCTAATTGTTTCCTCCCTTGTAGTACCTCTACAAGCACTTTTCCATAGGTGTAGGGAAGTACTCATGTGTGATCCTTGGTTAAAAGACCACCCCTAAGAAATTAGAATAGTGTAAATATTTCCTATTTTCAATAAATGGATCTGCCCCATTCAAGCAAAGGGACTTAGTCCCACACACTATTGGTGAGAGCCCACTAATTTTCCCACTTGATAAATTATTTTTCCAATACAAGACTAAGCTAGCCAAGAGGTGCAAATTTATCCAATACTCGGACAAATTTTGTTAAATACATTTTCTCAATTCCAAAGATTATGACCCATGATTCTTAAGTTCTATTGTTCTTATCATTAAATCAGCCTTGATGTTAATATTTTCAATTCTAAATAATTAAATTATATGAATCCCCTAATAAACGCATACGTTTAAGCCTTGTTATTTACTCTTGTATTAATCAATTTCATAAATGATACCTTAATCATAGATACAAAATGATCCTTCATGACATAATGTTCCCCAAAGGCCCCAGTGATTCGCCATCGAGACTCAAGAATTTTCAGACTCAAGAAAAAGTTGAAATTGGGTTAATACCATTTTAATCACGACACATGCTTACCATGCAGACAACCATACCTAGTGAACTTTTACAACACACAAGGGCGCAAAACAAAAAATTGTTATCATGTTAACTAACAATAATTTCTTACAACTTATATAACATAACTAATTATTAATTTTCTTGTTTATTACATGAGGAAATAACCCAAGTTTTCTTTCATAACAAGTACACAAATATGACTCATTGGATCCACATTACAATGCTAGATACAATTCTTTATTCCATCCATCCTATGAAATCTAATTTAGTTAACTTCTTGTTTAAGGAACAAATCACATAAAGATTCCTTCTTACTTAACCTCTCCATATATGACAATAAAAAATTTGGTTTTCTTTTGCAACATTACACACTAGTAGTCATATATGTTTCTTAAACTAGAGAAAAAAAAAAAAAGTATTTACATTTTTAAATGGATATTCATGTATATCCATGAGTATATAAAAGTATATTCACATACACATGCATCTAATATCTTGGTTTTCTAAAATTTCATAATATAGAATAAATCATGCAACTATAGCTATAACATAGATATATCATTTTTATTCTCCCTTAAGTTTCATACTTTAGAGGAATTTACACACCTACAACTATACAGAAATATGACTTTTAGCTTATCTTAGTTTGGTTATATTGCAAGGATGTTATTCTATTTCTAAGGGTGGATAAATAATTGTTTTATCTTGGGATAAAAACAATCATGTAAATATTCTTGGGGTATAACACAATTTCTTTCTCTTTATGTGGATCAAGAGTTTAATGGATTTAGTTCTCTCCTAGCCATTTAAATTGTAACTCTTTTCTTGTAATTAGGAACATTGTAGTAAACCAAATGTACTCTTACTACAACATTCTATAGAACATACTCTTACTGCAAGGTGTTATAAAACATACTCTTACTACAAGGTGTTACAAAATATAAAATTATTGGAAGGTTATATGAAACATAATCCTACAAGGTGTTATAGAACATACTCTTCCTATGAGGTGTGATCGGGAGGACATCATGCATTAGAGAAGTTCCCCGAATCTTTGAAAACTAGTTACATACGAAGTAATATTCAACATATTTCCAACTCCATTAGGACAGAGGAAAGTGGAGTCCTTTTGAGCAAGATAATATCCACACAAGATTTGGTGTGTGGCAGCTAAAAATAACAAAGACATATTGTACAAATGGTGGAACGAGAACATGCTAAGTGGAGGAATGTGGAAGTGGAAAAATGGTAGATACAAATATTAGGTTTGGTACCTCCCCTCTTTCAAAAGCGTACAATGTTGGCTATGGAATCGTAGTTGGTGGGGTGCACTTATTGTTTTAGGGGACCACATCATCGATGTTAGTGGCTTTATAATTTTGTCATATTAGGATGGATAAGGTGGAATTTTCATAGTTATATTACATAGAGGAGATCCATAGAGGATATCCATGGGAAAAGTGTCACTGTTATATTACATAGAGGATATCCATGTGGTGGGGCCTCACGCCACTACATGGCTTTCCACCACATTATATTCCAATTCTTTATAAATTTTCCACATCACCGAGTTAGTTGTTAAACCGGGATCAACCAAAGGAACAATTTAGATGGAGCAAAACTTACCACCTCATCATGGTAGAATTTCTACTAACTTGGGAAAACCACATTATAAACCGGTGAGTTGGTGCATCAACTAACTAACCACCTTGCCAAGTCAAGAGCCAAGCGCATAATAACTGATAACTCACCACAAAGAAAGTTGAGTGTGAGTTAACAAGAGAGCTAGCTAAACCTACCGACCACATCGACAATTCTATCAACCAAACCATGTGGCTTTCCACTACATTAAATATTCCAACTCTTTGCAAATTTTCTAAGTCACTAATTTACTTAAGATGATCGACAAATCAGATTGAGCCAACATTTACCACCTCGCCATGGTAGAATGTCTACTAGCTTGGGCAAGCCACATTATAAACTAGTGAGTTAGTTTATCAACTAACCAATCAACTATCCAAGTCGGGATCTAAGCCCAAAATAATATGTGAAATCACAATGGAGAAATTTGATCATGAATTAATAGGAGAGATAGCCACACCTATTAACCACATCAAAGATCTCTATCATTCAAGCCATATGGCCTGCCACCACATTATATTCCAATGCTATGTAATTTTTACAAGTCATCGAGTTAGTTGATGAAGTGGGACTGGTTAAGGGATGAGTCAAATGGATGCAACACTTTCCACCTCACCATGGTATAATTTCTACCAACTTGGGTAAGCCACATCATAAACCGGTGAGTTGTTGCATCAACTAACCAACCACCTAGCCAAGTCACGAGTGAAGCCTGCAATAATCTAAGAACTCACCACAAAGAAAAATTTTCTGAGTTAACATGAGAGTTAGCCACACATACCATCCACACTAACATTTCTATCAATCGATCCAAGAGGATTCACTCCTCAACTTATCTCCACACCCAGTGTCCTAACAGATGGATTGAATGGCGAGTTGGCACAACCAAAAAAATTATCAACGAGTGGCCCAAGTGACATAAAACTCTAACCAAAGTGGACTTAATAAAGCCCTATGTAATATCCTACATGACATGATGTGGTACAATGTCCCAAATAAAAAAACATAGTGAGGGCGGGGATTCAACCACCGAACTTTTCATGCCCTAATCTTGGGCCTTACCACCACACCATGCAAAGATTGGATAATACAAGCCAAGTAGATATGTTAGGTATCCAATATATGTCGGGCCACTAGCACTATATAAGGCTCCTACACACCTTTAATTTACACAAAATCATTTCAAATGCAATAGGAACATTTTCTTAGAATAGTGGCATTAGGGAAAAAGTATCAAAGTTATTTATAGGGTTTGTGAAACCTCTTTAAAAGCCTATTTCCATATTGTAAAATTCTTAATAATTAGGCTTATCTTGTAAATACCTTAGGGCATCGAAGGCTTACACACTAGCCTTTTTATTATCGATTTGATTCCATTAATAGTTAAAATTTTAGAAACAATACCAATCTAATAGGTTTGAGATGTCAGCAGAGGTGTTGCTGGTCAAATTGTAAGATATCAAATCACATCACCCGAGAGCTACCCCAAGTCAAAGATAGGTCTATTAACACTATAAACAAGACAAATAAACTAATGCAACAATCTTATAATTTTCTATATTAATTATATATTGGTTCATCATTTTTACGAACCCAAAGATGTAGCCCATCTTGGGACAAACTACATTAACAACCCTTGTGTTGTAAAATTTTTGTGATGTATTTTGTTGCATTTATTATTTTTAAATATAAATAGGTAAATTTAATTGTAAATACTATAAATTTTTAAACAACAAAGTATCCATGTGGAAATGGGAAAATAAGGAAGTAATAATACCCCATTTACGTATCAAGTTGGTATGAGGGTTGGCTAGTCTATTGGCTCTAACATCTTATCCCCTTAATAAATGAGTGAGAAAATTAATCTATTGCAATGTATAGTGAACCATTCTTGGGTGATGCGGCTTCAAATGAAACTCGTTGTCTTTGAGTACTATATTATCCGATTAATGGTGTCTCATCACCAAACATAATAGAAAAAAAAGTCGGAGCTAAGGAGGAGCATGGAATATCAACAAGCCACGCAGATGTGTTGGTCCGAAAACTATCGGTTAGGTAGATCATGGGGAAATAGGCCAACGGTGGTGTAGGGCATAGCCCTCTTTGAGAGAAAAAGTGAAACCGGTTTCTCTAATCTATCAAGCAGAATCAGTGCAAATCTACACTATTCTAACTTCTGGGGATTTGGAATCTCATCCCAATAGAGGTAGTTCCAACTATGAACATAAAGGTAGGAGGAAAGGAACGTAGGAGGGAAGGAATAGAGGAGGGTAGATCGAAGGAAGAAAAGAAATGAATTCCAAGACGGAAAATACGAAGTTTTATGCTTTGAGTGGTAGTAAACAGTAGTCAAACTTACTTACATAAACAAATAAAGCAATACTGATGAACATATGATGATAATAGGAATGAATCCAACAGAATAAAAACATAGATCTAACTTAAGAAAGATTTGATGCAAATAACACATACATTAAGCACAAAGTCTGAACATATGTATTAATATTTCTTCTGATTACAAGAAAACACAAAGTCTTTCTCTCCTCACTTCTCTTTTCATACAAAAAATGTCCACCCTGAATACAAAAAGTATTCAAGTATTTATAGAAGGAGAAGAGGAAAGAAGACAAAAGCAAACCAACCACTTATTTACAAAATATTTACAAAATATCTAAAAATTCAACAGTTGACTTGGGAAAGTTTTTGGATGACAACATCCCATGGTGCAACATGGATGATGTCATCATGTATGCCAACATGCTTTTTAAATATTTTACAAAAATGATCAATGGATCCCAAGAAGAAGAAACTACTCTTCATCATCTCTCTGCTCAAACTTGGTATCCTGCTTTTGATCAGGAGAGTCGATGTGACACTGCGCTCGATATTCCATAAACTTGCTGATCATCGCTTGAAGTTGATCATGATTTGGACCTTTAAAATGGTCACCAATGACTTTGCAAGTTTCTTTCTCGTTCTTGAGCTTGTCAGGTAACTCGGCGAAAGTTTCACATGCATCGATCAAAAATCCAATGAAGTTGCGAAAGCCAAGAGGTTATTGATTGACTCTCGATCGAAAGTGACCTCTAGTGCCAAACCTTGAGTGACGATAGTATTGAAGTGCTGGAATGTATCATATGCTTCTCTCAATTTATACGTGACTCACTAAGCATTTCCAAAGCCATTTTTGTAACTATCTAGCTCCATGTTGTATCATGTGTCCAGGGCTTCATCTTTGATTTTATCTATTCTCTCCAGGATATATTCCATTTGATCAACCCAGTAATCTAAAGCAATGAGAGCTTTGTTATGTGCACGTGGGTGATCGATAACTCCGACCTTCAATAGGTCGACAACTGAGTAGTTAACCATGGTTTGGAATGTTTCATGTTGCAACCTGGCATTATCCAACTCCTCGAGAGGGAACCTGCTACTGCTTGTAGCTCCTTATTTGCTTGGGTTATATCCTGATAAAGCACTGTGAATTTCCCAATCATTTCTTGACCATCTCTGAGGATCCACTTGATCCAAGATGATACTGCTACACCTTGTTCACCAATCTTAGCATATTCATTTATTTTATCCTGACTGAGAACTTGAATGGGTTCGGCGGCAGTTACAGGAGGAGCATTGCCCATTTTCTGTAATGCTTGTAGGAGATGTTTGTTTTGTTCCTTGAGTATTCTCTTCTCCTCTTTTGCTTCTTGGAGCTTCTTGCAAAGAGCATCTACTACAGACAAGGCTTCCCCTTGTAGGCTTTCAGATGAGGTCCCCATTGTGACTTGAGTCACTGTGAAGTCTGTGGGAGATAGATCTTCCTTTTTCTTGGTGGGGTCTAGGTAGGCTATCTCCATGACTCTCTCCCCCAAAGTGCTTTTAGAAAAGTGAGTTATCACTTTTTGCTTCTTGGTTCCCTTCTTCGAATGATGGAGAAATCCATGGCCGTAATGGGAACCTTTCTCTTATGCTGGCCCAGATGGTCAGAAATCCAACTAGGACTTATGGGAGTGGGAGTAGAGGAAATAGAAGAAGAAATGGGAGTGAGAGGGGGAGAAACTGTAGAGGCCTCAAGGAAGTATGTCGAAACACTTGGTGGTGGCATTGACAAGGAATCCAATGCACCGCTGCTTATGGGGCCTAGAGTTACTACAAGAGAAGAAAAGGACATGGAAACGAAAGGGATCTACAATTGGATGGAGGGAACACTGGGTGACAGATCCGCGAGAGAGGAGAAGATGGAAGAGGTGGGAGATGGAAGGGAGGAAGGGAGAGGAGAAGACACATCCATAGGAATAGATGCTTGAATGACAGGAGGAGGAGAAGAAATGGAAGAAGGAACACTGGGTACCTCTGCAGTTGTAGTTGTGATAACATCCTGGGTGGATGTATCTATTGAAACCTCTGTTGTTTCTTCTTTACTTGAGACACCAGGTCGACTACTTGCTTCTCAGAAGTAGAAGGGAGGCCTTCAAGAGTTTCTTCTTGTCTTCTTGATTCACCCTCCTTATCTTTTCCTTTTCCTTTTGGCGTTAGGTCCGGCCTTGGAGGTGCTCTACTTGAAGGAGAAGTAGTGAAATCTACTCCGAGGTAGGTGAGACCATTTTGTTTGCACCAATTTTGGTGCATTACAATGTGGGCTTAACCCTTTCCTGAATGGTTTTGCACTTTGGCTCTGTTGATTTCCTTGAATGGCCAATCATCCCCATCCATGTCAAGGTAAACCTGATCAATTTCTTTATCAGTCTCTTGGAATTCCTTCAGAACAATGGTGACTCCATAGTGGATGATCTCCTCCAGCGCCAGTCGAAGTGATCCTTTCACCTGATGTCTATCTCATGTGTCAGTTGATCCAAATGTCCTTGATCTCGAGAACATGGATGGGATCAATTTTTGCCTTTGGGAGGCAACTCCGGCAGTCAAAGGTTGGCCTTGCTGGGAAGTTGTGTTTCAAATTCAACAACTCTAGCTCAACATACATCTCCCGTGCTTTAGCAAGTGTGGGGTAGGTGTATCGGCCAACTGTAAGGGGGAATGGGGTTCCTCCTTTCTTTCTCTTCATGCACTTCTCATGGTAAGTGATTAGTTGCCTTGACAATTCTAGCAGGACCAACTTTGGCCCTGCAAATCTTGGCAGCTTTGTTGGCTCTCCCTCAAAATCACAAACTCTAAGGTATGTGAATGTGGGGAATTGTGTGAACAATGCTCCCCATTTCTTTGTAGTAGCAATCACACTCGGGCTGGTCCAACCATGTCTCATGTTTGGCCTTAGCAAGCAAATTACCTCATAGAAGAAGGCATCATTAATTTTAGAGAACTGGGAGATGCTTTGGCTTCGAGCTTTAGCTCTAGATAGAACTCATATATTTTGACTTGGGGCCATACCCCATTTCGAGCTAACCTGCAAAATCCCATTCTGATGTAGCGGCATACACAACGTAGGAATTCATGTAGAACTTCCCAGTTGTTAGAACTTGTTGAAGCTGCTGGGAGATGGTGTCACTGATGATCTCGCCCTAGCCAAAATGTTGATCAGGTGCATTCTTGCTCATGGTCTCCAGGTATCTCAGCATCCACTTGTGGAAATAATGGGCATCAGGGAGCCCAAATACTCTATTTAAGAAGGTGATTGTATCACTCAACTCTTCATTGAAGTCACTACGGTGGATGGTTTGTGGCCATCTGCTCACCGGATTCTTGTTCTTTAGATAAAGCTCGTTCATCATCTGCATGCATTTATCCTCATTATCGTCCCAGTCTTCTTGCAGTCTTCAAGGCTTATTTCCACATATTGCTTGTGATGAGGGATGCCTAGGATCATCTCAAAGTGACGAGCTGTGAGGTCGATGATCATCTTGTGCTCTTTGTCTTCGACACATCTAGTGTCTTTGTTATAACACCGAGAAACCAACATGATGAACTCGTTATTTACAACACTTACTGGAAGCCCAGCTGTAAAGTGCAATCCGCTGCCCACTAATTTGTTCATCCATGGGCCACTGCTTGCCTGGTTGGTCCTCGCCTAGAAATCATCCATGTCAATATGTCCTAGCTCAGAGTCTCTGATGTCAAGGTTGCATTCTACATATGAGTCAGGCATTCTGACTCTCTGATACTTATACTTCATCTCTTGTTCTGACTGCTTAGCTTTAGCTTTAGCTTTAGTTGGTTTCTTGCTTGATGAAGACATATGTGAGCTCAAGGATGGATGTTGTTGTTCTGCAAGAAGAATCAAGGAGGTCCAACACAAAAGATCCATGTCAACCGTCATGTTATTCATAATGAAAGCTTACAGAATGAAGAATGAGCAATTATAAGCCTTAGGGCACAAGGCGCAGTTTACAGCAGGTTGCAGGGGCTTAAAATTGTTGGGCGCACTTTCTGGGGTGTTGACATGAGTAAAAATGTGCTCAATGTTTATAGGAGAAAAGTTGTGCCAAGTTAGAAAGGGTGCGGTTTTAGGATGTTAACATGCAAATTTTGGCACCAAAGGGTAAAGCGCATTCAAGAAAGTGTCAACATGAGGAAAATTGCACTTGGTGTTGACCTGGGAAAAGTTGCACCAAGTTAGAAAGGGCACAATTTGGAGAGGTGTTACATGACAAAATGCAACACCAAAGGAGCAAAGCAGGGGCACGGATTTGTAGCATACAACATGGCATGTTGATGTTATGGAAGTGGTGCCAGTGCCTTATGAAAATCTGCTAAGTGCTCTTTTTGGCTAGGTGTGGAAAAGGTCTTGTTACATGGTTTTAAAGTGCGCCTCAGCGCAGCTTTGGAATGTGTAACGTGGAAAAACAGTGCGCCAAGGAGTTTTTACATATTAACAGCCCATGGATTTCTTGATTTGGATTTGATGGCAAGAGAGACATTTTTGGTAAGGCAAAGATGCAGATAAAGATGGATTTTTGGTTTCTTCGGAGGTAGGGGTCTTCCAGATTTGCAGATCTAGAAGGAGAGGCAAAAGGGCTTCAGCTGTTTGATAATTTTGTTAGGTGTGTTTCTTTAGATTTTATCTTTTCTACACCAACCCTAATACCTAACACAACAAAAACAAAAAAACAACAAGGAGAGGAGCCACTTACCCGATTTATAAAAGACAAAGAACGATGTGGGGTCCACAAGCTCAAAAAATGGCACGTAGGGGTGACAAGGATGGCTAACAGGCACAGAGAAAACACTTTTGTAATTTTCAATTTGTGAAAATGATAGGTGTTGGGTGCATATTTATAGAAAAACTGGCATTTATTATCTCACCAACCACCTTTGGCACACTTTTGGGAGTGTCGACACAAGGAAAAGTGTGCCTTAGCGCAAATTTGTTGATGTCGACACAACATTTCCAGTGCCTTAGCGCACATTTCTGGATGTCAACATAATATTTCCAACGCCTTAGCATATTTAAAGGGGTGCACATTTTTGTGTGTCGACACAAAGAAAATTGCACCTATTGCAAAAAGGGGCGCAACTTTAGTCATGTCGACATGAAGATGGGTGCACCGAAGGATTTAGAAAAAGTGACTAAGTCCTGAAACTATTTGATTTTTGAAAGGGAGTTTTGGGCCATTTCAAACGTTATCAAACTCCTTAGGGGCCAAAAACAAAATTTTGGTATGGTTACCTGCAAATTTCCCTTGTCAATTTCGCGGGATAACAAGACACCCTAGGGAAATAACATCATGTTGACTACGATCATGTTCACGTGCTCCAGGTTTGGTTCCCGGGATCCACCGGTGGTGTTATTTTGGTATCATCTCGATTCATATGTACTAGGGAATCTCTTGAGGATATTATAGCTAGGTAATCTCTTGTATTCCTAAACATCACACAGTTCATGTGGTTCCATCCAAAATGGAACCCACAACCTATTGCCCCAAAGTGGTGCCCCCACCACCGTGGAACGCGATAGTTTTTATAGAGCAAAAATTCAATAATTTATTTTTATCATTGACTATTAACTTGCTTGATCTTAAGACATACCATAAGAAGAAGGAAGACTCCAACAGATGACTACAACTCACACAAGTAGAAAATCTAGAGCTACAATATGAGTCAAGATCTCATTTTCTCGAGACCATTATCGAGGGATGTCAATGCAAGCTATAGGCCAATAATGAGCTACAAAAATGAGGTGGATTAGAAAGACAAGTCTATATAGAAAGAAATCCTACTCTTAAGGAAACACCATATTGTGAGTGAATCACTGTTTGTTCTTTGTTATCAAATTGTAGATCCTATTTTTGGTGATTTTGATAAACATACTAGAGGCATAGGGTCAAAATTACTTTCCAAAATGGGATATGATGGAAAGGGTCTTGGAATTGGAGTCCAAGGCATAACTAATTGCATTCAAATGGAGGAAATACCTTGTTATGTAGGTCTAGGGTATGGAAGTTTATTTTTTGATTATGTGAAAAATAAACCTCTAGTAGCCCAATAAATATGGCATTCATATCAATATAATTTTTTTGGATCGAGACAAATCTGTTGATGCAAAATCACAACACCCCAAAATATAACTTGATGGGTTGAGATTCTCAGTGTGACTGCATAACATGGAGCATATCTCAAAGTGTGGGACTTTGCAAGTCGAGAGAGCTCGCGTCGGAGTAAGGTTGGCTCTTATCCCTCCTTCGTACACATGTTCGGGATTGCAGAGGGTCATTCTAAATCCTACTCTAACTTTCCAAGGAGATAGGGTTAAGGGAATACAAGAAATAAAACCTAATCTAACAGAGGTGATGCACCAAAGGAATGATGAACACTTGCATTTATCTTAAACACAAACCATTAAAATGTGATACAATATCCATGCATAGATGACCAAAAATTGTAATGAGGGATCAAGAAGAAGCAAATAAACATAAGAGAGGGTTGAAATCATCCACGACTTATTCTATTGCTCCAAGAATTGATACAGTGCATTACAGTAGCCAAGAGGTAGAAATTTCATTACAATTTGGATGGAGGGGTTCGAGGCTCCATGAATTCCTCTACAGAGTAGAGAAAAAGGGAGGGCGCAAAGCAAGAATGTTCAAACCTTTTGAAAAATGCCCCTCTTGTACAATATATAGGAAGAATGAGAGAGAAAGGAGGGAAAATTTGAACCCTGTTCCAACCACCCTTGAAGGAGCATTGAATTCCCCGCCACAATGATGAGTCTCACTGCAACACCCATGCCCCCGTCATTGTTCCTTGCTGGGAAAGAAAGGAGGCCCATTCTTCATCATGGCAGTAGGTGGGAGACTTGACAGCCTTAAAAATGGTAGACTAAAACATTAATGGTGGCAGGTGGGTAGCAGGTGCCGAGATCTCTCCAAAATGTCTTCTCTCACTCGATTCCGAGCTTCGATAGAAATATATGGCCACCAAGATACTTCGGTCTTGATTATGTTCACGCATATCCACATGGTGGCCCCGCACATCTTAAGGTTTTTCCCCTCCTCTACACTCTTGAAGTTTCACCGTTGAGGTACATGGCGCCGTCTGTGGGCCTGCTCTGTTTCTTTTGTTCTTTTCCTAAGCTCCTTGTTGGTGGAGACATTGTGCCCGACCCGAGACACGTGGAGAGCTGGCGCATGTTTAGAACTGCCCCCTAAACTTTTCTTTTGAAAGAGTGCCAAGCTGATGCGTGGCTCCTCTCACCGGCCTTGGACTTTTCAATGGCCGGCTCTGTCCCCTCTTGACTTTGACCACGTGGCGAGATGACACTTGTTTGGGAACCACTTTTGGATCCACCCCTTGAAAGAGTGTCGAAGAGACACATGGGGCCTTCCACTACCTCACCTTATGCTTAGCCGATTTGGGTCCTAAGTGAACATTGCCTACCTCATCCCTTTGGTGAGTTAAAGGGGCCCACCATATATAATGCCAAAAACCCCTTGTGGGTGGGACCCTCATAGCCATCTCCCTAAATTGTGATGGTGGGACATGTGGCATCATCCATGTGCCACTCCTCCATTTCCTCATGTTTGGCTTAGTCCCTTTTGTTTTTGGGGGCTATATGTTTGACTTAGGACACGTGGGGGCTCGCGCATGTTTGGGTCCTACCTTTTGGGTTACACCCTTAAAGTTGCACCGTTGGGACACGTAGCTCCTCCCACGGCTCTATGAATTTTCAATGGCCATGAGACCATTTTCTAACTCCAACCACATGGTGTGCTAGCACATGTTTGAGACCTACCCCAAATTTTGCTTTTGAAGGAGCGTTGATTGGATGCGTGGAGGCTTTTGTAGGCTCTGTTCTATTTGGCCTATTCAATGGCTGGTCCCGCCCTCTCTTCCTTGACTCCTGGCCATGTGGTGATCTGGCGCTCATTGGGGACCCTGTTTTGGACTCCACTCTTGGTGATGCGCCATTGAGGCACATGGAACTCTCTGTAATTCCTGTGTTTTTCTCACTCTCTAACTTAGTTTCAATATCAAAGGCGAGTCCACACGATTGGGCTGACCCTTCCATTTTTCCCGTGCAAGGTTGCGTTCGACCAATTTTTCCTGGGGGAATTGGGATAATAGTTTAGTGACTCGCGGGATCACCTGCGTGCTAGGTGAATGGATCAATTGCCTTGTTGTTTCTATTGGGCATGGAGTCATGGGCGGTAGCCTGATACTGATCATTTTATTGAAACTTGAATCTGATGCTTGTACTTGGTAACCCTGAACTTGCCCCACTGTCTGTACTCTCAATTTCATAAGAAAATATTGAAAATGAGGTTCTGAGAGTAGAAAATTGTCTTATCCTGGGGCTTTTACTTGTTCTGGAAATGGACTCCCTCAAGACCTAATTTTAGTTGCTTTGTATTTGTTCTATTTTTAAATTAGCAACTGTTATGGGAAACTATGGGTCTCCCTGTTGTAAATTTTGAAGGGCCTGTGCATTCACTTGGAGGCGCATCAAACTGTATAATGACACAAACCTGGAGCAATAAAACTTGTGCCAGAGAACTTAGGGAAATAAAACCTATGCTAATAACAACAATGTGCACAAGCACTTAGAGGAATTGGAAATCCTAGACTAATATGTACAAGGGTGAGGACTCTCCTTCTAGTAGCAACATTTGAGATAGATCCCATTGACTGGAATCTATAATTTTTCACCATCCAACTTAGCTAGCCGGAAGGCATTGCTACCTTTGCATTCGATGATCATGTATGGACCACTCCATATGGCATCAACTTAGAATGTTTTCCTAGCTTTGCACGGTCTGTATCCCACTTTAGTACCAAGTCTCCAACTTGGAATGTCATGGCTTTAGCTTCCTTGTCAAAGCTCCTCTTGGTCAACGCTTGATCCTTCTCCATGATCTGCACCACATATCTTCTTGCTTCTTCTAACTCCATCAACTCTGCATACCTGATCTCCATAGGCTCAAACTCAGCTAGTTCCAGTTGTCTCATGAGTTCTAATGCTGGAAACTCAAGTGATATGGGCAGAAATGCTTCCTTTCCGTATACAAGCTTGAATGGAGAGTTTCCTGTAGACCTCTTGGGGGTGACTCTATCTATCCCAAAAAGAGCTGATTTGAGTTTTGTGTGCCAAGTTCTCTAATTCTCATCAAGAGTCCTTCTGATGATTCTCAAGCAAGTTCTGTTTGTGGACTCTTCTTGGCCATTACCTTGAGGGTAATAGTTTGAAGAGGTGTTGAGATATACACCATTCTTGACAGCCCATTCAGTAATTTTTATGCCAAGGAATGCCAATGCATTGTCTGATATGATAGTAGCAGGGGCACCAAACCTCATGACTATCCCTTCATAGAAGTCCAAAATGTTGGATTCATTTGCCTCCTTGAGTGCCACCACTTTAGTCCACTTGGTGAAATAGTCAGTCACTGTGAGTATCCACTTGTGGCCCTTGGCTTGAATTTGGGTTGATTACTCCAATGAAGTCTAATCCCCATTGCATGAATGGTTGATCCACTAAAATTGGATGAAGGGGTAAGGATGCTAATCTTTCTTTCCCTGTGAAGAATGCACACTTCTTTCATTTCTTGATCCATGAGTAGCAATCCCTAAACACCGTAGGCCAATAGTAACCAGCCCTCATAATTTTGAGCATTGTTACTTGTGGAGCAAAGTGGCCTCCAGCTTCTCCATCGTGGAACTCATGTAACACCTTCTCAATTTGGATTGTCCCAATGCACCTTAATAGGATGCCATTGATGTCCCTTTTGAACAAAACGCCGTCAACAAGTGCATATGGGATGGCTTGTAATCTAAAGTACCTTATTTTTCTCTTCTCATTTCTGGAGGGCATGAACCTATTTGGAGATAATGCACAAAATTTTGAGTCCAACATGGAATGGGTGCATCATTAGCTGGATGCTCTAGCTCATTCTGCGTTAATAAGACAACCTCTTCTTCATCTGCTTGACTCAGTTTGTTGCTTGGAAGTGAGCTGCTCACACAAACCTTTGCCATGAACCAACTTGGTCACTTTGATTTCAATATCATACTCCATTACATGAGTGATCCAACCTTCTCTCTTCTCATTCAAGTCCTTGTTTAGGAGAAATTCCTTGACACCAACATGAGACACTAGCAATTGAATCTTATTGTTCGAGACCAAGTGTCTAAACTTCTTCAAACTCCTAATGATAGCAAGGACATGCTTTTTAATAAAATAATACCTTACTTCATAATATTCTAGGCTTTGACTGAAGAATGCTATGGGTTGTTTTGAACCTTCTCTATTGGGTTGTGCCAAGATAGCTGAGATTGTGTTTGACCCTCCAAAAGCATATAACATGAATTCCTTTGAAAAGTCTGGGTTAATAAGAGTTGGGGCCTGTGATATTACAAGCTTGATGGCCTCAAAAATATCTTTGCCTTCTGCTATCCATTTGAATGCAAGACTCTTCTTTAGCATCATCGTTAAATACTTTACAAGAGTGGTGAAATCAAGCACAAATTTGTAGACAAATTTTAACCTTCCTAAGAAGCTTTGGAGGGATTTCTTTTGATGTGGTAGTGGAAGTGTTCTAATGGCTTCAACTCTTTCAGGGTCGATTGTTAACCCTTCTCTTGAGACAATGTGACCCAAAAACTTGCCCTCATGTGCCGAAAATACACACTTCTTTGGATTCAAAGACACTTTGAATCTTTTGCACCTTTGAAATACCTGCTGAGTGAAAGAAATAGTCTGCTATATTCTTTAAGAAGACAGTGATATCATCAAGATATACCAACACTATCTTGTTAATCAAGCCTTTGAACACCATATCCATAGCTCACTGAAATGTTTCTCCGGCATTAGACAATCCAAATGGCATCTTCTTGTAAGCATATGTGCCCCATTTTGTGGTGAAGGACCTCTTGCACTGATCTTCCTCTTTCACCATTATCTAATTATAGCCTCGAGTCCGTCTAGCAATAAAACCTTTTCGGATCCAGCTATAACCTACAAGATTTGTTCTATTAATGGAAGTGGATAATGATCCTTGAGTGATGCTTTGTTCAGATCACGAAAGTCCACACACAATTTGATTTCTCCATTTCTTTTCCTCACTAGCACCAATTTTGCAACCCAACTTGGTTGTTTGATAGGGAAGACGATGCTAGCTTAAATTACCTTATTCGACTCTTTCTTCATGAGATGTTCAATGTGGGGATTTACCGCCCTTTGTTTCTCTCTGATAGGTTTAGATCCCGGATCCAGCTCAATAGTGTGTTGTGCCAACTTTGGGTTGAAACCTCTTAAATATTTGTAAGTCCAAGCAAAGACATATGGGAATTCTTGACAAAGTTGAACGAATTTATATTTTTCTTGTTTGGCACTTACCTTGCCAATTTGTAATATCTTGCCTTCATCTATTGAAATAGGCTTTGAATCTTTTCTCTTTACCTAATGTTTGCCTTCTCCTTCTGGAATTGATCATTTGGGTTAAAGATTGAATCCAAGGTTATAAGACCTTTTGGTAATTTTTCGGTCCTCAACTACACCACTTCATCACCATACCACTGTTCTAACTTGTCTTAGTTTCTAGTGGAGAACTCAGCTTCTTGTAAAAAAAATAAAATTTGTTGATCATTCTCGAAGACTTTCCAACTTGTATTGTTATCTCGAACAGACGGTATCACAACCACTTTGATATGGGGATGAGATTTCTCACTCTTGATACTCTCTACAACATCTAATGCCGACCTGATTATTACCAATATATCCACTGCTTCATTCTTCTTCCTTGGGATGGAATTGATGCCAAATGCTTTAAAATCTTCGATGAGATCCCATACCCAATTTTTGTAGTTTTTTAACAGATCATTTTTGGCAGCATTTTGTCCTCTGACTTGATTCATAACTAGCTCACTATCGCCAAACACTTGCAAGTTTTTAATGCATCTCTTTCTTGCCTAATGCAATCCATGAATCAAGGCTTCGTACTCAGTTGTGTTGTTCAAGAAAGCAAAATGGAAACAAAAATTGAGTAATATTTCATACCCTAAGGTGAAATGATCATAACTCCTCCTCCCCGCACCTTATCTAATTCTTGATCCGTCAAAGAATAACTGCCATACCTCATTATCATCTTTGTGGTCTGGCTCAGTGATGACATTAGGGAGAGGATGATTCTCTTCATGCCTCCTAGCTCGATTCTTTCATTTCCTTGTAAGGGTCAAAAGCATGCCTCTTGTTCGCCCATTCATCGAGAGTCAAGACTGGAATACATCCAACCTTGGTATCTGCCTCATAAATGTTTGGGATATCTTCCTGATCAAAGGCTAAAAAATTCGCATTGGTTGGGCTAGGTACATGAGGCTCAATATGGAAATTCACAATGGGCTCAGATCTGATCATAGCCTTAGCTCCATACCTTGTTCTAAAAAGCATGTGTGACTAATCAATAGACAAATAGCCTCCAATTTTAGTAGTGAAGTCTCTTAACAAGCACAATGCAAAGAGTGGTGGCAAGTCTATAACTGATACGTCTTGCAATACAGTCACATTGGGGCATGCATGCAATGTGAGGCTCAAATCCTTGATGACTCATCGTTGTTACCACTATCCCATCAATTACACTACGGATTTGGAGATGAATTCCTATTGAATACCCAACTGATCAGCTATTTTCTTCGGCATGACTGAGCTACTCGCTCCCGAATCAATCATGTAATTATGTACCAATTTGTCCCCAATGATCAATGAAACATAGAATGGAGGGGGCTTCAGATTCTTACCTTTGTGATCTCTATGATTTCCTTCTTGTTGAGTTGTATTGGTAAGCACATTTTCTTGTTGATTGGGTGGCTGATTTGAGGCTGACCAATTGGCCATAGCAGCCTTGAAAAAGGTCTCTCTGTCCTGGGATAGCCAATGACTCCCACATCAAAATGTTTACATTTTTTTCTTCATCTGCTCAATGATGTTGAATGGGGATGAGCTATATTTTTTCTGCCCCTTTCCTTGCACATTCTTCTCTTGCACATGGGTCATTACAACCGGTGCTTGAGCGAGTCTGGAAGGTGGCTTGGGTTGACTCTAGCACATTGGGAGTTGCACTTTGGTTACTCATACCTTGTTGAGTGATAGAGGGTTGTGGATCATTTGAATTGGATGACTGCCCTTCTCCAATATTCCTCTTCTTGGACCGTGTATTTGCTGCTACACTATGAGGAGGTGCTTGATTCATACCACATAAATCTTCAGCCTACCAATTGACAAGTGTGGTCTCATTTAAAGGTGTCTCTTTCTGGGTTACTTCCTGTTGTTGATTCCCTTCCTGGCCTATCTCTTGTTCTACACCAGTTGTTGTCACCATAAGAGATTGATTCAAAGCACCATTAAAACACATTGACTGGTTATGAGGTTGATTGCATGGGAAACACCAATCATATTCTTGAGCCATGTTATTTTTCACTGGTACTAAAGCTCTAGATGTGGATGAAACATTAGGATTATAAGGCTGGAATGGTCTATTGGCAAGAGGTCTTCCTTGGTTCTGATTTTGAACAGCTTGGATGGGTGGTTTATTAGGCTAATATGGAGGCTTGTTGGGTTGAGTTTGAGGCTGATATGATCTAAAATTTTGGGCTTGTTACCTCTTAAGTGTCACCAACTCATTACCCAAGTTTTGCAGTTGCTTCATGACTTCTTGGAGCTCATTTGAGGAGCTATAAGATGAGGTGGAAGCTTCATTTGAACTCTGATTCCTTAGAGCAGGTATGGGAGCTAATGTGGGTGTTTGACTGGTGGACAAAGCTTCTAGTTCTAGATATAGAGGTAAAGGTGGCCTAGGTGCAAGTTAACCAACCTGAATCAAGAAATTTTTGGCTCTAATGGAAATGTTATAGGATGCAGGTAAATTTCTACCCCCCATGTACTAAATCATCACGGAAATATAAGAATTTAAAGCTTTAAGGAAGTATAGAAAAACACCTTCAGTTGTTGGTCTCACGGCCACCAGAATCCTATCACACATACACTAGAATATAAAGTTGAAATCAATCAACTTCTCATTAAGGGCCTTCTTGATTGTTGTCAATTGTTCCAACAAGGATAAATTATCTCCCTTCTCTCCAAATTGATTGTGAAGAGCCATGCACAAATGGTCCCAGTTATGGATGGATCCCATGGTTAGACTCCTGAACCATAGAAAAGATTTACCCTTAAAAGATGAAGCCAACAAATTGACCGTAACATCCATTTCAATGATCTCATGAATTACAGGATATTTTGCATATCATGGATGTGGTCAATTAGAGTCATCTGGTTCTCTCTAGTGAAATATGGGATGCTCTTTAGTGCTGCAGATGGAACTAGATTTTGTGTATTGAGGAAAGCGGGCTGCTTTGCTAGTGAATTTGACATAGGGGTTGGGATGTGCCATCCTGATTGGTCGGAGGACTCTAGTCAATTGAATGAAGGGTCTACTAGGTGGAGGCGTTGACAATGTCCTACTTGGTGGAGATGGAGACCTTTGGAAGTTTCTCCCCTTCCCTTCCTTATATGGGGATAAATGTAGATAGAAAAATAGCCCCTCTTCTCTAGTTCTTGATCTTGTTTGTATTCTTCTCATGAACTTGACAAGCTTGGACTGCTGAAACTAGTGGATTCTACCTCTTTTGGAGTCGTCAGATGTGTAATTTCAGAGCTTCTTAAAAGCTAGGGACTCATAACAAGTGCACATCAATCTCATTGTGGTAAAAATGAAGACTTCTTCTAGCATCGGGCATGCCAAAACTGTTGATGTGGTCACACGATGGCTTAATATTTTAAATTGATAATGAGATACCTTGGAAAGATGAGAAAATCTAACCTCAGTGTCCCACCGGCATGCCAAAATCACAGGTGAAAAATCAAAACACCCTCAAATGGTGTTGGATTTGAGTGCGCATTCAGTTGATCTCGCATAACATGGTACCATCTCTCAAGCTATGGGACTTGCAGACTTGAGATGGCCCTCCGAGAAATCTGATTTCTTCTTCCTAATCCTAATGCTAAAATACTTCTAATGTAGAAATGATGCCTAACTACACCGATTGTAACAATGCCAAGGAGACATGGAGAGAGAAAGTGCATAAAGAGGGAAATCCTTCACTAACGAGGTGATATCACCAAGAGAAGGGGGTTGCATGGTCACAATCTCGGTGCCTAAAATAGAGGGAGTTGAGCAAGGAGAGGATGGATAGATACACATAGACCAAAGCTAGATTTCACATGGAACACCACTTCAAACCCATTAAACATGGCTCCCAAAACCTATAATGGACATCAGAAGTATGTGCAGTATACCTTGCAACGATGAGAGGCAAGAAGAGACAATAAAATAAGAAAGGATGGAAAAAATGTATCACGAAATAGATTTAATTACTCCAAGAGTTCACACGGTACATCATCAGTGGGAAAGGGGCAAGAAAATGCCATTACAGAGCTAAGAGAGGAGGCTTAAGCTCCAAATTCGACCCTAGGGAAGAAAGAGAGAGGGGGCGGAGAGAAAAGATGACCAACCTTTTGAAATATGCCCTCCTTTACAATATATAGAAGAATGAGAGAAGGAGAGAGGGAAGAATTCGAACCCTGCTTCAACCACCCCTATAATGCATTGAATTCACCTAATCCAACCATGCTGGGTTCTTTGATAGAGCCCATGCCTCCATGTGTTGTTCCTTGCTGGTCAAGAAAGGAGGGTCATTCCTTCATTATGGCGATAGGTGAGAGACTTGATAGCCTCGAAAATGGTGAATTGAATTATTAATGGTGACAAATGAGTAGCAGGTGCCGAGAGCTTTCAAAAACATCCTCTCCTGCTCAATTTTGAGCTCCCAGCCGAAAGTTATGGCTATCTCAAGGCGCTTTGTTTAGGATTTTAACGTGGGCTCGTGATACTTAAAAGAGTCTATCTCGTGTAGGATCCACGTAGTAGTGTCATGTTTGTTATGGTTTCCACCCCATCCTTTCACTCTTGAGGTTACACCGATTAGACATAGCACCGTCTGTGGGCCTGCATTGTTTCCTTTATATTCTTCCTGAGTCCCTCCTATTGGTGGAGGCTTTATGTCTAATCTGAGACATGTGGAGGCTTTGCACATGTTTGCACCCGCCCTTCGGGTCTTAATTTTTAAGTTGTGCGGACGAGGGATGTGGGGCTTCCGCTAACTTTTCTATACTTAGCCAATTCAATAGTTGGCTCGCCCCCTTTGGCTTGTGGCCACATGGCAGTTGGCACTTGTTTAGGGACCACCTCAAGATTTTAACTTTGAAGATGCTCCGAGCTAATGCATGGAGGATTCTCACAAAGATTTCCCGAGCTTGGGATCTTCCAATGGCCGGTGTCCCTTTTTTAGACCTTGGACATGTGAAGGGTTGGTGCTAGTTTAGGGTCTTTCTTTAGGCTGCACCTTTGAAGTTGCACCAATGAGGCACGTGCAACCTTCTCGCGGCTCTTCTCTACCTTCCTCGTGTTCCACCCAAGTCCTTTGTGTTTGGCGGGGTAATATGTATGACTTGGGACACATGGGGGGCTCACACTTGTTTGGGTCCTTCCCATTGGTCGCTCCTTTGAAGTTGCATAGTTGTGACATGTGGCTCCTCCCATGGCTCTGTAACTTTTCAATGGCTGATGAGACTATTTTCCAACTCCAACCATGTGGCAGGTTAGTGCATGTCTAGGACCTGTCCCTGAATTTCACTTTTGAAGGAGCATCGATTGGACGTGTGGAGGCTTCCGCCGGTCCTTAGAATTTTCAACTACCAACTCAACTTTCTTAGGCCTGGGACATGTGTAGGGATGACACTATTTTGAGATTCTTCCTTTAGGTAGTGCCTTTGAAGTTGTGCTGATTAGGCACGTGGAGGATTCCACTAACTCTACAATACTTAGTTGATTCAACGGCTGGCCCTACCCCATTTTTTACTCTAACCACGTGGCGGGATAGCACTTGTTTAGGGACTTTCTCCTTTTTCACCTTTTAGAATTGTGCCAAGCTCACACGTGGCACCTCCCGCGTGTCCATTTGTACTTGGGTGATTTGGGCCTCGAGTTGAATCGTATGTGAAGTCAGAAAACTTTGAGGCTCTTTCTTTGATTTTATCTTGTTGAGCTCTGATCTCCTTTAGTGTCATTCAGCCTCATTTTCTGACCTTGTTCCTCCATTTTCGATCCCGCTTGCCCCTTGATTTGGGATCGATTGCAAGCTCACAAGACTGAACCGACCTAAATGATCTGAAGTGTTCTTTTGAAAGAGGATGGAGTGGATGAATTGTAAGTGCTTCTGTAAGGTGAGTACCACTATTTGATCTCTATTGCTTCAAGACCCAAATTATGACACTATTTATAAATAACATAGTATTTACAAATCTATGTATATAACATATGTTTTTAAGACCCGGATGGGAAACGTTTGTAAATAATGTTTTCGTTGCATTCAACCCCAAGAAGGGCATATTGTACAAGCGATGACCAGATATAACACCACTATAGAATGTAATATATTTGTTTTTATATTCCTAGTGATGTGTGTATAAGGAATCAACAAATTAGTTTCAATTGTGAGGAAGTTACTACAATGATATAAAGGGATAAAATTACCAAGAATCAATGGATCAATTTTTGCCGGATCACAAGCCTTCTTGGTGAGGAATTTTGATCCAAAGGACATCACATGTTAGAGAATTTAATTGACACTCCCGAAACTAGTTACATATAGAAATACCCTTCAAGATGTTTCCAACACCTTTGGAATAGAAGAAAACAAAGTCTATATGAGAAATATATTATCCATGCAAGATTAGGTGCAACGGGAAAAATAAGGGCACATGTTGTACAAATGGTAGAACAAGAACATGTCAAGTAGAAGAATGTGGAAGTGGCATAATGGTAGAGTAAAATCTTGGGTTTGGTACCTCCAGTCTTTGACAAGTGTAAAATTTCATTTGTGGGATTTACATCTGGTGGAGTCCACTTTTGTTTAGAGGGGACCCTACTATCAATATTAGTCTCTTTATAATTTTTCCATATTTGGATATCTAAGCTAGAATTTTCATAGTTATCCAGGATAAGAGTCGCCATTATAATGGAGAGAAGATAACCACGTAGTGGGGCCATAGGCCACCACATGTCCAGCCACTATATTATATTCCAATGCTTTGTAAATTTTCCAAGTCAACAAGTTAGAAATTGTAATGGGACCGAGGTGAGAGACGAGTAGGATGGAACCAACACTTACCACCTAACTATGGTCAAATTTTTACCAACTTGGGTGAGCCACGTTATAAACTAGTGATATGGTTGCATCAACTAACCAACCACCTTGCTGAGTTAGGAGCTGAGACAACAATAATTCAAAAAATCACCACGGATGATGCAAATCATCTACTACCTTCAGCATCTTTTAAATAGTTAGCTGGTTTTCAATTTCAAATACTCTCTTTTAGCTTGCAATGTGCTTGGATTTTCACAACTCAAGACAACTCTTGAACTTGAAAATTGACATCAAATGATCAAATAGACTGATGGTGACATATCAAAATGATCCTTAGTCTCTAACCAATCCCCACACTCAATGAATTGATTTAAACCACTCACTCTAGTTGTTCTGACCATCTTTGGCAAAAACTGTCAAATAAGCTTCTCAAGAACTAGGGATTAGTTAGTTAGGGTTTAGAACTTTCTATGAAGCCCTAGGAAAAAGTGTGGGTTGATTTGAATACCCTTTTTGGTTTTTTAGGTGTAATAAAACTATTTGATCCAATTCCCTAAGTAAATACTATTTCCTTCACTATCACCTTCCTTAGTCTTGTTCGTCCTTCTAGCCTCCCCTCCTCTTGACTAAATCACTTATATCTTTTAATTATAATATTCTATTTTCTAGTTAAATGGATTTCAAGATATCCATTTGATTGCTTCTTATATGTTCAAAATTTTAGGAGTCCTTTCTTTGGAATATCTTCACCAAATTCAAATATCTTAGATCTTGTTATGTCTCAATGAAGCATGCTACAGAAAATCCTCTAAGTTTCATCGAAATCTCTCAGCTAAGGACAAGATTTTGCAAAATACCTTTTGATTATTATTTGGAAGACTGTGAGGATGATTTATTCTAAATTTTATCTCTTGATTAAGGGTTTTGACCTTCAAATATCCTAATCTCTATAAACCCTAGGAGGGTTTTAAAACAAGCCCGAGAGTAAAAATTTCTTCACCAAACAAACTAAATGCTAACTAAAACTTCCTAATCACCTTTTAACATTATTTTTCACTAATGAAGTCTAATGGATATCATGTTAACAGTGATCCCTCCTAAAAATTGATGCAATTTCTATTAGGAATGTCCCTCACTACTCAAGATATCTCACTCCTTCCTTATAATAGTCATGCAACTATCAAAAGCGTGCTTTTACAATCTTAGCAAACTATGAAAAAGCATACAAACTATAACTTCGTGCTTGGAGCTCTAGCATGCACTTTCCTTGATTGATCCATGAATAAAACAATAGTTACAAGGTGAGTATATACATCCTTATCTTGAATTCTTGTTTTGTAACTGACTTCAAGAACCAAGAATCCTTAAGGGTCAAACTTAGAGTTACACCAAGAAGTGACTAATGATGACTAGGAGTTACATCAAGGTTGAGGGGGTTACAATATTCCTTATAGATCATAATGGATCCCTTTAACACACACTTAGACTTAATAAAAGTACTTAAGGACCTATAAAATCAGCTAGAGAACCTACATTTACTAGTAAGCTAAAAATTGCTCTACAACATTCAAAATTTCAAACCATGTAAAATGGAGGGAAACCTCCTTATTTGAATTCTTGATCACTAAAGCCTAAAAAGGACCACATGATGAGTCTTAAGACAACCTAAGAGACATAGAAGACAATATTTGATGTTTATGTGAAATCATAGCACCCCTAATGGACTAAGTTTGAAAGATAAGGCATTCAAGCAGTGATTGCATAAACATCAAGCTAACTCTGAGTGTGGGACATTACGAAATGGGATAGCTCTCCTGGAGAAGGCTGCTTCTTGTTCCTAACCTAACTGCCACAAACTACTCCTAATGTAGGAAAAAATAATTACTAATCCTAATCTAATGCTTCCAAGGAGACAAGGAAAGAAGGATTGCATGAAATAAACCTACACTAAGAGCGGTAATACACCAAGAAAGGAAAGTTGATCACTTCCCTAGCCTACAAAAAAATGAAATAAATGAATATAGAAGGGGTGATCCTATGCCACAAACTAGATCACATTCAATAAAAATTCCCAAATGATCACAACACATCAAAACCCTACAACAAACAGAAATATACAGATCCTATAAACACAATGAGAGGCAAGAACATGTAACAACAATCATGTAATGATTGACATCCGAATCACAAAACATCATTGTATTAATCAAAAATATATGAATAGTACATTTCTATAGTAGGATGAGGAATGAAGCCATCAAAATGTTTGGAGGAAGGCTTAAAGCCCAAGAAAAATAGGGGTGCATGGGAGGAGAAAATGACCAACATTTTGCTTGTACAACCCCTTTAAATATTTATAGAAGAAATTTGAGGAGAGGAGAGAGAAAGAAGCTTGAAATTGCTCCCAATAATCATATAAAATGTTTGTTTATCCTACAATGAGTGTGGAGGATCTGCCAAATATATAATTCATTAATGCTTGAAGAAACTAGCTCTGATTGTTCCTGGGTATATCTCCTAGCTCCTACAACATCATCGTGATCTCTCAAAACCTCATCCATTAATTACATGCCACCTACCCTAACACTTATTTCCATTTTTAGAGGTCTAGAACATATGAAATTTGAAATTCAATAGTTCCATGTTGTAGAGCCTAAAGTTATCTTTCCAATGACTGTAATTTTGTAAAAAATGGTGGTGAAGGGAAGAAGTTATCATCATTTGTCCCTGGTTGATTTAATGGGTTTGATATCCACTTACTCTAATGATTTCTAAACTCTGATTATTCCATTGGATTCTACTCTATAAATCCTTTCTAATGACTATAATTTTATCAGATATGGTTAAAAATTGCTTAAGCTATGAGGTTTTGAATTAAGGGCACCATTTGTGTTCAAACCTTACCAACCAAGCTCCATTTTCCACCTACTAAGCTCTTCCTTCAATGTAACTCGACGTACACATTACCTTTCTTGCTCCCAATTCAATGTTCAAACCTTCACCAATAACCCGACATGCCACTTATCTCGAGACCAACGTATAACTTAGTGGGCTCTTCAAATTATTTTGGGTGGAAGTGTTGGATATCGGGATTTCATGCTTAATAGTTTCGGACTTTACTCGTCATTTCCTTTGGGCTTACACGCCTCCAAACCTCTAAACATTCCTTGACAAAGATCAACCCCTGAAGTCTTAAGTTTAAAAGATTTGGTCCTTTTCATTTTTGGGACTCCCCATCAGCCCATTTTGGAACTTCACCCCACCGATCTCCCGAAGACACCCACCATTGACCTCTCGAACTTGGAGTTGACTACCAACTTACTATGTCAACTTTTTTTCGAGTTTAGGATTTTTCTCTTTTGGAGACCTCCTTACCTCTAAATTTTCCCACCCATGAATTCTTAAAGTTTTGGACTTTGGGATTTTCCACTTTTAGATATCTCGGCTCATCGACTTCGAGTCATCCACCACGCCAATCTCTTAAAATCATGCACATTTTGGTCGAGGTTGACCTGAGCCACCCCCTCATGTAATGATCCAATCTTAACATCCTTCATGTTCCTTTTCTTGAACTTAGATGAAATCCATAGCTCTCAAAAATCGAGCTCTATACCTATGCCGATTTGAATTGGCCCTCATGGCTAAATTCATTCAACTCACTGACCAATGCTTTGACGCCTCCAAATTTTACTACATCTAGTCCACATGAGCTCACTTATTTTGTGTAATGAACCGACCTCCATTCCCTATGAATTTCTTAGCTCAACCCAAGCCTTCCTTTCCGCGAGCCACAAACTCAATGCTAGGTTCCCTGACTCACCATTTATCTATTCTATTCCTTTCCCAAGCCAAACTTACTTTGGCATGTATGGCCCTAGTTTGAGGCCCGCAACCTCATTGTTTTATCTATTCTCTACTCCTACGGTCAAGTTGGCCCATCCAACCCACCATGCATGTAATTGAGCTTGTTTCAAGCTCACCTCGGTGATCCCTACACTCATTCTTCATGGCTCATCAATGATCTCAAGATCTTTCTCGGATGAGTTCCTTCACATCCATGCCATGCATTGCCAAGTCTCGCCTGAATCCCAACCCCTAGATTCCTTGGGTGATATGGCCCTTTACACTATCTTCGAGCCAACTCAACTTGATAGAGATTCACTACAACTCAACTCGAAGAGTAGCTTGGTGAGTTACTTGGTGATCTCTCCTTAAACTCGCCCCAATGCAACTTCTACCTTGTCAAGTTGCTCACCGAGTAGCTTAGCGAGCTCCTATTCTGCTCAGGTTGTCTATCATGGCCCAAATGCAATTTTGTACCTCCCGAACCAAATCCATTGGAGTTTTTTTAATTTTCTAATGTTGGAGACCTGATGGAGACTACATGTAAGGGATTTAGAGGCCGACATGATTTTTTCCATTTTTTTCTCATTTTGAGGCCGAAATGGGCCCAGGCCCGTAATTCATCATTTTCCAAGATGATCTTCGAAAAAACATTCCTTGATGTCATTTTCACTCCTGAATTCATTGAATGTGCTTCGAGACCTCGAAAAATGCCCGTAGCTCAAGTTCGTTTTTAGGGGTTTGTTTAGGTGCCTAGGTCCTATTAGGTACTTGTTGGCCTTTTTCCCGGGGATAAAACTCGTCAACAATTTGGCGACTCATGACGACATCTGCCTACTAAATGTTCTATACCAGTAGCCTTAATATGTACATTGGGCACAAAGTCACTATGTACTTGCAAACTGATTTCAAACCCGTTTAATTTAACCTTGAAATTTTATGTTGACCCTAGACCTATTCCATTGCTCACACTCTTAATTTTATAAGAAAATATTGAAGTTAAAATTGTGAGAGTGGAAAATTGTCTAAACCTTTTATCTCCATATGTTACATCTTGAAACCCTAATATACCATGTGTGAAGCATAAAAAAATTGATGATGCTTGGCATGCATTCCACAATCTTGTAGATTTTTAAACAAGACATTCCTTGGGTTTTTTACATCATCAAAATCTATTAAACTTTTGATCTTTCTCTTTCTCCCGAAAGTTTCACTTGTAAAATGTTGCTTTGAAGGTTGTTTTTCTTATTTGGTGGAGGTGCTTGAAGCTCAATAATTGATCTGAAGTAACTATTAAACTGTCCCTTTTCAAATTTAGTTTCTCTGCATTTGTTTTATCTTGAAGATTACAATTTTTCCCTATAATGAGCTTCTTCCTTTATGTTATTGCCTTCAAAAGGCCTATCGAGACAGTGTACTTGTGTTGGAGCAAACACAAACCAAAAGCTATGTACAAAAATGATAGAGTATACATGCCCAAGTAGACATACACAATGTGCCTAAGCACTTGTGATGCTGAAAACAACTCCTACTCCTACCCTACACTAACCCAAGACAGAGAAGGCTTCAAACGAATCTTGTGACCGGTAGAGAAATGTAGCTCCCCTTCTTTGTAACTTGCAGCCACACAACTTATTTTTAAATGATCTTGGCTACGCTTACGGGTGAATTTTTTTCATAGAATCAACTTCCCACCCACACCATCGAGGTATCAATTAGGAACAAAACAAATGCCTCCCCATAATTATTTACGTGAGGCTTCTGAATGAAATGTAGCTGATCCTCGGTATTATGAGACTTATCCTCATGTTTGGAGATGAACATGATTGGTTGTGGAAAATTTGGCTCTAGCTTCAATGAAGAAAGATATCGATGGGGCATGGCCTTCCGGATTTTCTCGCTACTCTCAATTTTAGTAAGAAAATAGTCATGTAGAATTTCCTCGAGAAAGCAAATTTATGTAATTTGATTTTCTTGCGTTAATTATTTACAAAAAAATGATGTGCCACCTTGGTGAATGGTGTGAAATGGATGACATCCTCATGTTATTTTCCTCCTTTCCCTAGAAAATTTCCGATTCATCAACAAGTTTATGCTCCTCAACCGACCATAAAAGCCTTCAATAATTGTATTTTCATTAAAAACCTATGAATCTGATCCAATCTCCTCCACTTTAAGAGGAATATTATGGAAAATGGGTTCCCCTTGAACATTAACCCCCATGGCAAGAGGCTCTTCATTTTGAAGGATAGGTGGTGGGGTAGTAAAGGTTGTGATCTCTATAGGTTCTTCCTCACCGAAACATTCCTCCAAGTCGATAAAAATTCACATTCCACCAGGGTTCTTCTTCCTTTATGGTGTCCTCTATATTTGTAACTTTCTCACCATGTGTTACCTCATCCTCAAACATAAAGTTTGAAATTTCAAACTTGTCTTCAAAATAAAAAAATTTAAAGGACAGAGAAGAAGAGGGGGTCACAATTTCCTTCATAAATTGCTTGTTTATCAAGCCCTCTGAAACTGAAGAGTCATCCACCATATCATAAAGCTTCTCTTGGTTAGTAATTGTTGATGGTGACTTTGGTATATCCATGCAATTTCCCAATAGAGTAGCAAGTTCAAGACATGTGGGGAAATTAGGATCATTGCATTCCATTATAATGCATTGCACACTTGAGAGCTTATATTCATTTACTTCCACATGCCTTTTTTCATGCACATCCAGAGTTGAGTTTTTCTTGCTTCTTCCTTTGAATCTGCAGGCTATGATGAATCAATAGGTTTTGAAAATAGAGTTCCAATATTAATAGTACATTATGAACAAATAGACTGTTGGTCATCATCCTCTTGTTGCTGATCCGCTTCTCGCCGTAGTAGGTCATCCTGCACCACAAGTGGTTGGACATTAACTCATATGTAGGATTAATCATCAAGGGAATTGTTTTGATCCTAAATCTCGAGCCAAGATAACCAATCTTTTTATCATTTTTTATTTTTTCGTCTCTTCTTCTAATTTCTCTCCTTGAGTGGTTTCTTGAGTTTCTTCCTAAATGGGTTCGGGATAATGAGACGAGTGGTGGGTGGGTATCTACCGATGGTTGTTTTGTTGGTGGTGGAAGAGGAGGTTTAATTTCTTGCTCATGTGGAGGGGAATTTTATTTAGAAGGAAAAAGGGAAGAGAAACTAAGAAGAGGTGGAAGACTAGAATATGAAGAAGTGGGTCTCATAATGGGGGCAAAAGATGTGAAAATTTGGGGATTGGTATTCGGATTGAGATGGAAGTGACTGTGGTATTTTAAAAAGGTTTTAGGATGACAATTCAAGTGTTTCCCATTGACATGATGATCCAACATTGGATTTGTAAGCTTCTATCTCCATTATCCTTTGCTCAAGTCATGGTAACATCTCAATGATGAATCCAAGTTTCCCCTGTAGGCTGAGATGATATGGAAAGGGGCCTCCCCATGGGCAATGGGCCTTAAATCCAATCTTGAATGCTTTAATTTGAGCTACAACCCTAGACTATACCATACCTGCCATAATTTTTTTGGATCTTCATTTGCAACTCAAGCATCTCCAAGTGAAGAATAACCTCCATAGTCTGCACACTCTTGACTCTAAAAATTTGTATAGTTTTGAGGATAGCCAAACTAGTCCATCTCCTTCTCATTAGAGTATGCACATTGAGTTTAATTTTCAATGTAGGGCATATATGGAGGGGTTTGAAAATATCCTAGGGATGAATTTTACAAATTGGGAGGCAAATTGAAATGGTAGGGTTGTTGCCTCATATGTGAGTCCCATGATGCAAACAAAGTCATGATTGCACGACCTCATGAAATGGAAGAAAATTAAAGAGACAGAAAGGAGAAAATAGATGGAAATGGATGGAGAATAGAGAGAAATTATGCTACTTAGAGAAATGGGTTTGTTACCCAGATGGAGTCGTCAGTTGTGCTTTGCATGTGTGTCTCTAAAGACTTAAATTCCACCAAGTACACAACAACTTGATGAGATGAAATTAAATACCTAAATGCACACGTTGAAGGGTCCAAAAGTGGTCAGCGAGGTTGAACTAGTTCAATTGCAAATGATCTATGAAATCCCAAAATTTAGGACCTTGCTTTGCTTTAAAACCCCCGAAATCCTGAAGTAGAAGAACCCCTAAATAAGAAAAATTACAAACCTCTCAAACCCAAAGTGTAAAATATTTATAGTCCAAAAATCCTCAAACCCGAAATTTGGAAAAGTGTGAAATTTCAAAAGTTTCAAATCATGAAATCTCAAGAACAAAATCCTGAAATTCAAAATCCTGAAATTCTTAAAATGAGAATTTTTAAAATATGACATTAGCCTTTTGAATTTTTTCCTCAATCTATCATTTGTGAATTTTTAAGCCCCTTTTGCACATGTTAAGCCCACCAAAAGTGATTTCGTACTTATAGCCTGTAATAGAAACTTCCCAAATATGAAAATTGTAACCTCTAAATTCTAAGTGCAAGGAAAGCTCTAAAAATGTCTTTTTTTGGATTTGGATTCAATTGAGTTAGATCTATAGTACATAAACTTTGTTAAAATTGAAAATTTTGACATCAATGTTGTCCCACTGGGTGTGCCATAACTATATATGCGAAATCACAACACCCCCAAATAGCTTTGAGTTTGAAATATGAGGCATTCGGTGTGATCACATAGACATGGAACTCCTAACCTACCTGCCAAAAACTACTCCTAATGCGGGAAAATAGTGACTAACCCTAATCTAATGCTTCCAAGGAGAAAGGGAAAGAAGGATTGCATGAAATAAACTTACACTAAGAGCGGTGATACACTATGAAAGGAATGTTGATCACCTCCCATAGCCTGTAAAAACAATGAAAGAAATGAATCTAGAAAGGGTGATCTGAAACAAAAACTAGATCACATTCAATACATCATTCCCAAATGAGCACAACACATCCAAACCCTACAAAAGACAAGAAATATACATAGACTGTGTAGACAAAATGAGAGGCAAGAACAAGTAACAAAAATCATGTAAGGATTGACATCCGAATAACAAAACATCATTGTATTACTCCAAAATATATGCACCGTACATTTCAATAGTAGGGAGGATGCATGAAGCAATCGAGTGTTTGGATGAATTCTTAAAGACAGAGGGTGCAAGGGAGTAGATAATGACCAAATTTTTCCTCGTGTAACCCCTTTCAATATTTATAGAAGAAATTTGAGGAGAGGAGAGAGAGAAAAGAAACTAGAAATTACTCCCAATACCCATAAAAATCATTGTTTATCCTACAATGAGTGTGAAGGATCTACAAAATCTCTGCTTCATTAATGACACTACCTTGTGCTTCAAGAAACTAGTTCGATTGCACCAGGAATAGCTCCTAGCTCTTACAACTTCATCATGATCTCTCACCAACCTCATCCATTAATTACTTCCACTTACGACAAAACTACTTGCCATTTTCTAAGGTCCAAAACTCCGTGAAATTTTAAATTCAATAGTTCTATGTTGTAGAGCCCAAAATTAGCTTTCCAATGACTATAATTTTGTAAAAAAGGTGGTGTATGGAAGAAGTTATCATCAATTTTCCCTAGTTTCTTGACTGGGTTTGATCTTCACCTACTCTTCTAATTTGTAAAATATGATTATTCCATTAGATTCTACTCTAAAAATCCTTTCCACTGACTATAATTTTATCAAATTTGGTTAAAAAAATTTCAAGCTATGAGGTTTTGAATGAAGGGCGCAATTTGTGTTCAAACCCCCGCCAACCGAGCTCCATTTCCCACCTACCAAGATTTTCCTTCAATGTAACTTGGCATACATGTTACATGGCTTGCTCTTGATTTGGTGTTCAAAACTTCACCTACCTCCTAATATGCCACTTAGTTCCATGACCAATGTATAACTCGGTGGGCTCTTCAAATTCTTTTGGGTGAGAGTGTTGGATTTTGGGCTTTTGGGCCCAATCGTTTCAGACTTTACTCATCATTTCCTTTGGGTTGTCACGCCTTCCAAACCCTAATACAATTCTTGAAAAAATCCACCCCTGAAGTTTGAAGTTTTCTTGCTTCAGGCCTTTTCATTTTCAAGGCTCCCCGCTAGCCCATTTCGAACTTCATCTCGCCGAACTCCCAAAAACACCCACCGTTGACCTCCAAACTTGGAGTTGACTCCCAACTCGCCACATTGGCTTTGTTTTGGAGTTTGGGATTTTTCTTTCGAGAGACCTCCTCACCTCTTCTTTGGGATCCTCCTTTCCTTACCTCAAAATTTTCCCACCCCCAAAGTCCGAAAGTTATAGACTTTGGACTTTGTTGCTTTTAGATCTCTCTCATCATTGACTTCAGAGTCGTCCACCACACCAATCTTCGTAGATCATGTACATTTCAGCCGAGTTGTCCCTAAGCCACCCCTATGCAACGAGCCAATCTTAACATCCTTCATGTGCCTCTTCTCGAAATTTTCTGAAATCCATAGCACATGAATAAAGCTTTTTACCTATGCTTTGATTAGAATCGGCCCTCATGGACGACTTCATTCAACTTACCGACCAATGCTTTGATGCCCCAAAATTTTTCTATGTCGAGTCCACATGAGCTCACTTCTTTTATGCAATTAACCGAGCTCCATTCCTTTTAACTTTATTAGCTCAACCCAGCCTTCCTTGTCACGAGCCATGAACTCTATGTCGTGCCCTAACTCGCCATTTTATATATTCTCTACCTCACTCAAGCCAAGCTTACATTGGAATTTATGAACCTATATCAAGGCCCACAACCTCGTCATTTTATCTATTCACCACTCCTATAACCAAGTTGGCCCGTCCAACCCACCATGCACATCATTGAGCTCGCTTCAAACTCACTTCAATGATCCCTACACTCATTCTTCCTAGCTCATCGATGAGCTCAAGCTCGACTCGGATGAGTTCCTTCCGCCATGCCATGAATTTCTAGGTGTCGCTTAAATCCCAACCCCGAGCTTCCTTCGCTGATATGGCCCTTTTACACTATCTTGAAGCCAACTTGGCTCGATCAAGCTTTACTACAACCCGTCTCACCGATTAGCTCATTGAGCTACTCGAAAAGCTCTCCTTCAACTCGCCCCCAATGCATCTTCTAGCTCGTTGAGCTGCTAGCCAAGCAGCTCGGTGAGCTCCTTTTCTAGTTCGGTGGTCTATCAAGGCTGAAATGCAATTTTTACCTCCTCAACCCAATCCATTGGTTTTTTTAATTTTTTCATGTTGGAGGTCTAATGGTGACCGTATATAAGGGATTTTGAGGCCCAACATGATTTTTTTCTATTTTTTCATTTTGAGGTTGGAATGGGCCCATGGGGCCTCCAATTCATCATTTTCCAAGTGATCTTGAGGGTCAAAACCTAGAAGAGAATTTTTTTCTTGATGTCATTTTCACTCCCGAACTCACTTGAATGTGCTCTGAGATCCCAAAACTACATGTAGCTCAACTTCATTGTTAGGGATCCATTTAGGTTCCTAGGTCCTATTAGGTCCATGTTGGGCATTTTTTTCGGGGAAAAAATTGTCAACAGTTGATGACAACATTTCTACATTAGTCTTTGTAGTGATGCCTCTACATCATACTACCAAGGGGAAAAGAAGCTTATAGTTGTGCTTTTCTTACAAGATGATGTTTGTTCCTTCTTTCTTTGTTTCCAATTTCATATATTCGTCTGATAATGCACTTTGACTGAGTTTGTGGCCTCAATCCTTATTAGTGGATGTACCTTTCTCTTTCGCAAGTCTTATCTTCTCTGAATGAATCTTCCTCATGAGTTCATTAACTTTGGTAAGAATGCATAATGTCCTTTTTACTTTTTTCTTGAGGGTATGCACTTGTTTCATGGCCACTTGTGATGGTTCTTGAGGTACCTTTACTAGTAAACCATGCTTGACACCTTCCTTTGTCTCTCATAGATTCCTTTCACCTTAAAAATTGAGCAATTTTAGTGTTTACTTGAATTATGCATCTTCATATGATTGCTCTTTCATCACTTAAGTCCTTACCTACATACAAAACTTCCAAAGCAAAGTTAGTTTGCAAAATATGAGTCTCTCCTTCATACTTGACCACCATATCCTTGCCATGCATGTTCTCCTCTTGCTCTTGCACTGTTTCATTTTCTTGGACTATTATTAGGCATGCCTCAAGACTCTTTTCACTCATTTCTAGGTATGATTGCTGAATTTTCCTTACGTGATTTGAATTACATCCTTCCTCAGCTATAACACTTCCCTTCTTCTCAACATGATCTACATATCCATCCCCAACTTCCATGTTCACTCTCTTTTTCAAGTTGTTCTGGTACTCTTTTTCTCCACTTATCCATTGCCAAATTTCCTTGACTGTGCTACCTTTTCTCTCTTTCACTTCACCTTCTTCTCTCTTCTGAAATAATGACTTCAACCCCATGAACATTACTCTTGACTATTGTTCAGGCCATGCACATCTATCCTTCAATGGATTCAAAGTATGCTTAACTCCATCCTTTACAAATGTATAGGTATTTTCCCATCCATCATGGATGGATTTTCTATCAAATTTCCATGGTCTTCCCAATAAAAGATGGCATGCATCCATGGGCATTACATCACACAAAACTTGATCATGATATCTTCCCACTTGAAAATCAACCAAACATTGTTGATTCACTAATACTTGATGCTCTCTTTGAACCCAAAAGACTCTGTATGGATTAGGATGTTTCATTATTTTTAAGTTTAACTTCTCAACCATCTCAAATGACACTAAGTTATCAATACTACCATTATCTATGATGATTTTTCAACACTTACCTCTTGCCTTGCATATTGTTCTAAACAATGTTCTCCTCTGCATTGGTTCTTCATTCTTGCTTTCATTCACTAAGGATCTTCTCATCATCAATGCTTCTCCAGTTTCAGGTTCCTCCACTAAGGATGGTGATGCTACACTCTCCTCTTCATTTGCATGTGTTATTTGGTTTCTTTCCTCATTAACCATGTTTTTGTTTTCTTTTGGATGTTCAGGACATTCAAATGATCTATTTCTAGAAAAATTATTGCACTTGAAGCATCTTCTAATGAATTCACCTCTACCTCTTCCATATCCACCTCTAAATAAACTCTTATTTTTTGAACTATTCACTTCTTCCTCATTTGTTTTCTGTGGTTGTTGTCCTCTTCCTAATTGCTAGCCTCTTCCTCTTACACTTCTTCCCTTACCTCTCAAATATTGAGTTTTCTTTCTTGAAAGTTTCTCCTCTCATCCTATATGGCTCTTCTACTAATCTCAAATGGAATAAACTGATTTCATCTTGTATATTCAACCTCAAACCATTTACATACCTTGCCACTTCTTCAACATCATCTCAGTATATGACTAGACCTCGTAGCTAGTTTTTCAAATTCCTCAAGTATAATCAGCCACACTTAGTTCTCTCTGTCTCAAATTTTGTAACTTTTTGAATAAACTAGTTTGATAGTCTACATGAATGAACTTACCTTTCAACTTGGCCACCATCTTGTCCCATTTCTTGATATTTTATTTGTCTCTTCTCGGTATTTAGTTTTGCACAAATTCCCACCAAGTACAACATGCCTTGTCGGTTTGGTGCATGTAAACTTCACTTTCTTGTTCTCTGCAATGCTCTCAAAATCAAAGTACTTGTCCATCTTGGCTATCCAATCTATGAGTTCTTCTAGATGTAAACTTCCTCCATACTCTAGAACTTTCATTCTTGATTTTGTACCTACTCCCGGGTAAATGCACCAATTTGAGGGGGCCAAAAAGTGGACTAAAATTCGAAAACAGACAAAGCGCTCACGTGTTTTTAAATAATGTGCACGCGTTTTATTTTTCTCGGTCTATTATTTCACGAACCTAAAAAGTTTACATGTTATAATGCGTATGTGTTAATATACCACATACGCATTCCATGTAGTATGGACTATATATGTGTTTGTGGGGGGCTTATAGTTACGAAAATAATTTTTTAAGTATAAGAAATAATAAAATAAATCTTAGTAAATATAAGAAATTAAGGTCACTTTGCACCCGATGGAAGTTGTCCCATAGCTCCAATAGTTATAATCTAGAAGATAGTTTTTCAAAATCCAATATGGTCGGTACTTACTAATTTTTAGGATTTCATGAAGGAACTAAAGCTTTTAGGGCTTATATATTGTAGGCATCTTTGTTTCGTGAAAACATATAGTAATTTTGTATGTTCTTTGACCTTCTCGGATTGGATTTTGGCCATGCCAATGCTCGAATTGGTACCAATGTCTAAATTTGGTCCACAATTCACTTTAGTGACAATGAATCGACTCTATGATGTTTGTCTACTTCTTAATGAAACAAGGTCCTTACTTTTTGGTAGAGTATTGCTCCCTAAATTAGGATTTTTTCCTATGAAAAAAATGAGGTGATTGTAATGTATCTCCTCCTTAAGGTGTGATCAAACTACTAGGTTTTGAATGAGCTTTTAAGAATAGTACACCAAGTGAATTGTATCAAGTGAACTGAGATGATTGGTCATTCTTGGAAAAGGGTGATCCATACGAAGATCAAACCCTCACCTTTCATGGATCTAAAATCATCATTTGATGAAATAAAATTCATGCTTCTCATACACATATTTTCTCATATGTCTCTCATGGATATAGATAATTCCTTAATACTTCACACATGATGGTCTTGGATACCTATGTGGCATGATTAGATCATTTGAGCTTGTTCTTTGGAGGTATTTGGGTATAATGAAAGTGCTCGGATATGATGATCATCAAGTCACTTCTTGAGCTCCACATTTCACCTTTAAACATGACGATTTCTTCGCAATTAAATTTCTTGACCAAGAGACACCTGGGTGGAAGCATGGTTAAGGTACATAAAACCTTTTTTCTTAAGTTGCTCCTCATGGAAATGGGTTTCCTCCTCCAGATAGAGGATGAATCCTTGAATGGAATTTGAGTATGATTTACAAGTTCTATACCTCCATAATTCAATGAAACACTACAAATCAAATTTTAAAATCAATGAAACTATTAGAAAAATCTAATTATGCATGCAACTTAAAATTTAGGTCCTATTTCATTTTGAACTCGAGAGGGGCATCTAAAGAGTTTTGCATAAGACATACAAAAATATTTAATCCTTAAATCAATGTTGATTATTACACCTTGTCTAGTATTTTAATATCCTTCCAATGCACATTTTTTTCATCATAAATCCTAGTGCATACCATAACATACATCAAGCTACCAACCGCTGATGAGTATGGTACCTGGACATCTGGATTTTATCCTCCTCAGTCTTGGGACTCTACTCCTTTGATAATTTAAAGTGACCTACCAAAGGAGTACTAACTGGTTTAGAATCATGCATACTAAACCTCTCTAAGACCTTATTTATGTACTCTTCTTGAGATAATACCAGCTTCCTCTCCTTCATGTTCGAGTTATTCTCATACCAAGGATTTGTTTTGCTACCCCCAAATCCTTCATAGCAAAGGAGTCACCTAGCTACTTCTTGAGTACCTTTATTTCCTACATGTTCTTCCCTACAACAAGCATATCATCCACATACAGCACTAGAATAATATAACTACCATCAAGAAACTTCTTGATGTACACGCAATGGTCTAAGTGACACCTGGAGTAACCCTTCTCCTGCATAAAACTATCAAACTTCTTGTACCACTACCATGGAGCTTGTTTCAGGCCATACAAGCTCTTCTTCAATTTGCACACTAACCTCTCCTTCCCTTTGACCTCATAACCTTGTGGATTCTACATATACAATTCCTCATCTAACTCACCATGAAGAAATGTAGTCTTCACATCTAACTGATCTAAGTGTAGGTATTCTACAGCTACTAAACAAAGAACAATCCTAATAGAAGTCATTTTAACAACAGGAGAAAAAATTTCATCAAAGTCTATACCTTTCTTCTGTGCAAATCCCTTGACCAACAACTGGGCCTTATATATTTTCATCCCTCCATCTTCCTCTTTGATTCTATACACCCACATGTTCTGCAATGCTCTCTTTCCCTCGGGTAGCTCCACCATATCCCAAGTCTAGTTTTCCATAAGAGATTTATGCTCTTTATCCATGACCTACTCCCACATCTTCCTAGCATCCACATGCACTGCTTCCTCAAATAATTCGGCTCTCCATCATTAGTGAACAATAAATGATTCAAAGATGGAGTAAATCATTCAGCTTCCCTTCTTACCCTAGAATATATTCTCACCTCAGGAGTTTGGGGTTCCTGATGAGTAGGTTCATGAACTCGGGCCATTTGTGCCAAACATGCTTTGCACTGAACCAGCCCTTGACACCTTGATGTATGCAATGTCCATTATGTCCTCTAACACTATGTATTATTTCTTTGATTCCTCTTTCTGTTCCTGCAATGATCTTTATACATGAATTTTTCATTAAAGACAATATCTCTAGACTGAAATATTTTCTTTTCCTTAAGACTCCAAACATGGAAACCAAAGTCATCCTCACCATATCCAACAAAGGTGCATTTCTCAGACTTAGCCTCTAACTTGTTCCTATCATCTTTATCAATGTGAACAAATACCTCACATCCAAATACTCTAAGAAATGAGTAATCAATTTTCTTACCAGACCAAGCCTCCTTAGGTATACCTCCATCCAAATCCATAAAGGGTCCTTTGTTAATCAGATAAACAATTGTGCTCACCACTTCTGCCCAAAACATGAGTGGCAGCCCCGCATGTAACCTCATGTACCTAGCATGCTCCATGATTGTCTTGTTCATTATCTCTGACACTCCATTTCCTTGTGGAGTATTTGGAACTGTTCTTTTCCTGGGGATCCCATTTACTAAAAAGTAATCAAGAAATTCATTGCTACAATACTCCCCTCCATTATCCGACCTAATACATTTCAACTTGAGACATGTTTCATTCTCAACCAAGAATTTCCATCTTTTGAAGGTTTTAAACACACCAAATTTCTTTCTAATCCAATATACCCAAACGTTTCTAGTTACATCATCAATGAGAGTGATATAATAACATGAACCACCAATAGATTTTACCTTAGCTGGCCCCATACATCTGTATGCACTAAATCCAACTTACCCTCCTTCCCGGTACGTCCTAACCTTGAGGAATCTCACCCGCTTTTGTTTTCCATAAACACAGTCCTCGAGAAAGTCTAAATCTAACTCCCTTAATATGGGAAACCTATCCTTTATAATCTGCATGCCCTTTTGACTCATATCACTGAGACTCTAGTGCCACAAAGTTACATCTCCATATGTAAAAACTAAATTACAATAATCAGCACCATTGGTTAAATACAAAGTATCATTTTTCTTACCTCTTGCAACCATAAGAGCTCCCTTAGTAACCTTCCAAGAATCCACTGTAAAACTAACCGTACAACCATCACTTTGCCAAGATGACTGCTAATATCAAGTTCCACCTCAACTTAGACACATGCCTGGCATCCTTAAGTAGCCATGTGTTCCCATTCTACATTTTCACCTAAACAAAACCTTTCCCTACTATGCTGCATGGTTCATCATCACCAAGATATACATGTCCAAAATCTCCTTGAATAAAATCAGTAAAGTAATGTGAATGTGGGGTGGCATGGAAATAAGCCCCGAATCTAACACACAAGACTCAACAATATTATCTAAAGAAAGAATTAAGACATCCTAAAAACTTCACCTCTTTTGCCACATTTACCTCTTTAGTTTCCTCCTTCTTGTTCTTCTTATCCCGAAGAGCCCAACAATATTTCTTAGCATGACCAACCTTCCCATAGTGCCAACATTCTAACTTACTCTTAGACTTTGACCTTCCGTGATCATTCAACTTCCCATGGTTACCTTTCCCTCTGTTCTTTTGTCTCCCTCTACTCTCCACCATCAAAGCGTTTCCAGAAGTAGAAGAATCTCTGGTGCTCTTCCTTCACATTTCCTCGCTTAAGATCACACCTATTACATCCTCAAAATTCATATTTGAATTATTGGAGACTGGATTACTTACACCATAACAAATTTGTCCCAGCTATCCTAGGAAAGGAGCACAAAGTCAAAAATCCTTGACCTCATCATCAAAGTCAATTTTTACTGAGTTTAACATACTCATAACTATATTAAATTCATTCAAATGATCAGAAATAGAACCATTCTTAGACATCTTCATATTAAATAAATTTTTCATCAAAAATATTTTATTAGAGGCAGAGAGTTTTTCAGATAACTTCCCCAACGCACTCATGAGACCTTCTATGGTCTACTTCTATGATATGTTAAAAGCAACCAAAGATGCAAGGCATAACCGAATTTCCCTGAGTGCCTTTCTATCCAACAACTCCCAATCCTCATCCGACATGGTTGTAGGTTTCTTTTATTTTCCAGCCAAAGGAACATGGAGATCCTTTTGATATAAGTAATCCTCCATTTGCATCTTCCACAAACCAAAGTTCTTCCCATTGAACTTCTCAACCCTTGATCTGCCCTCATCCACCATAGCTCCCACTCAAGATAAAATTTCCCTATGATTTACCACTTTAGCAAAAAAACACCAAAGCTCTGATACCAGTTGTTAGGAATTAGAGAACAAATATGTGGAAACAATTCCTCAAACCACAGCAGTAGGAAACTATATAGCAGAATTATACATGTAGAAATATAACAACATAAATAAATAATGCACAAAAGAAGACAAGACAATATTTAATGTGGTTCACCCAATGTGGGATATGTCCACCAAGAACTTTCTCATATTTTATTATCAACAAGAGTAAAACAACTCTGTCACATGATCTTCTCTCACTATGAACTCACAATAGAATTCCAAAGATGCTAAACCACATCTAAACCACAATTGAGACCCAATTTCTTAACCTTGATCACTCTTGATCACCTCTTGATCACTAATACTCAAGACCTCTTGAACACACATGATATCTTCAAGATACCCTAACACCTCTATTTATAAGATTAAAATCCTTTAAAAAGTCCAAAAAGATGACCCTAGAAGTTTGAAAGTCATGACCTTTCATCTTCCCATGGCTGGAAAAGAAACTTTCATGACCTTTCATCTTCCCATGGTTGGAAAAGAAATGGTCATGACTTTTCATCTTCCCAATTCGAACTCCACACTTCAATACTAATTTGAGAAGATAAAAAAAAGCCTCCACACCCCAAAGCATATTTTTCTAAAAGTACATCTTTCCTATCCCTCAAACTGGTCATTAACATTGCTAGACCATATTTACACATTCTTGTTCATTTATTGTTATTTTAACATGGAGTAGGGATTTTGAAACTCTTTGTATTCTTATTACCTTTATCCATAATTATCAAGGACATTATCAACCATAAGTATTAACTTTTACAATGAATGTTCTACTCTAGGCACTTAATGCTTTGCACACATAGTTAGGATTGTCAAATTTAATTTAATAAATCCTCCTTTAGATGACTTGTTACCTTTTCCTAACTTTTGCAACACCATTTCCTTGTGATCAATTCCCAGAAATAGACTCAAGGATTCCATTGAATCATTATGTTCATGCAATATACTACTAAAATTCTAAAATAGGGTATAGTCTAGTCTGAGTAAGTCCTTTTTATCTATTTTCCATTCCTTGGACACTATGAGGGTTCCATGAAGCCTTGAACACCATTATAGATAAGAAGATAATCCAAAACAAGATATTTACAAATGAAAATACTTTATAAAATAGTCTCTAACCTCTAAATCAAATATCTTGGTCTCGATATGATTTTGTCACTTAACACCTAAGCCTATAACATACCTAAAGCTAGTTTAAATAATCAAATTATACATTTTGAGGGAAAATCCATATTATTTCCTATGCAGTCCAAATGGACTAGTAAAATCTATGACCATTTCAAGAAAACAATTCAAAAGGCCTAAATGTTTCAAGGCTCATGGTTTAGGGTTTAGGGTTCGGGGTTCAAGGTTTAAGACTTAGGGTTTAGGGTTTTGGGCTCAAGGTTCGGGTTTAGGACTCATGGTTTAGGTTTTAGGGTTTAGTGTTTATGGCTCATGGTTCAGGTTTTAGGGTTTAGCGTTTAGGTTTCAAGGTTCGGGGTTCACAATTTAGGGGTTATAGTTTAGGGTTTATGGCTAAGGGTTAAGGGTTGAGGGGTTTAGGGCTTAGTGTTCGGGTTTAGGTTTCATATTTTAGGGTTTAGGGTTTAGTGTTCAAGATTTAGGGTTTAGGGTTTAAGGTGTAGGGATTAAGTTTATAGATTTTAGGGTTTAGGGTTTAGGTTTTAGGGATTAGTATTTAGGGTTTAGGTTTTAGGGTTTAGAGTTTAGGGTTTAGGGTTCAAGGATCATGGTTAATGGTTTTAGAGTTTAGGGCTCGGGGTTTAGGATTTAGTGTTTAGGGTTTAGGTATTTGGGCTCAAGGTTCAAGGTATAGGGATTAGGGTTTAGGGTTTAGGTTCGGGGTTTAAGATTTATGGTTTAGGTTTTAATGTTTAGGGTTCAAGGTTAATGGTTTAGGATTTAGGGTTTAGGTTTAGGGTTTAGGGTTTAGGGTTTAGGGTTTAGGGTTTAGGTTTTAGGGTTTATGGTTAGGGTTTAGGGATCATGGTTAAGGGTTTAGGGTTGAGGATTTAGTGTTTAGGGTTTAGGGTTTAAGGTTTAGGGTTTTGAGTTCAGGTTTTAGGGTTTATGATTTAACGTTTAGGGCTTAAGGTTTAGGGTTCATGGTTTGGTGCTTAGGGTTTATGGTTTATGGCTTAAGGCTTAGGGTACATTCTTTAGGGTTTAAGGTTTAGAGTTTAGGGATCAAGGATCATGGTGAAGGGTTTAAGGCTTAGGGTTTAGAGTTTAGGGTTCATGGTTCGGGATTTATGGCTTAACTTTCGGGGTTTAGAGTTATAGGTTTAAGCTTTAGCATTTCGAGGTCGAGGCTTGAGATTTAGGGTTTAGGGTTTAAGGTTCGGGGCTTAGGGTTCAAGGTTTAGGATTTAGGGTTTAGGGTTAATGGTTTATGGTTCAAGGTTTAGGATTTAGGGTTTAGGGTTAAAGGTTTAGGGTTCAAGATTTAGTGTTCGTGGTTTCTCTTTACTATTTTGGTTTTAGGTTTTAGGGTTTATAGTTTAGGGTTTAGGGCTCGGGGTAAGGGTTTAGGGCTCGGGTTTTAGGTCGCAAAGTTTAAGGTTTAGGGTTTAGTGTTTAGGGCTCAAGGTTTAGGGTTTAAGATTTTGCATTTAGGGTTTAGGTTAAAGGTTTAGGTTTTAGGGTTTGGTGTTTAACATTTAGGGTTTAGAGTTTAGGGATCGGGGTTTAGGATTTTTTTGGGTTTAAGGTTTAGAGTTTAGTGCTCATGGTTTAGGGTTTAGTGTTTAGGGATTAGGGATCTAGGTTTAGGGCTTAAGGCTCGGGGTTCCATTGAATCATTATGTTCATGCTACTTAATACTAAACTTCTAAAACATGGTATAGTATGGTGTAGTAAGTATTTCCATCTGTTTTCCATTCCACGGAATCTGTGAGGGTTCCATGAAGCCTTGAACACCATTATAGATAAAAACACAATCCAAGATAAGATATTTACACGTCAAAAGGGTTTGTAAAATAGTCTCTAACCTCCAAATTTGATATCTCGGTTTGAGAGGACTATGTCACTTAACACCTAAGCTTAAAACATACCTAGAGCTAGTTCAAATATTCAAATTATACATCGAGAGGAAACTCCCTATTTTGTCTTATGGAGTCTAAATGGAAGAATACAAGCTATAACCATCTCAAATAAACCGAAGATTTCCCTAGTCACCTAAGAAAGCCAAATTTTATTATTAAAAAGATGTTCCTGCATTACTAGAGGAAGGATGCACAATGAATTAGAATCCTTATTTTCAATTAAGGGCTTACTTATTATGCTTCAAAATTTTTAATTTCCATGCTAGTTATTTTGGCCATTCTAGAGCTATTAAAACACCCCCAGGGAGTGTTTAGGAAAGATATTAAGCATCCATAGGTGATGTCAGGGAATATTGGAAGTGTTGAAGGTAATTTAGGAAGATTTATGAATGGTTTGATCATTCAATGACAATCGATCAACATTGGGTTTTCTACGTGTAGGGAATAAGCACTCTAATGGTGAAACGTAACTTCTCTGGAAGATTATAGGAGCTTTGTAAAGAGTTAGAAGGGAAAAAAATAGGACTTGGAAAGCTACGCAAATCCTTTATATGTTGGACACATCAACTTCTCTCTAAGACTTGAAGGATTCATGAATAATTTTAAAATAGTGAAGCTTCCCATTTTGTTTCTAAACCTAAAATTTACCTTGATATAACACTTCATGAAACCAAAACAGGGCACTACTAATCAAACTTCATGTTTCTTGATGATTGACACCTCATTCGACTCCTTTGAAACCTAAACACCCTTTTCCATCAATGAAATTTGACATCAATGACAACATCGATGACACTATGTATAACACGTGTTTTGATTTGTTATGTATTATAAATTGGAAATTCATGAGTGCATTTTTTTAGCAGCTATTATTTCCTTTGAGAGTTTTGAGGTTTGTAAAATCTAATTTTAACACATCTAACACTCCTACAAATGTCAATAAAAAATCCAAAAGGCCCTGAAAACCTAAGCAATGACTATATTCATTGCAAAAATAGACATCGATTATAGAATTTAAACGTTAAAAGATTTGGGTTGAATGTTGACATCCTAAAAATTACCTATGAACTAACTAGATTAGATTATAAAAAACTATCTCCTAAACCATGACTCATGGACCTATGAGACTAGCTCCATAAGGTGTAGAGTGACCCTAATTTCTTATATTTACAAAAATAAATTTAAAATATAAGAAATAATAAAATAAAAATACTAATAAATAAAAAACTTAAACATTTATTTTTGTAAATAGAAGCATGCCAATACTAAAAATAATGTCTATACTATGCATAACGCATACAATTTTTCCTTTTCCCTTTTCCAAGCCTTGCCTCTAGTCTTAGATCCGGTTTGGATCTGTAAGCCTGATGCATGAACCTGTAAAAACACAAAAAATAACGTGTTTTTACGAAAAATTAGGAAAAGGGCTATTTAGCCGTGATAAATCACACTAAAATGATCGATACATTTAATAAAAATATGCCTACAATGTTGAGCAAAATTTCTTCTTTTGAAAAATATATTTTTCCAAATTTTCTGACTAATATAAGGTTTCCATATTAATTATTTTCTAATTATGCCTTTTTGTAGCTATTTTTTGGAGTTTATACACGTCTATCTTTCATCGTGTATCTTTTTTTGATGCATCGAAATTGAATTAAAAAAATTAGGCACAAACTAGGACTAATTCTATACATATTAAAAAAATCGATATTTTTTGAGGTAGTTAGGGGGGACACGGTTGGAGCTTCGTTATTTTTCAAAATTTAAAAATTTTGTACTAGAAAAATCATTAAAAAAATACTCACTAAAAAAATCTAAAAAAATTCTAACTCAAACTAGAATCTCCTATCGATCTTTCTACTAAAGAGTTTTAAAAAATATTAAATAGTGCTACAAAAAAGTGGGGGCACGAAAGACATTCTACTATGTTTTTAACAAAAAGAGCACTTATTGGTATTTAAGTTATTTGAACCCCTTAAACTCAATTGTTTTCAATAAAATTAAGTAGCTTAGAAACTAGAATCAAAATGTTACGATTCATGTTCTTACAACATCATCCAATTTTGAGTGTAACTATTTCAAATAACTCGTACAAGTTGAAGATTTTTATTTTATAGAAAAAGTGTCCACTTAAGACCCCCTTTTGGCTCCCAGTTGGTGCACTTACCCTCAATTAAGGGCTTAGTTTTCATGCTTTAAAATTTTCAATTTCCATGCTAGTATTTTTTTCATTCTAGAGCTATTAAAACACCCTCCGGGAGAATTTAAGAAATATATTAAGCATCCAGAGGTAATGTTAGGGAATCTTAGAAGTTTTGAAGGTAATTTATGAAGATTTAGGAAATTTTTATCATTCAAGGAGTATTTTCTCAACATCGAGTTTTCTAGGTGCGGGAACAAACACTTTAATGACAAAACCTAACTTCTCTAGAAGATTTCAGGAGCTCTATAAGGAGTTAGAAGGAAAAAAAAGAGGCATTGGAAAGCTACCTAAATTCTCTACACGTTGGAGACATCCATTTTCTCTAAGGCTTGAAGGTGTCATGAATAATTTCAAAACAGTGAAGCTTCCCATTTTGGTTCCAAACCAACACTTCACCGATACAACACTTCATGACACCAAAATAGGGCACTACTAATCAAATTTCATTTCTTTATGATTGACACCTCATACCGATTCTTATGCCACCTACACACCCTTTTCCATCAATGCAACTTAGCATGAATGACAACACCAATGACACTATGTCCAAGACATGTGTTTTGATTCGTTATGTATTATAAGGCATTTTATGAGTGCATATATTTGAGAAACTATTGTTTCCTTTGACAGTTGTGAGGTTTGTAAAATCTAATTTTGACACATCTAACACTCCTAAAAATGTCAGTAAACAATACAAAAGGTCCCAAAACCTAAACAATGACTATATTCATTTCCAAAATAGACATCGATTTTAGAATTTAAATGCTAAAATATTTAGGCTGAATGCTGAAATCCTGAAAATTAACTATGTACTAACCAAATTAAAGTATAAAAACTATGTCATAAACTATGACTTATGCAATATGAGACTATTGAACCATAATGTGCAGAGAGTGACCCTAATTTATTATATTTACTAAAATAAATTTAAAGTATAAGTATAATTATACTTATACTTGAACATTTAATTTTGGAAATAGAAGCATGCCAAAGACACATATAATGCATATACTCAGGCGGAATGCGTACGTGTTCCATTGAGTGTGCCCCAAAACCAAGGATTTACATGCTTGAATTACTTTGGTTTCCCAAACCTACACCTAGAACGTGTGAAAACACAACAACCTACGTGTTTTTGAAATTTTTGCAAAAATCACCTTCAACCATTGTAAATCCTATAAAAACAATTTCTATCTATCTTAAAAATTTCCTTAAAACGTCAAGAAATATGTCATCTTTCTAAATATATATTTTGTATATTTTTTTGACCATTTTATGGTTTCCATTTATATTTATTTCAAACTATGTCTTTCATACCTCTATTTTTAATGATTGTAAACACTTATCTTTTTAATGTATCTTTTTTTCACTTCGCCAAATAGAAAAAAAAGTTTACAGTCCAAACTATGACTAATTCTATACATACTAAAAAAATCGATAATTTTTGAGATAGTTAGGGGGCATGGACGGAGCTCCATTATTTTTCAAAATTTAAAACTTTTTTAATTGAAAAATCATAACAAAAAATACTAGCTAAAAAAATATTTTAAAAATCTACCCAAACTAAATGCTCCTATCTATCATTATACCAAAGGGTTTTCAAATATACTAAATAGTCCTAAAAAAATTGTGGGGGCACGACCGACTATCTACTATGTTTTATAACAAAAGAAAGAGTACCTGTTGGTATTTTAGTTCTTTAATCCACTTAAACTTAAAAAATTCAAGAAAAATTAATAGCTTAGAAACTAGATTCAAAATGCTATAATTCATGTTCTTATAACATCTTCCAATTTTGAGTATAACTATTTCGGATTACTTATGGAAGCTGAATATTTATATTTTTCAGAAAAATGTGTCTACTTAAGAACCATTTTTGGTCCCCCAACTTGGTGCACTTACCCACCTATGACTACCTTCAGTAGTTTTAAATCTAGTCCTTCCTCTTCCGGTTCTCTCTCTGCTGCCACTTCTCCTTCTCTTTATTCTTCATCACTATCATCATCTAGTTATTTTCCTCTTTTCTGAGATACTTCTAGTGCCCCTAGCCTATCTTGAATGTTTGTCAATACTACAACCCAATTATATTCTCTTGGTTGCTCTCTATTTCCTCATCTTCCCAATCTTCTTGGTGGCATCTTGTCAACTCTTAAAAAACTCTTTCCTCTTCCCCTGCTTCTTTCTCTTTCCTTTTTTCTTCCTATCAATTTCTTCTTGTTCTCATCTTTGATACCAATATGATGCATATCATCTACTACCTTCAAAGATATTTAAACAATTTAGCTAGTTCTCAATTTCAAATAATCTCTTTTTTCTTATAATGTGCTCTGTTTTTCACAACTCAAGACAACTCTTAAAATTACAAATTGGCTTCAAATGATCAAATATACTGATGGTGACCTATCCACATGCTCCTAAGTATTTAACCAAAACTTCAAACTCAATGAATTTATTCAAACCAATCACTTCATCTGTTGTGACCATCTTTGGAAAAAACCCTCAAATAAGATTCTCAAGAACTAGAATATTGGTGAGTTAGGGTTTAGAAAATTCTATGAACCCCCAAGAAAATGTGTGGGTTGATTTGAATACCCTTTTAGGATCTTGAGGTGTAGGAAAAATATTTGATCCAATTCCCTAAGAAAATACTCTTCCCTTCACTATCACCTTCCCTAGTCTTCCTCTTCCTTCTATGACAATCTATGACCTCTCTCTTACATTGGACTAGTCATTCATGAGTGTATATATTTAAGCAGTTATTGTTTTGTTTAAGAGTTGTGAGGTTTGTAAAATATAATTTTAACACATCTAACAATCCTACAAATATCAGTAAACAATCCAAAATGCCCTAAAACCTAAACAATGACTATATTCATTCCAAAAATAAGCATTGATTGTAGAATTTGAACGCTAAAAGCTTTAGGCTAAATGCTGAAATCCTAAAAATTACCTATATACTGACCAGATTAGATTATAAAAACTATCTCCTAAACCGTGACTCATGGACCTATGAGACTAGTTCTATAAGGTGTAGAGTGACCCTAATTTCTTATATTTACAAAAATAAATTTAAAGTATAAGAAATAATAAAATAAAAAATAATAAAAATAAAAGACTTAAACATTCATTTTTGTAAATATAAGCATGCCAAAAAGAAATATAATGTCTATACTATGTATAGCACGTACACATTTTTCTTTTCCCTTTTCCAAGGCATGCCTCTCAACTGGATCCCCAAGCCTAAGGCATATACATGTAAAAACACAAAAACACTTGTGTTTTTGCGAAAATTAGGAAAAAGGCTATTCTGCCATTATAAATCACACTAAAATGATCGATACATTTAATAAAAATATGCCTACGACATCAAGCAAAATTTCTTCTTTCCAAAAATATAATTTTTCAAATTTTATAACTAATATAAGGTTTCCATATTAATTATTTTCTAACTATGCCTTTTTTGTAGTTTTTTTGGAGTTTATACACGTCTATCTTTCATCGTGTATATTTTTTTGACTCATCGAAATTGAATAAAAATATTTATACACAAACTAGGACTAATTCTATACATATTAAAAAAATGATATTTTTGAGGTAGTTAGGGGGCGAAACATTTGGAGCTCTGTTATTTTTCAAATTTCAAATTTTTTGTGCTAGAAAGATCACTAGAAAATTCTAGCACAACCTATATTCTCCTAGTTATCTGTCTATCAAATGGTTTTCAAAAATAGTAAATAGTGCTCAAAAAATTGTGGGGGGCATGAAAGACACTCTACTATGTTGTGTAATAAAAAAGAAGCATCTGTTGGTATTTAAGTTATTTTCTCCCCTTAAGCTTAATCATTTTCAATAAATTTAGTAGCTTAGAAACTAGACTCAAAATTCTACGATTCATTTTCTTACATCTTCCAATTTTGAGTGTAACTATTTCAAATGACTTGTAAAAGTTGAAGATTTTTATTTTTAGAAAAACAAAACCGTCCACTTAAGCCCCCTTTTGGCCCCCCGTGATTAGTGCACTTACCCTCAACTAAGGACTTAGTTGTCATGCTTCAAAATTTTAAATTTCTATGCTAGTTATTTTTGCCATTCTAGAGCTATTAAAACACCCTCCATGAGAGCTTAGGAAAGATCTTAAGCATCCGAGAGGTGATGTAAGGGAATCTTGGAAGAGTTGAAAGTAATATAGGAAGATTTAGGAAAGTTTTTATCATTCAAGGACTATCTTCTCAACATCCGATTTTCTAGGTGCAAAGAAATAACACTTTAATGGTGAAACCTAACTTCTCTGGAAGATTTCAGAAGGCTGTGTAAGTAGTTAGAAGGGAAAAATAGGGATTGGAAAGCTACGTCAATCCACTACACATTGGAGAAATCCATTTTTCTCTAAGGCTTGAAGGTGTCATTAAGAATTTCAAAATAGTTAAGCTTCCCATTTTGGTTCCAAACCAATACTTCACCAATGCAACACTTCATGACACCAAAACAAGGCACTAGCAATCAAACTTCATGCCTTTTGATGATTGAAACCTCGTGCTAACTCCTATGCCACCTAGATACCCCTTTCCATTAATGCAACTTAACATCAATGACAACATCAATGACACTATGTACAAGACATGCGTTTTGATTTTTATGTATTATAGGGCATTTCATGAGTGCATATATTTGAGCAACTATTATTTATTTTTATAGTTTTTAGGTTTGTAAAATCTAATTTTGACACATCTAACACTCCTACAAATGTTAGGTAATAATCCAAAAGGCCCCAAAACCTAAACGATGACTATATTCATTACCAAGATAGACATCGATCGTAGAATTTAAACGGTAAAAGATTTAGGCTGAATGTTAAAATCATTAAAATTACCTATGTACTAACTAGATTAGATTATAAAAAGCTATCTCCGAAACCATGACTCATGGAGTTGTGAGACTAGTTCCATAAGGTGCAGAGTGACCCTAATTTCTTATATTTACTAAAATAAATTTAAAGTATAAGTTTTTCATTTATTAATCTTTATACTTCATTATTTATTATTATACTTATACTTGAACATTTTTTTGTAAATAGAACCATGCCAAAAACACATATAATGCCTATACTAAGACAACACATACGCATTCCATTGAGTATGCCCATGCAAACCAAGGATTTATAGGATTGGAATTGGTTTAGTTTCCCAAACCTACACCTTGCACTGTAAAAACATAACAACCTTTGCATGTTTTTGACAAAATAGAAAAAACTTACCTTCCACCATGTGAAATCCTATAAAAAACATTTTCTATCTTTCTTAACAATTTCCCTACAACATCAAGAAATCTATCCTCTTTTTAAATATATACTTTTTATATTTTTTAACCATTTTATGGTTTCCATTTATATTTATTTCAAACTATGTCTTTTATACCTCTATTTTAGTGATTGTAAACACTTATCTTATGTCATGTATCCTTTTTTCACTTGTCCAAATTGAATAAAAAATTTACAAAACCAAACTAGGACTAACTCTATATATATATTTAAAAATGATCTTTTTGATGTAGTTAGGGAAGTAAAGACAGAGCTCTCTTATTTTACAAAATTTAAAAATTTTTGTACTTGAAAAATCATAACAAAAATACTGGCTAAACAAATCTTAAAAAATATAGCCCAAACTAGATGCTCATAACTATCTTTCTACCAAAGGGTTTTAAAAAATAGTAAATAGTGCTAAAAAATGGTGGGGGCTCGACCACTGTCTACTATATTTTTTTAACAAAATCAGGAGCACCCATCAAGGTATTTTAGTTTTTAACCCATTTAAACTTAACCATTTTCAAAAAATAATTAATAGCTTAGAAATTAGACTCAAAATGTTACGATTCATGTTTTTATAACATCTTCCAATTTTGAGTGTAACTATTTTAAATAGCTTGTAGAATTTGAATTTTTTTATTTTTTAGGAAAATGTGTCCATTTATGACTCCCAATTTCCCCTGTTGGTTGGATATTTTGTTAAGCCAAAATATGAGGTTCAACCACAGTACATGGGATTAAATCCCTCCTCAAAGACAGGTGAGGCTGCTTGTTTATTACTAATCTAAAACACAACAAAAATAATATGTACAATATTCACACTAATCTAACCATTGGGGTTGGGATAGAATCCTGAAATCCATATCCACACTAGGTGAAGATGTTGTTGTTTTTATAAATGGAAAGGATTAGAAAGGAAATTATTATTATGGAAGAAACACAATGGAAAGGAAATGAGAGGAATGTATTTTCTTTCGAGTAAACACAGAGCACGAAATAATCATATGAGTTTTAGATAACAAATGTAATGTTTGAAATGTAATGCTAAACAAAGAATAGCTTAAGATTATGAACATAAGAATAATATCTTAAGAAAGATACATCTCACAATACAAAGTTTGCAAAATAGCATCAGTTTATTCCTCAAATGATTAAAAGAAAACACAAAGTCTTTCTTCTTCACAATAGTTCTCAATATTCCAAAAATCTCAACCCTTTGGAATGCATAAGCATCCCTTATTTATAATAAAAGGAGTTGAGAGAAAATAGGATAAATCCTAGAAAATAGTCTTTTTAATGAGAGTCTTATTTTGCTTGACTCTCACGCAGGAGACCAAGTCAAAATTTTCTTCCTATGTGATGAAACAAAAATGAAAAAGACATGTCGATTTCAGGATTGAAATGACATGCAACATTATGCCTATTTTGTTTCATCATCTTTGTCTTCCTCCAACAAATCCTGCTTGTCCCAAAATTCTTGGAATTTTTAGATTATACCCTGCATCTCATTTTCATCAAGCAAGTGGAATGATCACTTAGAACTTCACATGTTTCCTGAGTATCGCTAGCATTGCCAGGAAGCTTCTTCAGTCTCTTGTTGAGTTTCCTTAGTGTTTCCAAAGAATGTTCAATTTTCACAAACCTATCAATGATTTCTAGACTGAAGCCATAAGTTGGTTCATGTTGAATTGATTCTTGGATCTGCTTGTAAAGATCATCAACAGGTAGAATACCCGAGCTTTCATTCAACACCTTAGTGCAAATCTTGACTAGCTCTTCTTCTATGTCATTCATGCCATCGACCAATTGATCTCTTGATTCCCTCAATTTGCTACAAGCTTCATTGAGAATATTTATTCTAAATCTAATGGCCTTGGTCAGTTGAAAATGCTTGTCCCCATGTGGAATGATGCCTTCTTCGATCAAGATGCGGGATGGAACCTGTTTCAGCATTTGGAGAGCTTCAAAAGTTAACTCTAGGTTCTCGACTTCTACTTGAAAATTCATCATCCATTTTCTCTCCATCCTTCTTTATATCCTCCAAGGATTTGTAGACTTCCATGGTGTCATCAATGACTTCTTTTCCTTGTAGGAGCAGCCTCTGGATCCATTCATCGACCATTCTCCCCTTCTCATTAATCTTCTCAATCATGGGTACCGATGAGAAATCAAACCTGATAGGAGTAGAGGATGATGGTGTTGACTCAGGAGGCTTTGAGAGCTTGAGTAGTACTTCTATCACTGCTACTCTCTACTTTCTCTTTTAGCTCATCTCTGTTTGCCTTAGTTTCCTTTAGCTTCTAGCACAACACATTCATGGCATCTTGTGTGTCCTATTGTGCTCCCTCCGTTGTTACTTTTCCTAGATCAACCCTTGTGATTTGATAATCTGTGACCATTATATCATCCTTGGTTTTATCAGCCACAGGAGTAGCAATTTCTACAAATTTATGCCCTAAGGCATCCACTGAAATCCTTGAAACTATTTTGGGTTTCTTGGCCGACTTGGTAGGAGTTACCTTGAGGGAACTGAAATCAAAGGCTGGTAGGGGAACTACCACCTTCCTCTTCCTTGGGGTTTGATCTATTAACCATTGAGGCATATTGGAAGAAGTTGCTCCCATTGTAGGTGTTATGGTCACATCCTCAGGTGGAGGAAGGTTAGCTTATGGAGTGGTGACCACTACAAGTGTAGTGTCCATGGTAATGGATTTAGGGAATGAAGGCGCAGAAGGAGGAGGCATGTCCATGGTTAACTGGGGTCCAGTGGGGAGAGGTGAGAGGCTAGAGAAGATACTAGCCATGGCTGAGGAACTTGGTGAAGAAATCTGAGGCAAGGAAGGCTGAATGGGAGGAGGCAATGATTCCAAAATTAGAGCTTGAGAGATAAGAGGAAGACTTACCTCTGATGAACTGATCAACCAAAAGAGGAATGGAAGGTTGAACAATCTCTTCTCCTGAAGGAGGATTTCCTTGTTCTGGTTGTGGAGGTGAATCAAGAACCTCAACTATTTGTGGGAGAGTGGCCACTGATGTGGTTACTTGATCTTCTCCCTTTCTAACAAACTTAACCTTTATTGGCCTCTTGGAAGGGTTCTTATCCTTTTCCTTTTTTCCCTTAGAGGGTCCCACTTCCAAAGTATCTAGCTTTGAAAAACTCCCTTCTTTATAACTCATTCCCCAAGAAATGAGCCACGCCTTAGTACGGGCAAGAATTTGAGTAGCTCTCCCTGTAATAGAAGCTTTCTCGATGGACCAATCAATGGTTAGGAATACATATCGGTCTTCATTTAACCCATCATACGAGGTGTCAAGGACACTCTCGTTATCCATGGTGCCCTCTGGGATGTTAGATAAATCTAGCATCTAGATTTCTTCAATTTTCAACCTGCTATTGTCCTTTCTTCGGATGGCAACTTCATCCCAAAGATCAACCCAAATATCTTCTATGTTGGGCACATGTAGATATAAAGTCCCATACAATTTAAGGACTCCTCGAAATCAAATCCATCTTTGTGCTTCATGTGCTTCTTCAACTTGTCCTGAAGCTCATGCACCACATTCTTAGCTTTAACCACTGTCGAGCACGTGTACCTTCCGATGGAAATAGGGAAGGATATGATAGCCTTGTGTTTACTCTGTTGGAATTTGTGAAAATCCAACAATTGTCTAACCAACTCCATCAGTATTAGCTTATCACCTGGGAATCTGGGCAATCGGAAAGGATCACCCGGTACATGACCACCCGAAGGTATGTGAACTTCTTGAACTACAAGAAGATACAACCCCATTTTGATACTTCAGCCCATGCCTCATCAGAGACTCTTCTCTTTCTTAAATCAGGGTTCAACATGCAGATGTTCTCATAAAAGAAGGTGTCATTCACTCTTCTGAATTGATCCTCGAGACCCCTTCATTTTCAAGCTAAGGGAAATACCGATATATATGTTTGGTTGACTTACTTCCCTTAGCATCCAACCCTAGATAATTCCTCATGCCAACTACTGCATAGGTGACATATGATGACATATAAAACTTGCCAGTAGTCAAGACTGTCTTCATCTGGGAATCAATCTCATTACTTATAAGACTGCTCCAATCAATCCCTTGTTTGTTCTTCTTTATAATGACCATGAATTGATACATCCACCCTTGAAGTCTCTTGACTCGGGAGTCCAAATACTCGACTCAACAGGGTGATGATGTCACTATTTTAAGGATGAAATCACTCCTGGGGAAAAATTTGGGAAACCTAGAGACAATGGCTTGGCCTTGATCAAGAAATTTTTATTCACATGCTTGATGCAATCTTCTTGATCTTTGTCCCAGGATTTCTGTGCTAACTTAAGATCTACATCAACATATTCCTCAAAGTTGGGTAATCTTAAGAGGTCATCAAAGTAACCTCTGTCCAACTTCACTATGGTTTCTCCTGCTTGATTTTTCACTGAGTGAGAATCTGAGTCATAATTGAAGCACAAGCTAGAATGAACTTGGGGCATTGAGCAGATATTGGGAATCCTGCTGCGAGAGGGAGGCCACTATTGGTTATTGACTTCATCCAGGGACTCTAAGAAGGTTCTATTCCAAAAGTCCTCCATGTCTATGTTACCAAGCTCCATGTCTCGGATGTCGTAATTGCAATCTATGTAGGAAGGAGATTCCATTTTTAGTACTTGTACTTCATCTTTCCTGACCTGTTTGACTTATCCTTAGATGATCCAAGATCTCGACATGAGAAGTCCTGAAGAAAGAATGCCTAGATAACTCTTGTTTGAACAATCAGGCTTGGAAGCTTGCTGAGCAACCCCATAGACCCGCCACACCAACCGGACTTTGAGACCTGTCGAACAATTCGTGAAACCCGACACACTGCAGAGTATAATCGGAAACTAGGTTGTGTTAGACACTTCGTGAAACCCGACACACAAGTGGAAGTCAGAGATGTTGAGCACTTTACACCTGACACACCTTGAAACCAAATAGTCAAACAATCATCCCAATACAAGCTTGTGAAAACCAAACAAAACCCGATACACTACGGGACAATAGTGTCGACACCTAAAAACCCAAAACAAAGGTGTCGGGTTTCTGGGATGTCAGAATAGGTAAAATTTCCTCCAAGCTTGTAAGTTAGGTTTTATAGATTTATTCTCAAAAACATGAGTATATCCATGGAAGGAAATAAGAAAACACCTAGGATGAATTTTTAAACAAGGGGTTTCATAGAAATTCAATCAGAAAATGAATAAAACAACCCTAAACCCTAAACCCAGAGGCAAGAAAAAGCAAAGAGGAAAAACACCAAAAGAACACTTCAAAAACAAACCCAAAGACCCCAAAATGATAAGAAGAGAAAAATACCTTCAAGAAATTCAAAAATGATCGAAGATGAATCGTGAAATCGGTCGAGAAGTTCAGTCGGGTTTGGAGGTCAAGGAGCATGTACGAAAAATCCACGCAAAAAAATATGTCAGGTAGAAATGACATGTAAAATTAGACTATTTATAAAACCCTAGCATTTATTACACCTCCTCCGACACATGTGCCAACTAACCAACAACTTGGCATTAATGCCATGTCATCATGCTTAGCACTTCCAAAACCTGAAACAAAGGTTTTCTTAACAAATCAGGTTTGGGAACCAACCGACATGAAGCATGTAAAAGACATGTTTGGATGCTACCGAGTTCTGAAAACCCGACACAAAGGATCATTTTGGGTTTCGGGTTTCAGAAACAAGCAACATGTAACATGTTTTTTGTAAGGTATGTTCCGATGCTCTGGTTCCGAAAACCCGATACACTGGCATGTAATCGGGTTTTGGGTTTTGGAAGACACTCAACATGAAGCATGTAAAAGACATGTTTGCATGCGATGGAAACCCAAAAAACCTGAAAATCTCCTTCAAAGGGCATTTTTAGGAGGTTTTGTCAAAAAAATTCTATGGTTATCTCAATTTTAGCTGGAATCACTAAAAATGAGATAACAACTGCTCCAGTTGGGGACTTTCTTTGAGACATCAAAGGAAGAGAACTCATATCAAAAGCTTTATCCATTGGGCTATGGAGTCTGAAGAAGAAAAACCAAAACAAAACAAACAAAGAAAGAAAAGAAAGCAAACACACAACAGAAAATAAATTATGATACAATGCAAGAGAGCATCTTGCATTACTAGTGGAACATCTTCAAATGTTGGCCACTGAAAGGTAGAGGGAGCAACTCTCCATCAAGGTATGATAGATAGAAGCTATTTTCACCGTTCAACTGATGTATTTTGAAAGGACCTTTCCATAAGGAATCAAACTTTCCATGCATCCCTTTCTGTCTCTCTTCTCTTGTCCCAGAGAAGTACTAGATCTCGACTTGGAAATCACGTTGCTTTGATTTCTTGTCGAATATCCTTTTGAACTTGCTCTGATGGTCTGCAATGTGATCCACCACCTTGCTTCGTTCTTCTTCTAACTTGGTTAGGTACATTATCCTTTTCTCAATAGAACCTTGAAAGGTTTCATCTTTAATTGCTTTAGCCAGTCGTAAGGTTGGCAATTCTACAGAGATAGGTATCTCAACATCAATTCCATACAACACCTAGAATGGGGACATTCCAATAGCTCATTTAGGAGTAATCCGATCGGCCCACAATGCATCATACAATGCTTTGTGCCATGTCCTCTGATTCTCATCGACCAACTTTCTGATTATGGTCACCAGGTTTTTGTTGCTTGATTCAGCTTGACCATTGCCTTGGGGGTAATAATCGGATGAATGAGCCAACGTGATCCCAAATCCATAACAAAATTCTATCAACTCATGGGATGAGAAATTAGAGGCATTGTCAGCAACAATCTTGTGAGGCACACCGAATCTAACAATTATATTTTCTTTGAGAAAATTACAAACAACTTCGGAGGTAGCTTGTTTGATTGGAGCAACTTCCACCCACTTGGTGAAATAGTCTGTGGCGGTGAGGACATAATTATGACCGGCACTAGAGGAATGATTCAACACTCCAATGAAATCAATTCCCCATTGGTGAAAAGGTTCTTCAATCACCACGGGCTTCAAGGGAAGAGCTACCAGCTTAGGACGACCAACAAAATGTTGACAAGCTTCACACATGGCTACCCATTCAACTGAATCTTGAAAGAGAGTAGGCCAATAGTACCTAGCCCATAAAATCTTGTAAGCCATTACGGAAGAAGATAAATGTCCTTCACATGCTATATTGTGGAAGGACTCTAGTAACCTTACTTGCTGAGACTTATCAACACAATGCAGAATACACCATCGATACCTTTCTTGTATATACCATTGTCCCACAGAATGTATCTTGCAGACTTGAGTTTAACTAACCTCTTTTATTTTTGGATTAGATGTAAGGGAAACTCATCATAGGTTAAAAAGAAAGTTATATCTATGTACCATTCATCAGTCGTGCATATGAAAAGCACTTTGGGCAATTCTAAAGAAGTACCTTCGCTTTTCTTCACATTCTGTCTCATCATTATTTTCTACGATCAATCGGGCACAGGCCTCTTCCTCTCACCAACTTGGTGGGTCAGATGTCCAAGTCATACTCTTGAACTTTGCTATCTAGTTACCCTATTGACTACCCAACTCTTGTTGGGTCAGAATGGATTTAACTGCGGTATCAGGAACTAGAACGAGAGCGTGGGAACTCAAGACATAATACCTAAAATGTTTCACTACTCTCACCACTACCTAAGAATGCTTTTCAATCTACGACATCTTCAATTCATGTTCCTTTAGTGGGCAGCTCATGAAAGCAATGGGAGCTTCAATTCCTTCTTTGTTTTCCTACATCAGGATGGCCGATACTGTATGTGCGGAAGCGTAGCTGTACATGATGAAATCTTTCTTGAAGTTCGGGCATACCAGAATAGGAGCGTGAGCAATTATCCATTTGACTTCTTCAAACAAAATCTTCCTTTAGTGCTCCATCAAAATGGAGTTTTATCCTTCATCATTCCAAGGATATCCTTGGTTTTATTAGCAAAATTAGGTACAAATCTTCTTAGGAAATTAACCTTCCCGAAAAAGGAGTGCACCCCAGTTTTGCTTGTGGGTAGGGTAAGGCTTTGAATGGCCTTCACCCTCTCTGGGTCAATCTTGGTTCCTTCTCTAGTCACAATATGACCCAGCAACTTTCCTTCTGTCACTCTAAACATGGATTTTTTAGGATTTAATGAAATCCCATGATGCCTACACCTTAAGAGTACCTGTTCCAGGTGATCATAATGATCACTTCACTTTTTAGAAAAGACCGTCAAGTCATCCAAATACACAACTATGACCTTGCCCATTAAATATCTCTAAAGCTAAGTCCATAGCCCTTTGAAACGTGGCTCCAGCGTTGATCAAACCAAAAGGCATCCTTCTATAAGCAAAGGTTCCCCATGGGGTAGTGAACGTTGTTTTATGTTGATCTTCAGCAGACTACCTCAACCTGATTATACCCCAAAAATCCATCAAGCATGGATAACATTTCTGATCTAGTGACAGTCTGTAATACCTGGTCCATGATGGGAAATGGATAATTGTCCTTTAATGAAGACTAGTTGAGATTCCGGAAGTCAACACAAATCTAGATTTCACCGTTCTTCTTTCTCACAGGGACAATGTTCATAACCTAGGTGGAATGATGGATCGAAAGATAATCCTTGCGTCTAACATTTTCTAAATTTCTGCAAGAATAGTCCCTGAGATCTTTGGGTTGTAATGCCTCTGCTTCTTCCTATAGGGTTTAACTTCAGGCTTCAAAGGAATTCTATGTTGCACATCCTTGGGCTTGAAAGACTTTAGATCTACATATGACCATGCTAGGATGTCCATATATCTCTTCAAGAGTGAAGAGAATATTTCTTTTTCCTCTAGAGAATAGCATTTACTGATGTTTACCATCCATGGTTGATCAGTGGAACCCAGGTTAACTTGATCTACTTCTGATCAGGAAGCACCTTCAGCTTGCCTTTTACCCCGAATGAACCGGGTCATGCTTGTCAAACAAACCTTCCAGAGAAACTAATCCCTTCAAATCTTATTGCCTTTAAGCTAGATGAATTCACCATCAACTTCTTGATTTGAATTCAAGATGGACTCACGTGAAAGCTGATTCTGATCCTTCAAAATAAAGCTCACTGAAATTATCAACTTTTTCCAAAAAAGACAATCCCAGTTGATCATCATTAAACACCTACCAATGAGATGAGTTATTTGGAACACTTGGATGATACACAATCTCGATGGTATACGTGTCCTATTTGAACTGTGGGTGGGGAGAAGAAGAGATGCAGAAACAACTAAGGAATCAGCTTTATCATTGTAATCTCTTAAGACTACTTTAATGGAAAAAGCATCAAAGCATTCTATGCTGTCCCAAACCTTGTTTTTGTAATGTCTTAGGCGATCATTTTTTACCTGATAAACCCCCTTACTTGATTCACAATCAACTCAAAATCTCCTTGTACTTTGAGATTTAGGATTCCTTTTTGTCTTGCCATTTCTAATCCTAATAACAAAGCTTCATATTCGGATGTGTTATTAGTATTATCAAACTGTAACTCGAAAGAAAAGGGTAAGATCTCAAAATCTGGAGATATAATAACCACACCAGCACCTGACCCAATAGTCAAACAACTCCCGTCAAACTCAAGGGTCCAAACAACATTATGATATTCTTCCTTGACTTCTACAGAGGGCACCTCAGATGTCATGAAATAATTACCCAAGCCTACATCTTCGAAGAGAATTTGAGCCTTAGGATCATCTGATTTAGTGACCAGGTACTTTACTTGTGCTTCGGGGTGAAGGACATGAGGAACTCCATTTACTAGAATTTTAGCTTTGGTCCATTCCATATTTATTTCTCCTCCGACATCTTTATAAAAACCTCTTCCTAAGAGAATACCATAAGCAGCTGGGATATCCATAACCAGGATAGTCATTTTCACTCTTTTTCAGGGAAGGCAACAAATGCAAATTATGCATCCTTGATTTGGCCAATCAAGGGGACTTGTTTGGTTTCCATAGAGTAACACCACCCGTAAGATTTAGTCAAGGTGAGTCTAAGGGCATGAACTACTTTTGTAGGCATTCTGTTATCAGAGGCTCCTGATTCAATTATGCAATTGTTGAGTTTAAAACCGTTTATAAGGACAAATAAAATGGTTTAATCTTTCCTAAAGAAGTAGTAGAAGTCATATTACTCTGAGGTAAAGAATGAGTGGGGCTAGGAAAAATGCCTTTTGAAGATGAAGGGATAAAGCCTTGCCTCTAATGAATTATGCAAGTTTCTTGATTTGCTCGGGTTGGACTGAAGGTATTCAACTTCCAACACTTGGATTTTGGTTTTCTTTACATGATCAATGATGTCAAAAGTGGTATATGAAGGAATGATGGAGGGCTCAGTTCTGGTTACATTGGTCTGAGCCAAGGTACTGGCCTTAAAAGTAGGAGAAAGAGAGTTGGAAGGTGAAGTTACCTTTTTCGTTATCTCCTTTTCAGTTTGTGCTGAGATGGGAGATCCTCTTTTAGCCATAACTACAGGAGCTTCCTTACTTTTATCCTTGGAGATTTCAACCAGATTTCTAGGGTTCTGAGATTGGGATTGAGTGAAAACTGTAAATGATTGTCCATCATGCTCATCTTCATATTTCTCATATTCCAAATAACCAATGCTAGAGTCGCCAGCTAAATCGTTAAAAGACTCATCAGCATATCCTAAAGCTTCGAAGGCTTCATGAGAGTCATGATCTTTTGGTTCCTCATCCTCCTCAATTATTTCAACTACTGCATTGACAAGAGGGGCTTCAATGGCTAGCTTGGCGGGAGCAAAGAATCAACTGATTCTTATCTCTTGCATGGAGCACTGCTTGGCATTGTTAAAATTCCGTCTAGGAATATCTCGATAAGGAATGTTGGTTGCTTCTTGAGACATTTGCTTCTTTAAAGCGATCAAGTCATTGGCCATATTTTGAATCATAGGATTAGTAGTACTCTGAGAAGAACTCTGATTTTTAGGCTTAGATGATTCTCTTCTGATCTTTCTGCCAGAATAAGATCATCTTCTATTTCGGTGGTTGTAGCTTGAGTGGTGGCCAAATCGGGGATAACAGATCTTCTCAACAAGAAGCTTACATTAGGGGGCTAAGCGTTGATGAAGAAACACTTCTAATTTTCAAGAGTAGGAACAACTAGGTCTAGAATCTTGTGGATCAGCTTGTTGAATTTGGCTATGAAGTCTCGCATGGGTTCATAAGACTCCTTCTTCATGTGTGTAAGTTGTGCTAACAAGGCGTGAGAATATTCAACTGGTTTGAACCTTGCTTCAAATATAGATCTCATGGTAGCCCAGTTGGTAATGCATGCATTTGGGAGATGGTAAAACCATTCTGCTGCTACGCCATGCAATGTTTCAATGAAGAGTCAAATAGAGACATCTTCGTGAGCAACCCCAAGAACACCGCATGCAACAAAGAATGAGGCAATGTGTTCATCAGGATGTTGTTTTCCATTTCCGTTAAACTTAGGAATATTATTTCATGATCCATGAGGTAGGTCATGTAATGGTGGAGTAAGGGAAAGAGGACCAATAGTTATACCCCAAGGCACAGGTTGTGCTGCCATTCTTCTAAATGAAGTGCGTACAGAATCTGAATATCCAACAAGAATAATACATGACAAGTTGCAGAAACTTCTCGTTCTTGAGGAATCTGAGTTCTTTGGATGGGTGAAGAACTTATTTCTCGGCTAGATGCAACACTGTTGGGTGAAAGTCTAAAATTATGTTGTTGAAGCAAATCAAAGAACGGATTAGTTTCACCCCTAGCTTGGCTTGACCAAGTGAAGATCTTTCTCAGCCAACTTAAGTTTGGAAAATAGATCTTTTTTGAAAATAAGGCAAATACGGAGTTGCCAGACACCAATAGGATAAGCTTATTCTTATCAATCCGTATTCCCCAGGGGAGTCACCAAAAACTGTTAGTTGGATATTTTGTTAAGCCAAAATAAGAGGTTCAACCACAGTACATATTATTTTTGTTATGTTTTAGATTAGTAATATATAGTAGTCTCACTGTCTTTGAGAAGGGATTTAATCCCATATGTACCGTGGTTGAACCTCATATTTTGGCTTAAAAAAATATCCAACCAACACCCCCAACCGTTTGCACTTACCCTCATGCGATTGTGTTTAGGATTTTTAAATCTAGTCTGTCCTCTTTTGGTTTTCTCTATCTGCCACTTCTCCTTCTTTTTATTCTTCATCACTATCATCATCTAGTGTTTTCCCTCTTCTCTCGAGCTATTTCTAGTGCCCCTAACCTTTCTTTACTATTTTCCAAAACTACAACCTAATTATATTCTCTTGGCTGCTCTCTATTTCTTCCTATGCCCACTCTTCTTGGTGGAATCTTCTCAACTCTTCACTTTCCTCTAAAAATATTTCCTCTTCTCTGCTTATTTCTCTTTCCTCTTTCTTCTTCCTATCAATTTCTTCTCATTCTCATCTTTGATACCAATATGATGTAGAGCATCTACTACCTTCAGCATATTTAAACAAGTTAGCTAGTTCTCAATTTCAAATATTCTCTTTTAGCTTACAATGTGCTTGGTTTTTCACAACTCAAGACAACTCTTAAAATTACAAATCTGTTTCAAATGATAAAATATACTGATGGTTACCTATGAACATGCTCCTACGTATTTAACCAAGCCCTTAAACTCAATGAATTGATTCAAACTACTCACTTTAGCTTTTTTGATCATCTTTAGCAAAAACTGTTGTTGTATATATTTCCCCCCCGGGTAAATACAGACAACAGAAGAATATAGAAATCAAAGAAGCTCAGATCCTTGACATTCATCGCCCTTGGCGCACAGAAATGGCGCACAACACAGACTGTCGACACAGGAAAAGTTGCGCCCTTGCGCATGTAAATGGCGCACAACATGCAGCGCCGACAGAAAAAATTGCGCCCTTGGCGCACAGAAATGGCGCACAACACAGACTGTCGACACAGGAAAAGTTGCGCCCTTGGCGCACAGAAATGGCGCACAACACAGACTGTCGACACAGGAAAAGTTGCGCCCTTGGCGCACGCACGTAAATGGCGCACAACACATGCCGACATCGCCGACAACACGGCCGAAAACAGAAAAGTTGCGCCCTTGGCACACATAAAGGGATGTCGACACACATATGGATGCGCCAAGGCGCACCTTCAGGAGGCGCAACATTCTGAGCGCTGACAGGAAGCAGACCCTGGCGCAGATATTCAAATGGCCATAACTTTTGACTGGGAGCTCGGATTCATGCAAGGTTGGACTTTCTGGAAAGCTTACGAGGTCCTCTGTCCAACTACGACTGGATATCTTTAATTGGGTGAGAAAAAATTCTAAAAAATGAAAAATACAGTTAGCCACTTTTGGGTTCGCTGGGGTTCTCACCTACCACCATTATGATATGTTTTAAATGCAGTCTGGAGGTGGTTGGGGCAGATTTCGAATTCCTCTCTCTTTTCTCTCTCATTCTTCCTATAAATTGTAAGGAGGGGCTTCTTTCCAAAAGGTTGTTCATTCTTTCTGCTCTGCCCTCCCTTCTTTTCTTCTCTAGGGTTGAAAATGGAGTTCGAACCTCCTCCCTACTCTGTAATGGCGTTTTTTGCCTTTTACTAATGGAATGATGTTCTGTGCAAACTTCTGAAGCAACAAAACGTGTTTTGTGATGCATCTGTCCATCCTTTCTCGTTTTTGCTTGTTTTCTTCTTGCCTCTCTTCATTGCAGGTATCTTGCATGTTTGACGCTCACCGCAGATCTGGAGCCGTGTTCATGGAGTTTTGGGACACTTTCTCGTGTGAAATCTATCCTTGGGCCTGTGATGCATCTCGTCCATCCTTCCCATTGCTCACCTCTCTTTGTCCCATGGCGCTTTGATAGACGTTCAACATTCTCCTTCTCGGTGTATCACCATTTTAGTGTAGGCTTTTGCTGTTTTCCCTTCTCTCTCTCTCTCTGTCTCCTTGGCATGGTTAGATTAGGATTAGATTAGCTTGCACTGCACTAGAATAGCTTGTGGCGGTAGTTTAGGAGCAGGAACCACCTTCTCTGGAGATTCCTCTCTCGGTTTCACAAGTCCCACGCTTGAGAGAGGTTTCATGTTGTGCAATCACACTGGATGCCCGAACATCAACCTAGAAGCTCGATGTGCGTCCTGGGGTGCTGTGATTTTACATCAACAATGTCAAATAAGTTTCTCAACAACTAGGAGATTGGTGAGATGGGGTTTAGAAAATTCTATGAAGCCCCAATAAAATGTGTGGGTTGATTTAAATACCCTATTGGGATTTTGAGGTGTAAGAATTTTTTTTTGATCCAATTCCCTAAGAAAATACTATTTCATTCACTATCACCTTCCCTATTCTTGCTCTTCCTTCTAGCCCTTCCCCTGAACTAAATCACTTATATATTTTTATTGGAAGATTATGTTTTCTAGCTAAATGGATTTCAAGATACCTATTTTAGTACTTCTTAGATGTGAAATTTTTTCAAGAGTCCTTTCTTTGAAAAATCCTCACCAAATTGCACTATCTCATATCTTGTAAGGTCTCAATGAAGCATGCTTTACAAGAAAATCCTCTAACAATAAACGAAATATCTCAAATAAGGTCATGATTTTGCAATATACCTTTTGATTCTCGAGTTGGAAGACTGTGAGGATGATTTATACTAACTTTTAGCTCTGATTCAGGGTTTTGGCCCTTCAAATATACTAATCTCTATAAAACCTAAGAGGGTTTTAAAATAAGCCGAGAGTGCAAATTTCTTCACCAAATAAACCAAATGCTAACTAAAAATTCCTAAGCACCTATGAAGGTTATGTGTTTACCAATGGATTATAATGGATATGATAATCGAGGATCTTGAAGGTATTTACCTGTAATAATATGGAAAGATAGTTAATTTTTCCTAGGCAAGGGATTCTTAAATGGAATAAACATACCTTCATTTCACATTCAAATTGTGACCTTTTACTGTCTCATGAAGGTGTATCAAATTCTAAATAAATGCCTCCACACTCCTGGTAGTATGATCTAGCACTTAAAGTGAATTTATTCATAGAACGAATAGACTTGAAGCTAACTTCTTCTTTGTCAGACCGACTAATACATGTCTCTTAGATCCATAACACCCGACTACTACATGTTAACAATGATCCCTCCTAAAAATTGACGCAATTTATATTAGGAATGTCACTCACTACTCATTATCTCTCCTTCCTTATTATAGTCATGAAAGTATCATAATTTTTTTTTACATTCTTAACAAACTATGAAAAATCATACAAACTACAACTTCGTACTTGGAGCTCCAATATACACTTTCCTTGATTGATCAATGAATAACACAATCGTTACAAAGTGAGTATATACATTCTTGGATCGAATGCTTGTTTTGTAACTAACTTCAAGAACTAAGAATCATTAAGGGACAAACTTAAATTTACACCAAGTAGTGACTAATGATGACTAGGAGTTACAACAAGGTTGGGGGTTACAATATTCCCCATAGATCATAATGGATCCCTTTAATACACAATTATAATCAATCAAAATACTTAAGGACCTATCACACCAACTAGAGCACCTACATATGCTAGTAAGCCAAAAATGGCTCTACAACATTCAAAATTTCAAATTGTGTACTAAAATGGAGGGAAACCTCCTTATTTGAATTCTTGATCACTAAATCCTAAAAGGACCACATGATGACTCTTAAGACAACCTAAGGGACCTAGAAACAAAAATTTGATGAAAAAAATTCTACATTAGTCCTTGTAGTGATACCCCCGCATCAATGGAGCATGTTGAGCTTGAGTTAGCGAAGGGATGGCCATAACTAGCCACATCAATATCTCTATCATCCAAGCTAGGAGGGCTCACTCCTTAATTTATCCCCACCCTTTGGTCCCAAGGGAATGAATTTAAAAAATAGTTGACATAACCAATAAAAACAATAAACGCGTGGCCTAATCCACATGGAAATCCAATGATAGAAAGATTAAAACATCCCTATGCAATATCCTACACAAAAAAATTGGGAAAAATTTACCAAATAAAGAAAATGAAGTGAGGGCATGGGATTAGACCCCTGACCCTATGATGCTTAATCTTGGACCATACTAATGCACCACGCAAATATTTCCTAATACAAGCCAAGTAGATATTTTATATATCGAATATATGTGGGGCCACTAGCACTATATAAGACTCCTACCCTCATTTTATTTACACAAAAGCATTTCAAATGGAATCGAGCATTTTTAGAATAGTGGCATTAGGGAAAAAAATCATTAAAACTATTTGTAAGCATTGTGAAGTATTTTTAAAATCCTATTTTCATATTGTAAAATCCTTAATAATTAGGATTATCTTGTAAATACCTTAGGACATGAAAGGATTACATACTAGCCTTGTTATTATCATTTTGAGGCCATTAATAGCCCAAATTTAAGCGACAAGACCACTCCAAGAATTTTGAGACATTGTGGAGGTGTTGTTGGTCAAATTGTATGACATCGAATCAAACCACCGGAGAGAGATCCCATCCGGCCGTGTCTATCAATGTTGTAGACCTGAGTAATAAACTAATGTAAGAATTTTATACTTTTATGCATTGGTTATATATCAATTCATCTTTTGTATGAACCCGCAGAGACATAATCCATCTTGGGACGAACTCATTAACAACCATAATGTCAAAAAAAATTAGTGATGTAAATTGTTACATTTATTATTTAACAAATATAAATAGGTAAATATAATTGTAAATACGATAAATTGTTAAATAATCAAGTTATTCATAGAACCCCATTTTGGATCAAGGTTATTTAGAACATACTCTTATTACAAGGTGCTACAAAACATATTTATATTCTACTTTAAAAAATCAAGATATAGGTAACTCTCAAGAATCCTCAAGATATAATCAAATTCCACGAGTCACTTATATCAAAGTCACGGGTTCCACATCTAAATTTTAATCCCCAAAAACATCAAGCATAATGGAATTACTAAATTAAGTAATCACATTACAAAGTTATATGAATGCTTCGATAAGGAGTCATCCTTATTTATTTATCTAACATATGTAATTAGATCAAGACATAATGGAATAATTATTTTAGATGGTCGACCTCTATTAATCCATTCAACACATGAGCTAATAGGGAATTGTTCTTAGGCTATATAGAAATAAGGTTGATGGAATTTAACCTTTCTATGGATACCCTCCAAGGAAGAGAATCCATTCTCATCTTGTCTTTAGTTTCACATTTTATTCTTATGATATTGTTAATAAGGTTTCATTAGTTCTCTAAGGATACTATAAGGCTATAGATTTATCTTGGTTATATATTTAAGAATACGCAAGATTACAACATGTAAAAACACAATGTCGCGAATGATTATCCAATAGTTTAAACTACTAGTTTCTCTTTGAATACCATAATGATTGATACCAAGCTTAGATAATGATTTCATCTCTTACATAACAAATGCATCAATTTTCGGATGGTAATTACTCTACAGACCTAAATATATTTCCACCAAATGAGTAAAAAGATCAAGGAACAATATAAACATATCTCACATATAAAAACAATACAAACTATCTTATAGAATTTTTATGGTTTATAATTCAATGTATAAATATAATTGAGTGTCTTTTTGGCTTGTCCTTCCAAGATAAAATAAAGAATTTACATGTAATGTTTCACACAGTCATAGGTATTAGATAATTTCATACAAGAAAATCATTTTATATAATAAATACAAGCTGAAATTCCTTGACCTTTGATTGATGACTTGAAAAAATAATTATTTCTCTATCCTTAACTTTGTAGTCATGCACATAGAGTTAGCATATAGCTATAAATTTACAAACCTTTTAATTTATAATACAATACTATTATTAATATAAGCTCGTGGGGTCAACCAAATTTCTCTTTCATATATTTAGGTTCACTGAATCAATACATTGACATCAACATAATAAGATCAAGAGTATCAACATAGAACAAAGAATAATTTTCCTTGATCTTAATGTGAAACATTTAGTTATAAAAGAACTTATAATTACATGATAACTAAAATAGGCCATATTATTTTTAATGTTAAAGTACATTCACATGTTAGCTTATCTTGAAGGCCATCAAAATTGTATACAAAAACAAGACTAAACCAGTCCATATCCAATTTAAAATCTCGCATTCCTTCATCAACCATCTCATATATGAAATCAATATATCTTCTCAACTAAGCGTACACCAACCTCATAATAATCTTGTAATGATAGAAAAATAATGTGTTTCAAACCAACTTAAAATACCGAAATAGAAAATTACATTTTATTAAACAATTCACCATTAATACCATCATACATTAGCACCAATAACGTGTTATAATCAACTAAGTAGACCATATGAAAACTAAAACATCCAAGCTATGCGAATATGAAATTTTAGAGAAACAACCGATACTTTTAGCTACCTAAAAATACGTGGGAAAAAAATTCCCGATGTCTATAAATACAACATTTTCCATGTAAAATACATACTCCTAGGCATTTAAAAACACCATGGGCAAGAAAAAACGCTCCAAGTCTTCAATTTGGATATTTTCCAAGGTAAATAAATACTTTAAGACATTTAAAAAAACTATGGACAAGGAAAAACTCCCCAATTTTACAATTAGACATGGGTCAAAGCATATAACTATGTCCCACTTTTTTCCATTTTTGTACCTTCGAAAAATATTTCCGACAACCAAAACATGACCAAACACATATAAAATGGCCAAACATGTATTTTTAAGAGTTTAAATATACTAAGGCGCAGGGCATCCAAAATTTACTTGATTTTTAAAGTTTTAATAGTTAAATATTTATTTAGTAATAAGATTTTAAAATATTTTTGGCCACTAAGTGGGACACACTTATATGCTTTGACACACATTTTTCATTGAAAAAATAATAATTTCATACATTTAAATACACCATACACATGTAAAAACTCCCCAAGACTACATATCAAACATTTTCAAAGAAAAATAAGTAATTTCGAGACACTTAAAATACCACGAACATACGAAAGCACCCCAGTCTCCAAATCAAACATTTTCAAAGAAAATTAAATAATTTCATATACTTAAAAACACCATGGACATGTAAACACACTTCCTAGATATGCAAATAAAACATTTCAGAAAAAAATGAATAGTTTTAGACACCTAAAAACACCATGGGCATGCAAAAACACCTTAGGTCTATAAATCAAACATTTATAAGGTAAAATAAATAATTTCAACCACTCAAGAATGCCATGGGCATGCAAAAATGCCCCATATTTGTAAATAAGAAATTTTGAAGGAAAATAACTAATTTCATATACTTAAAAACACCATGGGTGTGAAAAAACTCTCCAGATTTGCAAAATTGACATTTTCAAAGAAAAATAAATAATATCATACACTTTAAAAAACCATGGGCATGCAAAAATTTCCTCGGTCTACAAATCGATATTCTCCAACAAAATAAATACTTTCTAAAACATTAAAACTGCCATGAAAAGTAAAAACACATTGGGTATGCAAATACTTAAGAGGTTTTACAACACAATATTATTATTTATGATATGATTACATTTAGGAAAATAATGTTTGAGACATGTTTGGTCTTGTAGTGATTAAATTAAAATTTAATAAATTAGCCTAATCTAATGGAAGTTTGGGATAAATAAATGAGTAATGTAATAACTTAAATACAACCAAGTAAACTAAGAAATGAAATGTAGAAACCCTAAGTGAAAAGAGGGTTATATAAGTCTTAGCTAATTTGAAGAGGTCGTAGTGGAGATCGAATGAACAAGAAATGGAGACCGTCGCATATGACCCTGAGAAAATGTAGTTCTAATCGATTTGGCTAGATTGGGGTTCTTGTAAAAGGGATTAGGGCACCTAGGGATCCCTAGTCCGCATAGAAGGTCTGGAATCCAATTTCATAGAGTTGTCGGATGGTGTGATGCCTTTGTTTTTCTTGTCGCATGTATATCGCACTTAGATCATTGATGTTGTCATAAAATTGCAATAAAGAAATCACACGAAAAATACAAAAAAATCATCATACCCTACAAAAAAAGATGCAAATGAAGGGGTCAGATTGTCCTCAACCACCAAAATGGTGGAATTATCACTGAGTGTTGCACTACATCTCAGACCCAATGTAGTTCTATGTGTGTGTGCAAAATTGTGCCCTAGGTTTCTCTTGTGCATGTCGCACTTGAAATAGTGAGAAAGTAGATATATGTAGAATATAAATAATAGAATAAACTCCCCTCCTATGAAGTGTGATGCAGATGAACCAACCTTTGTCCCTTGTGATGGAGCTAGATTGATGCAAATAGAGCTATAGATACCTTGATGGATGCAACCTTATGTGGTGATAGATAGTGCTTAGTGCTTGGTCCCTTATTATGATCACATAAATTTATATTTATATGATTCCTTCACTTGAATTTTGTAATTAACCCCGAAAAGGCTGACTACCAAATAGTTAAGATGCTCAATCAGATAGAAAGGACCCAAAAAGTGTGATTAAAGTACAAAGAGGATGGGGGCACCTAAAGGGGATGAGAGCACCTAATGCTTACATCTTGTCTTGGTGCTCCAAATCCGAAAAGGTAAAACTGAAGTATTAAAACACAAATTGGGCCAATAAAGGTGCCAGACCAAAAGTAGCAATAGAAAGAAACAAAAGATGGCCAAAGACACGGGTTAATTATTATTTTTATACTTTAGAATCATGTAAATAGTAGTATATAATCAAGACTATATAATTACCCAAAGTGCATGATTTTGTGATCGCATTTTTCCATACTTTATGTTGGTGAGAGAAATGCTTAGTAACATAAAGTAAATAGATATGCATACATTATATCCATGTAGATCGATGCGAAAGTGTGTCGAGGGAATAGAAAAAGTGTGGAGTGATAAAAAGGTTGAGCATGGAGACTAAAAATGCAAAAGTGTAAAAGGTGATGAGAGAAAACCTAAGGTGGAAGCACATGTGTAGATGTCGATGTGTGTCATGTACTTATTATTAGTATCAATGTTGTTGTTGATGTTGATGATGACTTCTAACTTCTTATATGGATGGACCCGCAAAAGAGAAGATGATAAAGTATTCAAATACACATGTATATATGTAACAATTATGTAATGAAGTATGTGTAAATGGTGAAAATGTGAAAAAGGAACATGTGCACCTTATCTGGGATGAGAAAGAGGGTGTAGAAAGAATCCCATCGATGAAGTTTGACATTTTTGGAAAATATCACACCATTGGCCAAATAAGTGTAGGGAGGAAAGTATGATTTATCATCCAACTTGTAATCGCTCCCCAAAATTGAAGAGATATCTATACAATGTCTAGTTTTTTGAGCGATCTGATGCCACAACATAAGTAGTGTAGAGAGGAAGGTCTGGTGTTATCCTCTAACCTTTAACTTCTCATTGGAATAAAACACCATTACAGATGATGTGTACCAATGCATGTGCTAAGGACAACCTACACTGTAAAATGCATTACGTATGGAGTTATATAAACTATGTTGAACCCACTTATTGTGTAACTGCTCCATTATTTTGGGCACTCTAGGAAAGGCATCACTATACTAAGGACCCAAGTTTGATTTTGAGCCTTGAACTGTGTTATACTCTATCGGTATTATGTTGTGTATACTTTGTATGGTGTGAATGACTCACCCAAGTTATGCCCCACCTCTTTGGGGTTTGGGGGTGCATATGACGTCATTGTAGGAGGATGCGGCCAAAAAGAGGACCAACCACTGAAAGTGAAACTCTACCTTGCAAGGGGTAGGAAATGTGGTTAGTAAAGAAAAGGCACACAAAAACAAGTGGCTAGGAAACAAGTGTTAGTACAAGCAAAGACAAACATGCTTGTATAAGACGAAGTGTAAGCTAAATAGACAATGTGTAAGCTAAAACACGCAAGAAGATAATGTAGACTACAAAAAGTGGGTTGTAAACATGGGACACCAATCATGATTTCGTAAGACATAAAGGCAGTATTGGTCACAATCAAACAAGTGTGCACAAAAGACAAAGGGGAAAACCTGCAAAAAAAAATCATACAATGATAAGAAAGTACAAGAAATGAAATAGATAACCATGGTGGAAAGTAATCCTGTAAAAAAAATGTTGCACATGAAGCACCCATTGGCAAGTTAGAAAGATAATAAGTATGTAAAATCATGTATAATATGATAAAGCAAAGGTGTCTTTATGAAACAAAATGGAACAATAGCACCTATAGTGTGTAAAAGTGGATGCCCCTAAGAGCCAATTCGAGACTAGTACTAGGTAGTGTGCTAAACATCCATGATGTCTCAGTAATGGATTTGTATAATCTATGATCAAAAATAGAAATTAAGTGAACGTGCATGTGTCTATGATAAAGATAATGACATATAAGATATCTATCTATCATGTGTAATAAGATGAACAAGTACAATTAAATGCAAGTAAGAGTAAATGCAACCAAGATATGTAGTATGTTGTGGATGGATGGAACAAAATGCAAAGTGAATGATAGGATCCATGTGCCCCCCTTGAGTGATTGTAATTATATATGGTGAGGTTCATTTTTTATTCCCCCTAAGCACTCAAGAATTAACCATAAACGAGAGTGCATCATCAGGAAATGGTTGAACTATGTGTTCTACACAACGCAACATGGTGAATGTGTCTTGATCATATGTGACATAGAGATGAAATGTGATGATCTATCCTAAAGTGTATGTCACTATGGGATGTTAAATGAATTGATGATGTATATTATGTTGTACATCACTAAATGATGCTAGGAGAAGTGATGATGTAGCCTATGGCATTTATTAGTAACCTAGGAATTTCACATGAGGAAAAGATTGAATGGTTGAATGCATGAATATGATGTGATCTATTTGAGATGTATACCATAAATAGTCTAGCATGGACTGTGAGACTAGAGTGCGTCATAGGGTAGTGAGTACAATGAGTAAAAAGAGATGTGTAGTAAGTGTAGTGTTATGTGAAGGTGTAGTATGTAAAATGTACAATTGAATATGCATGATGTGTAGTGTCAATTGTGCAAAGTGTGTGAGATTCATGTGTATAGGATGCCCTAGGCAATCAAGTGTGAATTGAGGTACAAGAGTGTGTCATCGGGTAATGTTTGATATATGTGTGTATCAAGATGTCTATGCAAAAGTTGAATATGTCCGAAAAGGGAGGGGGAATAGATAGCCGTAATGCTCCCCAAGTATGTAGTGGTGATTATAATAATGTGACACTTTATCTAACAAATCATAACCTGTCATGATCAAAACCTATTGGAGAAACATTCAAGACGTTATTATAAATAGATGATGTTGATTGTACAAAGAACCATTGCGATGCAAGGTGTAGACACTCATTGCATATTCTTCATCTATGAAGGGTTCGGTGGACAATCGTGTGCATGCCAATGAGAAATATTTTGAGAATAAGTAGGAGATGAATCATTAGCAATGGAAACATTTTCAAATGGCATAGGGAAATTGATAGAAGTGTGGTCATGACTAAAGTGTTTCCAATATAGTTAAACCAAGATTGCCTAAGTGTTAGTGGAGAAGCACCAAGATTACGTGTAATGAATACTTTCAAATGGAAAACATGAAGACCATAGGCGACTGTAATGTGACAATAACCATGGTAAAGGTGAGGTGAGTGAATTGGTGGTAGAATATCATTAAGTGTCAAGCCAAGCCTAGTTAATCCTTCACGTGTGCAAATAGTATCTGAACAAGTAGGATCAACCAAAATATGATGCTAAAAAGAGTTGTTGATCAATAATGTGCATGTGAAATGCTAATGGAGATGCAAAGTTCTCGGGAGAGGGTGGAACATCATCTAAGGTGTTTAGAAACCACCGATAACAAATCATAGCATTAGTATAAGGAGGGTTCTTAAATTTGTATTCACTGGGCCATAAGCCATAAAAGTGTCATTAAAATAGGAGCCATCGACATCAATTGGTGTAAAATTATGGTGGCCTACAAATTCATCGGTGAGTTTGACAACATCGACATCATAATAAAAATTATTAGTCTTAGTATTAGTATTATCATGTTGCACAACTTTGTTGAGTATAAAAATAGGAACTGTACTAGATGGAGAAGTGTTAATAGGTAGAGCAAGAGTGCTTATTGGAGCAGATACAATGGGTGAGATAATTTTCGTAGTGTGAGTAGAAATAGATGGAATACTAAGAGCAATAGAAGAAGATGACAGACGCTAGGGTGACCAATGTCATATGTGTCAATGCTACTATATGGAATAGGCTACGCTGGGAGGAATAGGCATAACAAAGAATAGGTTCTATGCGACATAATTTTAATGGTTTGGGGTTAGCAGTAATGGTAAGATCATAGTCATCATGTAATAATTTGATGCATTGGTGGACAGTAGATGGGACTGCTTGCATTTCTTGGATCCAAGGTCTACCGAGTAATAAATTGAATTGGAATGAAATGTTGATAACATAGAAGTCGGCAAGGATGGTCTTAGGTCCAACCCATATATGTGATGAAATAGTTCCTATACATGTACGAGTAGTAGAGTCATAACCCCGAATAGAAGTTAAATTCTTAGAAATTAGGTTATCATTAATACCTAATTGTTTGAGAAGGGAATGAGCACATAGGTTTACATCTAATCTATTATCAATAAGTAAATGTTTAATTCAAGTGGTGCTAACAATCAAAGTAATAAGCAAGGGTGCACATGGATTTATTTTAGCAAAAGGTGATATATCCTCATTAGTGAATGATATAGCATGTGGTAGATTTTTGAGAGACTAAATGAGGTGTGTAAAGGCCACCGCAGAGTTATCACTTTCTATATGAATGACATGAAGGGCTACTTTGAGCATATTACGATAGTCTGGTGCACTACACAATAAATCATAGAGAGAAATCTTATCTAGTTTTTTTAAGTTTCTCAATGATATCATAACCCTTAGGAGAAGTCAAGGAAGCGATAGGTGGAGGAAGAGAAGTGGGTGAATCCGTAAGGAGACAAGTGCAAAGTGAGTAGTAACTACATTAATGGAAGGATTAGCCCTAGGTGTAATAAAGTGAGGAGGATGTTGAGTACGAACTTTCATGAAATCAACAAAAGTATTCACTATACCAGAGAATTTAGTCGGTGAAAAAAAGAAGGATAATATGAGTGATTCATGACTTGATAAGAAGAAGAAATAGTCGAGAAGAAAAGGTTTGATCGTTCGTGTTTACCAAAATGATTAAAATAAAATGTAATATATTAGCCTAATCTAATGCAAGTTTGCAGTAAATAAATGAGTAATGAAATAACTGAAATACACCCAAGAAAACTAAGCAATGAAATGTAGAAACCCTAAGTGCAAAGAGGGTTAGAGAATTCTTATCTGATTCAAAGAGGTCGCATGACTATGTCACAATGGAGATTGTATTAATAGGAATGGGATGCCATTGCACAAGAGCCTAAGGAATGTTGATATGAGTGATTTGGTTTGATTTGGAACCTAGAAAAGGGATTGGGGTGCTTGGGGCACCTGGTCTAAAATCTAGGCATCTTGATTAGCGTAGAAGGTCTAGAAACCAATTTCACAGAGTTAACAGATGGTGTGAAGCCTTCGCTACTTGTCACATGTATGTCACACTTATATCATTGATGTCACCTGAAACCAATAGTAAATAAATCACCCGAAAAACCCAAACAAAGCATCAAACTCTAAAAATAAAGATGCAAATGAAGGGTCGACAACCCTTAATAGCTAAAATGGTGGATTTATCATTGAGTGCCGCACTATATCTCGGACCTAATGTACTTCTATTTGTGTGTGTGTGCGGAATTTTTCCCTAGGTTACTCTTGTGTTTGTCACACTTAAAATAGCAAGCAAGTAGATAGATGTAAAATGTAAATAATGTTTACATAGAATGGAATAAACTCTCCTTCTATGAAGTGTGATGCAGATGAACCATCCTTTGTCCCTTGTGATGGAGCTAGATGGATGCAAATGGAGCTATAGATACCTTGATGGATGCAACCTTAGGTGGTGATAGTTAGTGCTTAGTGCTTGGTCCCTTGTTATGATCACATAACTTTATATTTATTTGATTCCTTCACTTGAATTTCATAATTAACCCCAAAAAGGCATACTTGCCAAAAAGATAAGATGATCAAATGTCTAGAAAGGACCCAAAAAGTGTGAGTAAAGTACAAAGAGGATGGGGATGCCTAAAGGGGATGAGGGCACCTAATGTTGGAATCCTGGTTAGGTGCTCTAGTTTAGAAAAGGTAAAACTAAAGTATGAAAAGACATACTAGGCCAATAAAGGTACAATAACGAAAATAGCAATAGAAAGAAATGAAATGTGGCCAAAGACATGGGTTGGTTATTACTTTTCATACTTAGGAATCATGTAAATAGTAGTATTTAATCGAGGCTAGATAATTACCCAAATTGCATGGTTTTGTGTCTACATTTTCCCCACCTTATGTTGGTAAGAGGAATGCTCACTAGCATAAAGTAAATATTGGTGTGTACTTGATATCCATGTAGATCAATGCGAAAGCATGTGGAGAAACTAAACATAAGCGTGGAGTGATAAAAAGGTAGATCATGGAGACTAAATATGTAAACATGTAAAATGTAACGAGTGTGAACTTAGGACAGAAGCACATGTGTAGGTGTTGATGGGTGTGATGTACTAGTTGTTAGTATCAATGTTGTTTTTGATGTATATGTTGACATCTTAATTCCCATACAAACATACTTACAAAGGATAATATGATAAAGTAGTCAAATATGCATGTATATATGTCAAAAGCATATAATGAAGTATGTGAAAATGCTAAAAATGTGAAAAAGGAACATGTGCACTTGATCTGTGATTAGAAAGAGGGTGTAGAAAGGATCCCATCGATGAAGTGAATGTTTTTTGGGTGATCTCATCCACTAGTCGAAGAAGTGTAGGGAGGAAAGTTTTTTTTATCCTCCAACCTGTAATCTCTCCCCAAAATTGAAGATATGTTTGTATTGTATGTTTTTGGGTGATCTAAAGCCATGACAAGTATTGTAGAGAGGAAGGTATATTGTTATCCTCTAACATTTAATTTTTCCCGCATAAAACACCACTATAGATGATTTGTACCAATGGATGTGCTAAGGACAACCCGCCCTGTTAAAGGTGTTGTGTATGGAGTTCTGTAGACTATGTTAAACCCACTCACATTGTGACTTCCCCCTAGTTATAGGTACTCCAAGAAAGGGACCAAGTAAGGAACTAAGTCTTATTTTGATCCTTGAACCTTTTTATACTATACAGTACTATATTGTGTATACTTTATATAGGTTGACTAATTCACCCAAGTGATGCCCCCTCTTTGGGGGCACATGCAGCATCATTGTAGGAGGATGTGGCCGAAAAGAGGACAAACCACTGAAACTAAAATTGTGCCCTCGTAGGAGGAATGGAATGTGCATGGTAAAAACTAAGGCACACACAAACAAGTGGCTAGAAAACAAGTGTTAGTACAAGCAAAGAAAAACATGCATGTATAAGATGAAGTGTAAGCTAAACAAACAATGTGTAAGCTAAAACATGCAAGAAGATAATGTAGACCACGAAAAGTGGGTTACAAACATGGGACACCACTCATGATGTCGCAAGACACTCAAGGCCATAGTGGTCGCAATCAAACAAATCAGTACAAAAGATAAAGGAAAATCCTCAAACAAAGGCATACAATGACAAAAAACATAATAAATGTAACATATAACAATGGTGGCAAGTAATCCCGTGAAAAAAATGTTGCACATGAAACACCCATTAACATGTTAGAAAGATAAAAAGTATGTCAAATCATGTATAATCTAATAAATTAGTGTGCTATGAAACAAAATGAAACAATAGCACTTGTAGTGTACAAAAGTGGATGCCCCCAAGAGCCACTATGGGACTGGTACTAGGTACTGCACCAAACATCCATGTTGCATGTAATGGATCTATATAATTTGTGATCACAACTAGAAAGTAAGTGAACGTGCATGTGTGTATGATAAAGATAATGATATACAAGAAATCTATCTAGCATGTGTAATAAGATGAACAAGTACAAATAAATGCAAGCAAGAGTAAATGCAACCAAGATATGTAGTATGTTATGGATGGATGGAATGAAATGCAAAGTGAATGATAGGATCTATGTGCCCCCTTTAAGTGATTTTAATTATATTTGGTGAGGTTTATTTGTTTATTCCCCTCAACATCAAGAATGAACAATAAATGAGAGTGCATCATTGGGAAATGGTCAAACTATGTGTTATACGCAGCACAATGTGGTGAATGTGTATTAATGATATGCAACATAGAGATGAGGTTTGAAAATGTGTGATGATCTATCCTAAAGCGTATATCAAGATATGGGATGGTAAATGAAGTGATGATGTATCCTATGGCGTATATCACTAAATGATGCTAGGGGAAGTGATGATGTAGCCTATGACATATATCACTAACCTTGGAATTTTGCATGAGAAAAAAATTGAATGGTTGAATGTGTGAATAGGATGTGGTTTGTTTGACATGTATACCCTCAATAGTCCAATATGGACCGTGAGACTAGAGTGCATCATAGGGTAGTGAGTTTAGTGAGTAAAAAGAGATGTTTAAAATGCATAAGATGTGTAGTAAGTGTAGTGTAGGATTGAAGATGCATAATGTGTAGTGTCAATTGTGTTATGTGTGAGATTCATGTGTATAGGATTTCCTAAACAATCAAGTGTGATAAACATAATGACATACAAGATATCTATCTAGCATGTGTAAGAAGATGAATAGGTACAAGCAAATACAAGCAAGATTAAATGCAACCAAGATATACAGATGTTGTTGATGAATGGAATGAAATGAAAAGTGAACGATAGGATCTATGTGCCCCCAAGTGATTGGAATTATATGCGGTGAGGTTCAATTGTTTATGCCCCCTCATTATTCAAGAATGAATAGTAAATGAGTGTGCATCATCGGGAAATGGATATACTATGTGTTGTGACGAATGCAATGTCGTGAATGTGTATTTATATAGAGATGAAGTGTTAAAATGTTGGATGATCTAGCCTAAAGCGTATATCACTACAAGATGAGTAGGAGAAGTGATGATGTACCCTAAAGTGTATATCAATAGGGGATGGTAAATGAAGTGATGATGTAGCATATGGAGTCAATAACCTAGGAATGTCATATGAGGAAAATATTGAATGGTTGAATGCATGAATAGGATGTCGTCCATTCTAGATGTATACCCCCAATAGTCTAGTATGGACCATGAGACTAGAGTGCATCATAGGGTAGTGAGTGGAGCACATAAAAGGATATGTGTAGTAGGTGTAGTGTAATGTGTGGTGTAGGATGAAAAATGTAGGATTGAAGATTCATGAGGTGTAGTGTTAATTGTGGAGTGTGTGCGATTCATGTTTATAAGATGACCTCAATAGTCAAGTGTGAACTGAGGCACAAGAGTAAATCATCGTGTAATGGTCATACTATGTGTGTATGAAGATGTATATGCAAAATATGAAGATGTGTGAAAAGGGAGGGGGAAGAGATTAGCATAATGTGCCCCCAAGTATGTAGTGGTCAATATGATCATGTGACATTGTCTAAAAAATTATTGATATCATGATCGAAACCTACCGGAACAACATTCAAGACATGATAAGCAATAAATTGAGGTGGATAGTATAAAGAACCATTGTGACACATGGTGTAGAAACTCATGGCATATTCTTCATTTGTGAGGGGCACTTTGTGGATATTTGTGTGCATGACAATGAGTAAGCTTCTAAGAATAAGTAGGATACAAATCATTAGTAATGAAACATTTCTTAATGGTATAGGGAAATTGATAGAAGTGTGGTTGGTGTCTAAAGTTCCACCAATATAATCAAGCCAAGATTTCCCAAGTGTCAGTGGAGAAGCGCGAGGAGTACGTGCAATGAAGACTATCAAATGAAACACACAAAGACCATAGGTGGCCGTAATGTGACAATAACCATGGTAAAGGTGAGGTGAGTGAATTAGTGGTAGAATGTCATCAAGAAACAATTCAAGCCCGATTTAAGCCTTCACGTGTGCAAATAATATCTGAACAAGTAGGATTGACCAGAATATGATGCCAAAAAGAGTTGTTGATCAATAATGTGCATGTGAAAGGTGGTGGTGGAGATGTAGACTACTTAGGGGAGGGTGAAACAATGTCTAAGGTGTTGATAGACCCTGATAAAGTATCATAACATTAGTAGAAGGAGGGGTCTTAAATTTGTATTCACCCGGGCCATAACCCACAAATATTTCATTGAAATAGGAGTCATCGACATAAATAGTTATAAAATTAATTTAGTCTAATGCTTCATCAATGAGTTTGATAACATCGACTTCATCATCATAATCCTCATAATCATCATTATTAGCATTATCATGTTGTATATATTTTTTGATTATATTGCTAGGAATTGCACTAGATGGAGAAGTGAGAGGAGTGGAAACAGCAGAGAAAATAGTGCTTATTGGAGAAAATATTGTGGGTGAGATAATTATCATAGTGTGTGTAGAAATAGCTGGAAGATTAGGAGTAGCAAAAGAATATGACGAGATGCTAGGGTGACCAATGTCATATGTGTCAATACTACTATATGGAATAGGTTACGCTGGAGGTATATGCATAGCAATAATAGAGTCTATGTAGAATAATTTGAATGGTTTGATGTCGTAGTAATCATATGCTCATAGCCATCAGCAAAAATTTAACGCATAGGTGGATAGTAGATGGGAGCACTTACATTATCTGGATCCAAGGTTTACTAAGTAATAAATTGAATTTGAATGAAGTTTCGATAACATAGAAGTCGTTGAGTATGGTCTTAGGTCCAACTCTGTATATGTAATGAAATAGTTCCTATACATGTGCAAGTAGTAGAGTCATAGCCTTGAATAAAAGTGGAATTCTTAGAAATCAAGATGTCATTAATACCTAATTACTTAAGAAGGTAATGAAAACATAGGTTTATAGCCGATCCATTATCAATGAGTACATATTAAAATCAATTGGTGTTAACAATGGCATGTAATAAGCGAGAGTGCACATGGATTGCTTTTAACAAAAGGTGATATATCCTCATTAGTGAATGATATAACATGTGGTAGATTTCTGAGAGACTGAATGAGGTGTGTAAAGGCCACTGCAGAGTTATCACTTTCTATATGAATGACATGAAGGGATTCTTCTAGCATATCACGACTTGATCTTGTGCACTACATAATAATTCATAGAGAGAAACCATATCTTGTGTGTTTTTAAGTTGCTCAATGATATCATAACCCTTATGAGGAGTCGAGGAAGTGATAGGTGGAGGAAGAGAAGTGGGTGGAGCCATAGGGGGATGAGTGCAGTGAGTAGTAACTACATTGATGGAAGGATCAGCCCTAGGCATAATAAAATGAGGAGGATGTTGAGTATGAACTTGCATGAAATCAGCAACAATAGTAACTATACCAGAGACTTTAGTCGGTGTGAAAGAAGGATAAGATGATTGATTCATGACTTGATAAGGAGAAGACATATTTAGAAGAAAGGGTTTGATCGTTGGAGTAAACCAAAGTGATTAAAATAAAATATAATATAATATCCTAATCTAATGCAAGTTTGCAGTAAATAACTAAGTAATGAAATAACTGAAATACACCCAAACAAACTAAGCAATGAAATGTAGAAACCGTAAGTGCAAAGAGGATTATAAAAGTCTTAACTGATTGGAAGAGGTCACATGACTATGTTGTAGTGGATATTGGATGAACAAGAATGGGAGACCATCATAGAAGATCTTTGAGAAAATGTAGATATGAGTGATTTGGATGGATAGGGGCACGTGGAAAATGGGTTGGGGCACCCTGGTTTGAAATCTAGGTGCCCTAGTCTACGTAGAAGGTACGGAAACCAATTTTACATAGTTTTCAGATGGTGTGGATCCTTCCCTTCTTTTCGCATGTATGTCACACTTAGATCGCTCATGTTGCTGTAAACCCGCATTAAAGAAATCACCTTTAAAATCCCAAAAAAATCATCAAACCCTAAAAAAGAAAGATGAAAATGAAGGGGTCAGAGTTTCCTTGGCTGCCACAATGGTGGAATTATCACTGAGCACTACACTAAATCTTAGACCCAATGTAGTTCTCTTTGTGTGTGTGGAATTGTGCCCTTGATTTCTCTTGTGAGTGTCACACTTGAAATAGTGAGAAATTAGCTAGATGTAGAATGTAAATAATGTGTACATGGAATAGAATAAACTCCCCTCCTATGAAATGTGATGCATATGAACTAGCCTTTATCCATTGTGATGGAGATAGATCGATGCAAATGGAGCTATAGACAACTTGATGGATGCAACCTTAGGTGGTGATAGTTATTGCTTAGTGGTTGGTCCCTTATTATGATCATATAACTTTATATTTATATGATTCCTTCACTTGAATTTCATAATTAACCTTGAAAATGTCGACTCCCAAAAAGATAAGATTCTCAAATGGTTGGAAAGGACCCAAAAAGTGTGATTAAAGTACAAAGAGGATGGGGGCACCCAGAGGGGACAAGGGCACCTAACACTTGTGTCCCGGCTGGGCACTCTAGCCCAAAAAAAGGTAAAAAGATGGACTGTACCAATAAAGGTGTAAAACTGAAATTAGCAATAGAAATAAATGAAAGATGGCCAAAGACATGGGTTAGTTATTACTTTTCATACTTAGGAATAAAGTAAATAATATTATGTAATCGAGACTAGATAATTACCTAAAGTTTGTGATTTTGTGTCTACATTTAGTAACTTTCAATAGTGGAAGAGGTAGATAAATCTTATTTCTAACACCCTTAATATACCAAGGAAAATCCATTTCAAAACAAATTAAAATAGAAGTGCAAAGGTTTTTGGGTTGTAGAGTTGAAAAATTTGTCATTGATGTCAAAAAAGCTTGAGCATGGGCTTGATAAATTATTTCACCCTTTATGAGGTATTTTGTTGTAGTGTCTTGTGTCCCGCATTATAATGTGTCATGCGATTCAAGGTCTTGTCATGGGTTCAAGGTCCTAACATGGATTCATCATGGTGTATGGTATCATTGAGTTATCTTGGTTTCCATATCAGCTCCTAATCATGTTCTTAAAGTCTTAAATACATATCTAATTGCACTTTACGTGTTTGCAAAGGTCAAGTAGTGCTTGGATTAGAAGTGTGTTGATGCATTGCTTAGGTGTGTCTCAAAGTTCAAATGTAGAAGTGATCTTGTAAAACTTCTTGGTGTTTGGTATGGAGGAAAAAAATTTCCAAAGTATTCAAAAATATGTTTCGAGGTGTGAGGGTTGTCTCTTAGTGCTCTCCAAGTCATAATTTTGTGTTCAAAGTGAAAACAAGCCAAACTAGGTCCATTACAATTATCTATTTCCGATTGGCCATGGTATATGATGTTTTGCAGGTATGAGATGGATTTTACAAGATTGTGAAGGATGTATAAATCTTTTACAAGGCATATAAAGGTGAAAAAGGTTAGAAATCGGGTTTTTATTCTTGAAGGAGACCTAGTGTAAATGAAGGGTGAGAACATGCCTAGTAATCATAGGAAAATGAGATGGGTCAAGAAAATTAAAACTTCCTCATGAAAAATCAATCATATAAAATGGTAGAGGAGTGAGTCTTGATGGTGTGAAAACAAATTTAGAAGAAGAAAGTGAAAATTGAGGTTGTAGAGCCAATTTTTCAAGAATGGGTTTTGAGAAGGTTAAAATAAACACCTCAACTTCTTAGCAGTTGTGCTAAATTGAAAAGGATTCTTCATATAAGTAAAAATATAATTTTTTTGGAGTATATTGGGATAAAAAACAAATGATAAACGTCTGAGGTCATAAGATGAGGAATTTGAAAAGTTCTATCCATTCTTCTAAGGCAGTTCCATGTCATTCTCAACCAAGGCAGCTTCCATGTCATTCTCAACCATGTTTTCAAGTGATAGAATAAATATTGAAGTTATGAACATAAAATGAGTTGTTGAAGCCTATTTTGTGCTTTGAACATGCAAAGGACTCCCCAAGGGTCATGAAAAGTAAATTTTTCAAGTATAGGTGGGACTGTTTGAAATGTAAGTTCTCAAGTTTTAATGAAATTTATAGGTATAGGAAAGATTTTGGAGCTTCATGGTGAAATATTTAGCTCCTCAAATTTCCTATGGTATCTACTAGGTGGTCATGAAATTACTTGAGAACGATGTGTGGAGATTTTTGAATTTTTAGGTGAATTTATCTCTTCTATCGCTAGAAGAATGTGCAGACATGGTGTGTGAAGGATGTTTGAATTCTCACCATGTTACCTGAAGCAATAAATGGATGAGAGAGTCTAGTACATACCAAAAATGATCCTTTAAATTTTATAATTTCCCTGATAAAGCATTATATGGAATTTGTTATCATACTTCTTGCAATTGTGTTATAAGTGTCTTTACTAAATGACTAGATTCTGAGATGACCATGTAAGCTTTTCATTTTATCTTTGTACTTAAATGGTGAATTTCAGTGTTATTAGATGAAGTAACATTAAATACTCTCAAATTAAATGTTCTTGGTGCCAAATCTAATGTATATTATACAAACCGGGTGATTTAAAGGACTCAACAGTAAGTTTGTGACAGCCTCAATGGAAAGATATCAGACCTTCAAAGTTTTGGGTCATATTCTATTGTATTATGTAAATGAATGCTTTGAAATTTTGGTGATCTTATTTTGTGAGGGAATTGCATGGTTACACTCTCTAAAATTCATATTCTAGTTACTACAAGCTCTTATTCAACAACCTATGGTTTGGTCCATCAAACCCTACATGTGCAATTCTCTTGAAGATCAAATGTTTGGCACTTAATGGTCTAAATGCAACATGAGTGTCTGTCTCAAAGAGTAGTGTAGAAGTATCTTCTCTCATTGAATGGTGTTATTGTAGTTATATCAAGATGAGAAACATGCAAAATGGATATATTCTTTTTCATAATATTGTTTCCTATCACATTGGTTTTTTATGAAGAAATAATACACTGAGGTGTTTTTATTGATAGTGTGGATGCTTCTAGGTCTATCTCTCGATGTGAAGACATTAAACTTCTTGCACTATATGCATGAATGAGTCTCCCTAAATATTTCACTATATATAGGTCCTCAAGCTTGAAAGCTTCATGATCGAGATGTTAAAGTTTGCACAAGATTCTTTATACTTTGTCTCATTTTTGCTTCATGAGGAGATTTGTTTCCATGGATATTGAAGAGGTCAAGAGTCCATCTAATTTCTTGAAAATAATAGTAACATGTATGAAGGGATTGTACATGTTAGTAGATTCTTATGGACTATGAATAATAACATAAATGAACTATTATATGCTCTGCCTTGTCCTCAAAGCACATGCATTTGAGATGAACATTTTAAACATGACCACATAGTCATGACTATGTGATCATGTTTAAAAATATGAACTCTCTTCTTTCTAATGCTCAATACCGTGAGAGATAGATCATGTACTCAAGTGTGTCTTATAAGTTTAAATGGAAGTTGAATAATGAAATGGAGAAGGCTCAAGGGTTGTAAAATATGCTCAAGGTGTTAGTAACATCCTCTCAATATGTAATTCCTCCAAGAATGTTTGACAATACTAGAAGACAAGGTCCTAGTCGCCATATTACAAGACAAAGACATAGTAAATAATAAGTCCGACTTCACCTAAGCCATGTCTGAGATTTTAGAACCTATAAATGATTGAAAATGGTTTAATTCATAACTCTTGTCCTTTATAGGAACATAAGAGACTATGAAAGAAAGGTAAACAAAGGGAATATCAAGATGATCTAGTAAAGGAGTTTTTAATTCATTTTTAGAAGTATTTTGGTTATCTCTTGAGCTTCTCGGTTCAAGTTGAAAAAGGATGAAAGACCAAAATGGTTAGAATGTGAAGTGAAAGAGTGAAGAAGAAGAAGTATGCTTATTTACAAATATTTTCTATGTTGCTAGAAAAGGATTGCTGCAAAGATCAAGGTGTGTGTGCATAAAATATGTGAATAAATGATGATGATGAACTAAAACCGAGATCACATATGTTGATGTAAGAAAATATGAAGAAGGTGGTGAAAATAAACTTATGATATCCTGAGTTTTAGCTCAAAAATTTGAACTTTGGCTCTTCCATTGCAAGTAGGTTCTTAGTTGGGAATTGAAGTGGGTGCTTCATGATCATTGTAATTGGTATATAAAATTTGTTCTTAGTATTTCTTTGGTCCTTGTTTCTTTTTTCCCTTATTTGGTTTCCCCTTGAATTCTTGTGTCTCCAAGTGTTTTTTCTTTTCTCTCATAACAACATGTCTTGAATGGTCTATGGATAAATTGGATTTACCGAATGTGATCTTGATTGCTAAGTATAAAGTTGCAAATTTCACCTCCTCCCCCTCTTAGTGCTTGAATGTCCAAAAATTAGTATAAGTTAAGGTACCTTTAGAATAAATTCCAAACACTTCAAGGAGATCCTTCTTGTAAAGGCATGTATAGTCATCAAAGTCTTTCCATGACCAGGTCACCTCTTTTCAATGGAACGAATTATGCCTTTTGGAGTGTAAGAATGAGTGTATATCTTCAATATCTTGGACATGACATATGGGCAGCATTTGAAAATGGTTACACCATTCCTAGTACACCTATCACTTCAACAGTTGACAAACAAGATCATGAGAACAACTCATGAGCTATGAATTTCATTCTCTATGGGCTATTTCAGATAGAAATTGTAAAGGTCATACATTTCAAAAATGCAAAGGAAATGTGGGAAAAATTAAAGACTATATATGAGGGAGATGAGAAAGTAAAACTTTCCAAATTGTATACATATAGAACACAATTTGTAGGCATAAAAATGAAATAGAGTGACAACATTGTTTCATATCTGCAATGAGTGAACGAAGTGAAAAAAATTATAAGAAGGCTAGGTGAAAAGCAAGAGGAATATTTAATTTTCAAAAAAGCGTTAATATCCCGACTTATAAATATGATGCAAAATTATTAGTTGTGGAGGAAGCCAAGGACATAACCAAGATAAGTTTGGATGAGGTTCATGGTATCTTTAGTGCATATGAGTTAAGAACTTTGGGAGAAAAATCAGGTAAGAAAGAAGCTACTTTCAAAGCTGACAAAGAATCAAATTCAAGGAAGAGAAAAGACAAAGAAGAATCTGATATGGAAATTGATGATGAGAAGATAGAGGCATCATTTATGAGAAAACTTAAAAAGGTTCACATAAGTATATAGGAAAACTAACCTTTAACTATTTCAATTGAGGCCAAGTAGGTCGCTTTACATCAAAGTGTCCTCATAAGAATAAAGAGGAGAAGGATGAATATGAAGAAAAAGATAAGAAACATGTCAAGCATAAAAAGAGCTTCAAGAAATAAGGAAAGAGAAATGTTTTCAAAAGTAAAAGAAACCTATACTCAAAGGAGGAATCAAGTTTAACTTAATCAAGTGATATCAACAGCTATGAGAGTGAGAAGGATGAAGCCTATAATGAAACCTTGTTCATGGCCCTTGAAATATCACATGAATGTAGCTCCAAAGGTAAAGATCATGTTGAAGTTGAGGATTCAGATGAAGAAGGTGTTGTGGTAGACCTTAAAGCTAAATTAGTGAGTGCTCTTGAAGATTTGAAACTATCTAGAAGGAAGTACCACAAACTGAGATCAAAACTGAAGGACTATGAGGAGAAAATCAGCATTTATGAAAAGAGACTCAACATGAAGGAAAGAGAAGAGGAAGATGAGTTCAAGGAACTAGAAGCTCAACTTGAAATAATGTCATTATCATTCACATATAAAGAAGAAGAGTGTGTAAAACTCAAATCAGAAGTAGAAAATCTGAAGAATGAGCTGGACCAAATGACAAACAAGGTAGAGCTATTTGAGAATTTTGACAAAAGCACACATGATCTAGCTAACCTTCTTAGTTTCCAAATATATGTAAGAGTCAAATCAAGTTTAGGATACACATAGGATAGAAAATATGGTGGAGAAGATGATCAAAATAATGGAAAAGAGTTATTCAAAACAACCTCACACCACTAACAAGAAGACCCACAATGATTTCAATAAATGGAACAAATCCTTAAGACAATCCTATGCAAATAAGTACTCCCAATCCTTTTATGGGTACTATTTTTATTGCAACATGTTTGTTCATAAAGCTATAAAATGTAATAAAATTTCTAAATAAATTCTATAAAGAAAATTTCCTTACCACTCAAGAAGACTGTTGTTGGATTTGGCACAGAAGGCTTGGGCAATTGAATTTTGATAACCTTGTCAAAATCAGCTCAAAATGTTGTGTTAGAAACATTCCAAGGATAATAAAACCAAATGATACACTTTGTAAGGCCTGCCTACATGGAAAAAACTATAAGAAGTTTTAAGTCAAAGGAACATTCAACATCAAGGCCTTTAGAACTGATACACACTGATCTTATTAGACCCAAAAGAACTGAAAGTATACAAGGAGACAAGTATTTTATGTTGTTGATTTATGACTATAGTAGAATGACATGGGTTGCATGTTTAAAAGAAAAATTAGAAGCATTAGACAGATTCAAGAACTTCAAATCCTTGGTAGAAAATGAAAATAATATAAGGATAAAATTCTTGAGATTAGACAAAGGTGGTGAGTTTTGGTCTAATGAGTTTGATGCCTTCTGTGAAGAGAATGGAATAAGGAGATAATTTTCATCAGCTAGGACACCTCAACAAAATGGGGTGGTTGAGAGAAAGAATAAAATAGTCCAAGAGATGGATAGAACAATGTTGAATGAGTCTAAAATTTCATATGGTTATTGGAGAGAGGAAGTATGTACATCTGTATATATCTTGAATAGGGAAAAATAAGAGTGAATAACAATAAGACACCATATGAGATTTGGAAAGAAAGGTCAACAAATGTAAAACATCTCAGGGTGTTTGGGAGTAAATGTTACATTAAGAGAGATGAGGATGATCTAGGAAAATTTTATTCTAGATGTGATGAAGGGATATTTCTAGGATATTCAGCAGTGAGTGCAACATATAGATGTTATAATAAAAGGCTCCAAAAGATAGTTGAAATAAATAATGTAAAATTTGATGAATCCTATCCTTTGAAGATCAAATCTCATCCCAAAAGAGATGAAGAAGATGTAGAAGACAAATCTCCTTGCATAAAAACTCAAGAAGATGGTAAAGAGGAAGAAAGCTCTCATGAAGAAGCTGATGAAGATCAAGAGAGACCTGATACAAAAACACCTTCAAGGAAGGTAAAGAAGGATCATCCAGCTGATTAGATTATTAGAAGAAAATATGCAGACATACTCATAAGAAGGAAGTTGAAAAATCTGAAAACTAATGAGAATACAACCCTCCTATCCATGATAGATCCCAAGAATGTTGAAGAAGCTAGCAAAGATCAACATTGGGTGAAAACAATGAATGAGGAACTTGATCAAATTGAGAAGTGTGAGACTTGGGAGCTAGTTCCTAGACCCAAGGACAAAAATGTTATCAACACTAAATGGGTTTTTAGAAACAAGATGAATGAAGATGGATTCATCACTAGAAACAAGGCAAGGCTGGTTTGTAAAGGATACACTCAAGTGGAAGGAGTAGAATTTGAAGAAACTTTTGCATCTATGGAAAGAATGGAGGTAATTATAATGTTCTTGTCTTATGCTAGCTTCAAAGGATTCAAATTTTATCAGATGGATGTGAAATCAACATTCCTAAATGGAACCTTAGAAGAGGAGGTTTACATAGAACAACTAGATGGTTTCATACTAACAGATGAGCATGATTATGTATGCAAACTAAATAAATCACTCTATGGCTTGAAGAAAGCACCTAGAGCCTAGTATGTAAGGCTAGATAAGTACCTCATAGAGAAAGGATTCAAGAAAGGAGATGTTGACAACAATCTATATGTCAAGAATGAGAATGGGAAGCAACTGATAGTGATAGTCTATGTAGATGATATTATTTTGGTAGCAGAAAAGAGAGCATGAAAAAGACTTTACATAAGCTATGAAACAAGAGTTTGAGATGTCAATGTTGGGAGAGTTGACATACTTCCTTGTAGGGCAAGTGAGCTAATCAGCAGATGGCATATTCATAACACAAGAAAAGTACATCAAGGACATGTTAAAAAGTTTCATATGGAAGATTGCAAAGAAGTGAGCACTCCCATGATCATAGGATGAAAACTAAGCAAATAAGATGATGCTCCAAAAGTAGATCAAAATTGTATAGGTCTATGATAGGAAGCTTTCTCTATACCACATCCTCTAGGTATGGCATCATGTAAGCCATTAGATTATTAGGAAGATATCAAGTTGATCCAAGATAAATTCATATGAATGTTGTCAAAAGAATATTTAGATACCTCAAAGGAACTCTTTCTTATGGTCTATGGTACCCAAGGAGTAAAGAATTCAATCTAAAAGCATACATAGATGTTGATTGGGTAGGTAATGTGGATGATAGAAAGAGCACTAGTGGTGGTGTTTTCTTTTTACGTGAATTTTTTGTGTCCTATATGAGTAAGAAGCAATCCTAAGCAATATTCTATAACATTATCTACTTGTGAATCAGAATACATTGCATTTGCTACATGTTGCACACAAGTGTTATGGATGAGACAAACATTGAAAGACTACAAAGTGGAGTATGAAGGGCCCACTCCTATCTATTGTGACAACACAAGTGCAATCAGTGTATCTAAGAATCTTGTAATGCATTCCAAGACCAAACACATCCCAATCAAGTACCACTTCTTGAGAGATCAAGTCGGTAAGGGAAAATTCAAACTTGAATATGTGCCTACCAAAGAGTAGCTAGCATATCTTTTGAAAAACCATTACCAAGAGAAGCATTTGAACTTTTATAAAAAAATTGGGAGTTAGGCCTACTCCTAAATGACATTGAATACAAACTTGCAAGGTGGAGCTAACCATAATTTCTTAGCTTCAAGAAATGAGAGGAACATGCATAGATATAGGTGGAGAATGGTCACGAGAATATGCCTTTGTCATTCATGGAAAAATGGGGAGAATGAAAAGGTGAAGGAGGTGTTTTCCATCAATGAAAAAGGGGAGTTTGTTGAAAAAGTTGTCATTGATGATTGACAAGCTTGAGCAGGTATGTCACTCTTCATGAGGTCTTATGTTATAGTGTCTTGTGTCCTACATTATAATGTGTCAGGTGATTCAATGTATTTTCATGGGTTCAAGGTTATAGCATGAAGTCATCATGGTGTATGGTGTCATTGAGTAATTCTGTGTCCATACCATCTCCTAATCATGTTCTTAAAGTTTGAAACACATGTCTCATTTTTCTTTAATTGTCTCCAAGGGTCAAGCAGTGTTTGGCTTAGAAGTGTGATAATGCATGGTTTAGGTTTGTCTCAATGAAGAAGTGAGATTTTAAAATTTCTTATTTCTTGGTATTAATGCAAAATGTGTCCAAATTATTCATAAATATGTTTCGTGAGGAGTGAGGGTTGTCTCTTAGTTCTCTCCAAGTCATATTTTTGTGTTCAAAGTGAAAACAAGCCAAACTAGGTCTAGTGCAAAGGTTTATTTCTAGTTCGCCATGGTATATGATGTTTTGTAGGTATGATATGGTTGTTCCCAACTTGTGAAGATGGAGAAATGATGCAGCCAAGTTACACATTTAGTCATTTAAGAGGACAGATCATCAAATTTCTCAAACTTTGTAATGTGAAGATTAAGAATAAAGCCTAAAAAGGCTTATAAATGCAAGAATTTGATCAGACATCACCTTTAATCACTTATCAATAATGAATTTTTCTATTAACTTCATTCCCTATTTCAACAACATGTCCACATGCATAATCAATTATCAATATGACCCAAATCTCTATAAAACTCAATTTACCATGTTTTACCTTCAAGCACCTTCCACTAGCTTATGTGTTCTTAGCTTCAAATGTATCAAATCTTGACCTTTGATTTCATATCTCCACCAATCCTTTGATCCCTAATCCATTTACTCAATTAAGGTGAGAGAAAATTTCATAACTGTTAAGACAATAGTCTATCACCAATCTCCTTGGCTTGAACTACTATTACTAGCTTCATGTAACTATACCTTTGCATACACTATAGCTTGGATATTTCATATAACCTTAGGAAAAGGTAATATCCTTCATTCACTCCCTTATAATCATTCAACAAGTGCTTTCAAAGTGTCCAAAACTTCAAACTTCCTTTGTTTGGTCAAAATTGTCATCTAAGTTCTCAAGACAAGATTGTTAGCTCTAAACATTGAATGTAGGTTATAGGGCTACCCACAAAGGTTAAATAGCTTCACTAGTTCACATTTTCCAATTCAAACATGCTCCTAAAAACTCATAGCTCAATTCACTATACAACTCCTCTTTTGTATTTGGCTCTAAAACCCTTAATTAGGTCTTAAGATAATATTGTTAAGCATAAATATCAATTGAGACTTTTAAAGATGAAATTAAGGGTGAATACGGTACCCATTATGCTAATCATGCATTGTTCCAAGTTTTAATTTCAAGCACCTTCTCTCACATGGACTTCCTTTGTAAAAGAGATAAACTTATTAAGTCTAAATTGTGTGTTACGCTCTTTACAAAATCCGGTAAGAAAATCTTTTTATTCATCTAATGAAAATTTATAATTAGTTTTGGAATATTTATAGGACAACCTTGAAAAAATTTCTTACAAATTTTGAGTCAAAATGCATTGATTTAACACGTCTAATCTCAAGCCCTAGCAATACTTGGACTATGCAACATAGATAACCCAAGGAGCTTATAAATGTCTTAAAAATTCCAAAAATCATTTCCCAAGCCTACAAATTTACTAAGAGGTTTGTCATTATATCTTTCATCTTATTTTATTACCAATAGGGCTATTATATGGGTTCAAATTGTGGATACTTACCTTTTTCTCCTTGTTGAACCGAAATTACTTGGATTATACTTTGTCTCGGGGTTTTGAGGTCCCGATCAACAAACATATCCTTTCATATTGGTCTTCAACCTTCTAGTAGGGAAAGGATATCCTTAAACCACGTCCATTATAACTTATAACACCATGGAACAATATAATCTCCTTTTAAGAACTCGGACTTCTAACACAACCAAAGTTATCAACACAAAACAAATTGTATTAAGCTTACTCCCCAACCTCATCATGAATAGCTTAGCTTCATAAGGTATTCATTCTCTATCTCTTTCCTATCAACACCTCATTTACACACCTCCTTCCTCAATATCATAACACACATACTTGCAAAATATCAAAACATTGTCCCTTCAAACAATGATAATACGCTTTTAGGCATGAATTATAAGATATTGATGCATGCAATGAATAATAGAAACTTATTCATCCTTCAAGCTTGATACAATCAGTTCATTACATCTTATTCACATTTGTTTGTCATTAAGAATATCTCTTACCATAGTTCATAAGCCTCAAAACATTCAAAAGTATTGCATTACCTTAATAGATCTGTGACACAGTTTCTAGCATTCACTAGCATGTTGAGGACAGAGTAATCCCAATCTATCCACTTGAAGACTATCTTGATGCTTGAGAACCTCCTTTGCATACTTCTAGGAAGTTATTTTATCACACAATTGACTCAAAAAAATGATTTACTAATATCTTGGACAATACATAGTTACAAAATTCAATTTTATTGCATTAATTAATCCTTACATGTAAAATTTCATGATCCTCTGAGTTCATTTCTCCTCAATCTCAAATAATCTCCTCTTCCTATATTCCTCAAAAGGTATTCCCCTCCTTTTCTCTCCCCAACTAACTTGAATACATCCTCCTTAAAACATATCACATGTAGAAACCTAACTAACTTCTTGGTTCTTGGTAAGTCTTTTTCATGCCTATTAACATACTAGAGGCATTTTGACTTTAGTTTAATCATTTATTACTCACACATACATTTGAGGACTTATTCTCCGCATTATTAGACCCACCATACACTTGAAAAATCCAAGAAACGTTGTGACTTACCCTTTCCACACTCGAAAAAACCCTTATTGGCATATTTACATGCTTTATAGTTTAAATGAAAAATTTGCATGGAAATCAACATTTTTGAAATTTCACACTCTTGTACACCTAAGACCCTCTCTTTCCAACCCAAGTTGGTCTAATGACTATGAAAATTGGAATTGGTTTATGTCTCTTGATGATTCCCTTGCATCAAGAAACCTTGTACAAGGCATATAAAGGTGCAAAAAGTTAGTTTTCAAGGTTGTTGATGCTTGAAGGAGACCTAGGGTAAATGAAGGGTGAGAACATGCCTATTACTCATATGCAAATGATATGGGTAAAGAAAATTCAGAAAGCCTCATGAAAAATAAATCATGGGATATGGTAGAGGAGTGAGTCTTGATGGTGTGAGAAACAATTTAGAAGAAGAAAGTTAAAATTGAGGTTGTAGAGACAATTTTTCCAAGAATGGGTTTTTGAGAAGGTCAAATTAAGAACCTCAACTTATAAGCGATTGTGATAAATTGATAGGGATTCTTTAGATAAGTAATAAGATAATTTTTTGGAGGAAATTATGGTAAAAATAAAATGCAGAGGGTCTGAGATCATAAGATGAAGAATTTGAAAATTTCTATCTACTCTTTTAAGGAAGTTCCATGTCATCCTCAACCATGTTTTTAAGAGATAGAATAAATATTGAAGGTATGGGCATAAGATGAGTTGTTGAAGCCTATTTTTTGCTTTGAATGTACAAAGGAATCCCTAGCGGTCATGAAAGCGAAATTGTGCAAGTATAGGTGGGAGTCTACGGAACAAAAGTTCTCAAGTTTCCATGAAATTTACAGGTATAGGAATGTTTTTGGGGATTTATGATGAAATATTTTTCTCCTAAAAGATATTATGGCATCTATTAGGTGGTCATAAAATTACTTGAACAAGATGTGCAAATATTTTTGAAGTTTTAGGTGAATTTCTCTTTTCTATCGCTAGAAGAATGTGCAATCACGGTATGTGAAGGTTGTCTCGATAGCTCACCATGTTACCTAAACCAATAAATGGATGAGGGATTCTAGTACAAATAAAAATGACCCTTTAAAACTTATAATTACCCCGATAAAGTGTTATATATGGACTTTGTTATCATAGTTCTTACAATTGTTTTATAACTATCTTAATTAGTTAATTGGATATTGAGATGACATGCAAAACCTTTCATTGTATCTCTACACTTAAATGGTGAAAGTCGGTGTTATTAGATGCAATAACATTGAATCCTCTCAAAGGACATGTTATTGGTGCTAGATCTAGTGTATCTCATGCAAACTAGGTGTTTTGAAGGACTGAGCAGCCATTTTTTGACAATCTCAAAGGAGTGATACTATACCTTAAAAGTTTTAGTTCATATTATCTTTTATTATGTAAATCAATGCTTTGAAATGTTGGTGAGCTCATTCAAGTGAGGGAGTCACATGGTTTGAATACTATGAAAGTTAAATTCCAGCTTCTATTCAATGACCATTGGTTTGGTCCATCAAACCCTACTTGTGATTTTTATCTTGAAGATCAAATGTTTGGCACTTATTGGTCTAAATGACACATGAGCCTTTATCTTAGAGAGTAGTGTATAATTATCCTCTCTCCTTGAATGGTGTTATTGCAGTTATATCAGCCGAGAAAGATGCAAAATGGATATCTTCTTTTCATAAGACTATTTTCTTGTCACAATGGATCTTCATGAAGAAATAATGCATTGAGGTATCTTTCTTGATGGTGTGGATGCTTCTAGGTATATCTCCCATATATGAAGACATTAAACTTCTTGCACTATATGCATGACAAGTATCCCTTGGTCTTGCATTGTATGTAGGTCCTCAAACTTGAAATTTTCATGATGGAGATTTAAAATTTTGCACAAAATTCTTCATAATTTGTCTCAGATTTGCTTTACGAAGAGCTATGTTTCCTTGGTGATTGAAGATGTCGAGACTCCATCTTATTTCTTGAAAATAGTATTAACTCGTATGAAGGGACCGTATGTGTTAGTGGATTCTTATGGACTATGAAGAAGAACTTAAATGAAATGTTCTAGTCCTTGCCTTGTCCTCAAAGCACTTGTGATTGATATGAAATTTTTACATGTGATAGTCATGACTGCAGTGTGATCGTGTTTAAACATATGAACTCTCTTCTTTCTCATGCTCAATACTATGAGAGATGGATCCTTTAATTAATTTTTCTTCATGAGTTCAAATGGAAGATGAATAATGAAATGACGAAGGCTCAAGGGTTGTAAAAGATGCTCAATGTGTTAGTAACGTAATCTCAATATGCAACTCCTTGAAGAAGGTCTGAAATTGCTAGAAGACAAGGTCTTAGTCGCCATATTAGGAGACAAAAACAAAGTAATCGACAAGTCTAACATCTATTGAGCCATGTTTGATATTTCAGAGCATGTAATTTATTGAATAGGTATTAAGTCATAACTCTTTTTCTTTATAGGCACATAAGATACTATGAAAGAAACAGAAACAAATGGAATATCAAGATGATCTAGTAAAGGAAGTTTTTATTCATTTTTAGAAGTATATTGGTTGTCTCTTCATCTTATTAGTTCGATTTGAACATGAATGAAATACCAAAAGGGTGAGAATGTGAAGTGAAAGAGTCAATAAGAAGAAATTTGCTTATATACAACAAATTTCTATGTTGCTAGAGAAGGCTTACTGCAGATATCAAGATGTGTGTGCAAAAAAATGTTGAATAAGTGATGAAGAAGAATTGAAACTGAGATCACAAATGTTGATGTAATAAAATATGAAGAAGTTGGTCAAAATAAACCGATGAAAGCCTAAGTTGATCTCGAAAAGTTGAAATTTGGTTCTTTAATTGCAAGTAGGTGCTTGCAAATTCAATCAAGTAGGTTTTTGGTTGTGAATTGAAGTGGGTGCTTCAAAATGAAGTAGGTGCTTCATGATCATTGTAATTGGTGTAGAACATTTGTTCTTTGTATTTATTTGATCCTTTTGGGTTATTTCCTTTATTGGGTTTCCCACATAAATTCTTTTGTCTCCATGTGTTCTTTTTTTCTCTCATAGCAACATGTATTGATGGTCTATGGTTAAATTGAATTTAGTTAATGTGATCTTGATTGTTAAGTACAAAGTTACATGTTTGTAAGGGCACAGATTCACCCCCTCCCCTCTCAAAGGTTGAATGTTCAACATGTAGGGGAATTTTTTTCTCCAAATGACTAGGGATGATTCCCTATGTAGCTCCACATGCCTTCCTTGGCTATTTTTGTGCCCTTCATTCCTGTGTAAAACTCTTTGTGGTCATGCCAAAAAATGGAAAATAAGAACAAAAACTTTAATTTCAATGTGAGCCAATGTTAGAAGGATATTATTATTTATTATTATTATTTCCTAATGATCAACTCTGCATTTATCCAAACTATCATTTTAAATGGTGGAAGATGAGGGTTTCATAAGCAAAGAAAAGGTTTAAGAATTGGGCAAGTAAACTTCCATAAAACTAACTTCATGCTTCAAGAAATTATATATACTCAAAAAATTTAATGTGACTTCAAGAAAAAATACAATAAAATATAATGTTCAATATTCAATGTGAATGTCTCGTTTGAAAATAGTATTCAACAAATTCTTGTTTAATTATATTTAGTGTTATGGATCTTAATTTATTGTTATGGTAATTAATATTAACATAACTAATGCAAGAGGGTATGGTACCTCTTATGTGCCCAAGACAATACATACATTGGTGTGGTCGAACTAGGAGGATAGACATTTCTAGCTTACTTTCATAATTGGTTAAATGGCATACATTATTTAACAAAATAAAAATAATACAATATGAATTGATAACTAGATCCATGTTATCCTTACATCAAGTAGTCACGTCTCGAATATAATAATATACACCTATTAAATTCTTCTATAGAACCATATTTAATGTCCTTAACTTGAATTTACATGTTCCATGATGATAAGTAATTCTCTTATTGATCATGTATGATGCATTAGACACAAAAAAACAAGCTCAAAATGAATCACCAAGGCAATAAGTGCTAGTATGGCTACATGAATAGTTTTAAAACATGGAGGAATTACACCTAGCTTAGGTACCACCATTTTTAGTTCAACAATATGAGTTATTTAGGAAAAAATCATTAATTCACCCTTTCTTTATTAGCGGTATAATAGAATTACATGGAATGATAATCAAAATAATAGCATAAGAACACCAAAAGAAGGGAAAAAGGTTTAATATTCAAGCATATATTAATCAACCACTCCAAGAGGTAAACCACCAAAACCTACAAAAAGATTCAAATGCACAATATGACAATAAAATACTAATTACAACCACATATAAATACCTTACTTATGGTATAGAAAGCAGCTAGGCTAACCCTATTACCAATATTAAGCATTAGAAATTAATATATGACAAAGAAAGAGATTACATTGGCCAAAATTTCCCATACATATCCCAAAAATCTTATAGTAATAGATTAAGGAAACGGAAAAAGGTACATAGACTCGTCAATGTTTTACCAAACATCCATGAGGATATTATAAACCAATAATATTCAAAGAATGTTTAATACCATCAATATTTAACATCCTCAATATATAATGTAGACTAAACGAAAATAAATATAGAATATAATAACAATTGCACCCTAAAATGCAAGGATACACTAAGGTTAAAGAGTTGAAAAAAATATTGTGTTGTAATTCTAATATGTAAAGCAGAAAATATTGAAACTCGAAAGTAAAAAAATCATAATCCCAAGACCTAAAAATTAAAAATAGATGTCTCAAGGCTAAACCTTGATATCCGAATTGCTTAAAACCCTTAACTCAAAACCCATTGGAAACTAGGAAAATAATTACTACAAAACACAAATATTTTATGCGTGAAACATCAAAACATAAACTCAATAATCTAGCAAGAGAAAAGTCTTGAATTAGAAAACTAAGGGAGCTTGAAAAGTTGGTTGATATAAATCGTGACTATGTTATTTAAAACTCAAAACTTTTAAATTCTTTTTCGAGCTAGAATCGAAGCGGAATACAAGTCATTGATTGCAATAGTGTAATTTTTGAAGCTAATAACCTTAAGAATATGAAAAATAGATTGATATAAAATGTAACTATCATACTTAAAACCCAAACACTAAAACCTATAACCTAAATTCCGACACCTAAATCCCAACAAACTTGTGACCTGAAATGGGAAAATAATAAATGAAACCTAAAATTTGTAAAATCCAAATCTTGAAAAGTATGAATATGAAAACCTTGAAATTATTGAAACTTGAAATTTGTAAACATAAACTATGGATCCTTAAAAACACATAAATTAGATTAATATAAAACTTACCCAAAAGCTAAATAGCTTAAAATTTAAAACTAGAAATCCCCAAACCTTAAAGTCCCATAAACGTAATTAAATAAAAAAAGTTCAAAATTTAATTTCAAAACCCCTAAACCTAAATCACTATAAACCTTGAAATATGAAATATGAAAACCCCTTATACCAAAACTCAAAACCTTGATCCTTAAATTTTTGAAAACAAAAAAAAAAAGATTGATATAAAACATAATTATCTTGTTTAAAACCCGAAACTAAAATTAAAAACCCAAAAATGCCAAAACTTAAAAATCTTAAAATGATTAACCATAAAGAAATTAAGTTTTTTGAGTTTGGTCTTTTTCTTATTTACAATCAGGTTGGGGTTATAAATATGATGTTTATTTAGATTATTAAATAACATTTAGATCAAAGTATACGTATATAGTCATTTGCAAGATATGTCAATTAAAACATGTATTGAAAAGAGTGATATGCAAGAAAGAAAGTGCTAACTATTTCATTGGTTTGGAAGATGATTTGGGTGTGTTTAAATTATTAACATGTTGAAAATGTCTTGTGGATACTTTATCTTTGATTCTAGAAGTGTACAAAACATTATGACAAAATTGTTATTTTCGACAACTATTTGGTGATTTGTCACCTATTTGGTGATTTTGTCAAGATGGATAATTGATTTTTACAACTTGATGTGCCTTAAAAATGATTGTTATATTCCTTGATATAAGATATGAGGTCTTTTAGGTGTGTGATTTCATTTTTAATCAACCAAAAAGACCCAAAATCTAACCGTGGGTGAAACCCCTACAAAAATCTTAGTTTTGGGTTGACATGCAATGTATATTCTACTTATGTTTGCACTACTTGAAGAGGAATCAAACCACATGTAGTTATCTATATAGACATATGATGTATGTATGGATGATACATATGATTTATGTATGGACTATAATATATGTGATAACTTTGGTTAATTTTTAACACTTTGTAATATCTTAACTTGGTTGTGCTTGATTTTGCCGTGAGAACCCTTGGATTCGAAGATTAATTCTTGAACCAAGTTTAAAATGCTTGAAACTTTTGTGGGAGATAATGTTTTATTTTTCCCGGGGAATGTTTCTAATGTCTTCTCGTAGCTTTAGGGAAATATAAGAGAGCTTTATATATGATTTTTGGTGATGTTTTTCTAAGACATCAAGTGAGTAAATGAGTGTATTTGAATTTCTTTCAAATGGTTTTTAGGTTTAATTTCATTTTAAGGTTGACCCATAGGGATAATAATAAACCATAAAAGATATCAAATTGAAAAAGTCACCTTTGGGTGGCCCTAGATAAAATCGCGCTTTCAAACCAAACTGTTGGATAGTGTGGTTTAAGAGGAAATGAGGTGTTATAAAGTTTTGTACATAATAAATAGGATGGATGGACTACTTTTTAATGATGAAAGCATTAATGTGATCCACTTAGATGTGTAATGAGGAGTGAAATTTTTCAATAGGACTAGAGGCATAGAAATTATGCTCAAAATAAGTGTCAATACTCACATTATCAAGTGAAAAATTATCAAATATAAACACTATAGAAATATATGAAACATTAAAGTGTAATATAATAATAAATTTGATCAAGATAAAATAACCAACATAATCACACCAAGAGGCATTACTTATAGTGGATGGAGGCAGGATGCTACTTTAGCATTTAGTCAACCATCCTTGAGAGTCCAACAACTCTTGCAGTTTAAATCTGATGGCCTGGATTCCCTACACTTTTAATTGGCTATGCTCCAAATAACTCCCATTTTTGTAAAGGATTTTTAGCCAATAACAATCTCAATAAAAATTTCCCATCCGTAGCATCCATACGAGAGTCATTTGAAAGAGATTGAATAAATTACACTTGCGTGAATAATCTGAACTAGACCGAGAAGGAAAAGCGAGCATAAATCACATATATTCTTTGGGTAAGAACAAATTATAGTGGAGCATATATTATTTTGGTAGAAACATGTGCCGTATGGAACATGAAAGTATCTATTTCCCACCATTTTCTTATTATTTTGGTAGAAACATGTGCCGTATGGAACATGGACAGTGGAGACAAAGTTGTAGCCACCTGCAAAGAGTGTTTGTAGATAAGAATTCAAAATGAAGGAAAATATGGGAGATATATAAACAATTATTTACTTTCAAAAGAGTTTTCTCTTAAAATCATTCGTTCTTATCATTTGGGTGGGGAAAAATTGATGTTTATGTTTATATTTTGAAGAGTTGTGTTTTGTACAACCGTTCTATATTTCTCTCTTTTAGAATGATATTTATCTCTTTATTTTTATTAAAAATTTCTTTATGTCCTTATAGATCACTTGGGTTTGGTTGGAATATATGATCGTTGGAATATTTTATTTTTGAATTGGTAAATATGGTTATTAAGTTGAACCTATTTTGAAGACTTAAAAATTAATATTGACTAGCAATTAAAATATGGACAATTTATCACCTTTTAGTGTTTAGAGCTAAAACCCTTCATGATAGTTTCAAATGTTAAATCCAAAACCAAAAGTTCTAATTATTCATGGAATAAGAATACCATGAGATGACATTAATATTTCAACATTTCCTAAAAAAATTGTGTGAAAGTATTTCTAATTTTTTTATTTATAGTAAGATTAAGAATAAGCTTCATTTGTGTTTAACAGATTTGAATATATATTTATATTATATTTTCCCTATTTTCTAAAAAATATTTACACAAGTGATAATGGATGTTGTGTTATAATATGTTTTCCGTAATTGAAACACAAGTGAACACACATCTCCCATAGGGTAGGAGTAGCAAGTTGGTCAATCACAAAAAAACATATGATGTATAGCTAATGGCGATGGAGTGCATGATTGGTGGGGGACATAGTGACACCGCATGCCCTACTTCCAGTGATTGTTACTCCTTCTTGTGCCTACCCACTCGGCCTCCCACTCAAAGGGGATCTACCCGGGTATTTGTACTAGTATATTATTGAAGATGAGTTTTCATCTAAGGGCTCCCCATTAATGAGTGGTGAAAACGGACATGGTGTGGATGGCGGCGAAGCTTCTCTCATTTTTCCATGGAAAATGAAAGGCATAGTAAAATGTATGGTAAGAAGGGATATTATTGTAAGAGGGAGGCGAAGGTGGAGCCATTCCAATGGTTAGTGATCATGTAAGAATGTTAATTGCTTGTATTCATGGAGACACACTTATAGATTATTATCAAGATGATTTTTCATCTACGGGCTCCCCATTAGTGAGTGGTGAAAATGGACGTGGTGTAGACAATGACAGAGGCTTCTCTCGTTTTTACATGGAAAATGAAAGGCATAGTAAAATGTATGGTAAGAAGGGATATTATGGTATGAGGGAGGTGAAGGAGGAGCCATTCCAATGGTCAATGATCATGTAAAAATGCTAATTGCTTGTATTCACGCCAACACACTTATATATTATTATGTACTTTAAGTCTATAAGGTGTGTATAACAATTATTATTTTTCTATTTATATTTAAATTTTTGATCAACTTTACAATCTTACTTTTAATATATAAAAAGTGATGTTGAAATGAAATTGTCCTTTCTATTAATATAAGGCTTAAATATCTTAATCTAATAATCATTTTTTTGGGGAATTATATTGTTCTACATTTCTTCTCCTTTTCCACTCCTTGTCTATAATGTAATTCTTATTGTTTCCGTAATATTGGTGACTATGTGTGTTTAGGGTATGGATGGATCCAAGCATTTTTATATCGGTGATGAAGTGACATTAGCTCCATGGCCTCTTGAAATAACGCTAGATACACATTTTTATATCATCTATGTTCTTTGCACATTTCACTCTATTTATTCTCAATGTGAAATTATAACAAGCTCGCTTTGCCAACATGCTCCTAGATCATGGAAAAATAAGAGCTTAGGAGCATGGTATGGATTTGATATGTATGAGAGGTATGGTAGTACACATAATGCATGTGTACTATTTGAAAAAATTCCTTGTAGATCTTTAGTCTCACAGATTGCAATGATTCCAGGATATTTCCAAATCCAAACTTTGTAATTTGTTCCAAAGATCCTTTGCGTTTGTGCCAAAATGGGAGCTTTAAAATTGAGAACTGATATGAGTGAAAAATGTGGAGGTATACACAAGGCATGTGAAGTGTTTGAAAAAATGCTTCCTTGAGCAAGTGTTGCAGATGATTATACACTAGGCATGTGAACCGTTTATAGAATCTGACATGGGACATCATTCAACAAATCCATTCATGGGAGTAGCTATTGTTAGTTGCACATGTTTATTTCATTTATTTTATTGCACATTTATGTTTATTTATTCTCACTATGAAATTATAACAAGAAAAGTCAATAATAATCCGTTGTACATAACATATTCATTAATTGAGCTTGGAGTAACTTCACATTGCACAATCTTCTTATTGTTCTTTTTTTTGTTAGGTGCATTTACCTCTATTAGAATTTTGATAAGAAAGTGAAATACGAGATCAACTCCTTGTTAGATAGAGTCTTTTGCAATTTGAAAGAAGTGCAGTCATGTCTGAAGTAGTAGTTCATTTGTGAAACCATTGGCTTAAGGAATGAAAAATATGAATAACAAAGGATTACTTTCGAGCAATCTCCAAATTATATTTCCTTAACATTTTTCGCATTGCACCCCTTTCTCCTTACAAAAATTCCCACTAAAGACATGTGGTCCATATGTGACTCGTCAAAAAAAAGAACTGCCTACTTTCCCTCCACCGTTGTCTCTTCCCACCTAACTCTCCTCTCTCTATCCCCATATTCATCACCCCTCTTCTCCAAAGATTGTTTCTCTTCTGCTCCTCCCTTTCGCCGTATCCATTACATCACTCGAGTGTGATTACTACTATTTATCTTAGATGTGAGGAAAGGCCAATGACACCCTCCTCACGTAAATTTTAGAATGAATATCTCTTCTACACTTAATTTATTCCAACAATAACTATTTACGTTTTTACAAAAACAAATAAAGACTAATATTAAATTTAGAGAGTAAATAATTTGTAAAATAAATTTTCTTTATTTTATTGATAATGAAAATTAATCAAATCAATATCTTAATTGTTACTCATTATTATAAATAAATTAACTATTTTTTTAATAACTAAATATTACAAATATATCTTAATCGCATACAATAATAAATGAAATAAACCATCAAATCTTATCCTTCCATATACCTTTAAATAAGGGCTTATATCCCATCCTCTTGACTACACGTTCCATAAAATTCCATGTGCAGGGATAAAACAATTAGTTAAATGGCCCTTCTCCAAATCCATTCTTGTAATGTAATGCACGAACCATTTCTAAGACCATAGTCAATTCAAACTTTCATATTAAAGGATAAAGAAGTATAATAAAAAATTTATCATTATAAAAAGAAACAAACCATATGTGCTTTTGGCTTTATAGATATTATAACAAGGTATAATATAATATTTTCGTTATAATTTTTAAATGATATTATATTTCATAGAGCAAAATAAAGTTTACAATAGTGTTTATTAAATATCAATAACAAATGAAGGAGTAACATTCAAACATTTATTAAATACTAAAAATCTTGTATGGTTGAATGTGTCCAAACAATATAACAATTAGATATCCATGGCATATTTTTAATGAAGACTTTCAATTTCCTTCACTTACATTCACTTATTTTTTTATTTGCTTAAGGCGTCTATCTTTGAAGATACCCTTCCAAGAAAGTGTCAAATTCAAGTGACTCAAGTTTCCTGTAGAGTTATTTCCTAACTATTTCCTAAGCACGCATTTAATCCTCCATGAAATGGCGCAAAAAAACATCAAAACTGGATCTTAAGCCACAAAAATAATTATAAACCTTATGAAGAAAATATGGAAAATGTCACCGATTAAAAAAATTTTAAAATATGGCAAGCTTATAGAGAAGACGTGTGGTGGTTGCACGCAGAAAACCTCGATCCGTTGTCAGAAATTATAGCAATTTTCCTCGGAGGCCGTTCCATTTAAAGAAATTAGTGGCCGTGTTTGGGAAAAAAATGGTTTTAAACTAATGAATTTAGGGAGGAGGTTTTTTCCACTTGTGAGAGAGGCAAATTTCATTGTGCATCGTGTGCAGGTTTTGATCATGCAAAAACATCACCCCTTTTGATCACAATACTGGAGCTACCAGATTCACGAATCACATATATGAAAAATGTGGCATCATGTAATTGGCATGTGAATTGTTTGACTAAATGATTGAATGCAATGTGTCCTCATTAACTGCATTGATCATGGGATATGCACAAAATGGGACAATTGTAAGGCCAAACCCTACAACCTTTTCCATAATCCTCCCAACCTGCTTCAAAATGGGAGATTTAGAGAGGGACATGATCAATCATCACAACATCATTGAAAGTTGATTTATGTAAGATGTAGGTGTAGGTGCCTTCGTGGATGTATGAAAAATGTGGAAGATATTATGTCAACTATTTGACAAAATGCCATGAAGATAATGCTCTCGTGAAATGTCATGGTTATAGGATCTGCAAAAATTATTGGTCGCAGTGCTCCAAGCAGAGGTATTGTCTCAAGAAGGCATGCTCAACTTCTGGAAAAAGAGGGACTAACAATTGTGTTTACTACTCACAACCCTCACACAGAGGTATTGGTCAGCCGGTCAATTATTTTGGACCCCCTATTGTCCATTTCCATCAACTAGACGTGCATTGTGATCAAAGTGTCATCAAATTTTCCCAATGGGCCCATGAAAATTTCTATGGCATCGATATTTTAGTATTGAACGTATCCCCCAAATAGCTAGAACAAAGGAACTTTGCTGATAGACAGACGGGACGGTTTTCAATTATTACTCCACATTCTTGGTCTGTGTTGGCTATTTTGAGGAAACTCTAAACTTTTTCATCAACATGCCAATTAGACTTAAGGTGGTTGTGAGAATGTGTTTGCATGGTGTTTATAGAGCACATAAGAATATCGAGATAATTATTTAGAGATATTATTTTTGAGTTGGATTCTCAAATTGTTGCAATTTATATTATTCTTATCAAACATCTACACAGAAGTGTATGAGCATGTGAGGAGAGGTTCAAATGGTAAGGAAATTGATGCAAGATAGATGACTTAAATAGATACTTGGATTGTAGATAATTAAATGGTGCATTTTTTTTGGTGTAGGATACAAATCACACCCACATACACAAAATGGTAATCGAGTGATGTGGACAAGGAGGAGAAAAGAGTTTTCCTCTGCCACCATAATGAGAAGCTAGCAATTGCATTTAGAATGTTGCACATTCCCCCTCGAAAAACTCTTGGTGTTGTCAATAACCTTTTGTGTATGTTGACTGCCACATTGCATCCAAGTTTTACTCTAAGAGAGTGCGCAAAATGTTTCCCAATTGTATTGGCTCCAACGGTATACTTTTTTAGAATTAGTATGCAAGTGTGATAGATATATTTAGATTTTAATAACATTCAACAGTGGATAAAACAATATATAATAACCACAAACATCCTTTCTATGTTGTGCATGCAATAGAGGTTTTATCAACACACATTTTATGTCATACATCTATTTGTTCGGTACTTGTGGTTGTGTTTTCCTTACAAACAAGTGATCCCAGTGATGTGTCATCCTTAGGGTCACCTCCTATTGTCTTCTTGGTTAGTATGATGGATAGGTGTTATATGATTGATCAAATTAAAACCTATCAAAGTTAATATTTTTATCCTCTCCAAAGCAGTAGTTTCACTAACTCATGTGCAATTGCTAGGAATAGATATAATCCACTAGCATGTAAGAATGTTTCAAAACTTTATTCTTTTTGGGTTGGATCAAATTCTCTCGTTGTTTGTAAGCATTGAAGATTGTTGATTCAAATTATAACTAATTAAAAAGCTAATTATTGCAATATATAAATGGTCATTACTCTTCAATATTAGTATCATTTGTTATGTTGGATAATGAGAAAACAATACTATTCTCAAAACGATTCATAGTCTTTAGTAAATCAAAAATGTATTTTTACTTTTACATCGCTTGTAATTTAGTTTTTACTTTTAGATGTATTTTTGTATTTTATATTAGTTTTAATTTACTTTTTACTTTTAAATGTGTTTTGTAAATAAAATATATAAATAATCGTGTTATATTAGTAATTAAAATTTAATGAATTAAAACATAAAAATAAATAATAAAATAAATATTTAAACTAGCATAGATATCTAAAACACATCTATCTAGAAGACACCGAATATCAATATAGGCCCCTCGAGATTGATATATCTATGCTAGTAATGATACTATCAATGCTTTGGAATTACAATTTCCATAGTATGTTCCATTTTTATAAAGTGCAATTTGTTTTCAAATGAGTTAAATAATTGAAAGAGTTGTAATCTAGTTGGTGAGAATGATAGCTTGTTGAAACCATCCACTAAGATATGGAGTGTAAAATGGATAAGATGAAGATTGATTTGAAAACTTTGGATTCCTTCTAATCATGGTTGTTTAGCCAAGAAAAACTTAATAAACACATGAAGAAATAACACTAACTACCTCATTAAAAAAGTGAATAAAGAAAGAATTCTCTTACAACTCATAAAAAAATTAAATAAGAAAAGGATAACTCATGAAAATTTAAATTAGCATTCACCATGAGAACCATTTTAAATTAAACTCTTTAAAAATGAGGATGTGAGTTCACATGAAAAACAAACATGTGAAAATGAGGTTGTGAGTTCACAAACTTGTATGTCTTCATATGCCCCTATGAGAAAAGAATGTCATACTAGCTCGCAAGAATGGACTTTATCGCGATATTATCTATGTAGACAACATATCAAAATATCTAAATTATGAGATAGTTTAATTTATAACATTAAAAAGCGAAAAGTTTACCTAAACCTTTCTCTATACTGTTTTTAAGGAAGTGAGGTGCATTGTCTGATGGAAGATAATGATGTTGACCATTGAAAAAAAAAGGTCCTAAAAATTTAAAGAAATATTAAGTTATATTTTTATTGAAATTTAGAGTTTTGAAATAAAACGTTAAATTATAGTTGAAATGGATCCCTCCGCTCTTTCACGGTACAATTTTTTTCTATTGATATAACATTTTTCTATCGAAAAAAAAAAGGATAACTGATGCTAACAATTAATTCAAGAAGCAAAAAGTTGTTCAGCCAAAGTCAACTTACAATTAACTAATACAAAAGAAAGGAATTCTTTTTTTTTAGAGAAATATTCAAATGGATGGAGATATTTTTATTAGAATGCAATATTAAACTTACGGGGGCAATTGCAGAAAATATAATGTATGACTATAAAATTTTCTATCATGTTGATTTGGGAGTTATGATGAATGTTTTCGAGTTTTTCAATCTATAGTCTTTATTTTATTAGAACATATTTTTTCCTTAGTTTAGGAAGTATGTACAGAGACTTTTGTTCACAAAAATTCTTTGTCGTGAATGACGAGTTAATATAAAACCCAAAACTAATTGTCTTCTACTCACAATCTATGGAAAACTAAATCCTATAACTTCTATCCGAAACTAAAAATTAGTTTCAATAATGTCACAAAAATATTACATTTAGCTAGATGAATATGGTCAACACTTTGATTCCCATGGAGTCTCGTGTGAGGTGGCAAAGTATAGTTAAAGCAAAACAAATTTCTTTAATATGAAATGAGCAATATTATTATTATCATTACAACGGCTTCAACAAATGACTATGCTCATGAAGCATTTTCATTGTTTCACCAACTTCAATAAACATGTGCCCATGTCATCCGTTCATGTTTGTTGGCATAGTCTTAGTGTGTTTTAAAATAATATGTTTGAAACTAGTCATGGACATACACTAAAGAAATGTGTAGAAGGGAAGGACTTTTTCCAGATGCTATAGATGTAAGTTGTTTGGGAGATATGTAAAATGTGGAAGCAATTAATTCACATGTGAAAAATTCGATTAAATGCATGGCATAAATGTTGCTCGATGGTTTGTAATGATTATAGGATATACTTGAAATGGGCGAAAAATGCAATCAATATGTGTTTAAAGTTAGATTCCACAACCATTGCTAGCAATATCTTCCCACTCTCTCGCCAAAATGGGAGATTTAGAATAGGTCGTAGAAATTCATCAAAGTGTTATGGATAGATTATTTTTGTTAGATGTAGTTGTGAATGCTTTTGTAGACATGTACACAAAATGGGAAATCATACAAAAGGAATTGAAACAATCAACAAAAAGCATCGACGATACATATTTTAGATTGAAGTGAATGCAAGATATGCACAAAATGATTTTGTTGAAAAGGCCTTCAAAACTTTCAAGAAAATGCTTATTTAAGGTGTAAATCTAGACTCTATAATCTTTTTCAACATACTCCCACCCATGATGAATGGGAGCTTTAGAACATGATGTGAACATCCATCAAAGCATAGTGGAAAGTGTATTTTTTGAGTGGTGTAGTTGTTATTGTTCTTGTAGACATGTATATAAAATCTTGAAGCATACACAAAGCATGTGAAGTGTTTAACTAATTGGTTCAAAGAAAAGTGGTCTCGTGGAATACAATTTTTCATTTGTTTTATTAACATGAAAATAAAATCACAAACTTTGAATTTACATCCCTTCCAAAGCACCTTGAGGGGTTAACTTAGTAAAAGTAGAGTATAGCACATTCGTTCAAGGATATTAAAGAATACCCTTAATGTTATTTTCTCCCTCTAATTATTCAATTGCTAATATCCCCTCCCAAAGTGTTTTATTAGAATGAAAATACCCCCTTATTTTTCATATGCCTTACTTACCAATTTTTCCATAACATTTTTATCCACCCCTTTTTATTTCTACCATAATATATCAAAAATATATATATCAAACTTAAGGGTGTTGGATTTTTGGGAAGTTTCGAGTTATAATGAGTATGTCAAGTTCGCATTTGGTGTCGGGACACTATGGAGATGGGAAACAAAGAAGGTGGTGACGAAGGTTGGAATTTAGTACGAAGTCCAAAAGCTATAAATAAATTTTCCCTACATTGTGACATGGTCATTAGAAATAGTGCTCGTCTGTCACAAGTTCAAAACGTATGTTTGGTTTATTTCAGGTCATGCTCTTGTGACTCTTTTTTGTTGTTTTGATCTGGTATTGTTGGTTGTGATTCATCTCTCGAATATCTTTTGGATTTTTGTATCACATTTCTAGATTCTCGCCAAAATCGAGGATTTACCCGTGTGTGTGTGTGTGTTGTGTGTGTGTGTGTGTGTGTGTGTGTGTGTGTGTGTGTGTGTGTGTGTGTGTGTGTGTGTGATGTTTCCTAGTTAATTATCAGACACCTAAACTTGAGTACGCAGTTTTTAATAATAAACTTGCACTAATTATCCTCTTCCCCTTCATGTTAAGCTTTATGACTAAGGGTCGATTTTATGATTAAGCTTTCCTTTCATGCTTTATCATGATTTTTATCATGATGTTTTTGTTTAGATTAGATTAAGCTAGAATCTACTTGGTGTTAGGTTCATTCCATGGCTTAGTGTTAATCTAATACATGCATACAAATATTATTATTATTTGAATACGCCTTTACTCTAAGAAAATAATTTGAAGCCATGCAAGACCTAATCATTTATCAATAGTTCTCAAAATAATTAAGATGGTGAAATAATATCATTTTTCTTGAAAAACATACTCAATCCTAGTTTACTACCATCTTATTATTTCTTGTTGAAGTATGTCCTAATTGTGATTTCTTTATACAAGAATAGATTATAATTTAACTTTATGACCACAATCATTTGACAATTTTTGGGTATTTTGTGTTAAAAACTAGGGTTTAAAAGTTTTAGTTTTATATTAAAATTAACCCTACATCTCCTTTGTCCACCTCACTAACCACCTATCCTCAATACCTATTTCAAAATATTAATAAATTAAACATTTTCACCCTCTAATGTCTACCATTATATTGACTTTAATTTTATGAATTGTAATTACCTCAATATGAATGAACTTGCTAGGATATTGCATAGCTAATGAACGCTCGTGTCCGATGCTTTGCAACTCATGTGCAATTGCTAGTTATATGAATGGATGAGAGATACTTTGCATGCATAACAAAAGACAAATAAATAAATTACAAGATCGTAAATATCATATCAAGTACACATATGCCTCACAAAGATGAATCCACATTTTAAGAAATTGAGAACCTTAAAAGAATAATCTAATTTTTTTAATTTTTATTCAAGAAATATTGGATATAAATGTTTCTACGGAGTGTATATAGTTGGTTATGCTTGTTGAGTACTTGTGTATGTCTATATTCAAATCTTCTTTTCATTAAGCACCAATATCGATTAATTTGACTTCCAATGTTAAGTATCTATAGGAATTTGTACTCTAGTAAATGGTTTAACAAGGATTACAACCCTTCTAATTTATATTATAATTATTAATGTAATGTCAATGTTAACGAGTTATAATATTAAAAAAATAATTTCCTCTTCAATTACTTCTTTAAAAATTGTTAAGTTTTTAAATACATATTCTCATTATCCTTATTCATATTTTAAAAACATTGATTATTTTTAACAAAACGTTACAAAAATATTAATTATTTGATAAAATATTATAAATATCAAAACATATTATTGATATTAAAATATTATTAATTTAGTTTATAATTGCGGACAATAAAATATTTTACCGCCCTCGGATTTCCTGCGGTGGCATACCACCAAAGCATTTAAGAACATATTTACGAGCCCTTTAAATACATGTTCCATCTCTAAGAACACAACTTTTTCTCCTCAATGGCCGTTCTCTTAGACCATTGTGGATTCCACCTTCCCTATGGTCTTTTTTTTTTTTTGCCCATTCAAGAGACATATAAATGGCTAAACAAGTCAAAAAAAAAATTCAATCTATGTGTATGGTTGTGCAATTTTAAATGAAATATCATATTCAAATGAAACAAATTAATAACAAGAGTGTTTTTTCAACAACAAATGTGTTTCTAACTTTATGGATATTTATTAATGTTTGTAATTTATGAATGGTTTTTGAATACAGTTATTATATTAACCAATTTTGAAAATTTGTAACTATATTTTATAGAAGAAAATAAGCTTATAGTGGGGTTTGCTATTGAATGGGTGATATTGAAACATTGAATAGGTATATGAAAAAAAAAAAAAAAAAACAATCTTTAATGGTTGAGTGTGTTCAATAGACTTTTAATTTCAATTAATTATAATTAATTTGTATGATTGTTATAGTTGTTGATTAAAATGTATAACATATTAAAACTTTGTGTTTTAGGTGAGACTAACTCAATTTGTTTATATTGTTTAATTGTCAATCACATAACATAGTTAATTATGAAATTCCATATGAAGAAAATGGATTGATTTAAAAATATATATTACATTGTGTATCTTAAATATGACATAGTCGCTTAATAGTAGAGTAGAATCATGGTCAAGATTACTCCTTAATATTTTATTAATTGTTATGTTAGATTATAATTCTTAAAGTGATACACACACAACAATTTAGTTCTCTATAAATTAATATATTATGTACAATATTATTTGAATAAGTCTTTTATAATAAGAATATCGATGTTAAAATTCATGAGATTTGCATATGATATTCCATTTTTACGTAGTGTAACTTATTGTGAAATAAGTTGAGTAAAAAAATGACTCTTTTGGGAGTCATAAAGATCCCGTATAACACACAAGATGAAATATGAACATTACATTCCGGATGTGTTAGGTTGTAGCTTAGACTTGTTTCGACCCTTCTCTTTTGTTATTTTCACATTGAATGTTGAAGCATTACAATGGGCACTTATTTACATAAATTGTCAACATCTCTACCCATATTTTAGAGGAAATGTATAATGAAATTACAATACCGAGTAAGTGTACAATTTAAATTAGTGAGCACCTTCAACTAAGAAACTACTGGTAAGGGGCATCCACGCCATCAAAATCATCGAGAGGCACCATCCTATTCAAGTGTGAACCGAAGTGCAAGAGTGTGTCATCAAGTAACAACGATGTTAAAATGTGTAATGAGTATTCCTATAAATGATAATGCAAATATGAAAGAGATGTACATATGTTAATATGAGGGGAGATTGTGTTAGATATCATGGCCTTGAAGTTCATAAGCGATGGAAGTCTAGTCAAAAGATGCTAAGTGGGTCCATGTAACGAGTAGTTACCTTAACAAAAGTGATGGGATGTTGAGGTGGTAATGGTGCGAGATAACTTGAGTGGAGAGGTATTTGCTTTAACAAGTGATAAGAAAATGAAAGTGGAGTAGGATGGTGAGAAAGCTTGAATGGTGGCATCTTTGGCGGTATTGATGATGCTACCAAAGGAGAAGATTGATTTATTTTGAGAGGTGGTTGTGCACTTTGATGTGGTAATGTTGTAGATGTATTGGTATTTATAGGTAGGTGTTTAGGCAGTGTTTGTCTTTTTAAGAAGGTGCATAAGAAACGGTGGCATGATGCTCATTAAGTGGAGAAGAATCAATAAGAGAATCATGTGATGGGAATATAGTATTTTCCTGACTAGGAGAAGAATCATTATGCACATGTGAGTGACTTTCGATATCAAACATGTAATGAATAAGAGAATTATCTAGAATTTCCTTAGAAATATTAGAAAGAAGCTCACTAGTAGCCGTATAACATGGTGTAGCAGTTGTAGATGGGCATGCATTGAATGAGATAAAATTCTGGCACTCAAGATGTTTGATCCTATGTTGTATAGCATAATAGTCATTTTCATTATGTCCATTGATTTTATGATAGTTGTAATATGGATGACCTTGATATTTTGTAAGCCGATAAGGAGGATAGCAATGAGTAGGTGGCAAAGTGATCAACTGATGACTAAGGAGTTGAGTAAGAATGTCATGTGGTGTAGTATTATGCTCAAACATAAGAGACTCAGGAAATGGTATGTCTTGAGGCTCAACTATATGACATGTAATAGACATAGATTGCACATAAGATGGAGAAGGAGCACAAACATGTGATTCAAGCATCCTTAAGTTGTTGAATTTCATATATAAGAGATGTGATTATGGATTCCATGGCTGTAAATTTATCTTTAAATAATGTATGCAAGGCTTGAATCAATTCCAATAGGGGTTGAAGAGATGGAGACTCACTAGGGTTGTTAAATAGACAAGCGAGCATAGGACTTAGTTCGTGTATTGGCGTATTGTCATCATAATACTTGTGTCTAAGGATTGGTGCAAAATAACCTAAAATTAGGTTATCTCCTAAGTAAATGAGATAAAGGAAATTGACCCATGATAGAGGGAAAAAGAGGATCCTAAGCATGAAATATGTCAAGTTCACCAAAATGATTAACTAACAATTAACTTAATAGATGTAGTAAAGGATAGTTAATCTAATCTATGAGGACATATAAACACAAAGAAATAAATGTAGTAAAACAATATGTAAATGAGATAAGTAAATAAAAGTAATGAAATTAGAAACCCTAATGTACAAGGAGAAAGATGAAATAACTCGGTTGATAACGAGATGCCTATTTGAGAGTGTCACAGAGGAGATTGGAAAAATTAGAAGCGAGAACGAATGTGCACGAGTGCCGAAAAGGATGGAGCTAGAGGATCTAATTGGGTGGAGCATGTAGAGGAGGACCAGGGGCACCAAGGTACTCTATTCTACAACTGGGTGCCCTGGTCCACGCAAAATCTCTAAATCTGATTTTCACAGGGTCAAAAGGTAATCTAGAATATTTGTTTCATGTCGCATCAATTTCTTTGTCCCATGTTGGATGTCACAAATATCTCAAGAAGGAAGAAATACATGCAAGACCCAAATACAAACATCAAACCCTAAAAAATAAGAATGCATATGAAGGGTTCAGACTGACCTCATCTTCCACAATGGTGGACTTACTAACTAAGCGATGCACTACATCTCAGATCTGATGTAGTTCTATGTGCAAGTCCGTGTGAAGATGCCCTAAGTTTATCTTGTGTCACGCGCACTCTTTTAAGTAGAGAGTAATAACTATGTGTATAAAATGTAGTAGAATGTGTGCATGGAAAAGAATAGAATCCCCCCTTATGAAGTGTGATGCATATTTCCTAGCCTTGCTCCTTAATGGTGGAGCTATATGGATGTAAGTGATCTCTAATGCAATAGATGGATGCAACTCTAGATGGAGTGATAATAGTAAGTGATGCTAGGTCACTCATTATGGTCTCATAACTTTATATTTATATGGTTCTCTTCGTCTAATTTTGTAATTAACCTTGATAAGGCTAGCCAAAAGAAAGATAAAGATGTAAAATAACTAGAAATAGCCCAAAAAGTGGCGGAAAAACTCTAGAAGGGTCGAGGTGCCCTTGGTGGGACTAGGGTGCCCATGGCTGCCCCATCCAAGGTTGAAATAATGTAGGATGATAGAATCTGACTAGGAATAAGGGTGCAAGAGGTTCGTAATAACAAAATAAAATAAAATAAAGTGGCCAAAAGACAAGGGTTAATTATTACTTTCTTCCCTCAAGAACCTTCTAAATAGTAGTATGAGACGAGGATAAATAAATGTCTAAAGTGCCCGATTTTGTGACTACGAAAGTCTAGTGTGATCATGCATCATGGATACAAAGATAATTTATTATGCATTGTGAAGACAAATTATAGGATTAGTTAACTAGATATGAAAGGACTTCAAATGTACTTTTTTTATCAAAATACATGTGATCATAACAGCAACAGTTCTTGAAGTATAAACGAGTTTTGAAAAGTGAGATCAAAGTTTTTGTATGTTTATAACACACTTATAATTCAATATTCCTTGATTTGTGAATTTTTTTCAATAAATATCTCATGTCACTACGATACTCAAAGTGCTCCAAGAAGATTCGGGGTTTATAAGCACAAATATGTTGTGAATATTTTTGATAGTATTGCATTTGTATTTCTATGTCAAAAGGAAGGATCTCATGTCGGTGATCTCGATGCTCATTGACAAAGCTTGTTGAAAGATAAGACAATATCCAAAGGGTGATAATATCATGTATGTAATCTAATAGGTTGAGGTTATTGTCCCATCATGGAGTGTTAGATTACATACATGAGGAATAGATTAAGGATTAAGGATTTAAAGACGTCCTATGACATAGTTGAGGTTTGAGGCATGTTATTTTTGTTTCAAGATTACATTAGATCAAAGAAGAAAAGGTAGTCTTAAAAGTCTTGGGATCGAGATAAGGAGTATCACTTGCTAAATGTGGCTTTGCATATTGATTTCATTGTTGATGGATCTTCACAAGTAAGAAGGAACTTTAAATGCCTATGTTCCTTAAGAAATGGATCTATAAAATTGCAATGTGGTGAAATGTTTCTTGAGGATTTGTGCCTCATAAGTCTTTTTTTTTTCTAAGATCTGTCTAAGTTTGTCAAAGAAGTCATGTTCCCGAGTGTTTTAACATCAATATTTTTTTAGTTTGTTAAATTGTAGACACTAAATCATGCACTTTGGCTATATTTCTAGCCCCGATCACATATCAAGTATTCATCTTATTCTTAAGTGATAAAAGTATTAATTGATCATTGTCATCAGCCTCTTTGCTTGCTTTCTATTTTCCTTATTGGACTTACACACCCTCTTTCTCAATTTGTCTTTTAATACTTCAACATTTCTGACTCTGGACACCGGCGCCTTAGCCACCTTCTTGCCCAGTGTGCCCTCGACCTCTTTGTATCTTGCTCGCATATTTTGGGTATTTTCTAGCCATTTGGGCATCTTATTTCTTACTAGTCGACCTTTTAGTGGTTAATTACAAAATTCAAACAAGGGAATCATATAAATACAAATCTATGTGATCATAATAAAGTACCAAGCACTAAGCATCTACTATCATCACCTAAGGTTGCATCCAAAGGCCATTAAAAGAGCATCAAAACATCTATCTAACATCCACACAAGGGACAAGGGATTGCATTCTTATGCATACACTTCATAGGAGGGGAGATTCGGTTTCCCGTGCACACATCTATATACATTTTCTACATCTAGCTATTGCTCACTATTCAAGTGTGTCCAACACAAGAGTTACCTAGGGCATGATTCTACACACATAATCATAGAACTACATGGAATCTAAAATGTAGTGCGGTACTACATGGAGTCTCGAAATGTAGTTTAGCCAGAACATAAGTTCACTCGGTCGGTGACCGTCGAGGTCGGTCGACTCCCCATTTACATCTTTTTCGTTTTAAGATTTCATTTGTTTTGGGGTTTCGCAAGAACTTTTTTTCTTCTCAGTAGGTTTCAAGAACTTGGAAATCTTCTAGGGAAGTACAAGAGATTAAAGGTGACATCTAGTGAACATCTCTTGACCTTGCAAAATGTGTTTTCATAGGTTCTAAATAGTCACGAGTTCTTAGAGGAGGTATGCAAAGGTGCATGATGTGCCCTTGACCTGTGTAGGCACCTTAGTCCCAATATTTTCAGCATTCACACAATTTTCTGGGCTTTGTTGTGACACTCTAATTTTTTTTTTCATCATATTGACATAACTTTTGATTTATTACGAATCAGCTAAGTATCTTATCCCTTCTCTTGCACTTAGGGTTTTGAATTTATTAACTAACTTTCTTGTGTCAAATTTATACTTTATTACATATCTATATCTGTGTGGCTACTTAATTAGAATTTAACATTTATATTTCAATATTTGTTAAATTAATTGGTGAACCTAACTCGTGATCGATCTTTTAAATCCTTCTTTGGCATATCTTCTTCTTTATTATGGATCCTAAGGCTCATCAAATATCTTTATCTCAATTACTTAAAATTCATGCACCTTGCAAAGAGTTTCTTCAAAAATCCTTAGACACCATGTATCTTCTTAGAGATGTACCACCTACTTAAGTGAGTGTTATTTTTTATTGTCTATTTGATGAGTCTATTCATCTTATTCCTCCATCAAATCAACCCATCTTTGAGTCAATTCAAGCTTTACATTATTTATTTCAAGATAAATTTTAGACTATGGAATCCACGATTACATCTCTAAAATATGAAATCCAACATCTTAAGGATGCTTCTCAGGCTCATGATAGTCCTTCTTCTCATCTTCATTCTATGGATTTTGCATTTGCTCATATCAATGAGCCTCAAGTCTTTCCATTACTAGAGCCCCGACATTTGATCACACTGCTAAGCAACATGATATTCTTACTGATCTCCTTAGTCATCAATTGATCACTTTTCCATCTACTCAAGGATATCCTCCTTATCATCTTGCAAAATATAAAGGTCTTTCATATTGAAATTATCATCGAATCAATGGACATAATGATAATGATTGCTATGATTTACAATGAAGAATCAAGCATCTTGAGCGTTAAGGATTTATCTCATTCGCTACACAACATTTTGTTGCATGCCCATCTACAAATGTTACATCCAAATGGGCTCCTAAATCTACTCCTTCTATGTCTAATGAGCATCATGCCACCACTTCTAATGTGCCTTCTTCGGTCAGTCAAGTGCTACCTATTCAACCCATTCCAACTAAGAAATCACCTCTCAAGGTTTATCTTCCATCACCTCCTCCTACTAAGTCATCTACAACATTATCAAGTCAAACTATGAAACCTCCTCTCAAAATTAGACTCACTCCTCCTCTTACGTCTTCTACCATTTTACCAATCCCAAATAAGAATCTGCTCACTAAGAAAGATCAACAAAATCTCACTATTCTCTTTCAAATTCAGCCATTCAAGGTCCCTTCACCTTCACTTCTACAAAAATATCATTTTTGTCAAGGAAATTACTCCTTACATTGATCCCCTTAGCATCATTGAATAGATATCCAACACTTACATACTTAGGGGTATCGTAAATTCTAAACCATTTCATTGTTATCAAAATATCTCTATCATCTCATGCACTTGATGCTCCATGCTTAATGTCTAATATCTCCTAAGAATCAATACACGCCACTTGATACATTTATATCATCAATACCTGATGTTGTACTCTTGTTATATTATTCACACTTAATTGTTGAGGACATACTATATTCATGAACCTCAAATCATACGTAGTACACATTTCACACTCGACTCTTTCACATCACATATTTCTTGCATAAAAGAATTCTATTTCCATGGTTCATACTTGATTTGGGATTATTTGAAGGAATTTTTTTCTAGAATCTCCCTAAACTATCACAAAGGCTGTAAGATCATTCTCGAGAGCTTTCCATCACCTATTTTGTCATGAGAAATGGACTCAGTTAGAGAGAGAAATTGTTGGTCAAAGTTCGGACTACATAGGGACAACTGACCAATTAGGCAGTGACAAGTGGCAAAAATGGAGATTGATCAAAATGGTCAAAGTTTGTTTTTAGATGGTGGTCTTCGACGGTCAGGTTAAAAAATGGTGGGCCTCACTATTTACTTACTCTAGGCCCTCAGCAAGGATCGTCACGCTCTTTTGACAAAGGGTTTTTAGTGCTGCCGTTACTTCATATTTGCACCGCCAAAAGTTTATTATATCTACCTTATATCATCATTATATTGTCAATGTGGTGACATAACTCGGTGAGCTTGGTGGGCGAGTTCATATTTGCATTGGAGGTTGAGCTATTACACCCTAATCGGTGAGTTACTACATTATCATCCGAGTTACATGGCACCTTATATCTTAGCATCGATGAATCAACTCGTGGCATCCATATAATTCCACCACCAATAATTTATTCCCCATTCAACTTCTTTTATGCGGGCTTGGATAATACAGACCACCATATCCACACCACTATGATATAACCACTATGTGGCCTTTATACATCTCGGGAAGACATTATGGAGTAGCCCTATCCACATGGGAACACCTTAAAGCGGTGAATTGCATTTAGCCACCCAAGTGGTTCTATACCAATGTCATTTGCTAAGTTAACCACTAAGGACTATATATGGAAAAGGGGATTATATACGTGGCCAAGCCACATTAAATTTTTGTAGTGGAAGCCTTTTAAAGGCCTAAATATATGGGCTCCCCACGTATGTGGGATTTTATGACCCTACCCATGCTAACATATGGAAGGCCACGTGGAAAGTGGGGTCCATGGTATTAAGAAGGTAGATTAGACTAGTTTTCGGAGATCACCATTTTGGAGCCTTTGGAGGCCAAACCAAACTTCAAGTAGAACTTGAAAGTTGTTCCAAACTCTAAGACAATCATTGTGGTATTTTTTATTTTCCCTTGAAGTGTCTTCTATTTCTATTGTAGGGGTTTTTTTATCATTTTCATGGAGAATGCTCGTGGGAAGACTTGCAGAGCCACATATGGATGTAGGGATGTTATTTGGACTATTTACAAAGTCTTCGAGATCATTATCAACTCTTCATACAAGTCAAGGTTATATATTAATCATTTCAGAAGGGTAATTGTACTTCAAATGGTTTTATAATAGATCAATTCACGTTTTTGAGAATCGGAGATGTAGCCCAACAAGTTGAACTCCGTTATCAAGTTTTTGGTGTCATTTTTCCTCGTTGATTACATTCTTATTCTCTCGATTTTAATTTTTGTAACTTAATCAGTTAATTTAATTGGAATATTCATAGTAAAAATCATTAACGACACTTTTCGTAAATAGGGTAATAATTTGATATTGAGTGATCCATTGGGTTAACTGATATGAATGCATCTATTCATTTTAAAATCAGATTTTGGGAACACATTGGATCGATTTCATTCTGATTTTTGGTTAGTTTAGTTATGATAACTAATAACTTTCAAAATATGGGTAAACATTATTTTAGTGGAATTAATATTTGTTATGTTTATGAATCAATACTCAACCGCTAAGGGTATACATCTAAAAAGAACCTCACCACAATCAATCGATCTTTCCTTTCTACACTTTATCGATCATATCTTACTAGCGCACACAATTAAAACAATTTCCCTAGGAGGAATTTATAAATGAACCTCATCCCATACATACTCATTTGCATTCGCTCGAGGTTCAATCTGATCCTATCACACACACATTGCATTCAATTCCATCTCACTCATCCACAACATACTACATATCTTGGTTCCACATTGTTCTTTCTTACTCATACTTGCATGTTACATCTTACTTTTTATGTTAGCTAGATACATTCTATGTCATTACCTTTATCATATACACATGCATGTTCAATTTTCTTCTAGTTGTTATTATATAATTTACATATATATTTACATGCAACACAAATGTTTGCACTGTACCTCTTACCGATCCTGCCGCAAGCATAGATCATGGGGGCATCTACTTTTATACATATCATAAGTGTTATTATTTACTTTTATACTACTTTGTATTCATAATAGCACACTACTATATCAGATCATACATGTTTTGACATCATTTCTATCTTTCTAACATGTTAAGGGGTGCTTCATGTGCATCATTTATCTAACAGAAATCTTTGCTACCATGGTTTTCTAATATCTTGTTTTTCATTGTTCTTCATTATTTGTCATTGTTTACCATTATTTTTGGGCTATTCCCTTTGTCTTGTGTGCACATTTTATTCTTTTGGAAACTTTTTCCTTTATTTTCTTTTGATATTGAGTGATGTCCCATGTTTATGTGTTGAATTTTCGTGGCCTACATTGTCTTCTTTCTTGCTAGCTTACATATCGTCTTCTATATGTGTGTTTATCTTGATTGTACTAACACTTGTTTCCAGGAACTTTCTTTGTGTGCTCCTTGGTTTTACCGGCACATTCTCTTCCCCCCGCATGGCTTCGCCAAGACAATGTCTAGTCCTCTTTTGGTGCACATATTCCTTACTGAACTTCGCATGCACCCTAAATGAGGGGGGCATCATTAGGTGAATAAGCTACCCCATAATTCAATTTATAGTCACAGACAACACATTTCAATACCGGTACAACATAGTATCTAGTCATAAGCAATGACCCGAAAATTGACTTGGGTCCTCAAAATAAATAGACACTAGTGCCCAAACATAGAAAGTAGATCCTAAGCACCCCTAACCCTTCCTAGACGCCTATGACCAAGGGGAAGTTACATAATTTTTATCGGTTCGAGATAGTTTAAAATGGTTTACACAACATCTTTTATAAGGTAGACACGGTCGTTTAACACTTGGCATGCATGCATCCTACCTTATTTTTATATTTTCTTGTTGGATCATATTAAATCGAAATGGATAGGATTTTCACGCACCATCTATAGTGGTGCTTACACTTCGAGAAGCGATCGAAGGTTGGAGAATGATACTGACCTTTTTGCATACTCGTCATCCGCACTTGACACAACTGGCATGAGATTTCCCAAAAAACATGTTCTTCTACAACATCTTCATGATCATTTCTATCTCTTTCACTCTTCATGGATCAGGTGCACATGTTCCTTTTTGTGCTTTTACATACTTTTACACATTTTTCACTTGATTTTGATCAAATTTTTCATATACACATATTTGACTACTCATTTTCACTTCTTATTTGTAGGTTCTTCCTTATGGGAAGAAACAGTCACATCATCCAACATCAAGTGACATCAAAAATAGGTACAACGCAACATTTACACATACGCTTTCACCCCTAGGGTCATCATTTTTCACTTCATGTTATTTATCTTCCACGCTTCACTTTTATTTATCACTCCATGCTTCGTTTATCTCCTTGGTGCACTTTTTTCCATCGATCTACATGGGTATCAGGTATGCATATCTTATCTACTTTATGTTATCGATAACTCACTCAACAACATAAAGTGGGGAAAATGTAGACACTAAATCACACACTTTGGGTATATTTCTAGTCCTGATCACATACCACTATTCATATGATTCCCAAGCAAGAAATTTATTAATTTATCAATGTATTTAACCTCTTTTCTTTCTTTCTATTTTCCTTTTTATTCTTACACACCTTATTTCCCAGTTTTTCTTTTGATATATTGGCATTTCTAACTCTAGAAACTAGTGCCTAGCCAAGACACCAACGCCCAAGCGCCCCCAACCTCATTGTATCTTTCTTGCATTTGTTGTGTCTTTTCTAGACATTTGGGCATCTTATATCTTACTAGTCATCCTTCTAGTGGTTGATTATGAAATTCAAACAAGGGAATCATATAAATACAATTTTATGTGATCATAATAAATGGCCAAGAAATAAGAATCTATTATCATCACCTAAGGTTGCATCCAAAGGCCATTACAAGAGCCTCAAACCATCCATATAACATCCACACAAAGGACAAGGGACTACATTTTCTGCATACACTTCATAGAAGGGGAAGTTCATTTTTCCATGCACACATATATCTATGTTTTCCACATCTAGTTATTATTCGTTATTCAAATGAATCGACACAAGAGCTACCTAGGGAATATTTCTACACACACACACACACACATGTAGAACTACATGGAGTTTGAAATGTAGTGCAACACCCAGATCATAAGTTCACTCAATCGTGTGACCTTCGAGTCCGTCATGACTCCCCGCTTGCATATTTTTTCTAGGATTTGATCTATTTTAGGGTTTTGTAGGTGTTCTTTCTTCTTGCACGTTTCTAGAAAAATTGGTGATCTTCCGGTGAAGTGTTATCTAATTTTACACACATGAAAAATTTGAGAATGGGTTCCTACTACAATCAAATCATGACATTGGTCCCAGGGGCCCATTTCTAGTCATCACGGAGATAAAACAATAAAAATAATTAATAGGTTGCATGGGTGAGCTCACCTAGAATTTAATGGCATGAAAGTAAGCTCATCTCGGTGTAGATCTTGGTTGACAACTCAGTTGAATCACAGTGCCATCTCGGAGATCAACTCGAAGAATGAAGGGAACTTTGTGAGAAGCACAATAGAGCTCGATGCGAGTTGATAGGTGAGTTGGGTTAGTATAAGAGCTTGGTCAATATGAGTCGACCTAATAATTAACGAGTTATTTGAGAAGGCTAGCTCATATAGTTTGGGATGTCAATCGAAGACATAATACTGAGCTAGCTCAAGTGCACTTAGAATGAGCCAACTCGGTATTGAGCTCAAATGGAGGATTAGCTCGTGAAGTGAGCTCATCCACGATAAAAAATGAACTTAGTGCAGAGCTCAGTTAGCAGCTCGGTTAGGAGCTCGACATGGTCAAGAGTAGAGCTTAGTTTAGAGCTCAATCAAATTAAGAAAGAACACGGTAGAGATCTCACGTGTAATAAGAAGAATTGACTCGAGTCATAGGAAAATCTAAGTTAAGGCTAAGGTGGCCTTTGTGGAGATCAAATCATGGCAAGCCAAAGTGTATTCTCTACTTAGGGAATTTCAAAGGATCGTGCCAACTCTGTGGAGAATTGGGGTTGGGCTGGTGGAGAATGATGAGATTCGAGCCATAGTAGGGATTGTGGAGATTACAAACCAAATGGCCGAGCTTTAAAATGGCATAGCTCATTGGGGATTTTGAGGGGCCTGCAGCCATGGTGGAAATGTCAAGATGGCAGGCCAAGCCAATAACTCCGTGCAGGGGAGATTTGGGAAAACATGGCCAAGTGGGATTTTGATGATGGTAAGCTGAGGAAGATGTTCCACAATGCGGAGATTCATGCGAGAATGGTCAAGTGGGAATCACGAAATGGTGAGCCAAGAGAGAGGTTCCACAAATTAAAACATGCAACTTGAATCCTAAGTCAATGGCTGAGTTATCCGTCGAGTTGTTAGGGAGGCTACAGGTGAGATGGTGAAGTAATCACCGAGTTATTGTCATAGAAGTTGGCTCTATTCTCATAAGAAATCTAGTGACTTAGTTGTAATAGGGCTCTGTATGCATGAAGTTTCATCATCAAGTTGGAAAGATCATGATTTCAGAGGTGTTCGAGTACAAGGTGAGCCTATGCAGATGATGCCATAGTTGGGAAAGTTCGTGCGGAATATCATGCGAAAGGGCCGAGTTGGGGTCTGAGTCGGCATTAACCGATGCATGGCGATGAGTCGATGTGGACAAGCTCAGTTGAGTTGTTTGATGGTGATTTTGTGTGTAGAGATCGCAAAGGACTCACTTTTTGTGAAGTATTATATGTTTGAGGATGATCAGGTAATGCACGATGAACTTTCAGATTTTGATAGACGAAGAGGGAGCTTGAATACTGGTTGAAGCGAGCTCATGAAAAGCTTAGCAATGTGGAGCTCAACGGTCAATGTAGTGTGTTTGACAGCCTTACAATGCATAAGGAGTAGTTTTTCTTGAAGGATGAGACAGATCTCGATGGATATTTTGACGGGTCCCAACCTGAAGGCATACAAGAGGTGAGCTCGTGCAGAGTTATAGGTGCTTGGCAATTGTGTTGGTGTTGATGAGTAGGTTAGGCCGTAGGAGTCTACAGATGGGGGAAATGTCGATGAGCTCAAAATTCATATCAAGGAGTGTTTATTCGTGTCGTTGAAAGGGACTCGCTCATTTTTTAAATGCCAAGTTGAGCTCATCAAGGTAAGTTATAACTCACTGTGATGGAATTTTTGGACAAGCTCGTGAGTTTGGAAAAATGCCTCTATCATTCGGTAATAGCCGTGGTGAGTATGTTTTTAATTGGATGTTATAGAATGAGATGGGTTTAGTCATCTAGTACTAAGGCAAGTTGAATTGAAGAGCTCACTCAATTGAGCATAAAGGAAAGGGATCCATTTGAAACAACTCACTAGGACATGCTCGTGAAGGACTTGACATCAAGCTCAAGGATAACATGAGCCAAGTTGTGTTTTGGAATAAAATTGAGATGTGGTCCACAACAAGGAGATGAGATCGTGACGAGTTTAAGAGAGAGTGAACGAGTCATCGATCCATTCAAGTAACAACTTGGCAAGATTGAAGCTAATAAGTAAATCAACCGCAGGATTTGGCGAGCTCAATAAAATCAGGGATTCAAAGGAGTCCCTTCGAACTAGAAGGTGGGATGCCTAGTAGTGTGTCTACATTGTGTCAAGTGGTGGACGAGAAGATTTGTATAAATGTGCTAGTGGGCTCGAGCATCAAAGGAAATTTCAAAGGACCGCTTAAGTTAAAATAAAGTCGATCAATGAGATCATGATGGAAGTTATTCCGGTGACGGTGAGCTCATGGCATCGAGTGAGTCTATAAGGATGAATAACAAGGGAAGGCTAGTAGCTCGGTTTATTAATAAAGGTGATTCAGGAGCTTCAATGTGGAGTTCAAGATATTCAAGTTCATGTTCAATGAGTCAGACACAAGCTAAGGTGAACCAAATTACATGGAGTGAGTCGGTTGATTGGGTGACAAGCACGACTCATTTGAGCCATGATGGAAATAGCTCATAAGTAGAATATTTTCATGCATAGATCGTTGAGTCAAGAATCCTACACCAACAAGGATCTCGTTGGCATATGCAAAGGGCTCAAGTCAATTGCGGAGCTCGATAAGAATAGGAAGAGCTCGATGGAGAGCTTATTTTGGAAACTCGACGATGAGCATTAGAAGCGGTTGAAGAGCCATGTTGCAAGATTGAGACAGTCAAGAGGTGCTTAATGCAAAGTAGCTCGATTGTGGTGAAGGATGGAGGAGCTCGACACCAACTCGGTGAGCTAATCACTGAGTTGGGCTATTTTTTTATTTTCCTCATGATTCCCCCTTCAATGCAAGCCAATCAACGGGGGGTTCCCACCATATATTTTAATTAAATTAATATTTTCATTAAAATATTTTATTAATAATATTTATTATTATTATTAAAAACATTTTATTTCAATATTATTTTAATTAATTGAGAGGATTAAGTCAATTGGGCATTAATGACATGTGATGGAAGCTTCTTAAGAGGTTCAACTAACTTTTTAATAAATGAACCATCATGTACCTTCAATTTAGGAAGGAATTTATTACTTTTCCTCTTCTTTCTCATAGATTTTTTTCTATAAATGTAAGTTGGAAGCTCATTCCAACAAGTTGGACAAGTTAGACAGTTAGACAGTTGAACTTTCAAGCCTATCTTTCAAGACTGTAATGCCACCATTGCCTATTTTGAATGTATGATGCATTGTGCATATTTTTGAATTAATAAAAGTGTGTGTTTTGTGACTAATCCCTGTCCTTTCATCCTTCTATAATTCTTTGTTCCTTTATTATGCTTGCAGGTACACTATGCAAGTTCAAGTTTCTATTGCAAGTTCTTGGAGTTATGTTCTTATCGAGTAGTGGAGTATTACATGCAGTTGAGTTGTGGTGCTTGTTTAACCTTCTCAAGTTCATCCTTCTTCACTAGAAGATTGATAGATTTTTTTTCTGATTAATTTTAACAAAGGGAACACATGCTTCCTAGTTTTTGGTATTCTATTACCCTCTCTAAGTTATAGACGTGAAGTTATCTTATGGTTCACAACACCCTCTTTAAATTAACCCTTCCTAAGTATGACAACACCCTTTATTTGGTGCATCATCATCCCTAGTATATTTTCATTTCTTACAAATATCTTTCCCTAAAACCCATGAAAATGTTAGCATAGGACTAGATAGCCATTTTATCACATTAGGAGTAGTACAACACTTAGTTTAGGAAGAAGAATTTGGCCTTCTTCGGAGGTTCACCTCAAGCCCAAGTCCCACAGCTTGAGAGGTGATCCCATGTTTCTTAAGCACACTGAATGTCCTGTTCACATTTTGGCCATTCAGAGGGTGTAGTGATTTGGAGACAACATGAAGTACAAATAATTAAAGGTGACATCCAGTGAACATCTCGTGACCCTACGAAAGTGGTTTTATGAGGTTCTCGAGAAGTCACAAGCACCCAGAGGAAGACTTTAATGCCCCATATGCCCTTGACCCTATCTAGGAACCCTAGTCCCATCATTTCTAGCATTTGTACAATTTTCTATTCTTGGTTACAACACTCTGCTTTCATGCTTCAACAGTTTTCTAGTTCGACACAACTTCAGATTTATTATGAATCAACTAAGTATCTTATCCCTTCTCTTGCACTTAGGGTTTCAAGTTTATTAGCTTATTTTCTTATGTCAATTTTTTACTTTATTTCATATCTATATTGCATTAATACTTAATAATAATTTATCATTTATATTTCAATATTTGTTAAATCGAAAGTAAGTCTTGAAAAGTATTGCAGATAAATCTTGGGTATGCTCTTGATATTAGTATGAAGTCTTGATAACATAAAAGTTGAAATGTGAAGCCTTATTCTAAGTTGTATTAAACATTTGTTAAGAAAAATAGGTCTTTATCTTAGAAGAAGTAACATCTTGTGAAGAAACTTGTATTGTTTTGACCTTGGTCTATACTCTTAATAAGAGTTTTTGGAAAAAATGTGAAGAGTCTTGTCATTGTGAACTCCTAGAGTATGAAACCGTGAATACGGAGCTCACAAGGTCTATATCTTTGGTATGTGTTGTTAACTTCTCTAAAAATGCTTTGTCCTGTGTGGTCAAATAGTTTGACTATGAATATTTATGGATTCAAGTGAACTTGAAGGTGTGTCTATTCCAAGAAGACCAAAGAAGCTTATTCTTAAGGGGATATCTCGCTAAGTCTCGAGTTTACTCAATAAGCATAAATGAAATGGTAAAGGTATGATTTTGTACATTTTTAGTTTGATGTTTTTTTATCATAAGTATAAGGTCCCGACAAGACCTTGAAGACATGGTTAGTAGTGACAACTAGGTATATGCCAAGAAATTGTGTATAGAAACCAGATAACAACTATACAAGAAAGACAAGAGGTAATAACCGTGAATATTGTGTTGAAACTAAGTATGTATTTCTCATAAAGATGTTGAGGACTATGAATCAAAGTTGTTAAGAATGTCTCATGAGAGATGACCTCGAAATATTGACCTAGTGATTCAATGATCACACTCGATTATGACTTCTAGATTATGATGAGATTGAAGATCAAATGAGTCTTTAAATGTATTTAAAGGAGTGAGATAGAGACTATGAAGACAAGAAATTAAGTGTTGCAGAGGTCTAAGAAGTTCTTATGAAGTAAGGGGAATTGTTAGTAATCTTCTAACATGTATAGTACCTTGACAAAGCATTGTATGAATTTGAAAGAAGAGAAAATGATGAGCTACATGTTTGATATGACCCATCAAGGCAAGGGGGATTGAATTTGTCCTCGATCGTGTGTGAAAGATGTCTAGGAATCTTGTATGGAAAAGTTCATGATTTATTACAGTATATTGACTTATAACGAAATTCATATGACCAATAAGACATATTAGCATGCAAAGAAGGTTAAAATCATTGAAAAGGTGCTTAATGGAAAATGATGAAGTGCTTGAGTATCTCCATGGCTTGTATGAAAGGTAAGAACTCAATTTTTTTGGTTTTTCGGTTAGAGGAGGATAATATGAACCTAGGGGGTCTATAAGTAGATAATTCAATTTTTTTAGCTTTTATAGCATGGACAAGTGTGACGAGAATGCACTCGAAGAAGTTGTTTAGGGATGTTATCTCTAAAGGTTGTGTGCAACCATTGTATGGAAGAAACAAGGTAGTTGGTGAGCATGATTAGTTGAGATGGATCAAGAAAGAAGCTAAGATGATGTTTTTAGCCCTAAATCATGATTCTTGGCATGTATGAGAGATTTTAATTGCTTTTACCATGTTTTCTAAAGTGCTCAAATGCTTTGAAAAAGAACAAAAATAAATTTTAAGGAAGGTAAAATAGGTTTTTCATGCTTATATGAAGAATTTAGTGATGGCTTCGTAGACACAAAAATATGGACATTAGACAATATTTAGCACATTCTTATATTACTATTTAGAAGGTTCTCAAGTGGTTAAAGTACTAATTAATCCCACCTTTTGGCCACCTTTTTTGTATCTTTTATTTCGTCTTTCTTGTGTATTTCTCGATACCTATCAGCCCATTTCATGACCTTTTCGACATTCTATCTTGAAATTAGGGCACCCCACCTATACTGGGGCACCCCGAGGCACCCTGGTCCCCTTCCGGGTGCCCCAGACTATGCAAAACCTCTTCTACTTATTTTTTGGTCACTTCTAGTTGTTGGTCATCCTTATCTTCTTCTCAATCTGCCTTGTTGGGGTTAATTACAAAATTAAGCTTGATATCCCTATAAATATAAAGTTATGAGACCATAATAATGGTCCTAGGTCATTAATTCTTATCACTACTATAACTCCATATAGGGTTGCATCACTTGCATCCACATAGTTCCATTCATTCAAGCTAGGATATCTACATCACACACACTTCATAGGTGTAGACAACAATTTTTGGTCTAACTCTTGTTCATTCCACATTCATTCTCCTTCATACAACCTTCCCTATCACTTTTCTTTTTCCTAAATTTGAATAAATTTCATCCATTTACTCACCCAAATTTTAATTAATTAATGGGCTCCATATAAACCCATCTAATAATTAAAATTTGACATTATCTCATATATCTCAAAATTATTCAATCCATGGGAAATAATATACCCATCCAACATCCTACTCTTAATTTTAAAAATGGAATCTATTATTTCACCTAACTATGTCAATCACACTCCCCACTCCATATCAAATCCTTATATTTTTAACCTCATAAGTCAAATTGTGAGCCCTGTCGAATCACATCACCTCTTTTAATCAGGGTTACTTTACCCAACCCTGATTACCTAATGATAGACAATCTAACCTCACCCCTAGGCTATAAATATGGGCCTTCTCCCCTCGAAAGGATAAGTTGGAAAATTTGGGAAAATGTTGTTTTGAATTTTAAGCTTCTTGTTTATCATAATATCCTCATGATGTCCTTGTAATGACACTGTAATCCCCACAATACTCTACTCATGATTTCTTGGTTCACATAGTGTGGTCCATGTTGCACATTGTGTTTGGATCAAATCAGTAGCACCATCTACATACTAACATCATCAGGTTCCTTTGATCATTAGCTTGCATGTTATCTATTTGTCTTGTATTTTATCATTATTCTTTATCACACGGGGTTGATAGCCACCAAGGAAGTTAACACTTCTCGGATCTAATTTTTAGGTATCCCCTCGCATAAAATATCTAACTAGTTTCCTCTAGTGTCTTTGAGATGTAGGTTTGTTGAGATCACTACGAGGAGCTCATCATATACTTTGTGTCGGTATCAGTCATCACCATCTCCAAGATACTAATCCCTTGTATATTCGACGTTGTTTTGTGTTTATTGATTTCTCGTACACTAATCTAGATAGGAAAAAAGAACCTTTAATCAACATTTGGCATGCACTGTGGACCCACCCACTTAGATCTTGTCATTTTCTTGTTATTTTACTTTTTTGTGTAGGTTTTGTGAGTATCACTGTTATCGTGTTTCATAGTTGTCGCTCATTTAGATATATCTTGCGAATATTTCATTTTTCGACTGACTTTTTTGTAGGTTGTTAGCGTGGTCTCCATCAATTCAGTATGTCACTTGCATTGCTTAGTTTATATCCTCCATGAGGTATGTGATTTTATTGTTTTCAACTGGTTTTTTATCTAGTTATTTATAATGGGTATAAGTTTTTATTGTTATTATTATTAAAATAAAATAAAAAACAAAAAAACAATTTGTTATTATTATTATCCTATATTATCTCCTATTTTTCTCCACTCATCCAACTCGACCGAGCTATTACCCACACAAATCCTCCACCTATCTCATCTCCCACATCTCTTCCCACCGAGCTACCATCTCCACATGTCGAGCTCTCCACCGCACCCACACCGAACCCATTCCAACTCCATCACCCACTCCTTGTCAACCCATCCGACTTACTCCACTTCCCTTATCTCATTATCATCCCCCTCACCACACCATCTCCCTTCTAACCACCTCCCTCCAACATCTTCACCAACCAAGTTACTCCCAACTCCCACATACTTGAGCAACCACAACACATCCCATCACAACCGAGATAAAACAACTTCCATCTCACTCTTTGATTCATCTCCTTCCCACAACTCCTGACTTAGCTCCTCGGCCGAGCCAACCCCACTACACCCTACTTGAGCGTCACCCCATCCCCGTAAAACTCCCAACTCCCCTTGGCCCACCAAGTTGCCTCTATTCTCTACCTGAGCTCTATCCTCAACGCCCCCCTCACCACTCCACTCACCACGACCCTCATTACTCTATACACACTACATGCACTTTCCACTATCCACCCAAACCATCCTCCTTCCCCTCACATCCCAACCAACTTTATCATGTGCCTTCCCCGACTCAGCCTACAACAATCCATCCTCTACACCTCCCAACCATCTACCCACACCAATATATCGTCCTGCCTCTCTAGCGAATTCACATCCAATCCTTTCTCCAAGCCCTCGGTTAGCACTTATTCTCTTCTAACACTCGATTCCTTCCTCAACCTAAGCTTGAGTTTTGCACATCTTTCCTTGTACTTACCTCACTGTGATCCCATATCTCAAGATTCTCCATCTCCAAAAATTCTCTCCATTAAATAATATCTTCTTCCCAAGCCATCCCTCTAAAAACTCTCACACCACTATAGAGCTCCAACCGACATCTCCCGCACCACCTCCCACACCAACTATCTCTAGCCTATCGGGTTTCATTCCATAGTACATTTCCTTTCAAATATCCCTTCGACATGCAAGAGCCACTTGAGCTCCACATAACTCGACCATGCATAGGTTTACTTTCGACATAACCTTCTTATATCAAAACACCATATTTTCAACACATCACATCCGCACATTATATTAGGATAATTATTTTGTTATTAGTTAATTAGTTATGATTTGTTAATTAGAATTAGTAGGATAATTGTTTTAATGCTAATTAATTAGTTCTGATTTGTTAATTAGAATTCATAGGATAATTGTTTCATTGTTATCTAATTAGTTACGATTTATTAATTTGAATTCATAGGATAATTGTTTTATTGCTATCTAATTAGTTACGATTTGTTAATTTGAATTCATAGGATAATTGTTTTATTTCTATCTAATTAGTTACGATTTATTAATTTGAATTCATAGGATAATTGTTTTGTTACTAGTTAATTAATTTTGATTTGTTCATTAGAATTCATAGGATATTTTTTTATCTATTAGTTAATTAGTTACGATTTGTTAATTACAATTCATAGGATAATTGTTATTATTAGTTAATTCAAATAATTATTTTTTTATTATTTCCATAATTAAACTTTGTTGTTAACACCTAAGAACGTCAGACTTGACTTGAAAAAAAAATTATTTTTCGACCACGTCCAGTAATTGCCTTTTTGCTTTTGTAGGTGAATTCCACAATGTTGCGACCACAACATTATGCTTGCAAATCCAATTATTATTTAAAAAACATGCCTAAAATCTCTTTCGTTGACCCCTTCTGCAATAGTGCATGGTGTAATTTAAAGGTACCTAGACATTCCTGGCTACTAACCATCACTTTCAAATACAACGTCATCAAGTACAATAAAATAACGGGGAAAGCGGTATCCAGGTATTCCTCATTTTTTCCATATTTTCTCTTTTCGCATTGTAATTTCCCTTTCCTGGGTGATTGTCTGCATCAAACTTCATATTTGGAATTTGGTCTAAAATAAACCCCGTGCATCCTGCCTGCTCACATATCTTAAATAGGGGTTTAACTCTCTGCATCACATATTTTATCACACACTTCCTGAAATCTCACAAATTAATCAACACACCGAAACATTCCTTTCACCTGGTTCACTAATTGGGATTTTATCACCCAACAAGAAACTGTTTTAGAAATTTCCCACCATAACTTACCCGAAACCAAACATATTTTACCTTCTTCTAGGTCCTTTTACAACCATTTTAGTTTTATTCACGTACATCTTCTTAATCCCTACTCAAAACAAAAACAATTGTTGTTTCCCTAACTTGTGTGGATAGTATAACAACAATTTAATTTTTATGCCCATAATTACGTGATCCACCACTAGAAAAATGGAGCACAACCTCGCCTCACATAGTGATCCCAACCAATTACCACCTAAACAACTTCATCATCCATGCCTCTCCCTACTTCCCTCACAATCACCCATTCTCTCACCAATATACCTCATCCCATATCCTTCGGTCATACTTTGATATTACATCATCATTCCATCCCATCTAGGCCAGCCACTCCACCTTTGGTCGATCGTAACCCGATGATATTCTTATCTTCCCTCTTGGTGATGTAGGATTCCAACAAATTCTTGACACCAATCCTATAGCTCTCCAAGAATATCTTCTGAAAGATACATACACATTCCTCTAGATGGCCCTCTTCTATAGCAATTTTACCCTTACAATACTAATTCTTAAATCATTATGTCCACGACCATACGTGATTTTTATTCATCCTCTATCAACCCACTAGCTCACCAGACTACTCAGATAGTCACACCCATTCCACCTAATCTTCCCTAAATCAACACAACCATTGTAACTACCATCCCCATCACCACCGTAGCCGCAAATTTCACCGTGTTCTTATCCAACCTCCACATGTGTCATATCCTTTATCCAAACAACAAATTCCTCTCACATCACAAGTCTATGCCATTACTTCTCAACTTCCTCCAATAATCCCTTTGCAACATGCAGTGTCACTTCCAGTCTATCAACCCATCTATACCCATATCCCCACTCAACAATTGCCACAACAATCTGCCCAGTCCCAACAATTGTATCATGCTCCTATTTCTCACCAACAAACATTCTATCAACCTCCACCTCAACCACAACCCATAATTTACACTCACCCATATCAAGTTCCTCAGACACCCACACATCTCGCAAGTTCAACCACCACCTCTTATTTCTCAACCAACAATTCCTAATGATCCCATGTAGATCTTAGTAAGTCGGTTAGCCAACCTAGAGGCTGCTACGTTAGGGTCCAAAGTCACATTGTCTTATGAACAAATATGTAACAAACCCATTCATCCATCTCGTGCCAATGAAACCATATCCTCCACACTGGGAATTTCCAAAGTTTTCCAAATTTAATAGCAAAGAGGACCCTCAACAACATCTTTGAGCATTCAAACATGCGTGTTATCTTATCACACATGACCAAGATTTGATGCTCCGTATATTCCCCATGTCTTTGGTTGGCCCTGCCTTAGATTGGTATAATAATATTCCCCAATATTCCATATTTTCTTTCTCTCAGCTTGTGCAATTATTTCTCAAACATTTCTCAATTAATATTACACACAAGGTAACCATCAATGATCTATACCATCTCGCTAATTCAAGATGAATCCATAATGGATTTTGTTCAACGATCGCACAATATTATAAATCAATTATCATTTCCTCTTCCTCAAACCAACCTAATCGATCTTTTTGCACGCTCTTGTGTGAAGTATATTTCATCGAATTTACAAATTCAACCATTTAGCACTTTTGAAGAAGCTTTCACCATGGCTCAAGCTTGAGACACACGCCCTCGAACAGGGACATTTAAAATTAAAGTCAAATGAGCCCAAAACAAAAAAAATTAGACCATCCACATCAAAGATAATTCAAAGACAATGGCCAATGATGTCGTTGTCAAATCATCTCCTACATGTACATCTAATACAAAAGATCCCAACAATAATTCACATGACCAACACCCAATTATACTCATCTAAGAGAATCATACAGAGCCATCTTTAAAAAATTAATAATAACATATTTGATCTTGTTCATATCACGTACCCAAAATTGTAAGGTACTGTACTGTGGAACGGCGTAATAAGTGCCCTAATGATGATACAGGTCTCCTCGCAAGGTGTTCGGGATCCGAAAAAGCCCTCGGAGTATGCGTTAACATCCCACATGCCCCGCTTAGCCCCCGCACCCTTTGTTTTCCCCCTTTTTCTTCTTTCCTTGGCCTTTTTGATCTTCAGTGTGAAACTGCCGCCCTACAGGGCGCGGCGATCGCGCCTAGGGCGGCGGTCTATGGATCGCCGCCCGATCGGGCGGTGGTCCTCAGTAACCACCGCCCTGCTTTCGAGGAGCAGTGGCGGTCCTGTGCACGTTTTCCAGAACGTTCTTTGACGTGACTCGCATGAAATATCACGATTCACCAGCTTTTCCTTGCCGACTTGAGCATGCATTTATGTTTTTGGTCCCCTGGAATAGTGTTTTTCCTTTGTTTATTGTTTAGGAGTTCAATTTGGTTTTGGTTTTGGGTGATTGAATTCCTATAAATGCATGGTTTGTGCACATGCAAATGGGTCTGAATTTTGGCTGGATTTTGGAGTTTGAGTTTTGCTTTCATTTCCTCATTTTAGTGTTTTAGCTAGTTAGCTTGTTTAGAAGCCATAGCTTGAATTCACTTGCATCTTTTGTTAAATTGCTCAGCTGTTGGTAAGCCACATACCCATCTTGTGCAGGCAGTGCTGTTATTTCATCCAAATCCAGTCTAAAGCTTGCCTCTGAATTCCTCTTTGCTGTAGATTTAATTTTCATTGTTGCTTAGAGTTCTTAGTTCAGTTCATTATATGCCTGGTTAGCTTTATTCAGCTGTTGGTAAGCCACATATCCAGCTTGTGCAAGCAGTGTCTTTATTTTATCCAATCCATTGGAACAGAGTAGCTTAGGAAGCCATTAAAGTTGTAGGTTTTGCTCTTCGTATAGGATAGTTACAGGTTCTGGTCGCTTCATGTTGCATGACTCACAGTAAAATCCCGCTAGGAATCGCATAAGCCAAGCTCTGTACTCTTGCGCTATCCCTCTCCTACTCGCATTTCCGGTCTGCATTCTGAGTTGTCCTTGTCCCAAAATCTACTCCTATCGGTGCTAGCATTACACGCTTTTCTGGATCCACGTGAACACAAAAGAACAAGGAGATCATACTGAGGGGACGAGATCACACACACCATCGGATTCGCCACTGTTCTGCGGAATCCAGGTTTTAAATTTCAAAGTTCTAGTCAGAATCATATCAAATAGAGTAGATAAATTACTTCATTTCAGTAAATTCTATTCTCGATATTGCCAGGGAAGCTGTGAGGATTGATAGTTTCTGAGAAACTATGATTCACTCCTCACTTCTGAGGTAGGATCGAGAATCTTGCAGATAGATTAGACGAGCTATTTTATTTATTTAGAATAATTCTACAAATCGCACAGGCAAATAACTACACTCGGTTATCTTGTCTGTTTTAAATTGTTATTTAATTATTATTTCTAGATACGCTTAAAATAGTTTGCTTTCCTTAAAATTGTCAAAATATTTCTTAGAAGAATAAAAAGTTATATATGTTAGATTTATTTCATGTAGTTAGAATTTGCTTCGTTACAGTTAGATTTGCATTTTGTTTCGTATGACAATCACGGGACCTCAGGAGCCCAGGGAATATATATTCGAGCCAATCGTGCCTCAACCAAACCTCATCACAGCAATAGTTGACATAGACCAAAATCTCAGAATACAAGTATTCCGAACAACCACAGATTTACAACTGATCAGTTCTCAGTTAAGAGGATTAAACATAGAAGACGACCAGGCACATGCATTTTGGTCAAGTCAGCCAAACTATAGATTACCCTAGAAAATCATCCACATGACTGTAGAAGGGTTTGAAAGAGAACAAACATTCGGGTGCGATCCTTTAGTTCCACAGCCAGATGCTGGAGACACCCTCGTAGATATAGATACCAGCTTAAGAATCCAGGTTGCGAGAACGCCTGTGAGGTATTCTGAGAAGATTGCACAACTGTTGGTTCTAAACATAGAAGCTGAGAAAGCGTACGATTACTAGATACTAGGGATTAGAACTTGATCTCGCGTATGACCATAACAGGACAGCAACAACCAAGAGTCTATGGTTGTGATCCACAGATCCCACAGCCCAACGAATCCATAAGAGAATTAGATATAGACACTGGCCTACGCACACTAGTATTTCAGTCCACTCCACTTCCACCCATCATCATCGAACAATTGTCCTTACTGAATATAGCGGCTAACGAAGCTAGAGAATTCTGGACTAGGCCAGAAAATCGTCCATAAAAGTCAATTATATTCACCATCCACTATATGACCTTATCAGGAGACATACACGAAACTATCCTAGGTCATTTTCCACGTATTCCGCAACCCATAGATCGAATCACGCCAGAGCTCGATATTGATTGGAGCCTTCGAGTAGTCATCCTTGCTGATCGATCTATCACACCAGTCCAAGTTAGAAGGGCCTTCTTTGCCTTAGATTCACAAATTCCATTAGTGTGTGTCGAAGACATTAGACTTCCTAACTAGTTTGTCTGAATCCAACGCATATTCTACCCCCACCGGCTGTCTCGGCACGACCTCGAGAGGTCGGGTACGCGGAAGAGTCACTTGTAGATTCTCACGCTCGCCTGTCGCTTTTCCGGCGTACAAAATTGGTGAACCCGACGTGAAACAAACGAAATTAGTGAAGCTGACGTAAACTTCCTACTTTCTCTTTCGGAGTCATAATATCACGTTTCCTTTCACAAATCACCTTCGCTCCTTCCCATTATTCTGCGGGTATTCATATACCCCCCGAATATGTCGGGATTCGATGCATATGGCAGACCCCTCTTGGGTCTTGAGGCATACTACGCCCAACAGAATAGAAAATCATCACCCTCACTCTCAGTATGGGGCGACAACTATTCAACTAATCAGTTGTCAACACAAACCCCAAGAATCAGATATAATTCATCTTTTCAAACTGAGGAGTTAGATCAACCCCCTCAAACGCAACAAACAGAGCCTTCAGGTTCAAACAATATGACGTTTACCGAGAATCTGGTTCATCTCCTCAAATGCTACTTAGATCACAAATCAGTAGACAGTCAGACCCATACCTGGTCTTAGATGATGGACAGTCAATACGTTATCCTAGGAGTGAACAACATTCTCGGGTATGTACCCACCTATAGGAGGTTTACAAATACAACCCGAGATCTCTTTTCAAGAAAATACCTCTATGCCACTGCATATAGGAAATACTCTTGGAGAAACTTGGCAAGATAGCAATCAGTTCATGACAGGCTATCACATGCCTATACAACACCAGGGTATACAACAAACACCACTCAGGCAAAGCACCGTGACTTCACCAAATGAAGTCATTTCAACGTTAGTAGAAAAAGTGAGAGGGTTAGAACTTGCTCAAGCAAGTCAAAATTCTCCGTTCATGCAAACTTTTGCAATCATCTTCCTCCCATTAGACATTTGGATCCTTATAGTAGGAAACCTCCATGGTTCAATCCCAATTGCATTTACACCTATCATCGTGTTCCAGGCCATGACATTGAGCAGTGTAGGGCCTTTCAGACCATCGTCCATGACCTCATTAAGGAAGATGATTTCCTCATTCGGGGGAACATCCTTCCCCATCCACAATGAGTACAACTCATATTTCTACATCCTCATCCATCGGTTTCCTAACACTCCCCCATCCTCATCTATTCCACCTTTTCCTATCATACCATCTATTGATTCTATCTTAGTTCCTCTTTCCACACTTCTACTCATGCCAACCACATCAACTAGTGTGACTGTTACCACATCATCCTCTTCTTCCACATCATTTGAAGAATATTGGATGCAATCCTCCAAGACAGATCATACAACCACATCCCAAGCAATTGCATCAAGATCTAAGTCAAAAGATTCCAAAGAAAATACATATACTAATGTATCAATTGAATCGTATGCGGAAACCCTTCAACACTTATTAAAAAAATTTCCATCACACTCCCACCTATCAAGGCATTTAACCCAAATGGTGGAGATTGTCATGGTTTTATCCCCACCTCATTTTTTCCTACCATTGCACTCCTGGTCATGGCACCGAGTTTTGTAAGGCCCTTTAGATCGCCATCCTTGATCTCATTGAAAGAGACAAAATTTTGAGGATTATCCCTCTACCATTTTATTCACAAGTAATTCCATGTCTATCAAAGTCTCAGTAAGTTTTATCCTCCATTAACATCTCTCCTTCGCATGTTATTCCTCATACGAGGGTCCTCCCTTATTCATCAACATTATTTTCCTATGATCCCCAACTCATCTACCTAATCCAAATCTAAGGTTATCATCATCCAATCTCTTTCACTTATCCATATCTGATTTGCCTACAGTGATATAATGTCTTTCATTAGGGGATTAGACTCCCTCGTCCTTGAGCATATCATCCATGTTAACTCATTTCATATCTAAACAATTCTCCTTTCACATCGGGAGGCTTTAATCCTTGACATTGTTTTATTTACCTCATCCAAATCCATCCAATCTAAACTAACCCCATCCAAATATTCATCTCATTTTAAGCCCACTTTTGTGGCCATATGCATCTATCCCTTAGGGGACCATTTATTTTCATCTTAAGCCCACCATTGTGGCCATGTTTTTCCTTCCATTAAGGGACCATATTTCCATCTTTTTCATCAAAGTCCACCTTTGTGGCCATGATTGTGTCATCAAAGTCATCCAATTTGAGGCCATGTTTGTCCTTCCATCAAGGGACCATATTTCTATCTTTTCATTAAATTCCACCTTTTTGGCCATGATTGTGTCATCAAAGTCCTCCTTTGAGGCCATGTTTGTCCTTCCATTAAAGGACCATATTTTTCAAAAAAATCCTCCTTTGAGGCCATGTTTGTGTTCCTCTTAAGCCCTCCCTTATGACCATCTGCTTTGTCTCATTAGGGACACATATTTTCGCTTCTACGATAGGGTAGCACATATTTTTGTTTTAACCTTCACTCATCCTCCCAAAGTTCTTATCTTATCTCGAACGCAACGTTAAGAAAGTAGCCAATGGGGAAAATGTTCTCTCAACTAGATCAGACCATATATTATCACACATAAGTATGGTTCTAGGGCTTATCGTTTATCTTACCTTGATGGTAAACTAGAGATCAAACTCCTTAATGCATTGCACTTACGACCATTCTATTATTATTATATGCACTTATGAGCATAGTCCTATCTTTAGACCATGTCTCCACCATTAGCCCCTTCCATCTATCATGGTAATGATATGAATTATGTGGTCCACCAAAGCACTTCTTTGATATGACCTTTAATATGAGTACCATGGCTCTACTCATAGCATATTCATCATGGATAAGTTCTCCCATTTGGTGAGAACCCCATAATCATTACATCAATCACCCTCTCATTTTCCTATGACAATCATGTAAAGGGTCTAGGGGTGTCTCTTGTACATTCATCATCCCCTCCTAAGTGGTCTACTTAGCTATTCCCATCTCTCCCCCATATAAAGCTAAAATTCATGCATGTAAAAGCAAAATCATAGTTATTAAAAATAGATTGGTCCTTCAAGGATAGATGTTCATGTAAAAAAAATAGAAGAAGCATGCAAATCAAAGTCAAAAGAAACATCATAAGAAATAGACCGATCCTTGAAGGATGGCTATCATATATATTATTCTTGCCATCCATATTATGTATATAGTAGACCATACCCTCGAAGGATGGCTACTCTTTTGTTATGACATTCGAATACTTCCCACTTTGATCAACCTTTTTTATCAACATTCCCAGAAAGCTTCCCGCATTGATCAACTTTCTTCTATTATTTTTCTTTCCCTTTCCCAGCTAGGGCATAGAATTAAGGAACACCACCTTTGGAGAACCTTCTTCCCACATACAAGTTACATCTCAAATCCCTGGTCATGTCAATATTAGGTTTATGATAATCTTTCATCCATATTTCCCTCATGGTATTTTGGTATAACTAAATATCGTTGGTTATGTGTTAACACCTACTATTGACTACAAGTGCAATGCCTTCAGTGGTACCTTATTTTTGTTTACCTCCTATCTGGTTTGAAGCATGGTTTTTTTACATGCCCCTTGTTATGATCATGTGACACTCATCTCCTCAAAGTCATCTTTCATCATAATCACATTCTTCGAAATCAAATTTCAAATCATAAATCTACATCCATATACTTACTCCTAAGGATGTCCCCTATTAGCGTCATCCATAAAATCATGAAATATATTCCTATTTCTACACACTCTCCTTAATACACTATTTTTTTGGAATTCTACTTGATCTCCATTTCAATTGGTGAATTCTACTTGAGAATATCTCTCAAGTAGCATTCATTATCTAAAACTTCTCATCCCCCACCATGGACAATGTGACCTTTCTCCATCCATCCTCTCGCATTGTCCTTCTCTTCTCACCAATTATCCTCCCATTACCCTTCTCATCGCTCTTATTCTTTTCTATCACCTAGTGCAAACATCATCTTCTTCACCATTATAGTATTTTCATCCCCATCTTGGCACATCTACGTAACTCCCCACACAGCACGAAAATCCTACTCAAGTAGACCTGTCATTCTGGACAAGGTCTCATTCGTGATCGCATTTGTTGACCATTCCTTCCTCCTAGTCTCCTTTTTCAACCCAATTTTCTCCTAAAATTCACCCCATCTCATTCTCCACTGCTCTTCTCACCCACTTTGTCCTTCTCTGTTGTTTCTTCGATCCTTCACCCGCCCTCCACCGGATAATTTATTTTGTGTTTTTCTCTAAATATCCTTTTACTGACATCTATTTTATCATGTTGTTTCCTTTCGTTTTCTTCTTCTTTTGCTTGATGATCTTACTTAACCATCCATTTCATTCTTAATTTCAATATATCTCTTTCCTAAGATCCTACCACTATAGAAACTCCACCATTTTCTATTCCATTGAATAACAATCATCACTAGAAATGTCTTCCCGCTCCATAACTTCATGGCGCTCTGCAATCATCACTCACACAACATGGGCATCCTAATTAAGGATTCCCCTCACACTCTCCATCCTACACCACATACATTCCTCCATCCATTTATGTTACACTCCTTTGTTTCCTTTTTTCCTTATTATTATCTTAATATCCATTTTCTCCTCGATCACTTTACTTACGCACTTTCACAGTATGACAAATATACCTGAGGGTTCCCCTTCACTCCACTTTGTCATACACTCTTACCATCAATATTTTCAATTATCCACTTCTTTTCATCATTCTTATTCTTCTTCAGCTTGGCGATCCTACTTAACCATTCCTACGACATGGCGATCTTACTTAAGAGTCTCTCTTAGGAATGATCTATCTCCTTACCTTTCCCCTTTGCTCCACATTCCCACCATCCACATTTTCTCTTCATTCCCCATAAACACATCCTCTTCCCTCCTCTTTCTTCCTTGCACAAAATATCTCAGAATTTCTCAAATATCATCCCCATCATCCCTCATTTGGAAATCTAACTTAACCACTTCATACCATTTCTTACTATGTCTCGTTCCTTCATCTTTACTTCCTTCATCTTCATCCACATCCTCATCCATTACATCCTCTCCTCATCATCATCTCCACACAAATCATTATCCCTCCTTTCTTTACTCTTTCCACTCCATTTTCTAGAGTTATCCCACATATCTACCCCCATACTTACCCGTCATTGTCATTGTTCATCTCCTAACATTATTTCATCATCATCTTCCATTTTTGCACTAATAATTATCGGTGGACTTCTCCTAAATTTCATTTATCCCCATTCTACATGTCCCTATTTACTCATGTTTACCTCCTTCATTTACTATTCCTTCCTTTTTCTATAGTTCCCTATGATCATTATCGGAGGATTTCTCCTAACATCCATCCACTAGCAAGTACCTTTACATATTCCCTTAACCTTCTTCAATATATCTAATGTCTTCATCATACACCCTCTCCCTATTTTCTCATTTTCAATTCTACATCTTTGACAATGTGTGTCACTCCTCCCCTCCGATTCTCTTTACATGCCTTATAATTCTTACACTTCACTTCTAATCTCTTATTTTGGTTTCCTTCCTTTTGCATCATTTTCTCTCGTGGTCGTCTCCTCCTTTCTAATCCTAGTTTTCTTTCACTTCCTTTGTATCATCTTCATCCCCTCTTCTCCTCGCAATTTCATCTTACTTCTCCATTGATAACCTAACTCACCAGCATTGTCCCATATTTTTTATCATCCCACCATCCACATGCATTTCCATGCATTCTATTTCATATTCTTTACCTGGGTCTTACCCCTAACACCTTGGTTCAATTCCCTTCTTGTTTGGCTCTATCATCTCTTCTTTCCCTCTTATTTCCACTTCCCCATTACTGAACCTCTTTCTCTACCACCCCTATCTTATTCCATCTCTATACATCAGTTTCTTTTTGTTCTCTCATTTCCTCTACAACTTCCTGGCTCCTCATTGTTCCTTTCTTTCTCTTCTATATTCTACCTCCTCTCTCATCTTCTTCATCTCCTTCATCTTTCCATCCTTCTCTAATATTATTCACCTCTTCTTTTTCTTAGCTATGTCATCTCTTTCATGATCCATTCTTTCTCTCCCTTTGGTTTTGATCTCCATCTCCCTTTCACCCTTTCTTCTGTGATTTTCTTGTCTTCTTCTTCTTTTCCTTCATCATTTATTTCTCCCCTCATCTCTCCTCTTTATTATATATATTCCTTATTTACTATGGTACATCTTTGTACGTTCACTATCTCCTCTAATATCCTTTCTCTTCTCTTCTCATATTATTCTTTTTGTTCTTCCTCCTCCCCTTGTTATCCTATTCTCTTTCTCCATTTTATTTTTCTCCAGTCCATCATGCCTTCTCTATTTCTTTCCCCCTTATATTTTCTCACTACCTTCATATTAACTATCATTCTCTCTCTTTTGTGCTTTCATCTATCTTCTCACCTCTCTTATCATCTTTCTCTATTATTCTCTTCCTCTTCTTTCCATCACAATCAAGCACAGTTCACACTCCTCATTATCCGTGGATGATGGTTTCTCCATCCTATTACACCTCATCCCCTTTATTCTCTTTCATTTTCTTCCTCTCCTCCACCACATCTACTCTACTCCAACCATGTCCTCTTCCTCTTATCTCTGTCATCTATCCTCTACATCCCTCATCCCATATTCCTTTGAAATTTTTGTCTTGGAGGATACCATAACGACCATCACCTATCTGATCTTGTTCTCTTCCATGAATGTTTTTTCTACTTTTTCACAAAAGTAGCTTGACTCCTTTTCCTATTTTTTGAAGAAGCAGGTTTGCTTTCCATCTACCTTCAACTACAAAACTTTCTTAAGAAACATGTATTCAACATCCTATTTAACACCCTCTTTGGGAATTTTATCCAATATGTTATTCATATCCACATTTGTGGTCATGCTCGTTCCCCCTGGGATATTTTATTTCAACATCCATCTCCCATTATGTCATTTTCGTTTCCTATGTTGAGGCACATTTTCATCCTTGTACTTGTCGACACATATAAATCACTTTTTGTCCTTCTCGTGCCCTGTGTTGGGGCATCATTATTTTCATCCACGCCTCTTTTACTGATGCATGATTTTTCACTTGATTCCTCACATAAAAAGGATTTTTCATACCTTTTGCATTCAGTTGTGCATATTTTGATGTTTTCATATGACCCATTGGTCATCGTGGTTTACATCCATACTACAGTGGTCTTCACCCACTCACTGGTCCATAGAACGTTGTCGCATGTCTCTATTGAGACTACAATTATCCTCTACCAATGTGATATTGGAGTCACCACCATAATTTTCATTGTAAATGCGATCCTTTTTTGCCTCGGGCATCTTGTATTTCATCATGTTTTTATTTGTCCCCATTCCTTTTACAAACACATATTTCATCAAACCCTTTTTGTTTTTGTGTCGTGACTTGTTATAGAAAACCACTCAATAAAAAGGGGGAAAATGTAGACACCAGTTTTTGGTATAACTCCTCTTGTTCATTTTGCATTCGATCTCCTTCATACAACCTTCCCTCTCACTTTTCTTTTTCCTAAATTTGAATAAATTTCATCCATTTACTCACCCAAATTTTAATTAATTAATGGGCTCCATATAAACCCATCTAATAATTAAAATTTGGCATTATCTCATATATCTCAAAATTATTCAATCCATGGGCAATAATATACCCATCTGACATCCCACTCTTAATTTCAAAAATGGAATCTATTATTTCACCTAACTATGTCAATCACACTCCCCACTTTGCATATCACATCTTTATCTTTATACGCTCATAAGTCAAATTGTGAGCCCCACTAAAATACATCACCTCTTTTAATCAAGGTTACTTTACCCAACCCTGATTAACTAATGATCCATAGTCTAACCTCACCCCTAGGTTATAAATATGGGCCTTCTCCTTTGAAGGATAAGTTGGAAAATTTGGGAAAATGATGTTTTGAATTTTAATCTTCTTGTTTATCATAATATCCTCATGATATCCTTGTAATGACACTGTAATCCTCATAATACTTTGCTCATGATTTCTTGGTTCACGTAGCGAGGTCCATGTTGCACATCATGTTTGGCTCAAATCAGTAGCACCATCTACATACCAGCATCGTCAGGTTCCTTTGATCATTAGCTTGCATGTTATCTATTTGTCATGAATTTTATCATTATTATTTATCACATGGGGGTTGACAACCACCGAGGAAGTTAACACTTCTTGGATCTTCTTTGTCGGGTAGCCCCCACATAAAATATCTAAGTAGTTTCCTCTAGTGTCTTTGAGTTGCGTGTTTATTGAGATCGTTATGAGAAGCTCATCATCTATTTTGTGCATGTGTCAATCATCACTATATCCAAGGTACTAATCCCTTGCATATTCAACGTTGTTTTGTGTTTATTGATTTCTTGTACACTAATCTGGATAGGAAGCAAGAAACTCCGATCAATAATAGGGGAGGGATTCCATTCTATTCCATGCACACATGCTACTTACATTTTTATAGCTATTATTGCTTGTTACTTCACAAAGTGTGACTGACACTAGAGAACCTAGGGAATGACATGCATGCGTGCACGCATGCACACACACAAACACACACACACACACACACCAACTACATCTCGGGTCCAAAATATAGTGCAACGCTCGGTGGTAAATCCACTAGCTTGGCGGTTGAGGTTAGTATGACCCCAATAATCTTTTATTTTATAGGTCATTATTCACCTCATTCGAAAGATCCTCAGGCAACAAATAGACATGGTTTCAGACCAAGTTGCGACATTATCGAACTTAGGTTTTGAGCATCTACAATGTTCGAGAACTTAGATTATAGACCGGGCTCCTAGGGTGCCCTAATGCACTTCCAAACACTCCGAGACTTCTCGAGTACAAAGATCTATCATTCCCGGGCCCCGAGTATTCGTCTTCACTTCCGTTTTTGTATTTAGACCTACGACAACCCGAGACAGCTCTTTGAAATTTAGATAAGCTATCTCTCTTCCTTATCTTGCACATTTAGGGTTTCATTTCACTTAGAATAGTTTACTAGCACATCCATTTACATTTTCTCTATTTTATTTACTTCATTTATACAATGTTTTAGTCCTCCTAATTAGATTAACTAGGATTACTACTTTTCCTATACTCCCTTATCCAAATTTTAGTTAATCATTTTGGTGAATCCGACATCTTTTATGCTTAGGATCCTTCTTTTTATTCTATCATAGGTCACATTTCTTTATCTGATTTACTTAATAGACATCCCACTTATCGTCAGGTTGTTTTTAAAAATTCCCTAGACACCACATATTTTGATGATAATACACCACCACACGAATTAAGTTTTGTACTTCATAGTTTCTTTGTCAACCCTAGTATTGATGATCCCGTATCTAACCAACCACTATTAGACTTGATTCAAGCCTTACATACATCATTTCAAGATAAGTTTCAAGTCTTGCATACATTATTTCAAGATAAATTCATAGCCTCTGAATCCACCATTACATCCCTTAGATTTGAAATTCAACACCTTAAAGATGTTTCTCAATCGCAAACATCCTCTCTTCAATCTATGGAATCCACCATCACATCCCTTAGATCTAAAATCCAATAGCTTAAGGATGCTTCACAATCACATGTTTGTTCTCCTTCGCCATCTCCTATTCAATCTATGTCCACTACATGTCATTTAGTTGAACCTCAAGACGTCTCATTGCCCAAACCTCTCATATTTGAGCATAGTACTAAGCAACATGACATTTTTATAGAGCTTGTTCATCATCAATTGATCACTCTACCACCTACTCATTACTATTCACCTTGTCGATCAACAAAATATCCAGTCATCCATATTGCCATTATCATCGAAATCAATGGACATAATGCAAATGATTTCCACACTTTGCGTCACCTAATCCAAAGTATTACGCATCAAGGTCTTATTTCATTCCATGCACAACATCCCCTTCCAAAGGTCACACCCACATGGACTCCTAAGTCTCTTTCTCCTTTGATTAGTCCAGATCCATCTAAACAAGCTCTCATGGTTACTAGTGACCTTCCTCCTAATCTTTCTAAGGAAGATCTCGATTCTATTATTCGTTACATAAGTGATATTGACAACCCCTCCCCTATGCATAGTGATCCTTCTCCTAGTTCACCAAGTGCTTCTCCTATTTTTGATATTATTTCTCCTCCCCTTACTATGCATCACGATACCACTTCTCATACACCTTCTTCGGTTAGTCAAGTACCACCTAAGCCATCACCCATGGTTTCCCCAAGTCAACAATGTCCACCACCTATCAAAATTAGTTCACAAACCACTCCTACTAGGTCGTCTACTGCATTATCAAACAAACCTAAGAAATCTCCCTTGAGACTTAGTACAACATGGCCTCTTCCCAAATCTACACTCCAACCCATTAAGTTTTTCAAAGCAACTAATCCTCCTCCTGGTGCTCACGATACATTTTCACTTTCACTGCCACCACCCAATTCTACTACAAACTTTGTCCAACAAGGTCACACCATGCGTAAACTTGGCCTTTGGTAGATGAATCTTGTTACTCTACCCTCCTGATGACACACTCATATTTTTGGGGTTCCTATATGACTGTTGAGGGGTATTTTACCATGAAGAACCTCATTTCATCTCACATTTCTCCATTTCATCGCCACCTCTACATACACACATCTTTAATACTTTAACACTTCTTACGCATTATCAATCAAATGAAATCCATCATGTTTCATCACCCCTATACATCATTTATTACATAGTACGTGCATTATCATACACTTGGGGGGCATAGAAATTACACACCCCTCCTCTTTTACCCTAGTTACATAGTCTTACATCACACATTACATATCTATTTATGTGTTCTTTCCTATCGGCATATCACATCACATCTCAGATCACCCTCGTTACCCGATGACACACCCTAGTACTTCAGTTCACACTAGACTGTTGAGGGATTACCATTACACTAAACCCCACACACTACACTATAGGACCTATACATTTACATTCTATCATCCTACATTATATCTTCATAGCATACACTACACTAGTCATCATTGTATATGAGCCTAGTTTTGCATTCCATCCTCTCATTCTACATTTACGCTAGGTCATGTTGTATATGAGTCTAGCTTTATCTTTTACCATCACATATTCTACCTACACCTATCATTGTATCTTCCACACTACATATACATCCTACACACCCACATTGCATTCATACACCTTACCTATCCTACACGCTACACTAGATTACATTACACATGGGTCTAGTTCCACCTATCATCATTCCATCCACCATTTTTATACATTACTATCATTGCATTCATACATCTTACCTATTCTACATCCTACACTATATTTCCTTATACTTGGGTCTAGTTTTATCTATCATCATTACACATTCTACTTCTATCTACACATTTATTACATTACATTCCATACCCACTACACATTCTACACCACACATTCACATACCTTGGTCATTTACACTACATTGTCTTCTACACGTTGCACTCACCACCCTATGACGCACTTTAGTTCCTTGGTCCATACTCAACTACCGAGGGTTTACCAATCAAATGGACCTTACCTACATGTGACATATCATCATACCACATTCCTTGGACTAGTGACCGACGCTCTAGGCTATATCGTCACCCACACGCATCATCACATACCATAGTGGTATACACCTTAGGTTAAATCACCACTCTTTTCATCACTTCTACATCATCCTATTACGTTCTATCATCTCCTATTATATCATCCTATTACATTTCACTTTTCTCAATTCCACACTAGTCCATTACATTATCACACCTTCGATCATCGCATAGTGGTATACACCCTAGGTTAAATCACCACTCTCTTCATTAATTTATCCTTATCCTCCTGCATCCTATCATCACACATTCTATTATCATATTACATCATCATTTATCCTACTCATCAATTAGTGGTATACGCTTTAGGCTAAATCACCACCCTCACCTTATTCATCACATAGTGGTATACACCACCTTCCATTCTTTCATCTTATAGTGATATACACTTAGGGCTAAATCATCACTCTTCCATTCAAAAAGTCATGGTATACGCTTAGGCTATAGGGTCCACACACATATTTCCATATAACTCCTCACCATCCACCCATTCTCTTGTGATATACGCTTAGGGATAAATTATCACTCATGCATTCAACAAGTCATGGTATACGCTTAGGCTATAGGGTCCACATGCATCTTTCCATATATCTCATTCCCATACACTCCTTCTATAGTGATATACACTTAGATAAATCATCACTCCTCTCGATCAACAAATTCGTGATATACACTTTGGCTATAGGGTTCACGCACATATTCTCCCCATGTCACATTTCATCACCATCCCATATACATACTCATCACAACGCGCTAGATACAACCAACACTACTCGACTATTTCCCGATGATGCACTCTCATTTATGGTTCATTCTTGACTCGAAGGGGAAAAAATGAACCTCACTACATACACATTCCATCCACTCAGGGGCACATTGCTCCTATCATTCCATATTGCATTCCATTCCATCCATCCATGACATACTAAATTGTCTTGGTAGCATTTACTTTTGCTTACTAGTGTTTTGCATGCTCATTCTACTACAAATATTAGATTACTTTCCTATATGTCATTATCATACACATATGTGCATTCAAACCTTTATTTAGTGTGATTACGATACAATGCTCTACACGTGGCATGGATGATCACCTTCGACTCTTCATATATCCGGTCGCTGGGGGCATCCACATTCATCTGATATAGGTGTTATTGTTTCATTTTGTACTTAGAATACTTTACTACTTTCTTCTACATGCTTTGACATATTGAATATCACTCTGACATACTAATGGGTGTTCCACGTGTAACACTTGTTTTGCAAGACTATTTTTTTTTTTACTTGTTTGTGTTGTTTTCCATTTTTGTGGGTTATGCCCTTTTCTTGTGTGCACACTTGACTATTGTTTGTGGCCATGATGGCCTTACATGTCTTACAACATCATGAGTGATGTCCCATGTTTGAAACCCACTTTGTGCGGTCTACTTTTTTTTCTTGCATGTTTACACTACTTTTCTTAGTGGTTTTTTCATTATCTCGCATATTGTACACATGTATTATTTGCATGCATGTGTTAGGACTAACACTTGTATTTGCTAGCCATCTCTTTTTGTGCTCGCCTTGGTATCTACCAAGATTTTCCCTTCCCCCCTACAGGGAAGAGTTCTACAGGTTAGATTGTGGTTGGTCCTCTTTTGGGGCTACATTCTTCTTTTAGGATCATTGAATGCACCCCCAAAGAGGGGGCATCATTGAGGGTTTCTACTAACACAATGTATCTACATTGGTTCACACACAACAAGTGAGTTCAAAAAGTCTACAAACTCCATACACAATGGGCTTAACAGGACATGGTGTCCTTCAACAATTATGAGGATCGGTTACAGGGCTTAGGGGATATAGTGGGTGTACCTCTCTACACTTCTCTACCCAAAGGTGGTGTCGGATCACCCAAAAACCTTGACATACGATGATATCTCTTCCAAAATTTCAGCAAAAATAGTTAAAGGTTGGAGGATATAACATGGTTCCTCCCTATACTTCTTCAGCCAGGGTGGCATGATATTGCCTGAAAAACTCTCGACACTACATGATATCCTTCTACACCCTTTTACTTGACATGGATCAAGTGCACATGTTCCAATTTTCTAGTTACACTTAAATTTATATTTCCAGTGTATTTTACATTTACACATGTGCATACTATACATGGCATTTTTACATATATACATTATAATACTTGATCATTTTCTCTTTATAGGTCCGTCGTATGAGAAACAAGCAGTCAAATTGGGGGCAACAACATTGACAATGACAACACACCGCGATTCTAATTTCCATACTAACCATGTAGATACACTACACACATGCAACAACTACACATGCATTCTACCCTAGGTTCACTCTCATCACTTTTTACGTACATTTTTCATCTTTAGAATCCATGCTCCTCCACCTTTTTCTTTTTGGTCATTCCACACTTGATTCTAGTCCATTGACCCATTTTATTCTACACTCTACATGGATATCAGGTACGCATCTCTATCTACTTTATGCTACCGAGATTTATGCTCGCAACATAAAATGTGGGAAAATGTAGACACAAAAATATGCACATTAGACAATATTCACTTGGTCTTATACTACTATTTAGAAGGTTCTCAAGTGGTTAAAGCACTAATTAATACCAAATTTTGGCTACCTTTTTCTTATCTTTTATTTCATCTTTCCCGATACCTATCATCCCTTTTCATGGCCTTTCCAACATTCTAGCCTGAAATCAGGGCACCCCAACCTATACTTTGGGCGCCCAGGTGCCCCGGTCCTATTCCGGGTGCACCGATCTATGTAAAACCTCTTCTCGCTTCTTTTCTGGTTCACTTCTAGTTATTGGTCATCCTTATCTTCTTCTCATTCGGCCTTTTCAAGATTAATTATGAAATTAAGCTTGAGATCCCTATAAATATAAATTTATAAGACCATAATAAGGGTCCTACGTCATTGCATCTTATCACTACTATCACTCTATCTATGGTTACATCCATTGCATCACTTACATCCACATAGTGTCATTTATTCAAGTTAGGATATTTGCATCACACACACTTCATAGGGGGAGGGATTATATTCTATTCTATGCACACATGCTACTTACATTTCTATAGCTACCATTGCTCGTTACTTCACAAAGTGCAACTGACATGGGAGCACCTAGGGCACAACATGCACACACATACTAGAACTACATCCAACTCAAAATGTAGTGTAACACTCAAAGATAAGTCCACTAGCTTTGTGGCTAAGGTCAATTCGACCCCACTTACCTTTTTTGTAGGTCATTATTCACCTCATCTGATAGATCCAAAGTCGACAAAGAGACAAGGTTTCAAACAAAGTTACGACACTGTCGGACTTAGGTTTTGAGCATATATAGTGTTCAAAGCACCCATATTATAGACCAAGGCACCCCTTGGCACCCCAAGATACACTTCCAGGTGCCTTAGACTTCTCAAAGTACCCATATCTTCCCTTCGCATGGCCCTTAAGTATTCATCTTCAATTATATATTATGTGTTTAGACTGCTACAACTCGCGAATGTCTCTGTGAATTAGTTATCTCTCTTCCTTCTCTTGCACATTTAGGGTTTCATTTCACTTAGAATATTTATCTCTCTTCCTTCAATGTGAATATGTAGGTTGTCTAAATAACTAGGAGAGTTATTTGGATAATAGTTTTGGTGACTTCGGGCCATCTACCTACTAGATGAAAGAGATCAGTATCCTAGAGCATCCATTGGGCATGGAGTCTACTATGTAATCATGTAATTATGATCTTTAGCCTTGAATAGTTTCCCTTGAAGTCACTTAAACTATCATTTCTTGACTCTATTCTGAATCCTACAAATTGATGAAAATTGTTGGAAGAAGACTGGCACCCTGGAAGCAAAAGAAGAGCATGTGTAAGAAGCACACGAGAAGAAAAAACTATGTACAAACAAACAATGTGCACACTTCTCACTTAGAGGAATTTGAAATACTCTAATATATACAAAATGATGCAAAAAGATTCAATGGAAGGGTTTGAGATATATCCCATTTATTGGGATTTGTAACACACCTCCATCAAGATGAGTTAACTCGAAAGAGTTAGCCTCCTTGCATGAACTGATGATGTATGGGCCACTCCAAAGTGCATAAAACTTTGAATGGTACCATGGTTTATCTCTGTCAGCATCCCATTTCAAAACTAAGTCCCCAACTTTGAAATCTTGAGGCCTAACCTTTCTGTCAAACCATTTCTTTATTGCTTGTTTATGTTGTTCTAGCTTGATCATGGCAGAGTTTCTTGACTCTTCAAGACTAACCACTTTGTCATTCGATTTCTCTCTGTCTCGCGCCTTCAACCTCCAGCTATTGGGCAAGTGCCAATGAGTTAAATTTCATCATCAAAGGAAGGGTAGCCTCCTTTCCATAGAAAATATTGTAAGGCAAAGTTCCTATTGTTTTTAATTGTGATTCTATCTTCCTAGAGTGCATGCGAGACTTTGTATGCCAATTCTTTTTGCTTGATGTTCATTATGTGCTTCATGATACTTGATCAAGTTCTTGTTTGTTGACTCTGCTAACATTACCTTGAGGTTAATAATTGTAAGAAGTATTCATATGATAGATTCCCAAATTTAGAGCCCAATTGCTGATTTTAGTGCCAAGGAAAGCTTTTCCATTATTAGAGATAAAGGTTTGAGGAATGCCAAAACTTATGACTATATCTTTGAGAAACTCAAGGATGACTGACTCGATTGTTTCCTTAAGTGTGAAAGATTCTATCTATCTAGTGAAATTATCTGTAGTTGTGAGCATCCATTTGTGTCTAGTGCTTAAAGGAAAATTGATCATGCCTATGAAGTCAAGACCCCGTATACATGAAAGGATGATTTTCTTGGATTATTCGGAGGGGGAGCACCACATATTTCTTCTTTCCCGTAAATAAACCAAATTCCTTGCACTTTGTGACCCACTTGTGTGCATCTGCAAATAAAGTAGGCCAATAGATACCTACCATTATGATCTTCATTGCTATAGTTTTGGCAGAGAAGTTTCCACCAGAGAAGTCATCATGAAATTTTGCTAACACTTTTGCAGCTACACGTCATTGATACACCTTAACAACATGCCATCAACATTCTTCTTGTAGATAAGTCCATCAATTAAAACATAAGGGATAGATTATAACCTCATATGTTTTCTCTTTGCCTTGTTTAAGCCAGGAGGATATGCACCCTCGGAAAGGAATGTGATCATGTCCTTCATCCAATCACATGTGCCGAGATCTAAATTCTCGTGAGAGTTCTACACGCAGGAGGGCTTCATCAAGAAAACTAAAGTCTTAGATTCTTTGTGCACATATTCAGCAAGTTGCTTGTAGAGCGCACTAACTCTTACCATCCTTTTGAATTTGATAGTCACATCATACTCCATTATTTTTGTCACCCATCATGCTCTCTTTTCACTGATTTCTTCTCCCATGATGAAGTCTCTAACAGAAGAGTGAGAGACTAACACCTTGATATGATTTGTGGCAAGCATAATTTTGAACTTCTTGAGTGCGCACATAATGGCATAGACCTATTTCTCCGTATGACTATATCTTAATTCATAATCCTTCAACGTCTGGATGAAGAAAGCCACTGGTTATTCCAGCCCTTATTCATTTTCTTGTGTTAGAAAAATAACAACACTTGCATCAAAACCATAAGCATAAAAGATTAAATCCTTGGAATAATCTGGGTTGATGAGAGTTGACATGAAAGTGATCTCTTTCTTGATTTTATTAAATATTTATTTTCCTTTTGTCATCCATCTGAAATTTGTGTCCTTATTGAGCATCAAGGTGATGGGCCAAATTAGTCCTATAATGTTAGGAATAAAATGCCTAACAAAAATGATCTTACGGAGGAAGGACTACAAGGCCTCTTTGTGTGCCGGTAGGGAAAGAGCTAGGATGGCTCAAATGTGCTCAGGATCAATTGTGATGCCATACTTTGAAACCACATGACCCAAGAGCATGCCTTGTGCCACTGCAAAATTACACTTCTTAGGGTTGAGGGATACTCCATACCTTTTACATCTTTCAAATACTTTCTCTAGGTGTGCCATGTGATCCGCACTTTTATTTAAGAAAACGTAATGTCATCAAGGTAAATCAAGATGAACTCATTGGTGTATCCTTTGAAGGAAATATCCATGACAAACTGAAATTTTGTGCCCACATTTAACGTGACCAAAGGGAATCTTCGATACGCATATGTTCCCTACTTGGTTGTAAATGTTGTTTTGAATTGATCTTCTTCCTTCACTAGGATCTAATTGAAACTTGAGTACGCATCCAAATTTGAGAATCTTTACATGTCACCACACTGCAGAATCTACTCCATAGAAGGTAAAGTATAATTATCATTTAGGGATGCCTTGTTCAAATCTCTGAAATTAACACAAAGTCTAATTTCACCATTCTTATTTTGTTCAAATCTCTCGAAATTAACATAAAGTCTAATTTCACCATTCTTATTACACACCAAAACTAGATTCGTGACCCAGGTAGAGTACTTGATGAGAAAAATAATCTTCACCTCAATAAGTTTGGATAACTCCTTCCTCATGAGGGGCTCTATCTTTGGATTGACTAGTTGTTGCTTTTGTTTGATGGGCTTGATACCAAGATCAAGGTCAATGGAGTGTTGAGAAACACTTGGATCAAAACCTTTGAGGTCTTTATACTCCCATGAGAAGATATCACTATATTTTTATAGAGAGAGAGATAAAATTCTTCTTTTCATCATCCGCATAATATTTACTTAGGAACAACTCCTTTACTCGGGTGCAATAGTGGTCGGGAACAAAGCTTCTTGCACCACACACATATACTTTTCTTCACCCTTGAACTCATCATCAAGGATAAACATTTTCTCTAAGGTGACCATCCCTTTAGGAAACTTATTTTTCTTCAACTGTATTACTTGGTCACCATAGATGTCATGCAAATCAGCTTATATACTTGATGAGAACTCACTTCATTCTCAATGAACTAGATGATCTTCGTGTCACTATCAAACACTTTCCAGCTGGTTTTGTTATCTAGAATGGATGGTCTAATCACCATCTTAATATGTTGATTTTTTCCTTTGACAAATTCATCAAATAGGAAAGAATTGCGAACCAAGCGCAGTCATCTAGTCAACTTCCTTATTCATCTTACGTGGCACCACCTATAGATTTAAAGCACCAAAGCTCTCAACAAGGTCCCAAACTATGTGTCTATAAAAGTTGAGAATATTATTATTTTCATGCACTTTTTGGTGACTTGGTGGATAACCAATTCAGTATCCCCAAAGATCTGCAAGCACCTTAATATTCTTCTTTTCAGCAATAAGCAAACCATGCATCAACACCTCATACTCTGCCATATTGTTAGAACATGCAAACTACAATCAGTGTGTGAAGAAGAATTTCTCATTCTTAGGAGAAATGAAAATGACTCATTCTCTCACACCATTTCGCTTCTAAATCCATCAAAGTATAACTTCCATAGACTAGGGTTCTCTTCACTTTTCTTGAGCACGCGCAGCATCACAACTTCTTCTTCAAGAATGTAGTAAGTACCAAGCCTAGTTTCATAAGCTTCCAACTCTTTGGCATATTGCTCAAATTTATGGTGCCTCTCTTGCCCACTCATTAAGTACTAGATCAGGAATAGAAGGTGGAAGAGGCTACTCTTCAAAAACTAAAGCTTGTTCTTCTTGGATTAAACAATTGGCTTGGAGAGGGGATGAGACATATGACTCTACATGATAGGAAAATATTGGCTCATCTTGTATGGTAAACCAGTACCATACCTTGTCTTGAGTAACATATGAGACCAATCAAAAGACAAGTAACCACCCACTTTAGCAATAAAATCTCTTGACAAACATAAGGAAAATAAAGGGGAAGATCAATGATTGACACATCTTGAGTTATTGTTACACTTGTACATGCATGAAGGGTTAACTCAAGATCCTTAATGATTCCTATGGTAGTGACAATTGAACCATTGAGTTGTATGACTCCTTTTGTTAGGGGTTATACTTAAGACCTAAGACATCAACAATCTTCTTAGGCATGACAAAAGTACTAGCACTTGAGTCAATCATACAGTTATGGAAAAGATATTTTCCTATGATCAAAGACATATAGAAGGGTGGGGTTTTAACAAATTTACTTACTTTCTTCTCCTCTTCATGGAAGATGTTGATGAAATGCATGGGAGTTGGGCCAGAGCTTCATGAAACAAGTCGTGCTAGGATGGAATGGTCAGGGCATCCCACATTGTAACATTTATGTTTTTCTTCTTCATCTGGTCCATAATGCTAAATGGAAAACCCATTGACTTGCGCATTTGAGGAACAAAAACACCCTTTCTTGGTTGCTTGGGTACAAAGACATGAACCCTAGCCGCACAAAGGCTTGATGCAATAAAGGAGCCGTGCACGCCAATTCTAGAGGAGATTTGCGTAGAGCCTCGCATGTAGGCATTTGAGTGCTTTTACTACTAGATTTTTATCTCGCTTCTTTTTTCTTTTGAGGGTCTGCTATGTTGCTTGAATTGTGACTGCATGCCGGACTCGAGCATTCTCTTCTTGTATCTTGTGTTGTCTACAACTTTAGTGTGCGGTCTACTTGTATCCTCTGCAACTTAATTAATTTCATAGAAGTCCTCAGTGCCAAAGAATATCGATTTTCCTCTGGAGAAGTTTTTCACCTTTCTTAATTATCTACTTGGTGTGCTTGTTGAAGGCTCACGGATGGAACCATTATGAATCACGTAGTCTTATATGCATGCAACATTAGCACAATAATATTGGCTATGAGGTATATTGTAAGGAAAACACCATTCAGACTCCTACGCCATGTTGTTCTAGACTGGGAAAAGTTCTTGACTTGTACTGAGAAATGGAAGAGAATGCACGAGAGGAATAACTTGTAAGGGTAGGTGTGCATTAGCATGCCATCTATCATTCTACTTGGTTTTGTCCATATCTTTGATTCCTATACTAATTTTTCCAAGTTTAACTATTTTGGCTTTGCACACTGATTGGAATTTCCTCTGGAGGCTTGCTTCGCTACTTCACCAATGATATGACCTTATTGGAAAATTTTCTAATCAAGGATTTCAATTCATCTTCTTTTTGTTGTGCAAGAGAGTAGGATGTAGATGCAACTAGTTGCGTGCTCTGCACTGGAACTAGAGCAATAGAATGTTAGGGCATTGGAGACATCTCTGGGAATAAGGGCACAGGAGGCCTAGGTGCCAACTTACCAGCTTGAATGAGAATTTTTTCTTCCTTTATTGCAATTTTGTATACATCGGTAAGGTTCTACCTCCCATAGATTGAATCATGACTAAATTTTCATTATTCAAAGAGTTTAGATAATACAAGAAAGCATGATGGGATGTAGGCCTTACCACTTAAGGAATTTTGTCCCAAGTCTTATGGAATCTAATGTTGAAATTAGTCATCTACTCATTGGGCGCCCACTTTGTTGTAGTCAGTTGTTCCACCAGTGATAGATGATTTGATTTATCTTCAAAGTAATTGCATAAATTCATTCCAATCTCATCCCAAGTAGCAATAGATGTAGGTCTCAAGCCACGATACCATTGGATTAATTTACACTTGAAATAAGCTACAAGAATCCTAAATGTTACATCATCATGTGTGATCAGATAGACAAAGCACACATTTTCCACATCTTGAATATGTTCGATAGGGGTGACTTGATTTTCTCCCATGAAGTAGGGAATGCTCTTGAGCGCGGCCATTGACATATCATGTTGGGAATTGAGATTGAGCAAGCTTCCACTAGTGAAACTTGTGAAGTTCCTTGGAGGAGGAGGTTGAAGCACCATGGTAGGGTGCGCTTGTCTATTTTGAGGAGGAGTAGAGTGCATGTGGCATGATAGAGACGGGGATGCATTCATGAAAGATCTACTACATGTGTATCTCGGTGAAAGTTGGAGGTATTCAAAATATCCTTCAACTATGGAACTCTTCTCGGTATGCACTCTACTCATAAAAGGCACTCGGAACTACAAAACAGGAGCTCTAGAAATGTTGGGAGATGCCTAGATGTGTTGAAATAATCCTCTAAAGGTTGGAAATAGTAAGTTCACACACTAGAACTTAGCAATATGAAATTTAAGTTTTCACTTCTTCTCCCACTGAACGTGCCAAAAACTGTTGGTATTCAAACTTGCACCCATGTCTTGGAGCTAGAATAATTGAGTCATTTGAGACAACAATGGAACTGTCTCCAAGTTTTGGGACCTTGTGTGCTTGAGATGGATCTTCGAAGAAGGCCGGTTCCTCTTATCTGTTTCTACTATTACTGCTACTCCTAATGCTTTGGAAGGGAAAAATAAGCTAACAATGCCAAGGGACTAGAGATAAAAGGATAACAGAGATGAAAACTAATCTAAGGAAGGTGATAGCACCAAAAAAGAGGGATGAACATTATGTGTTCTGAGTGAAAATGAAGGAAAGGATTGAAATAATTTTGGGCACGTGTAGCATAACTAAGATGCATTTTCACGATTAGTTTCATGGAACACAAATAAAAATGGAACTACAAGGGACATAGAGTGACACAAAAAGAACACAATGTAAAGGATGTGTAAGAAGAAAGAATACAAACACGTTTAGGATAGATAATAGTCACAAAATAATGCTTCCATTACTTCAAGAAATGTACAAAACTATTACAATGGTGAAAGAGGTCAATATCCACATGCACAAGCCAGATATAGAGGTCTGTGACTTAGAATACATAAATATGAAGTCCTTAGCAAAGTGCATAAGGATCCAAAGTGTCCAACATTAACAATGATCCTAGCTCTTACATTTATAGATGAATCCATGGAAGAAAAAGAGAAGAAGGAGGAAAACTGATTTTGAAATACAACCACCAACAAGAAGCATTTAATGCCTGCAAATCCACCTGTAAATCTATCAAATACATTTCCCCAAGTTTGTTTGGCGTGTTGGAGAAGGAAAGAGGGTGGATAAGATCAAATCGGGTGGTTGGAATAATCAAATCTGCTCATTAATGCCCGAGAAGGTGTTTTCCCATTCTTGCCTACCATATCCACGAAGAATTTAAATTTGAATTTGAATATCCAACATTGTAGCCTATGTCGGCCAGCTATTGAGGGTCAATGCATGGTGTTGAGTCCCACTTGTTGTCCCAAAAATGTGAGTGGGGAGTAAGTTTGGGTGGTAAAAATAAATGGCTCGTGTGAACACCCACTTCGCGTGAGCGCGTTCATGCGGCGAGACACGCGTCGGCTATTTTTTCCCACGTACAACATTAAATAGGGTTCGTGTGAAGGGGGTGTTTGTAGGAACCCTCTTTGCACTAAGGGTGTTCGTGCAAACACCCCCATTTATATATTGGATGCGTTGTGGAGGAAATCACTTTCCTCTGCTCCGCCTCCGTTCACACAAAATTTACACAGTCTGAGCCCACAACCAAAGCTCGTTGAAGGAGACCAGGCCCATAGCCAAAGACCGAGCCCACATCCAAAGCACGAAGTTTACATAGAGTAGACCACAAGCACCCAAAGCCCATAGCGTAGACCAGAGAGCCCACAAATGAAGACCAGGACTAATCCCACAAGTGCCCACCGTGCCCAACGAGGTGACCGAGGAGTGAGGAGGCCATCCGGGTATGCATTTTGTTGTTTTTTTGGTGAAAATGGAAGATCCTTAGCAAATTGCAAAAAATAAATGAAACCCTAGTTTTTTATTTGAAATCTCAACATAGAAAAATGCCACCAAATCTCTATGGTTGTCAAGAAAAGAAAACAAGAAAAAATGAAACGATGGATAATAATTTGCATAGTGTTATCATATGAAAACCACATTTTTTGAAATCCCTCAATTGTGGCTATGGTTGTTAAACCTTGGGATAAAAATATTGAATATAAACACTTAGTGTAACAACTGAGTTTTTCTTTTTCATTTTCTAAGTTTCGGGAATTATTAGATCTTATCAGTCCATCATTCATATTAGGGAAACAAAGAACTTGTTCCTTGGTTCCATGTTGATTGCAAAAAATAATTGGGTCTTACCTAGTAAATCTAAATTTTAATTTTACCTTGAAATCATGCAATCGGTACTTTCATGGAACTCAATAACTAATCTAGATTTTCTTTTGTTCCAAAATATTACAATACACCTAATTTGGTTACAATACAAAAACGTTTTGAAACTCCATTTAAAATCCCAATCTAGTTTTCGATCCCTACTTGCACCTTATAAAGGTGAAATTCATAATATAATGTTCCTTTAAAATCACTATTCAAATCAATTGAAAATCATTTCATCCAAGAAAATTTGTATTCCCTCATTATCTTAGTGTGACCCTGAAGACCAATTTTTAATCATATATTTCATTCCACCCAACTATTTTCTTGAAAAATTGTCTATATCATCATTTCAATGGTGTAGTAATTTTGAATTTTGTTTTGTCATTGTTATGTCCTATTGGTTTTTTTTGGAAGTTTTTCTCATCTTAGACTTGAAAAAACCTAAAAATATCTACGTTCCTCACTAAAAGAACATTTAAATATAAGCAATGAGTGTAAAAGTAAACTTCGACGAATGACGAAAAATGAAGTTCAAATACTTGGCTACGAGTACATATCTATTTTGGTCATTTACATCCCTAACATAAGTAATAGAAATGTTGAGCACGTGGAATTTACGAATGGTTGAAGGAAAATGTATTCCTTTAGGATACCATATTTACTATAGTGGGATATTTTAAGCTACCGGATTTCCATTGTCTATTCAATGCAATGATTTGGTCCTTGTTTATGTGAGATGTTAAAATTAATAAACTCATGAAGTCAGGACTCCTAACAGTTACTTATTTCATCAACTTGATCTCGCCTTAGTCTCGGGGTTAAGAAATACAAAAATATTAGTGAACCTCACAAAAAGATATGCTACGGGAATGTGAAAATGAAAATAACACATATTTGACTATGTTGGCACAATCTTGGATAAAGGTGTAGAGAAAAGGTTCCTATAAATTTCCAAATAAGTTTTTCTTGAGATGATTTATATGAAGATATTTTCAATATGATCACTCTCATAAGAAAAGTGATGGGTGAGCCTACCATGAATATATATATTTGTAAGACTCAATAAATTGACTGCAACCAAAGTATAAGTGACAACACTTATGAGGCATTGATCAATCTAGAATTAATGCATGAGTTCTACATAACTTCATGTGTAATCCATTTAATCATAGCCATAAATATTCGGACCAATGTATCATCAGAAGGAAAAGTCTTAGATGCTTGGAGGATACATGATTTATTTCCATAAATTATTCATAAGAATAAGAAGTTGAATTTTAGGAGAGAAAAATAATGTATTCATGACCTACACTTAATAATCCCCTTGATGGGATTATAGGTCATCTTTTCCAACCTATCTTCATATGGTAGCTTACATACATTTGAAGTGAAATAATTAAAAATTTATTTTAGGATCTAATATCCCTTATGACATTACTAATATCAGTAGTCCTTACTATTTCATAGTAGTCATCCATTCATCTTGATAAGTGAGGAATTCAATGAGAGTAGTAAAATGGAAGGGAAATGTTGTAATTCTTGAGAACTCCATTTGAATTTATGGAGTTCATAATTTGATAGAAATCTCTCTTACAACAATACTAGATAGACAACTAGTAATTCTAGGCATGACTCAATGAACACTAATTTCATATATAGTATATACTATATTTAATATCTAATTTTCAATCCATTCCATAATAATTACCTACAAAGCCCAACTCCCCTATTTAACATATTTGGAATGTTCTCGTGTGCACTGAAGAACCTCGTGAGTCATTTGATTGGAATAATCATCATGTTTTGGTTGTGGTTTCCGTCCACAACTATACATAAAGTTGTGGTTTCCGTCACTTTGCATAAAGCATCGATTTGTCGACCAACCTAGATTTTCCTTTTTATCAAGTCCTTGACCTTGTAGCATCTCTTTTTAATGTTTGGATGATAATCCCTATAAATAACTTCCATGTAACCTATCAATATTTAAACCCCAATGAGCTTAAACCTCTATTTTTATTTGTACTAGCATGTGGGTTTGACACAATACTTCTTAATTAAATCAAAGTATGGGTTATAAAATCATCTCTTAATGTGTCCACATAATGTTATGCACCCCATCATTAAACTCCTTTGTCTTTACTACACATACGGGGGGAAATTAACATTTCCTATCTTCCCAATTTTCTATAGGAGTTTTCCATTTCATTGTTTTAAATAAGGGATCATGTGAGCTACTCATTTCGATTGTTATCATGTTTATATTCCATTTAATTTTTAACTTTTGATAAGAATTTTGGTTGTGTCCAATTGTAGGCATCATGTCAAATAACATTCTTCTAAACTTTTTTGTGTCCTTAATTTTAAGAGGTTGTGGGTGGAGGTTGTATATCTTAAATGTGGTTACTAGCTACTTTACAATGATATTAAGTTTTATATAGACATTTGAAATCATAAATTAGTACCAAAAAACTCTAAATGAAAACATTTAAATAAAGTCATGAACTTTTATTATAAATATTTATAATGTCTTGGTTTATTACATTTGATGATAATGTTAGTTCAATTGTGCTTTATATTCATTAATATCATAATGTATCTACCATGATTATTATCTACAATTTATAACATGATTCCTTTTTATAAGAATTGTAATTGTTCACAACTAAATATTATTTGTTAATAAGAAATGTATATTTATAATGTCTTGGTATCCTAATTACGTGCACCAAAATCTATTGTGTGATGTTGCACATAGGAACTCAACTATATGTGCAATATGTTTCTTGCATTTGATTAGATTCTAAAAAAACTGCATGTTACATTCTAGATAATTCATTCCTCCTTTAGTTCCATTAAATCTATGTAATTTCTTATTTTCTAAATTATTTGCATTGAAGCTTGAAAATAATGTTTCTATTTTCATTAAAATAGGAGAATATCTTAGAATTTTTTTAAATTAAAAGTACTATTAATTGAATTTTACTTTCATTTTTTTTACAATCATGGCTTCTTCCACTCCTAATTTGTTTGAGAGGACCGATTTAGAGATTGCAAAATTGCAATCTATTCTCCAAAATCCAACTACAAATTAGGCGTATAAATCCCATTGTGAAAAATATTGGTTGATCTTCGTAGAATAGAGAAAAGTTTGAAAACATATAACCCATTTGATTTTGAGTCAATAAAAAAATTTATGGATTCATTAAAATCAAGTGTGTCGGAGATGTAGGTTATAATGAGATTACGTCATGATTTTCCGATAAGTCATTAAAAGGTCTTGTTGGAGTTTTTATGCAGATAAAAGGAAAATAAGGGCATATTATGTAAACAAATGTTCATGTCCCCTATATGCCCCTTTGATTTATCCTAGATTTGTGGCCTCTCAAGGCCAATTTCCGAATAATGACCAATTACTGTTATACTTCATAATGATGCTACATGTTGAGATTCACTTAAACCTAAAGGTGAACTATTTAGACATCCCTAGTTATTTGGGGCAGGGGTGTGGCCGAATTAGCCATAGGGAGGCATATAGAAAGGAGGGAGATCCTATAGTTGTTGATGCATGGCAGCTTGTACCAAGGCCACAACCATTCTTATCAGGCTTTCAGGATGTTGCAACACCTGTTGCTTATGATGCACATGAGGCTACTATCGAGGATCTTGCTGGCATTTCTTGCGAGACCCAATTGATCTCTTCTGACTGTGTGGGTCAATACCTTCAAAGACGTGATACTAGTAGTGGAGGTGCTAATACTAGCGATGATGCACACAACAATGTATACACTCATGCATCTTTGATTTCTCCAGATGACTTTGAGCTAGTTGAGATCCCACTCGGCACGTCGGCTAGGACGCATCATAGTTGTGGACTTGTTGTGTGCATATAAGGTGATTTAATGGCATTGTATCATTCCACTATCGGTGGTTTTAGATTTTATAGAGCAGAGTGGGAGTGTATCTTATAGTCGGGTACTACTACCGCCGCTTTATAGATAGACTTCTTGTTCTTTAGGATCATTGCACTTGATGTTCGGTACATTTCTGTTCGGTGCGAAAATTGAACACCCAATGTTTAATTAGAATTTATTTTATTTCATCATTACTTTATAATTTATTAATATTAAAATTAAGCATGTATTTCTACGTGTTTAGGCTTCTCTGCTCTAGTGTGTGATTAATATTAAAATTAAAACTAATCTACCCGTGTGACATACACACAACTCTTGGCTGAGAGAAGAACATGGATCTTGATGTTCAGGGTTTGAGTCACTTGGTTCACTTGGTGACATATTTGTTGGTGTTGAGGTCATGGGTGACAATCCCATAGATTTGGAAGATGAGTTCCGCAGAGGTATAGAAGCCCGTGTTTTAATAGAATTAATATTTAATCTAAATTGAAATGTTAGAAATTAATGAACTTTATTCAAAAAACTTATTTACCAACTTCTTACATTTTATTTATTTTGTTTCACAGAGGATCTACAAGACAGATCTACAAATAGTGTAGATACTCCCAACATCCACTTAAGGACAGATAATCTTGAGGTAATCAATTGTACGTATATCATTTATATGATGTATTGAATTAATCAAGAAATTGTTATAGAATTTTGTTTATATATTTTAATATATGGTATATGCTATATATATTTTATGACGTGTATATTCCTTTTTTAACATGTAGGGTGCAACAGAGCGTAGTGAGGGTCCAGCACTCACCCTAGTGCATGGAGGAGACTTCAGTGATATTTTTAGATTTTAGACATGTATATACTCATTAGACATAATTTTTGATATTTTAGACATACTTTTAGAGATTTTAGACATACTTTTTGACATTTTAGACATACTTTTAGAGATTTTAGACATGTATATACTCATTAGACATGAGTTTTGATATTTTAGAAATACTTTATGTTACATTAAACCTTCCTTGGCAAGTAGTGAATGCTTCTTTACTCATGCACTTGTCAAATCTTTTCAAAATACATTGTTAGTGTTAAACTATCTCTCTAAAACTATATAGTAACTTAAAAGCTTGTGAAAATAATAGATTCCCTCTCTTTATCTATCCTCTCTCTTAAACTCAAGAAATATAAACTCATGTGTTATTACAAGTGTGTGAAATGATGGAAAATGAGGTAAATGTAATGCAATACATTTCCATGATTTATGCTATTTTAATGTAATTGTAAATTTGACTTTATTTGGAGATTTGTACCATTAAAACACCTAACGTAAAATGCCTCTCTATAAACCAAAGTCTTTCGAGATACAACTCGTGCCATCCTACCTCATAAAGAGTAATAAGTCTTCATCTGCATCTGTAATATGTTCACTCACATTTCTACCACCATTTGTAATATTATTAACCTTGAGTCATAATATCTTTCAATACAAGTAATAAATGTATTTTGCATCTTTTATTATTAATTACATGTATGTTTTTGAATGTTTAATTTACACATTAATTTATATCATAACTCTTTATTACTTTTAATATCAGTCATATTATTTTTTTGGATTAGTTAAATTGAATTGATAATAATAATTTAAGGTCCTTATGAATTAGGTTTATCAAACCCTATGACAATGATGACAAAATACCTTATACCATTTATGACAATGGTGAATTAGCTTTCTCAATGATTACAAAAATACCATTTCTAATGGGAAAAATCATAATTATGTTTCAAATAAACCAAGGTCCATTAGCTATGATATCTCTACAATGGTCAACATTGTTATATTTAAAACAAAAAGAAACACTTGATTAAGATTTTATTTCCTAAAGCTTGACACCTTGAGGCATAATCCATGCATCATGAACCCATGATTTAAAGGTTCTCTAAAAGGGGACTCAACTAAAATAATATGCAACTAAAGTAAATTGCTCCAGATAATTGTATAATTTATTGAATTTAAGGAAATGTAAAACATCAAAAATATTTGTAGGGCTATGATCACAAGCTCATGAAAATATTTTGGCATGGAATTTTTTCTCTTCGGTGCCTTTGAACTCCAAAATTCCATTAATTTCTCTTACAAAAATGACTACAAGATTTGAGGAGGGAACATTATAAATGGCTTACCTTCCCAAAGGGTATTTGATTAATGCAAAACAATAATTAGCCAAAATAATAAAATTTCTAATAAGTGTTAATGGCGGTGTGACATAGACCCTATTAGGTATGTTAATATTTAGTTTAATGATGTACATGTACCTGAGTTGTCTTAAGGTATGTGGACTCACATAACATCCAAATCATGCAAACAATTGTTAACAAAATGTAGGACCCAAAATTTGGACCTAAGGAACTTGGAAATAATTTTTTCGCATCTACCCCAACATATTCCCATTTACACATAAATTGAATTAATTGTAAAAACACCCCTCAATTCCTATGTTATGATTCCATCAAATCAACACTTTTCATTCAGTTTAGCACTTTAGGAACAAATTTACCTTCAATGAAATCTTTCACACAAGTTGTGTATATAAACACATACATGTTATTTATTAAGGGAGTCTCTTAACTCCTTAGACATCTAAAGGATTTCATTCTAAAGAACTCTAAGGACTTTAGGCCCTAATAATTAAAATATCACATAATCACATCCTTAGAGCACACCAACAAGTTCCAAGTGTACATAATCATGCACTATAACTAAAATCAAGGATTGTTACCAAGTTTTGGAGACCTTATTGGGGTCTTATCATAACCATTATTTATGCATATATGCACACACATCTAGTGGGAGGGATAACCGCATAGGTGTGAGGAATTTTCATATTATAGATATGTAGGCAATGCTTGTCTCATAGGGGGTTGAGGAATCTTAAGCCAATTGGACTAAACTCTTTTTTAGGTTATAACCTGGTAAGGATCTAGGGTTTTGTAATATCCAAACTAGGATTTTATTCTACTTAAGATATATATTATGTGCAAAGATGATATATGAATCATAATTGATATAAAGATCTTATAAACATGTAATGATTATATTTGGATAAATACAAGCTCTAGATCTTTTATTAATACAAGAGTCATGTAGTTCTTTTTATTGTCTATATCAAAATTTAATTGTCTATCATTTTGCTCACATGAAATTTTAAATGATTCAATTTAGATTCTTGACACTAAGAGATATTGTTTCAAATTTTTATAAAAGATGCTTTGAAAAGCGAAACTAAAATGAGGAAAAAATAATACTAAGTTTTTAAAACTCATTTGTTATATATATATATATATATATATATATATATGGAAATAATATTATTGGAGATACTAGGGAACAAAGTTACATCATTAATGAACCCATCCTTAATATCATAACAAGAAAGTTGTCAAATATGTATGCCAAATGACAAATAAAATAGATAAAATATTTTAAATTCATGGAAGACGTGAATATATAATATTCCACATCCTTTTATATAATACCAAGTGGCTCTACTCATTGTTCAATGACTCGTAAAATTTTTTCATTGTCTTCTACACGTAGTCTCCATTTTTGCATTGACTAGCTTTAGTCTTCACTTGCTTTAACCGTAACCTGTAGCAATTATGTGATGGGTGTAATGATACACCATTTTTTATGGTTTGTAATCAACAAAGTGAATCCCACTTTGGAGGGCTTTCACTTGTTGTAAGTATGTTCCTTACACTACAACTGAGCTAGTATAAAATGTTGTCTCTTCACTTGTTATTTCACTTGTTAGCTTTGTTCGCTCTTCTGTGCAACGCAACAAGTAGTACTCCACTTTCTCAACATTTTCTTCCTCAAATGCAATGACTGCAAATACATCACCTACAACAAAATGCAAATAAACATTCAATGATCCATGTATAGTATAAATATATATTTAATTATCAAATTATCTAGTCCTTTTAAATAAAACATACCTTGTTTAACCAGTCCGATATGTGGTCATAAACAGATTGAAATTAATGGCACATATTCAAAACTATCATCATGATCTGATCCATATGTGTCATCCACAACTAAAGGAACTTGCTTCCACTCACCTACATACCCATGTTTTTGACTATTGCACTCTAAATATGATTTGTTCATGCATTCATAACAAAAACAAGAATAATATCTTGTTCAGATTGTCCAGTTATTACTATCCATAGTCATCAAAGAGTGCAAAGACCTAGAATTGGGAATCCTTTCACATCCATACTTTTTCCTTTGATAAATACCTTCATTTAATCATGCTCAAGAGATCATTAAATTTTAAAACAAACATCAAAATTCAGAATAAAAAAATTTAAAGTTAGTAACTTGTAGTTCACTTAATAAATCACATCAAGATCTACATATCTATGTTTTAAATGTGTATGTACTTGTTATCTCCCAAAACAATCTATGTGGGGTTGAAGCCAGTGGGGGTTGAAGCATGTGATGTTAAAGCCTGTGAGGTTAAAACCTGAACTATAAAATGTTTTGTACACCATTCAACAATGGTGTGGGCATCAATCAATCAATCTCCCTCATAATCAAAGATGTGTTTCTTTAGAGCACATTTGATGCATGCACCCGCACTATTGTGTTCTCCCTTCCAATGACCACTCTACAAAAAAAACTCCATAAATGAGGAATTTTTTGATGACGATGATAATGACTGAGTGCAAAGAAAGGGCGAGAGGATTTGAATTGTGATGCACAACTATCTCGACCAAACAAAATGTTGAACTATTTATATTCCTCGCTGATGAAGATATTGAAAGAACAAAGCAAAACGTGTTACACAAAGTGGGTGTCATGTTCCTTGTCATCACTTATATAGAAGTGATACTCCTTCTTGATCATTCGCTTCACATTTGTACTTTTAACCCCATCCAAATCTAATTGTGCATGCCTATAAAATACTTGAACCATGATAGTAACTCCTGGTCAGTATGATAATATTGTGTCAAATTTCTTTTTGATGAGAAAATGAGTAATTCTCAACGCAAAATCAACCACGGACAATATGGAACCAATAGGGAATGTGTCTCTATTATTCTTGAATTATGTAGCCTTCCACTTTGAATAGTGAGAATGTTTGATGTACGGACTAATTAAACTTCGAAACTTTGCATGAATGTAGCAATGGGGATTTCCTCTTCTACCAAATCCAACCTGGTTGCATCTTTTCCAAGCCTTGTTCAATATTTTATGTATTTGAACATACAAAATCAATTCATAACATGGACAAATTGTCATGTATTCATTTGCAGTAAACATAAAAATCAAAATAAAATCTAACATCCAAATTTAAAAACATATATATATATATATATATATATATATATATATCACCTCTTAAAGAAGAAAGCATTTAATTGTGTCCAAATCTTCATTTGTTTTTGGAAATAATTTCAAGTCCCCACACTTGTCACGAAACCTTTGATGCAAGTCATACGATCATCGACATGATCATCGGATATCGTGTAAAGAATTGAAGTTATGAATTCACTGACACGTGTAGGTGGGGCATTTTCTTCCCGTAACTTTCTATACACCTGAAAAAAAAACATAGATTTTGAAATACATTAATTTTAAATCACATCTCAAAAAATGATGTTTAAACAAATTTCAAATATATAGATATAAATGAAAGCACACCTCAATATATATATATATATATATATATATATATATATATACATGATCTATAAATTTTTTTGTACCTAATAGTGATAATCAAACTCAATGTGATAGTGACAACAACATGTGTCAAGGACTTTATCAGCTCGCACATACCAAGGCTTCAAATTTTCAAACATTCGTTGTCCAATCTTAACATCTGGATTTTCTTTTGTAAACTTTATGTACATCTCATGTTGAGTTATTTCAAGCCAATGTTTTATATGTTCATCATAGTTATTGCAAGTTATCATGTGTTTTAAAACATCCCTCACATTCGAAGAAGGACGAGTCCTCTCAGTCCAAAAATCAGAAACTATCTTCACAGTATATCCTCTATTTTATCGTAACGTGGATTAATCCACATTAGTGCCCAATTTCCTTCCATAGTAGAGTCATCCAATGTCTTCCTCCTCTTTGCATACCTACTGACTATCTTTCTAGAAAAACCCAATGCCTTGGCAATGGTGGTAACATGATGATTCTTTGTTGTATCTTCACTTACAACTGAAGTTAATATTTCTCTATGAGAAATACTCTTATCAACAGACCTAGTTTTTGTACCCAAAGAACTTATTCCTTTAGAAACATTCCCAACAAATTCTTCTTCTATACATTTTGAATTTTCCATCCAAAATCAACACCCAACAATTCTAATGTTTCCCTCGTATCAACATGATTCAAGAATGTAACCAACAAATGTGCTCTAAAGAACTATAGTCAAATTAACAAATTCACCATATATTATCTCTACACTTTTTGTTGTTTTCTTTCTTGATAGTGGTTCTTGTTGGAAAAATTCTTTTAATTTTTGTAAATCCATCTTTACCAAGTGTTTCACATTTTTCTTGGGAAGTAACTCCATAACTTTTGTTATCACTTCAGCATAATTTTGCATCATGATCTATGTTCATAAACATACACATGTGAGTACTCCAAAATTTGCAAAAAAATTAACATACAAATGTGATTACACCATTAATGACCAAGCTAGCAAACACTTTAATATCTAAAAATTAGCTTACTATCTAGTAAACAATAATATTAAGTTGACCAAGCTAAAATTTTATATAGATAGCTTCATGAGGTCCTTCTTGAAATCTACTAAATAATCATGTGTGTGTGTGTGTGTGTGTGTGTGTGGTGTTAGAGCTATCTAATTTTTCAAATCAAACCTAGACCAAAAACTTTCAAACACATAAAACCGAAAAATCTTGTACTATATTTAAAAGATTGAGTAAACATCACTAATAATTTAATTATGAGCTCAATAGGGAAGAGAGAGTGTAAAGAATACATAAGTTGCATTGTCCAATTCAAAATGATGTCCTCTTTATAATGCTACCAAGATCTACCACAACGTTTATACCCAATAAATTTCATAACAAAAATTATTTTCAAATGTCATATTATGTACAATAGGTTATATTTAAATTTTGTCAATTTACATCTATATATGAGATCATTATTAATCCAATACATGACATATAAATTATATAAACTAAAAAAATGAATCTCGAAATTCAAAATATACTATCACGTGAAGGTCAATATTAGAGATTAAATCGTAATGATTTTTTTAATGAAAAGTATGGTAGACCATCAAATATATCCCCTATATTAATCAATTGGGGGTTAAACTTGTTTTCATGACACACACCATGTGCAATTGTATAGCTCGGTAATTTTTATGTATAGCTTTTGTATCATAGTATTGGTAGAAAAATAGGACATAGTGGTCAATCATAAAATAAGGGGTAATATTTGGAATCCCATGATAACAAATTTTTTGAACATTTATTACCAAGTGACCCACCCACGAAATTAATGCACTTCAATCCAATTTCAAATATTTCTAAGGGCAAGTTCAAGAAACTTAGATAAATAAGGAAAATTGGTTTTAAGTAGAATCACTATATAATATACCATATATTGGTACTTAGGATTAAAATCAAAGAAGAAAACCCAAATACGTGTAAGGTTTATTGTTTTTTGTTGATCATTGTTGGAAGGAATTTAACAATATGAATTCCCAAATAGATTCTAATTCAACATCTTTGAGATCTACATATTCCAAGGCATTTGAGTATTCTTCTTATGACACTTGATGAGAAGGTGGTTGACAGTCCGAACTCATCTTGGTTTTACACTAGATATCAATATCATCATTAGTATTAAACATGGTTGTCCAATTTCTCCTACTTTTTTGTTCTCTACATAGAAAAATTAGAGGATGCCATTATAACTTTAAAGGAAACATATGATGTTTGCACGTTCTCTATGATATAACCATTACTATTTTTTTAGTTGTTTTTGACATCATTCTTATGTCAAATGATTTTATTTTCACATGTATTATTGCTATTGTTTTAGGTTATGGGATCCTATCAAAACCCTTGCCTTTATCCAATCTAAAAACATATTATCATATTTAAACCTTAGGACTAAAAAAATTATGATCTATCAAGGGTTTATATACATATGTACCAATTTTTGCAGCCTTCTCTCTCTCTCTCTCTCTCTCTCTCTCTCTCTCTCTCTCTCTCTCTCTCTGTGCCTTCCTACGAACAGATTTTCTAGCATTCTTCTCTCATTCTCTCCCTCGATATATTTTCGTTTCTCATTCTTTGCATTTCCCATTATTCATCCACTTCAATAACTTTCACTGCACACATAAATCATGATAGATCCGAATGTCTAAGAGTAATCTCGATACAAAACTATATTTGCATGCAACTCTATTTATTTACAAATCTCAATAGAAATTAGGTTATTTTTAATTTTAGTTTTTTATAACTTTAAAACAACTTTTCTAATTTTAATAGAATTTATATTTAATATATAAAACAACTTTTCTAATTTAATATTACATATTTTTGGTTAAAAACAATTAAAAAAACAAACTTAGTTTAAAACAAAAAATATGTAAAAAACTAAATTTAAAACATTAAAAACGAACAATATTAAATAAGTAACTTGTAAAACATTAAATTTAGAAGGGGAGACACAATTGCAAAACATTAAATTTAGAAGGAGACGTTTTGGCGGCGCTTTGGTGGTACAGAGGGGTTCGCGCAAACGGGGTTTGTGCGAACATGGTTCACTGAAGCCTCGTTCGTGGGAACCCTCTCGAGTGGCACTGACCTAGTGCACAGGTGGCACATTTTGGCTCCAAATCCTTTTGGGGATAATTGTGAGCCAAAATATACCACTCAGGTGCCACGTAATTAGGGTAAACGAACTAGTTAAATTACAAAATTTTGACACAAAATTTAGATTTTTATTAGCTTTCTAAAAATGTAATTTTCATTTTTTAAAATCTGTTTTTATTATTTATTTTTTAATTTTTACTAACATACAATATTTAAGGACAATCAATGGTAAACAATCAACCAAATTTGAAAAATAGTAGAATATATCAAAAAAATTGAAAAAAATAAAATTACTATTTATTCCATTCTTCTTCATACCTATGAAAAAAACCTCAATTTCGATATAAATCTTAAATTTTATCGGCATAGACATATGTACACTATTTATTTGAAAATATTTTTACTAAATAATTCATTAAAAAAATATATAAGTCAAAAAAATATGAAAATTTGACAGAATCTCAAAATTCAAATCTTAAAAATACATCTAAAATTTCATGGTCAAAAAATAAATTTTCATATAAATAAACCACCCGAGGATAGTCATTACTCTTTTATAACATAAGAAACAAACTACAAAAAAATTAAGAAAAAGACCATATTTTTACCAATTTTATTTTTAAAAATATACATGTATTCTACACTCTAAACACAACATTTCGTTAGTTTGTGGAATTTCATGAATGTGTACGGTTTTGTGGCTATTACCTTTAGAAAATCAATGAAACTAAAAATTCATGTTTATAAAGGTACAAAACATACCAAAAAGTGGGACATTTTATTGTACTTTGACAGTTTGATTGAGACTAGGCGCGTGCCGATCGGGGAATCAGAGCAAACGATATGGCTATCGAAGTTTGTCGGACTTGTCTCACGCATGCAAGACACACGGCATGCGTGGATTGGCTAAAATTATGGCCAATCGTGAAAATGTTCTTTCCGTTTCTACCACATGTCACTCTTTGATTTGTTGCAAGGATTCGACACTCAACCGGCACTCTTTGATAGGTTATGTGTGGCATATTTAAGCGTGTTAGAGAATGACATTGCACAGGATGGTGCAAAGGTATGCACACAAAAGAATGAGTCGTGGGGGATGACAGAATTTATATGCGTGTGATTACACGTGGAGGAAATGGGGCAAACAGGTGAGGGAAGAACATATGGTCAATGTGTAACTATTACAAGGTAATGTGTTGGTCACATGAGAGGGCCGAGACTTAGCTGATTAAAGCAAGTGAAAGATGTGTGGGTAGGGTGAATAGGCTGCTAATAAGAAGGTGAATGCACGTAAGATGTGCATAAGGTCGAGTGGAACAAAGAGGATAAGGAAAATGGAAAGGGGAGAAGGGGAAGTGTGCAAGGGCATGCAAGGAAACAATGACCAAGTGAAAGTACCATGGAGAAAACTCGAGGTGCACACCACTTGTGATGAAGATATCTGAGCCATAATATGAATATGTAAGTTGTCGAAATAACTAGAGAGTTATTTAGATAACAAGATGCTTGTGACGGTAGTATGTGGGCCCCACTCAAAAAGATAATTTTGTGAAGATATTCTATTCGTGGAAAATGTTTCTTTGAAGGTATTGACAAAATCACCATTTATAAAATATGGGCTGTTATACTATATTTACATGATAGTTTCATACAATGGTTTAATTCCTAGAGGGAAAAGTGTGTCCTATCTTTGAAGACTGGTATTTGGGCCAAACGGTAGTTTAACGTTGTTGGAAAATGTGAGTACTTGAATACTTTTCAAGTTGGTGAAGGAGTATAATGGCCTAGGGGATATTTTACACATCCAATGTGACATGTTTCCTATTTTGATGAAGTTCTGAAGTGCCTTGAGTTTCCATGGTTAAGGTCACAAGTTTACATGGTTTGACTAGTTCAGGACAAGACTGCTTTGGCTAGAAGATGGATGTAGAAGAATAATTATTTTGATTAGATGTTTCTTGTTATATATTTTATAGTTAAGAGGGATTAATTTTTTTCCCATTGAAGATAATTAGAGGTCTTAAAAGTGACAACAAGTGTGTAAACTAGTTGAATTTCAAAAACTTCCTTATGTGAAGTTCATTTTGTTGAAGAGGAAAAGAGGTGTGGTTTGTATTGTTAGATGTTTTATAAGGTGTAACAAACATGGATGTAGTCTAAAAGTGATTGGATTTCCAATGAGTGGTTACATGGCATAGTTGAGGTGTTCTATTGTGATCTTGAGTTCTATTAGTGAAGACTAGTTCTTGGAAGTGCCTATTTTGAGTAGGAAATAGTCCTACTAAGTGGTGTTATGAAGAAAATGATTGGTGTGAATATTTTTGTGAGCCATGGATAATTTCAAGAGGAATATGGGAAATTAGAGGTGGAATATCCCTAATGAATATCCATGTAACCACTTTCGCGGTATAGGTAAATTTCCGGGATTTGTAAATATATTTGCCGAACGACAAAATATTTCTTGTCCCATGAAAGTGAATTCCCTGTCACACAACATCAAATTTCTTGTTGCATGACAACAAATTTCTTGTCATGCATCCTTAACATTTACTCTTGTACATCTTTTTTTTTCATGCGAAAAACAACTTGTCGACTTGTGTCTCTCTTTTTTTTCATGCTTCTACACTCTTTGTTGTGTGCCTTATTATTCTTTGCATGGTACTTGATTATACTTCATATGGTCCTTACTAGTAAGTTACTATTATACTACGTGGAGAACTACCTATGATTATATAGGAGGATTTTTTAATAGTAGGTGAATCCGACCCCTAAAAATATTTATACTAGAAAATTTATGCGAAAGGTAAACTATCATACTCTAAAAATTCACCTTTTCAAATTTTCCAAATATGGAATATTCATGAAATTATGAATATTTTCTACTAATATTATCCTTGGTGTGATCATGGATTATTTTTTATGGTATGTTTGACATGTGGGAGGCCTTTGGAGGCTTGACTAATCATGGTAATGAGTTTGGAGGTATTTGATGTGCTTAATAATGGGGTTTTGAGTCTAGTTTGGCTTGTTTAGTTGTCTTGGTGCATGGTGTTATGAGTATATGTGAATGTAATGTTATACTTTTATGTTGTAATGGTTGATATCTTGGGTCTATACTGACCTATGTTATGTTTTTGAGTTGAGAAGCATATAAAGTGCATGTTTTGGCTCAAATTAGAACTAGATGAAAAAGAGGGAAAGGTACAAACTAGGTGAGAGAGTGCAAGTGTGTTAAGGGTGTCAAGATATAGCTGAAAGAGTATGAATTTTTTTTAGGATTGTTGAGGAGATTATGTGCAAGGATTTGCATCCAAATCAATTCATTAAATTCCAAGATTGAGCAAGTTAGAAGAAATACGGTTTAAAGTTGGTTTGAAGGTGTGTGAACTGAAATTGTGATCTCCATCAGTTGTGGCAGAAACAATGCTTCAAATATCTTCATCCAAATGTGGTTCATTTATTAATTGATCATATTAGGGGGTTGTAGCCCCCTTGTGGAGTTGTCACTTCACTAAATTAGGGTTTAGTGCTCCTTATTGGTTTGGTGATCTACTAAATTAGGTGTTGGTGTTCCTTATAGCTTTGTTTCTCTACTAAACTAGGGGTTGGTGCTCCTTTTGGGGTTGGTGATCTAATAAACTAGGGGTTGGTGCTCCTGTTTAAGTTGGCGCTGACTAAATTTATTTTTTTAGTAATATAAGAAAATTTTCAGTGGGTTTTCTTCCCCTTGAGGGTTTCCCACTTATATCTTGTGTTCTTGTGCACTCTTTCATGCATATTCTCTTGTGGATGGTTATTGTTTATTGTTAAGATCACATTAATGCATGGATGAATGTTAATGTTGTATAAAGGTTAATTTAAAATTATTTAAGGATTTTTAAGTATTGATCCACCTCCCTCACTCTCGGTACATTGTTTTTCCAACACTAAACCACTTAGAGAGAGAGGATGTTCGATACTTGTAGATGAGAGACATGGCTACTTTGACCTATTTTTTTCTTCATGCTTGATGTGGCGTTACCCTAATGACTATAGATGTTTAATTCCAATATTTAGCAAGCTTTAGATACCTTTTTAAATTTTATGAAGTGCTTTAGTGCATTTTCTTAGAGTTACGGGTTTCAAATTGAGGTAGTTTTTACTTGCTTATATATGGTTCTATAGATATTTTTCTAAGAAAGGCCGACACAAAGGAATTATAATACCAAATGAAATATTTAAATTTTAAAGTGAAGTTGCAAGACATGTTAGTACAATATCATATTAATAGTTCAAGGTCATATGGTATGGTCCTCACCAGGTATCAGCATTTAGGTTTGATGAATGAGATTTGGAACTTGTAAAATGATATTTCTATATATATTATGAGTGGATGTTTTGGGATGTCTTAACATGTCAAGTGTGTAAATATAAATATGCTAAACAATGTATCCTAGAAGGTGCTAAGTGGGAATGGATAAGTTTTGTTTAACATAACAAGAGTGCATAATCACATCAAGGGTTGAAAAAAATGCAATACCAAATTTGAGTGTCTACGAGTAGTCACTTTTGAAGGGAAATGTTTTCCTCAAAAACTACAATCAATCCAAAATACATCAAAGAAACAAGTTTTTATAAGGGAGAAGAGAATTCAAAATAGTTTAGAACCAACATTCACCTAATAATCAAAGTAAATCAATGCTAATATTTTTCCAATAGTTAAAGTTCATATGCACCTTCTGCAAACTTTGTAGCTCCTATTAACAACACAAAAACTTCCTTCTCCTTAGTTTATAGGCTCATTTTGCATCTATGTTCCAACTTCAAACTCCTTCGTTAACACCCCTTATATCTATATGCAAGATTGTAATTAGGATACGCTAATCATATAGATCACAACTAACAATATAGGATAAATTCTTTTTCTCTACTCTAGCGGAGGCAAACACATTCACCACATGATTAGGTTCTTGAAAAGAATGCTAGTACCAAATGGCAATAAATACATCATTCACATCACATGAAATTTTTAAAATATGATTCAATTTATGGTTCAAAGGTGATCCATTCTTCATACATCATTAACAATGGTCATTGAGTCTTATTGAACCTCTAGATCATAACAACATTTTTTAATTCTTTGCCACATTTGTAGCATATAAAATTTATTCATGTATCTTTCCATCCTCTTCCTTATTCATAACCTCTACCTATTTAAATTCCTCTTCCTCTTTTTATTCATAAAATCATTGTATAAAAACTTCTTGTTTTTTCTCCTCCTAGGAGGATTCTCCTATTATGGAATAAAATCCATCTCATCACCTTACTAGATACATGAAGGCCATCTCTTTAATCTGGATGATCTCTTAAATTCTACCCAATCTTATTTTCTTATTCCTTCAAATATAGTTGATAGGAATCCTTCATACTAGGAATTATATACATGTTTAATTCATATTGAATATAAAATATTAATCCATTTACATACCTTAAAGCCATTTATTCATATATTTCATCATGCTCCACCTAAATGGAAAATTTGTAAAAATAATTAGTATAGTATTATATATTGTACTCTTTTTGCCTCAAGTTTTTAAATATTCTATAGAGGGTCCGAGAATAATCGATAATAAAGAACTTTTCTCTCTACCTATTCACCATCTTACTCCAAGTCTTGATCTTCTTCTTAGTATTCCTTTTTCTTTCTTTACGTAAATTATCCCACAGTATCATAGCATGACCTTTCAATTTGGTGTCTTCAAACTTCACATTCTTTTCCTCTACCATACTTTTCCACTCAAAAATAATCTCCATGTTATTTAACCATTCTATAAAATCCTATGGTTTTAAAATACCCATATATTCTATAGTTTTAATATTTATTCTATCATTCTTTCCCTCTAAGGCTTGAATCGACATCTCTTCAATTCTCTCTATCTTTTTGTTCTTTCTCTTCTTGCTCAATTTATTCTCACTCTCTTTCTCAATCTAAATTTTAACTTTCTTCATTTGTATCATCTTCTCATTATTCAATTCTCTTAAGCATGTAATAATATGGGTAGGTAATTCTACTCTTGTCTTCAACTCTTACATATTTCTGTTTATTTAAATGTAACCATATCTTCCTCTTGGAATATTTCTTGAAAATGTTACTCAACGTACAATTTTATTCTCTAAATAAAATTTTGAACATTTCCAAACCTTTATTTTTAAAAATGGACTCAATCAACTTCCTAAATCATAATTTAAGACTATAAAAAGTAAGGATACCACATCAATAACCCGAAACCCTAATACATAAACCATTAAGACATGAAATTCTATTGATATAAAACATATTGAAACAACAAACGTAAAAAATCGAAAGCCAAAATCCAAAAATTCGTAAACAAAAACTTTGGACATGAGAACCTTAAAAACATGAAAAACTATATTAAAAATGAAACTCAAAACTTGAATGCCAAATATATAAAAACCTAAAATAACAACCAAACCAATATCCCTATATATGGAAACCATAAAACTAAAAAGTGAAAAACAAAACGAATAACATTGAATTAGGAAACCAAGAAAAATACTAGAACTTGATTGATATAAAAGTGTATTGAAACCTAAAACTCAAAATCTAAACACCGAAAGATTCAAATTAAAGAACCTTAGAAACTCTAAACCTTCCCAATGGATAAATCTTGAAAAGGTAAAATTACGGTGATAAGAAATGCCTTTAATCGTAAAACATGAAACTTAAAAATGAAACCTAAAACATAAAATTCAAAAACTAAGATAATTAGAATTGAAAACCCTCAAATTACAAAAAACTAGGAAATGCAAAAAAAAACTTAAACTTGAAATCCTATACACAAAATCCATAAAAACATATATAACTAAATCTCAATATTCGAAACCACAATACCCTACACCCGAAAATATTAAAATTTAAAATAGCAAAGATGACAACCACAAACAAACAATGTTAATTTATATAAACTACCTAAAAATGTGAAATATGAAAATAGAAACCAAAAAATCTAAAATGTGTGAATATAAAAACCCTAAAAATAAATTAATAGAAAGCTCTAACATCTAAAACTTAAAACATTAAAACCTAAAAATCCAAATGTAGTGCCTAATTTTTTTTTAAAATAAATAAATAATAATAAAATTATTCCTCCACACATACGTGGACATGGCATAAGTTAAGGGTTTATTTAAAATAACCGTAGTTATGGCTAACCTTGGTAAAGTAACTCAGTTGAATGATTAGGGCAAAGGGGACTCCTTATGGGTTTTTTTCTGTCTTTTGCTGAAGGAAGATAGCAGCCGCCGCCATGGAAGCTTCGAACCAGTCTCTGGCACACTCACCACGCTGTTGAAGGAAACATGGTTTCTTGTAATGTAATGGTCGCAGCCTCTACACAGATCCGTTTTGTTAAGGGTGCCTTCTTGTTGTTTTCAAAGAAATGCCTCACCAGATGTCATCTCATGGGGTGCCATGGATTGTTGCGACCTGCGCCAACATCCTCCCTGCCTGTATAAAAAAAAGAGTTCTAGGACCCGCATGGACAACTGTCAAAACATAAAAGGAAGAGGCATTTTGTCAGATGTTGTAGTTCTGATGTGTTGGGACGCCATTTGTTGTAGTGTTTAACCAAATGAAAGAACGAGAAAACTTCTCATGGATATGAGGACGACAATATACAAAAATGTGGGGATTCCCTCATAAGGCGATGCGTTGTTTCACCATATGCTGCAAACAAGGCTCCAACCAAATCAGTTTACATTGCCAGCGTATTTCCAGCCTGTGCCAAAATGGAAGCTTTGGAGCAGGGTATGAGATCCACCAAAGCATTTGGAGAGATGTTGTTTTCCAGAGGTTAGAGTTGTAAGTGTGTTGGTAGTTATGTATGTGAATGTGGAAGCCTGTAAGTTGTTTGACAAAACACTACAAGAAATGCAGCCTCATGACCTGTTATGATTGCAGTGTATGAGCAAAATGGATTTGTTGAAAAGGCATGTGAACTGTTTGTTAGAATACCTCAAAGAAATGTTGTCTCATGGAATGCCATGATTGCAGGATATGCACAAATGGGTTGTTGAAAAGGCTTTAGAAATTTCTGAGAAACCATAACTGGCAGGTCTAAAGCCAGTTTCCATAACCTTTGCTAGCATCTCCCGTCCTGTGCCAGATGCGAGTTGTGGAACACATTATGGACATCCTTCAAAGTATAAAGAGTAGAGGAATGGTTTCAAATCTTTAGTTACAAATTCTTTGATAGATGTGTATGCAAATGGTGGAGTCTGTGGATGCTCATACATCGGTTGACAAAGTGCCAAGCAAGATGTTGAACCAAACCCTGAACTTCGATTGAATTCATTTTTCTAGGCATGGTTCATCTCCCCTTACCTCTCATAATTCTCACACTTTAGTTCTCATTTACAACTTAATAGAATTTTAAAATATTAGGATTTTAATACAGTTAAATTTTTATATCAACTCGTTGCAAAACAATAAAATGTCGTGTCATAACTCACGAAGTAAAAATAACTCATCTACATTAAACCATGAACTTCCATCCTCATTCTAAGATGATTTAGAAAACTTCCTACCTAAGCTGGATCGCTACAACATTTTTTTATCCACCGGACAAAATTAACCTTCCTGTAATACCGTTGATCATCTCCCAGCTTTAAATAGTTAATTTTTGCATTTTTCGAAGACTCATTAGGTACCCATCATAACTCGAAAACAAGATGTTAAGATTCATTCGTGTACATTGTTATGTGAGGAGTCACCTTGGCCTTTGGTTTAACCCCGAATGACATATGTGATCCTTTTGACACTCTTATGGGATCCTGTTACACTAGTTTACAACAAGATAAAGCTATTAAATCTAGAAGGTTGGCTTTCGTTTTGAACTGCCATTTGAAACACGGATAGAGAAATTATTTCCCATCTTCGCAAACCTCTAGTGTTTATACTAGAAAATTGCATGGAACATTCATTTTAGGGTAAAAAATTTTTCTGGATAGTTTGGAAAAGCCACTTTGTAGGCCTCCAGTCGCATTTTGACGATGTCAAACTAGACCAATTTCGAATTGTCGCTCCAGAAAACTTGTCGCCGTTCGAAAATGGTTTTATAGTTCTCACCAAGTCGAATCGATGAATTCTCCTTATATAGGGAACTTGTAGGAAGTGTCTCGTTACATGCTCATCCATCAAACGTCGAGTTATGGATGTGGGTTTTGGACCCTCGAGCTAACTTTTGTTCTTTTGCAACTAGGTCACTTTGACCCATATGTCACCCTGAAATCTAGCCGCCAAACGTAAACTGTTCATTTTTTCCCAATTCCATCAATTTCTATGAACTCTTGGTATATCGGGGACACATAGAAAGTTAATTGTGGTGTGCGTTATCATCGAAGACAACTTTTGGGAGTGGTTTCTTAGCCTCCGAGCCCATTTTGAACGTTCTTATAGCTAGTAAGAAAATGTAAAAATAGAAGGCTGTGGAACCTCGTCAGGTTGCCAAACCACCGTGGATACTTTTGACACATGTAAATAATTGTTTAAAACTTTATAGTGTAACTGTTGTGTGAAATAGAACTTTTGACAAAATGGTGTCTTCTCTCTCTTCCCTTCTCTTTCTCTCTCCTAGCTTACAAAATGAAGTGAAATGAAATGCATTGAATACATGTCTCTAAACTTTTTCTCTCGCTTGCAAATTGTAATTATTATTATATGTAAATGGGAAACTGAAAAATGATAATTATGTTAGATTAGGGTGGATGCCATGCCAGCGAATTATTGCTGATATCATGCTCACGTGGTTTTGTAGGATGAAAGAATGATGATGAAAAAGGTGATGTGTAATTCATTAATTATCATTGTAATTTAGATAGTTCGTTGTTAAATGAATAAATGTATAATGTAGTCTCATGTTACAGAAGGTTATAATTGATAATTTGTTGATATGTATGAAATGCTAGTTTCAAGGACATCTAGGAAATGTGCATTTAATCATAGTTCAACTTTGATTTATATTACACCTGGTAAGAAGGGTTTGATATTTATATAAGGTAAATAAATTTGAAGTAATATCTTGTAGTGCATATTTAGTGTTCATTAAATGATTAATGAGTCATCTTGTGCATTCATACTTTGTAAATGTAATAAAGAGATTTAATCGAAACACTCTACCCTTGTTCAATATCGAAGCACAACTTGTTTTCATGTGTGATACTCCTTACCGTAGAAGACATTGAAAACCGTAGAGTGAACTTAAACCCTGCTCTTGATGGAAATCTCCTAGTTTGAGTAAACAAGAACCCGAGAATGGGCTTATCATCTTAGTCAGTATGTTTAGTGACATTGTCTTAAACCTGTCGGATAGGAGTGACACAATCAAACTTCACTTAGAGTTGTGAGTACTTAGAGTTCTTGTCATGTTGTGAGTAGTGAGCAATGTAAGTCAAAAAAAAATTACCCATTATTTTTACTGTTGTAATTAGGTGTGTAAAATGTGGGTACTACACCAAATCCCGGATACCAAGAACCTTAAACCAAACAAACTAGAACCCAAAATATCAAAACATAAAAACCTTGAGTCATACAAAAAAAAATGATTGATATAAATTACCCATGAAACCCTAACTAGAAATAAAAATTGAAACCTAGAGACTCCATAAAATATAAATTATTTAAGCCTTTAAAAATTGAACACTTCAAAATTGAAAACATGTAATGATAAAACACAAAAAATTACATTAATATAAATGCTCCAAAAACTTCAAGGATAAATCTGAAACACAATAGCCCCAAACCTAAATATTAAGGATTTTTTTTGAAAGGGTTAGGGATAAATAAAATTAGTTGGGTGCAAGTAGTTGAGCCCCATAAGGAAACGAGCTTTGTAATTTTCCATTTGCAAGTTTACATATCATGTAACCCGAGTTTTTTTAAATTAATAAAAACTAGTGGTTGCTCCTAAAGGAGAAAGTCAAAGTCGGTAGGGGTTTGGTTGGGAGTAAAACATTAGATAGTAAGAAGACTGAAATGTAACCATAACATGGATAGCTATATTAATTTATGGATCATGTACAAAACCTCATGCATTTTGTAGTATTTGTATTTATCTGAACATGTCAAAGGTTGGTGTTTTTACCGTAATGGTACCTTGATGCTATATCCACTTCAGGTGGTATCTTGATAAATAGAATGTACTAACTTGAACATATATGTGTAATAATCATTGTCAGATAGTGACTGTGTAAATATCTAACTTTACATTCAACATAAGTGAGTAGCAACATAGAATAAGTAACTAATTCAATGGAAACAAATTGAAGCTAAAGCATTGCCACAGGAGTAGTTTAGCAAGATGCATAATTCAAGATAGTAGATAGAAAGAAGACGAAATGCAAGGAGAGCCTAAATATCTCAATTTATTTACAGAGAAAATATGGCAAAGGTTGGTTGTGTTTAAAGTAGTAACATTAACTTGATATTGTATCCAAACCATATAGTATCCTAATAAATAAAATGTAATAACTTCGGCATCAATGTGTAATAATCATTGGAAGATAGTCACTGTGTAAATATACAAGTTTACATTTTGCAAAAATAGAAATGTGGAAAAAGCTTTAAATGTTCATTGTCTATTCGAAACTCAATTCTGGAATGAGGTGCAACCAAAAAGAACCCGCTTGCATCATGTAAGAGGCTAGTCTTCAATCGACAAGAGAAACATTTTTGTGGTGTAGATGGGAAAAGCTTGGTCTTATGATGTGAAGACATATTATGGTGATTTAACATTTCATACACTAAGGTATGATTGTCAATATTTTGTAATTTTTCCTAACATCTCTATATGTTTGGCAATTGAAAAGACAAGTATGAGAACTTGTAATTTTAAGATTTAGCAATCCTTAAAAGAAATATGAGAATGAACAATGGCTTCATTCCCGTATAAAAAAATTTATTCGTAATGTTAGAGGTTTATGTTACAATGTGTATCTATGGAAATATAAAATATTTAATCTTTAGAGAATATTTAATTATTGTTAAATTTATACTAAATAAAATATCAAAAGTAAAGAAGATTGACTAAAATTTTTGAACAATGTGAAAAAAGACACAGAACCCCTAATGCAAAAGTTGTGGTATCTGAGAAATACACTATGAAAAATGCATTAATATGCATTGAAAAACATAAGAACACATGGAATACCCCACGATGAAAAAGCTTTGTTATATGAGCAATGAACTATGAAAACAAGTTTCAATAAACATTACAAAAACACAATTTATGCAGAAGTATTACCTCACGAGTATGCTAGGTTTAGTAATACCATAATATATCAAGAAAGGAAAACTCCCATCTATGAATTGTTGAATCTATTTTGTGTTATACTATTTAGTTGAGTATTTTCTAGTTCATGTTGAAATATTTATTGTTATATAGTTTTGGAATTTTTCTCATGCTCTATCTAGAATACAATTTGAAGAATTTGGAGTAAGAAGAAAATAAATTTCATTGGAAACAAGAAAATTTTCATGGGATATCACTAAAGATGCATATGTATACATGGATGTTACTATTTGCCTTAGAGAAAAAAAAATTCTAATTAGAGTTTTTCATTAAAAAATTAGTTTATGTGGCTCCAAATTTAGAAGTTTTCTCAAGGATAGAACTTCATAAAAGAAGTAATTACCAAGGAGATATATAAGTTGTTTCTTGGAATATTAAATACTAGTTTTCACGACAGACTCATTATATACTTTTTTAGCACATAGATAACATTAGATTTTGAAGAATCTTCTCGACATTTTTAAGGAATTTATAATATATATATATCTGGAAATAACTGTGTACATAGATAAAATTTCTATCATAATTGCTTTAAGCTTATACTTGGTAAGTTGTTAATGTGTTCTCTTATGTTGGCCATTATAAGAGTATTATTGACTTGAGGATAGAGAGGGAAAGTTTGCTATTTAACATGTGCCATATGAGACATAGTTCTGATTGTTTTGATTGTTTGCAGAGTGGAGTGGATGCAAACTCATGGGATAGGACATTGTTGCGTTATGTATGTAAATGTTGACAACACACCACTTTTTTCTGCTATTGTTATCCGAAAACTATTGTAGTGAGGCATTTGTTGGAGGTATTTACTTTGTGCTATTGACATACCCTTATATATCACTGAGCATTATCATTTTTTTTTTCATGATTTTATAGGGACCAATATTCTTTTACTTTGGCTTCCGGTAATAAAGAAAGCATGATATTTGATATTTTTGGTTACACCTCCGAAGGTTCAAACTTTTAACTTCTACAGTTTGGATTGGGGCTCAATTATCAAATATCATTTATTTCATAAAAATATAACAAGTTCATATTGTGCATGTATTTTAAGCATGTTTCTCCGAAATTTAGATGGGTGTAAATACATTTTGTAAAGTGACCCTTAGGGCTTGGTCATGCGGTACAAGTTCGGTGAAGAGTTGCACTATGAAGCAGTCTAACAAAACCATATAATGAAGCATGGTGTGTTGTAGAATACTAGGAAGCAAGTGGCACTATACTCAGACTACATGTGGAACACTTAAGCCCTGATTGTGAGCATCGAGGAACAACATTAATTTCTCATGTAATCCTTTTCCACAATGCAAGGGCAATTCAGGTACTTGTAGATGTTGGCTTCAATGTTGTGTTTTGTGTAAGAATGATGAATGGGATTGAATTTTGTCCTCTTCACATGACATCTACAATGGGTTATCTTACTATTTTGAAGTAGTTCATAAAACATGGATGCAATTTAAATGTGGGGACAAAAACAGGTGAAACTGCACTTATGGCGAGCATAAAATCTAACTAGCTAGCATCCTTCAAAGAGTTGTTATTTTTGGGGGTCAATTTAGCAATAGTAAATTGGCTAGGATAAAATACAATTAACATATCGAAGCAAACAATTGTATTTCTTCTATTTATCAAATTATTTCAGAAGCAATAAGAGCCGAGAAAACGATACACTAAAGCAATTTCCATGTTTTTTCTCCACTTAATTTTTGGCCAAATTTGGTGATTATAAATTTTTCATAACTTACACGTGAACATGATTAAGCTTTTATGAATAGGACACGAATGGATTTTCTACTATAAAATAGGGTCATATTGGGGTTTATAAAGTGCTTGTTTTTGGAGTTGATTTGGGGCTGAAGAATAATAAGGGTGAAACAACCATTGTCTTATATCTGACCTATGGGACAAAAGAATTTTTTTATAATATTATGTTGGATGGTATCCTCAGAAATTGCTTAAAAGGAAAGGAGATTAAATCTCTTCATTGTGTTGCACGGGGAGGGAATATGGAGGCCATAGGAAAACTTCTGAAAAGAGGATATGTTGTTAACATCCTTGATCAGAATAGTTACACCCCTTTAATGCTTGTTGGAATGATGGAGAGGGAGCATAAAGATACAGTAAAATAAAAAATAGGATTGTATGAAATCTGAAAAAAAAGTTGTTGCTCTTGTTTACATGCCTTTTGCATATAAGAATATAGTGAAGTAGAAAAACAAAAAATATCTCAGATTTGTATTTTTATTATGACTTTTGAAGATCATATACGAGCTTCATGTGATCCTTTTCATGCCACTTCCTCTTCTTTTTCAAAAATAGAGTAAATTTCCTTTTTATATTTTATCCTTAATTTTTAATACAAAACCTAGCATCTAGAGTTTCCAGATTTTTAATACAAATAAAAAGTTTCCGATTTAAGAAAAAAGATCTAGATGCATCCAGGATAAGGTTAGGAGGAAAATTTAATGTGGTAGTTAGATTACGATGATGTAGCGGGGGGATTAGGTGGAAATCCATATCCTTCAACACTCCCCTTTAATCTTCACTACCATTTATATCAGTTATGCCTATGCTTTCTCGAAGATGCTAAAACACATTCTTCTGGCGATTTGTGAAGATGTTTGTTAGTTGTTCTTTAGATCTGCAAAACTCAAGATGTATGTCACCATTGTTCACTAGTTCTTGAATAAAATTATATCTTGTATCAATATTCTCACTTTGTTTATGGAAGACATCATTTTTAGATAAAGCAATTGTAAAATTATTATCACAATAAATTTTGGTAGGTTCTTCTTTTGGATGCCTCAAATCTGAAAGTACTCTTCTCATCCATGCTACTTGGAAAGCTGATGATGTGGCTGAAACATATTCCGCTTCAGATAATGAGAGTGTCACAATTGGTTGTTTCTTTGATACCCAAGAGATATCACCTAATCCAAAATGTAAAATGTATCTGGAAATACTCTTCCTATCATCCAAGCTACCTCCCGATCACTATATGTATATCCTATCAACTTATAGTCATATGAAGATGTATACAAAATCCCAAAGTTATTTTTTCCATCTATATACCTTAAAATTCTTTTTCCAACCTTCTAATGTGATTCCTTTGGTTTTTCCATGAATCTAGAAATAATACTAACCCCAAACATGATATATGGTTTTGTAACAGTTAGATATTATGAGGTTGTCAACTAATCTTTTGAATAAAGTTGCATCAACACTAGGAATTTTGTCATCCTTAATAAATTTTAAACCCAATGCAACTGGTGTAGGGGTTGCATTCACATTTTTCATCTTGAATCTCTTCAAAAATCACTAGCATATTTACTTTGACATATAAAAATTCCTTGATCACTTTGACTTACCTCTATTCCAAGAAAGTATCTCATGAGCCCCAAATCGGTCATATCAAATTCTCTTTCCATGGCTGCCTTAAATGAGTTAATTGACATGTTACCTATAAATATAAAATCATCTACATACAAGCAAACTATCAAGATTTCTCCTTCATCATTCACTTTGACATACAAATTTGGTTCATTGCCACACTTGCTAAACCCATTGTTCACAAAATAAGAGTCTATCCTGCTGTACCAAGCTCTAAGAGCTTGCTTCAAACCATATAGTGCCTTTTCCAATTTGTATACCTTATGTTCTTCTCCCAAAACTTCATAACCGGGTGGCTGTTTTATATACACTTCTTCTAAAATGTCATTCAAGAATGTTGATTTGACATCCATTTGGTAAACCTTCAAATTATTTTGAGCTGTTATGGATAAGACCATTCTAATGGTATCCAATCTTACCATCGGTGCAAATGTTTCATTGTCGTCTATGTCAGGTTGTTGTGTGAAGCCTTTAGCTACTAGTCTTGCCTTTTGTTTCTCTACTTTTCCATTAGCATTATACTTTGTCTTGTAAACCCACTTAACTCCAATCACATCCTTTCCTTTAGGAAGCTCTACTAGATCCCAAGTTTGATTCTTTTCAATTGACTAAATTTATTCATTCATGACTGCAATCCAATTTTCATCTTTAATGGCATCCTCAAAATAAAAAGGATCAACTTGTGTTAAGAATGCAAAATTAGAGCATAAATCATCATTTTCAGCCTCTTGTATTTCATCATAAATATCTCTTAGACTATGTGTCTTCTTTGAAGTGTTTATAGACCTTGATCTTAGTGATGCAAGTGTTGGATTAGAAGACTCATTGTTGTTATTACTTACTGGAGTAGTTGGATTTGGAGTGGTAGGTGCCTTAGAAGGCATTGTAGGAACATTTTCTTGTGTAGTAGGATTCACAACTTGAATTTCATTCTCTTTTGTAACGCTAGATGTAATTGTAATTGTTTTAGCTATGTTGTCATCCCATGCTTCTTCTTCAACAAACTCAACATCACGACATATTATGACCTTCTTTGTGATAGGATTGTATAGCTTATATGCCTTGGATTTTTCACTATATCCCACAACTATACACTTCTCTCCTCTATCATCGAGTTTCTTTCTCAACTCTTGAGGTATTAAGGAGTATGCTACACATCCAAAGACTCTCAAATTTGCAATATTATGCTTCATTTTGCTCCAAGATTCTTCTCCGTGTTTTATTTATGACTGCTTTTCTTGGAAATATATTTAATATGTATACCGAACATACAACCGCTTCATCCCAATACTCATTTGGTAGGTGTTTTTCTTTTATCATACTTCGTGCCATTTCCATAATTGTTCTTTTTTTCTCTCAACTACTCCATTTTGTTAAGGAGTATATCTTGTTGTAAGTTGTTTCTTTATGCCATTTTCCTTCCAAAAATTATGAAAATCATTTGATATGTACTCACCACCTCTATCAGTTCTAAATATTTTGATATAATGTCCACTAACCTTTTCAAATTTTGTCTTGAACTCTTTAAAAACAAAAAATACATCTAATTTGTATTTTAAGAAATAAACCCAAACGTTCCTGCTGAAATCATCAATAAATGTCAAGAAATAAAAACTTCCACTATGGATGGTATTTGCATCAGTCCATAAAGATCTTAATGCACTATCTAAAGTGGATTCTTTGCTCTATAAGACTCCCCAACCGGAAATTTTGTCTATGTTGTTTTGCCAATATGTAACTCTTGCATGTTGTCTTAAGGGGCTCTATTGGTGAAAATTCATATACCATTTTTTTCTTATATAACTGTTGTAATCCTTTGAATTTTAAATGCCTAAATCTTAAATGTCATAGCCAAGATTTATTTTTTTATGAATCTTTGAAAGCTAATTCAGTAACCTTTTTTAGTCCTTGTGGCTCTAGGAATAGTTCACTTTGGATTCTAAGTGGAAACATCCTATTTTTTGTCATTTCAACTTTTGTAATCAACCTATTACTTGGTTTCTTGTCTAGAATCACAATTTCACCATTTTCAAAGTATATTCTATATCCTTTTTCACTAGTTTCCAAATTCTTATGAGAGTGTGTTTCAATCCAGGAACATAGTATACATCAAGGATATGCTTCTCCTCACCTTGTTTAGTTCTTATATTAATTGACCTTTTTCCCATATGGTGATACTGGTGATTATTCCCCAATTTAACTTTTGTTTTTACCGAATCATCCATTTTTGTAAATATCTCCTTTCTTCCACTCATATGATTACTACATCCACTATCTACGAAGGTTCCATACCTCTTTAAAAATCTCTTGTTCTACATTGCATGTTATCAACATGGTGTTTTTTTCACTCTTGTTGGGCTGGTTTTCATTTATAAAATGTGTCTTTTTCTTATTCATATCATATTTCCTTTTTCTACATTTAGATGCAAAATGCCCAAATTTATTGCAATAATGACATTGGATGTTGGATTTATCATACCTTTCTCCTTGATGTTGGCTATGAGAATGGTTGTTGCCTCTTCCTCTTGTTGGTGTAGAATGATTATGTGGGCTTGATGTTGGTCTTATGCTTTCAAATTGTGTATTTTCTCTTCCTCCTCTTGGTGTAAAATGCCCTCTGCCTCTCTACTTGTAATTTGGTCTCCATCTTATTCTACCAAATGAAAGTTGAGTCTTGAATGAATTCGCCAATGATGATTCCCCTTATCAATTTAATATTTGCTCATGTGTTAAGAGTGATCCCATTAATTCATCTACTGATAGGTGAGTAAGATCTTTGGATTCCTCAATAGCCAAAACAACTGAATCAAACTTTGTAGGTAAGATTCCAAGTATTTTCTCTACAATGTTTTGATCTCAACGGTTTCTCCATAAGATCTAATCTGATTTACTATCGTCATTGCATGAGTGAAGAATAAGTCTATTGAATCTAAATCCTTCATTTGTAGATTTTCAAAATCCCTTATGAGGATTTGTAATTCCGTTGTTTTTACCTTTCTCATGCCTTGGTATGTTGCTTACAAACTATCCCATGCATGTTTTGATCTTGTGGCGATTCTTACTCTTGGAAATATTGATTCCTCCATTTCTTTTTGAATGATGAATAGTTCATTTCCATCTTTCTTTTTATTTTCCTTCAATAAGTCCTTCTCTTCTTGTGAAAGAAGTTGATATGCTTGTTGGTCTAGTGGTTCAAAAAATTCATTCTCAACCAAATCCCAAACATCTTCGAGAGAAAACTAAGGTTTTCATTTGTATGCTCAACAATCATATTTGTTTCCATTGAATGTTGGTATTTGAGGTTGTCAATGCTTCCACTAGTACTTGTCATTGCTCCAAAACTTTTCCTCTACTCACACCTATTCCACTATTTTCCTTTTTTTTAAATTCCTTTTATTTTGAGAACCCTTGTTGTGAGAGGATGTTGCTATCAGAATAAAGAGAAATATAGTCTCTTTATAAAATTTGTCCACAAATTTCTAACAGCAAGATAAGGCTCTAGTATAATTATTTCTCTTGCATTCTAAAATGTTTCGGCAAAGCTTAAATCTAATACATTGGCATCACTAATCTATTCATCTGTTTCCTTACATGATCCAGAAAATGCAGCAACCTCACTCTAATACTAGTATGTACAGAACAAAGAGAAAAAAAAGAGTAAAAATACCAAAAATATAGTAAACTAATTTGTATTATCAGTCTCAATACAAAGCTTCCTATGCTCTTTTAACACAACTTCTTCTTCTTTTTCAAAAACAGAGTACATTTTATTTTTATATTCTATCCCTAATTTTTAATACAAAACCCAGCATCCGGAGTTTTCATATTTTTATACAAATAAGAAGTTTTCAGATTTAAGAAGAAATATCTAGATGCATCCAGAGAAGGTTAGGATGGAAAATGTAATGCGGTGGTTAGACTAATTAGGATGATTTGGCAAGGGATATTAGGTGGAAATCCATGTCTACCAACATGGAAGAGAATGCCATGGAGATACTTACAAGATCTTGGTTCTAGGGGAGTTGATTATAATATTGTTTTATAGTCGTAAGTTTGAATCCATTCCTTCGTGGTAGAGAAATAGGTGGGAAATGATCAAATTGAAACAATAATGAATCAAATCATTGGGCAAGGTGTTTTGGAGGATCAATGCAACGTGGGTGTTAAGAAAATGAAGTTTTGTGTAATGCAAATATGAATGCAATTAAGGATAATAGACAAATAAACAACTAATAACCCTACTTTTCTTTGGCACGGTTTTGAGGTTGCTCATGTGACAAGTATTGCATGGAAGGAAATAAATAAATAATTCAAATTACATCCATGACCTCCTTTCAAATTGTAAATTAGCTTTGCCTTTGTGGTAGGATTTGGTATGAATCAAATATTTCAACACTTTCTGGGTGATTAAAATTCAGCTAACAAAGTTACCACACTTTGAACAACACTGAGATCCTATATAAGTATAAACCTAAGGTACTTCAGATGATGCAAACTCTTATCTTGGTGGATCGAGCATTCCAATTTTAGAATGATATCTACCACATAGATCTAGATTTAAGTAATGTAGTAGTGGAGTGAAAACTTAGATACAACCATAAACATTGTGAATATGTGACTAAAGAGTTTGAGATTCATGACTGGAAAATGGTAGAACATGTGAAATGACGTATGATATGCATGTGTATGAGGATGAATAAATCTTCATAATTTAGAATAGATCTAATGAATTTCTCTATAGACACAAGAAATCAAAGGAGTAGCAAATAAAAAGATAGACCTTATTACACTTCAAAAGTATGAAGATGTGGATATCTGATTATAAGCATGAGCCAAGAATATTTTTAATGTGAACTGATAATTGATATTGAGATTGTCTACAATTTGTGCACAAGGTGGAGTCTAGAATAACACAAACAATGAATTTTATTTCACATTGCAATGTGTATAAACCAACAAAGACCAAAAATTATTTAGTGGAATGGATTTTTGTGGGGTGGCATGTTAGCACTATTTCTGTGTTGGAGTTTATGGAGAGCTTGTTCTACTGGTTTCATTTCAATTCCCCTTATAGTTAGGCCCAATACGTTTTCTCATGAGCCCTGAATTTTAAGGACCTGTAACATTGAGATTCCAATAAATCAAGTAGGAGATTAGTCATGGGGACTTAAAGTGGTATTGAAAACAAAGATGAAGATGGAGATTAGTTCATGACAAGGACATAAGTGAAATAATTCCTCATATTTTTATGGAGATTCAGATTTCATCTATAGTGTGGGGAGCACTATAAACAAATTGGATAGCAAAGGATAGATTTGGTTGAAAATGCATCCCTAAGTGAAGAACTACACAATGGGAGGAAAACCCATAATCTTAGTCTTTACTAGTTCTCAGTATTAGCCATGCAAAAATCCCATTGGGCACCATCTTCTACCGAGATTCTTTAAGAATGTTTTACAATAATTTTCCCATTCATCCACAGATGATAACATTCTGGGCTAAAATTCCATTGATAAGGGCAGCCATGGTTGCTCATCCTGAAGCAGAATGGATCTGGTGGATTGACTCAGATGCTATCATAACAGACATGGAGTTTGAGCACCCTTTGGAGAATTCTAAAGATTTAACATGGTTGTTCACGGATGAGAGAAATATGTTTATGTAAAGAGAAGTTGGGTCGGTGTGAATGCAGGTGTATGTCTTATCAGAAACTGTGAATGGTCCATGGATTTCATGGAGAGGTGGTCTGCCATGGGGCCAGTGAGCCCTCTGTATGTACCATTTTCTAATATCTTATCGAGATGTTCTTTCTTATAGGGTTGTGATTGAATCGGATCATCAATCTGCTCTTCTATACTTGATGATCAAGGAAAGAGATAAGTGGGAGGCTAAGATTTATATAGATAATTATTAATTTTTTTAGGGATGTTGGGTGGATGTAGAGAGGAGTTATGAGAATGTGAGCAAGTGGTATGAATATATGGAAGCAAAACCCTAGTATTAAAAAGAATATATGTAAAGAAAAGTGGCAAAACTCATAACGATTTGAAGGAGTATTATTTAGAGAAGAGAGGGGCAGGGATTTTACAGAGGAGACCATTTGTTACTCATTTTAATGGATGCAAAGTGGAAATCAAAATAAGGTGTATAAGGCAAAATATTGTTGGAATGGAATGAAGAGGGGCTTGAATTTTGCCAATGTTCAGGTGCTCAGGATATATGACTTCCATCGGAAGGGGCTCCTATCATCTCAAGTAATCCATATTGATCGGACTAAGATTATGATTTTGGTTACAGTGAGCAGAGAGCACAATTATGGTGTGGTGTTTTTTTTCATCTCATAATCATGCAATTCCCACCTCACCAACAACAAAGGACAACTAAATTGAAAAACAAATGTAGACTCAAATACTGGACCCCTTGATTTCAAACCATGGATTAAATAGAATCCAAATGAATTTCAAGGAGATTTTGATACAACCGATGAAAATAAAATTACATCTACCAAGAAAATGAAAGATGGATAAACAATGTGTATGGTGTTTCATGAAATCACAAGGTGATGAGCTTGAAATAGGGCTCTTGACCTTGAAATCACATATGAAATCGAGTCCTCCCATGTGAAGTTGCAGTAGAGGCCAAGGTAACAAAATCACCATAGGAAAATGGGGGGCTAGGAAAACCTGTATCCGGTCGTGAGTAATCCAGAGGAAAGGGAAAACGATGTGAAGAAAGAAACATCAGGGGCCCAAACAAACATACCCGTAAATAGACCAAGCTAGTGATTCAATAGGAGGGTGGTGGTAGTCTGAGGACATTACACCACATCCCTAAGGAGGGTAGTGGTATGGCGGTGATACTGAAAGTAGTGAAACAATGAAGCGGTGGGGCGGCCATGTGGTAACAAGCTACTCAAGAGGTGAGGCAGCCATGCATTGACAAGGTTCTTTACTTTCCCGATGAAGATTACTAAAAGTTCCAAGAAAATATAAACTAACAAGACTAACACCAATAGCCTAGTTAAAGAATTCTTATTGCATCTAAAAATAGTTACATCAAAGATAAAAGCTTAATGGAATGCTAACTAACATAAATATAATTCAAAACCTAGCTAAAGCATGCCTACTAGTATGTTCAATTAACTAACATAGACCTAAATAGATCCAGGAGCAATCAAATTGGGGGTTCGTAGCTACTCCAAGAAGGTGAGACAGTCTCTCCAAAAATGACTGCAAGATCATATTTAATACCCATCTATTAAACCCATTGAAGACTTGAGGCAAGGATTGAACTTGGTTATTAATCATATTTCTTATATGATATGCAATTCAAAGCATGGTGTAAAGTTGGAAGGTAGTACTTAGTCTTATTTATTTCTTTTCCTTTGAGGAAAACTTGCATCTTGGTGCATGTGGGATTAAAAGTACAAATAATATTAAAGGCTTGTTAATCATGATTATTGAATTAACAAGAGATTAGGATGTGAGGATCCTTAATCAACCACTTAGAATTAATTAGGAGGCTAGGATAGGATTTTGGAGCCTTCTAAGATGTTGCGGAGGGAAGTGGGGTGATTTTGAGTTGTTGGAAAAGGGTTTTGAGCCAATAATAGATTATACTTGACCAAAACAAAGGTGAAATAGGCTTAATTAGCTAATAATCGCTAATTGCCTGTTTGGAAGAGGATTTTGACTTACGATTTGTTGTAAAGTGGAATCTTGAATGCGAAAGAGGATAAGTAATCAATAATGTGTTTTAATTGACCAAAATGGTAAGAAACATTTGATAATTAGTGGAAATCACTAATTATAAATGAAATGGTGAGAATGAGAGTGATTTGTGTGCTCTTAGCAATAAGATTGCAAAAGTAAAATTTAGGTGTCTACATTTGCCCCTGTTTGAGGTGAAGTAAGTTACTTCACTTTAAATATAGTAGACAAGCATACACAAGTAAATTTTTGAAGAAAAATTAGTAGAATGAAGGATGCCCCCTCAAGTGTCGATGGGGTGATAGAATAAGTCAATCAACGATCAAAAATATGATCGAAACGGATAGAAGAAATAGGATAGGAATAAACATGATTGTTTATTGCCCCGGTGATTTGGAAGAAAAATTAGTAGTGATAAGAAATGATAATGGAGAATAAGGGAACAACCCAATCTTTGCATCCAATATTTCAATAAGAAACTTTGTTTCATCATGTTGCCCCTATGATCTACATCATCGACCTTTATTAAAATAAACAAAAGTATAAAATAACATAAAAAGCTAAATTACTAACATTTGTTCATTGTTAAAAATACATAACTCCATGCAACATACATAATGCAATGCAATACGAGAAATTAAACTAGCTAACCTAATAGAGAAACAAATACAATCACACTTACTCAAATAAACAACATTCAAGATAGTTGCACCAATGTTTTTGTTATCAAGCTTCAGTTCTGAATGTTCATGTTGTAACGACAAGGGTTAAAAATGGTGCCCCAAGAAAGGATACATGTGAGGGGAATAATGGAGGACACAATTAGTCCCATGGAAAGCATTCGTGCACTATGACACAGTCTCTGGCAACTCACTGTTGCACAAGAGTATTGACATAGTAAACAAGCTAACTTTGTTAATGGAGGTAGATCACAATGATCCACAAGTCATTTGAGACAAGAACAAGTAAGAACCTAAGAAAGATACTTTTGTAGGACAAATTTTGATGTTTGAGGACAATGCATTTGATACAGGCTTCAGCTATGTGCATGTCATTTACCAATTTTTGAAATTTTTGAATTTTTGCATTTTTTTGCATTTTTAATGATTTTACTAAATTTTTTAGGTTTTTTTTTAAAAAATATACTTTGTTTTGAATTTTTGAATTTTTAGGAAGAGAATATTGTAGAAGAAATAATGAAGTCATGGGACATCACTAAAAGTCATTGTAAGGTAAAAATATTCCCTAGGTAGTAGAAAAGGTTGTCGGGAAGCAAAAACATGCCCCAACGTAGGAAAAAGGGAACAAAAATAATTATTTATTAAAAAATAATCATCACGGCGAGTGTTAGAAGAATTTAGAATAACCACGATGGCTCCATGACACCTCGGGAGTGAGAAACACATCATGGGGGGTAAAAATGGGTATATAAGCCATCACAACAAGTTTATTTACCACATTCACTTACCATTTTACTGTTGATTGAGCTCTGACCTACGAGAGGAAATGGCAAGGGTGTAGAACTAGAAAAACCATGCAGACCATGTGAGAGAATACATGAAACTACCAACAGATGACCCACATGTACACAAAGTTGAACCCTTCATCTTTATACTTTCCTAGCATTTAATTTTGGTTAAAATGCATTTATTAAGGCATTTAGGTAGGGTAGATGCGCCAAAGTCATGCCCTTGGGGAACGCTTGTGCTTACAAGGGGAATATGTATGGGTGCGTATACACCAAAGTGCAAAGGAGGTGTGCTTGTGCATACTGAGGTTGAAGTGCAAGGGAGCATATATGTTAGTGCCAAAGGAAGGGCGCTATGCAAAATGTGCAAAGTGATGTGTGGGCACGTATGCACCTATGCAAAGAAGAATGTGTTGGCACATTAAGTGGGTTTTAATGGAAAAATAAAAGCATGCCTATGCATGGATGGGAGTGTTTGCACCACCGTGGGGATGCTAGTGCACAAAAGTCATTTTTAGAATGATTTTAGAAGAAATGGAGGTTTTTAAGAAAACCTAGATGGTAGGGAGAGATGAATTATATAACAAAATAGAAGAATAACATGGTAGAATAGAAAAAATAGATGATAGAATAGAAGAATAAGATCATAATAAATGACCTAATTGGTTCTACAGGTGGACTTGGAGGTGTTAGAGATGCAGAGCTTTACATGGGTGGCTCAGGGCCTCAAGGCAACATTTAGATGATGTGACCATATTTTCCTGGAGATCACACTAGAGGTGACCGGTTTATCTCACATGGCTCACATGCCATGGATTACCTTAGATCATAGCCTACTCACAACCTTAGCTGAGAGATGGCGGAGAGAAAGAGTCAAACCTTTCATCTTCCTACCGGAGATGAGCATCACTTTGGAGGATGTGTGGCGGATCTTACGAGTTACCATTCGAGTTCACTTAATTACATATGATGATTGTCATCATGACCGTATTGAGAAATGCATAGCTGAGATGTTTGGAGTGGTAGACATACCCCATCGGGGTATGATGGTCTTCATTAGGAGGTGCATGGCCAATCAGTGGTTGGGACAGTACCTGTATTTTTGTTAGCTCTTGTCAGTGGCATATTTTTTTCTTGACAATACTGGTGCTCGGTTCCCTCTAGGCTTTATTGGAGTGATTCACGACCTTCTTTAGGGAGAGGTTTACTCATCAAGGGTTAGTGCATAATGGCTCATTTATACGAATATTTGCACTTGATATCTTATCATGGATAGAGGTCCATTGATCCTACCACTTTTCTACTGATATGGGCACAGGGAACATATTGCGATAGGATGCCTCGCATGAGCATTGAGAGCTCAAGTTATTAGAGAGCCTTCTATCATGGGTTGGGTTCCAGATGGAGATGATATTCATGGTCACATGGGGGATACAAATTATTACAAGTGAGCGTTTGATGAGGTACATCCTCACATGATCACATGGTGGCCATACAGGTTGTACTAGTGGCCTCAAGATGCATTGAGTTGAGCACACATGTTGTGGATCACTTTATCCTGGGGAGCAAAAGTCATATCATGGAGTGGTACAGAGTAGACCAGGTCTAGTGGAAATTTGGTCTTATCTAGGGGATTCCTGGTGATGAGATGTGGTATGAATGCAGATATAGAGAGACCTTTCACATGGGGCCCTAGATCAAGTCAAGGGCCAATCTCATACTATATTTTTATAGATGCTTCCACAACATGGGATGTAACTAGCATATGTAGTGGATCTAGGGACAACCCCAAATTATGTAGGGTGGTATGCCACAAAGGTGCTGCCATGGATATTGACCATACCATAGGAGGTACTAGATGCAGCAGAACAAAGGTTACAGGACCCGCATCCTAGGGCACGAGGCATAGGTAGGTCCACAAGGAGGACTGTAGATAGGGTTACCAACACAAAGAAGTGCTAGTCTAACGGTAGGTTTTAGTGCAACATTGGGTAGTGGTGCACCCATAGGTATTGGCAACATGAATGTCCCTTAAGGTTCCATTATAGACACCATTGTAAGCACCTCCATCACCCCCTCACGTGATTTTATGACATAGTCCACCGAGAGGCGATGATATGGTGGGGGTAGAGAGGCTATGGAGGAGGATGTACAGGTTGGCGGGCAGGTGGATGCCTTGTAGAAGAAGTTAAAATAGGTTGTAGCCTAAAGATGAGAGGTACTAGGAAATTACACGAGAGGGGGATCAGCTCATGACAGAGTGAGATCAAGCCGGAAGGAGAGAGTACGAGGCTATGATTGGGCAGATCAGGCCATCGCATAGAGGTTAGAGCCGTAGGTGGAGAGAGATCAGCTAGTGGCCAAACAATTTCAGTGGACGACAGAGCATACACAAAGTTTAGGAAAACAAAGCCATAGTGACAGGATAATGTGATGCTCTACTGCAGGCATCCTCAACATCTAGGAAGTCAATATATTAGTAGATACAATGAGAGCTAGTGGTGAGGCATCCTATTACAAGGCATTGTACCACCAATTCATTCCAGAGGAATAAAGGGCTACCCCTTTTATCAACTAAATGTTAGTAGGTTTAGATCTAGATCTCAGAGGACCTCATGATCAACCAAATCAGTTCAGCAGCCTATAGTGCAACAGAGTGTAACAGCCTCTGCAAGACCGTCACATCAACAGTTTCCTCCTTAGGGCCCTAGGCTAGGCAGTCCCGGAGAGGGTGAGAGTCAAGGTTGACTCTCTTATTGATGTATTAGATGTATATTTTTGGTGTATCGCCTCGATATGAAGGCATAATTTTGTATGGATGTATATGTATTATTTTTTATCATGCCTCGTGATGAAGGAACATTTTTGTACAGATGTACGTTATGTATTGTTTTTTATTATGCCTCATGATGAAGGCACTTTTTTATCCATGCCCATGATGGATTTTTGTATCTAATATGTATCAAGACACATTGATTTTGTACATAGACATTTGATATTTATAGATATATGATGATTGATGGATTACCAATGTATCACATTTTTTTATGAGGTATCATGTTTAATCTGTATGTTTATGTTTGTATCACATGTTTATTAGATTATGAGATAGCCTTAGCTGATGTCATATTGCATGTTGATGAGATACTTTGGAGTGAAACATGTTTTTTTATTTTTGATATTGGTGTGGGGGGATAGATTTTGATCATGCGCAACCCCTCTTGCCCCATTAATGATACGGTATTGATGATTAGATTTAGCATACATGTGTGATGTAGAATTAGATTTTATTGATATATGATGTATAGATGTGATGGTTTATTTGATATGATGATGAAATGGTAACAAAATGTACAAGTAAAAATAACAAGCACAAATTAAACAAATCTAATCAAAGCAACACAATTATCTACAAGTATGTAAGATAAAATGAACTCAATGCAATGCACCACAGATTAAAGTAACACTCAATATAAGTAAGCAAATGAATCCAATTTAAAGCACACAATATAAAAAATCAATGCAACTAAAACTATACAAACCAACAACTAAAAGTAAGAAAACTACTACTTTGTTTTTGTGGGACAGTTTTGGAAGTTTTCTGTTGTTTTGGTATTATCTCGAGATAATTTTCTATTATTTTGGAGTTTTCTATGAAACATATTTGAATGTTTTTTATTTTCTCAACTAACATATCTGTATGTTTTGGTATTTTCAAAAGGTTATACAAATGTTTTTATGTTTTCTCAAGAGAATGTGCAAGGAAACAAAGAAATATGGATGCCCCCAGCATTAGATGGGATGTACAAGGAAGAATGCCACATGTTATGTGCAAGAAGGTGATGATGTGAAGTTGCCCCTAGTGTGAGATGGGAATATTCAAATTCAAACTCTCCACATTCAAAATTAGGATCAGCCGGATCAGGGCAAAGAGGGATAGGCTCACAAGGGACTTAGATGAAGGAAAATACCAACTTAGAATAAAATCTATCATACTCCTAGACCTGAAATGCTTGTGAACAAAAAAATCCTCCAATGGTGTTGGAAACTATTTTTCACCAAAGGACTTGTCCAAAGTGCCACCATTGCATGGTTTTCACTATTAGACACACCTCTCTATTTATCCTTTTATTTTTGGTCTTTATACATTTTTTCTTTTCTAATATTTTAGGGACCCCGCACCTAAGCATAGAAATCCGCTTAAGATGCATTATGTTCATGGGTTCTCGAAGCTCTTGGCCATCTAAATAGGAAAGCTTATAGGCACCTGAACTGAACTTGAAACCACAACATATGGCCCTAGCCAATTGGGCTCAAATTTCCCTTTCTTTTCTTGATCCTTATTGGTGTTCTTTTGATTCTCTTTTAACACCAAGTCTCCTACCTCAAATTGACGAGGTATTACTCTTTTATTGTAGCTTTTCCACACTCGATCTTGATACACTTTAAGGTGATTGAGGGTGTGAATTCTTTTCTCATCTAATAGCTCCAACTCTTCCAGTCAAGCTACTTTATAGTCCTCTTCTTCATTCAGGTAATCCCTTAGCTCAATACGTAAAGAAGGGATCTCAATCTCTAGAGGTAGTACGGCTTCCGTGCCGAATACTAAAGATTATGGAGTGGCACTTGTAGGGGTGTGGATAGATGTTCTAATGCCTAGAGGGTAAGGTGAATCTGTAAATGCCAGTTACGACCTGTGGTATTCACCATCTTCTCTATAATGTGAATGAGGGTTTTATTGAAGCTTCGGCTTTCCCATTACCTTGAGGGTAATAGGGGTTGAAAACTTGAGAGATATTTGAAAGCGTTTGCAAAGTGCTTTCATAGTTTTATTTTTAAATGGCTTACCATTATCAGTGATAATAACAAAGGGGATACCATAGTAGAAAATGATATGGTTCATTATAAATTTAGATATTTGGGTGCCTTCAACATAGGTAAGAGGAACAACCTCTACCCATTTTTGAAGTATTTAGTAGCAATTATAATGAACTTGTGGCCATCCGAGGAGACATGGTTAAGTTTTCCTATTAGATCGAGACCCCACTTTGAGAACGGCCAGGGTGTCATGATTGGTTGCAAGGATTGCATCGGTACATGTATCAAATTGTCATACTTCTGACAATCCAAGAATTTCTTCACATGGTTACAACAGTCATGCTCCATGGTAGGCCAATAGTAGCCTACTCTGAGTATTTTCTTTTCCAATATGATCCCATTAGTATGATCCCCACGATGTCTTTATGTACCTATTTGATTGCTTGGATGGACTCATCTGAATTTAAACAATACAACAAATTCTCGTCATAGCCCCATAAAGAGGGTGCCCCCAAGTAGGGTATAGCGGGCTATACACTAGATGAGGGTTCATTTTTTGGCATGGGAAATGTTTATGGGAAAGGTTCCATCATGGAGGTAATTAAATATTTCATAGTACCAGGGGAAAAGGGACCAACAACTTCGCACACCAAACAGAATCTAGTATGTCATATGTTGGCGTTTGTAAGTGCTCCACAAAAAATGGCATATCATTGTTTGCAAGTGGAATACTTAACATGGATCCTACTTGTAGTCATATCATTCGTTGCTCATTGGGATCTTGGTATTTTCTCAAATGTTATTTTCTTGAAGAAATCCTTCAAATAATCAACCATTCTCTTGTATGGAAGAAGTTTCTCATATTTTACTTTGTATTCATTTGTCATTTGTTTTATAATCGTATGGAATCACTAATTACATTTACTCTTCTAATATCCCACTTAATAGCTAGCTTCATCCCTATAATAAGGGCCTCATACTCTGCTATATTATTTGTGCATGGGAATCCAAGTCAAAATTCTTGTGGGATCAAGTCTCTTGTAGGAGTGATCAACACAACTCCGGCACCTGAACCATGAAAGGTAAAGGATCCATCAAATTATATTTTTCATATAATTGATTCCTCCACGTAAATTGTAGATGCATCTAGGAGCTCTAGAATCAAAGGTTCGGTACCTAGTAACAGAGAGATGTTGCTAGTTTATCTGCTAGAACCTATCCTTTCACTGACTTTTGATGTACATACTCAATGTCAAACTCACTTAGTAAGATGATCCAATTAGCCATATTTCATGCTAGTGCGGGTTTTGACAACACGTAATTTAATGTATCTACCTTTGAATTAAGCTTGACCTTATTTTTGAGAATATAGTTGCATAGTTTCTTAAAGGAAAAAAATGTATCCAACCAATCCTTTACAATCAGGATAATTGAGCTCGTAAGCTATCAATGTTCTTTTTAAGTAGTACACAATTTTTTTCTCTCTCCTCCTTGTCATCTTTGGGTCAACATTGACCCTATTGCAAAGTGTGTGGCAGCGATATATAGTAACAAAGGATCACTTGTCGTGGGTAGCATTAGAACAGGATTTAGAAAAATAGCTTTTGAGCAAAGGAAATGCTTGTTCTTCTTTATGGTCCACAATGGAAACATATTTCTTAAGAAGATGATTGAATGTATGAAACTTATCTGCAAGATGAGAGATGAACCTTCGATAGCTTGGATCTTTCCTTGTAAGATTTACATTGTCCGATCTTGGTAAGAGGATGCATTTCTATTATAGCGAGAAACATTTTCTAGATTTTCTTTTATGCCTCTCCTCGAAATAATGAATCCTAGTAATTTCCTAGACAACACACCGAAGTCACATTTCTTTGGGTTAAGTCATAATTTGTAGTCCCTTAGACATTGAAAAATATGTCATAGAATCTTTGGGTTCTCTTCCCAAGTCTTGTACTTTTCCAATATTTCATCTACATAATCTTCCATGATGTCACTAATCATATCATGAAAAATAACCGTCATTTCCCATTGATAGGTAGCACCTACATTCTTGAGGCTAAAGGGCATGACTTGATAATAAAATTTCCCCCATGGGGTGGTAAAATTTGTCTTGTGTTGGTCTTCCTCATAAATATTTATCTGGTTATGACTTGCGAATCCATCCATAAGTGATAACATCTCATAACCCGCAGTAGAATCGACAATCATGTCGATGTTGGGAAGAGGAAAGTCATCCTTGGGAAAAGCTTTGTTAATATCTTTGAAATCAGTACACACTCGATAATAACTAAATTTTTCTAAACTAGTACCACATTAGAAATCCACTATGAGTAGTCAATAGGCCTGATGAATCCTACTTCTAATAACCTTTCTAGCTTTTCCTTAACTAACAAGGCAATGTGAGGATGCATCTTCCAAAGATTTTGTTTTATGGGCTTGGCATCTGGGTGTACAACAAGATTATGCACCACTAATGTAGGATCAAGTCCTGACATGTTTTCATATGACCAAGCAAATATATCTACAAATTCTCTCAAGATTCCTATAAAAAAATTTGTTGTTGACTGAGAGTGAAACTCCCAACTTAACCATTCTAGGCATCTCCTCTATGTCGATGTTAACATCTATTGTCTCCTCCACCAGTAGCTTGGATTCATCTTCCATGCACGTAGGATCGGGAGGTAGATTGAGATCCTCATCTAGAAAAGGTGGTTCAGGGAGATTGTCATCTTTAGGTGGGTACACCATCTTGTCCATATGTTAATCTACTTGTTTTTCTACAAGCGCCTCAAAGAGGTCTTCGCTATAGGACTTGGACTTTTTCTTTCCGAAAGGATTTTCTATAGGAATTTTACCCTTGCTTATTTTCTTACTTAAGTGACCACACAACGTTTCCTCCTCTTTGAAGTACGTGCATGCATTGAGCTGAATGGAGAATCCTTTCTTGTGGTCGTTTCTCGGAATGTTGTCTCTAATTCCAAGGAACTCACAAATAGCCTCATCATTTTGAAAGACATCGATGGGTATGTGTTGTTATTGGTCCTAATTCATGAGTGATGGGTAAATGAGGTCTAGTGTATGATTTATAGGGGATACAACGGGTGTTATGGTTAGGATAGCCATGTTATAGAACAAGTTCATGGAGGCGAGGTCTTCGTAAAGACTACACCAGGAATCTATTTCACTTTTATTTTCAGACAAACTATCCTCACACTCAGAAGAGGCATACTCGTCATCTAAAGGGTGAGACTCATACAAATGGATTCCAAGACTGGATTTACCCATTATACGACAAGGTATTGGAAGAGCTTCCAATGAACCTTGTTCTTGATGGCCATAACCACATCCTTTATACCTCATAGTAAGAATTATTCGGTTAGGAATAACATACCTAGGTGACTTGTAACATAAATCCATTTCATCATCTTGAGGAAGAAAACAATATTGTGAAGTATCCTATCATCTTTTAGTAAGCCACCTGAAGTGAAATTACTTAAAGGGAAGTTCTCCCTTGATGTTTGGAATTAATAGCACAGTCTACCACATGTTTGGGCTGATAGTGGAATGTTTTGAACCATAAAGGGTTGTTGCAGATCACACTCTCCACAACCACTTGGTATAACCTTCATCTCCCATACAGAGAAAGGAGTTTCTAAGGTGGAAGCATCATTTTCATTAATAGACAAGGTATTTGGATCGAATCGTGAAGCGACAACCTTTGACTCGAATAGGAATAGTGATCTCTGTAGAAGGAAACTCGTAGATGGTAGGAAAATAGCCTGACAATGCTCTGTAATGAGAAAATGGTTGGGGATCTCCTTGTATAGTAATTTTTTTTCCTTCATGTTGTAACTTTAAACACTGATGATATGTTGATGGCATGACTTGCATGGCATGAATCCATGGGCATCCAAGAAATATGTTATAAGGGAGCTCCAAGTATAAGACATGGAACTTTGTATCATGGTTTATAGGACCTACTTCTAGTGAGAAAGTGATCATACCAGCTAATTTCCGTTCTTCAAAGCCATACCCCTTTTATGGTGATGACCTTTTCTCTAAGTCACCTTCCGTCATGCACCCTAATTATCACACTAGTTTAAGAGTACAAATATTTAGACCCAATATACCATCCATAAGAACTCTCTTGACCTTCTTACACTTGATTATTACTTCAATGTGTAAGGGCAGGTTATGGGAGGGATTTTCTGCTAATACTTCCATTGGACTAAAGGTTATGTGTTCTAAAGGAGTGATTTTGCTACCATGGCCTGTAAATGTGTTGGGTCGTATCAACGAATACTCTTGATCCCTTTTTTAAAGGATGTCCTTATGGACATTAGAAATGTTTATAAGGTCTAAGATTGAAATCTTAGCTATGGTCTTCTCTAATTGATCTAATACATCATAATGAATCTCTTAAGGAGGAGGGGGAGTGGGTTATGAGATAACAAGGTGATCCCATCGTGTTGCCATGGTGCACTCTCTTATTCTGATTTTGATTGTGTTGATATGTTCAACAGTGAATCAACACAACCTATTAAGGCATCAAAATGGTCTGGATTTGATATATAGTTGGTACTCTTATTTTGAGATGACTATCCCTGATCCTACTTTTTATTTCCTTCATGTTTGGGGAAAGGCTCTTTTAAAATATCCATGTTTGTGTTTGAAGACTTGGCAAAGAAGTGGTGGAATTTACTTCTATATCGCTATTGTCGATTAATTCCTAAATGTAGTGTTTTAATTTCAAAACTCTTCAATTTTGTGACCCTTTACGTGGTGAAATCCGTAAAATTCATTATCCCTAAACCATGATGGATTAGGTGTGTCATCCCCATAGGGTATGGTTTCTGGGTATCAAACCATGTTTATGGCCTCTAATTGCTTTAGGACAGATGATATGGATTCAGATAGAGGGGTGAAAGTATGACATTTATACTCCGTAGGCGGAGCTCCCTTTCCAAGCTTCAAAGGTGTGTGGTTTTGAAGGAATTGTACTCACTTAGAGTATATTATCCCATCACCAATGACATGTTTTTATTATTATAAATAAACCTTGTTTTTTCGTGAGGTTTGGAATCATTATGGTCGTGGGAGAAGGGTTTTAGAGTCCCCATATCTAAGAACGTTTGTTCGATTTGACTCCATTTTTGATTACCTCTTCGAACGTGTTTCCATAATGCATTTGAAAGTGGAACGTGATGTTAGGGGGAGGTTCGAACAAATATACATATCAACTATTTTTTGGGTATGGAGTAAGGGAAGTGACTAGCTAACCCTCTCCATCTTTGTAGGAAAGTAGTGAATTTTTTTGTTTTTTGCATTGCAGATATCTAGCATGGTAACATCACTTTCTATATTAAAATAAAAGTGACGTACAAAATTTTTGGATAATTCTATCCATGTAGATATAGATCCCTTGGGGATGTGTAAAAACCACTCTAGAACTTGTCTTGCAAAATAAGATAGTTGTCGTTATATGCAACCTATTTGCATGCCATATAAAAATATTTGATATGGTCACAAGGGTCACCTTTTCCCTTATACTTGTCAAATTTTGGATAGTCAAAATTTCATGGGAAATGTACTTGTAAATGGCTCTATCAAACGGATAAGGGCACAACTCCTCGAACTGGTACTTTTTTGTTACTAGTTTTGTCTTCTTACAATGCTAGAAGGGCATTCTTCATAATGGATCAATCTTGATTGAATAGTGGGTCTTGTGTGGGTGGCATAGGTCTATAAGAAGGGTTAAATCTACGTGTATTCCCACCCCTATTCTCTATGAGAAATTCCTTGTAAGGGTCTTTTCGTGTCTCTTGTCAGGGAGTATTTGTTGGGAACTCGTAAAATGAATCTTTAGGTTTGTCTTTCGATATAGCTTGTTTCAAATATTTTGGTTGTTCCTTATGTATATGTGAAGCAAAACTTTCTAATTGGTGAGTGAGAGCTTGTACTTGTTTTTCTAAAGTTACTTCTCGAGTAGTTATTTCATTATGATATTCGTTAGGAGGTGGTTGCGCATGATGAGAATGTTCCTCGTTGTCTTCACAGCATATTCTAATAATAGGTATCTGATAGTCTCCATCATTTTAAAAATGTATCTCCTCATTATTTTTCATCCAGTAGAGGCATGACCTCGGTTCAATATCTCATTAACATAGCACGAGGTTAGTCTATTTCCTCCTCTCCATAAACCATTGCGGAAATGAGAGAAGGGTCTATTATAGATGGTAATTTGGCCCCTAATTCAACAACACGTAAAAGAACCTCATGCTTGTTTTAAAACAAGTAATCGTCAATATGGGTGGGATGAAGCTCTACATCCGCACGAGGAGAATCTTCATATCCACCACTATGGTCAATCATAACATTATCCTCTAAAAGAGGGTTTTCACCTCTAAAAATATCGACTTCTAACCTTCGTGACCCCATTCTCGTAGTAGGCATACTTGAAATAGGAGGTACAACATGAAGGATTTCCACTAAGGTTTACTAAAAATGGACCATAGGAAAAAATTTACAGCGTAACAACGCTAAGTCATCACAAAAAATGGTGACTATAAAATATCCACAAATCCAATAGGTCAATATGAGCCTAAGGATAATGAATAAAGAATGATCTACCCTAACAAGGTAATATATGACATGAGTTTTTCTAGGAAAATACAATGGCGTATAATACTCAAATCCAGTCACAACAAAAATTTTACTCCCTATGATTTTTCAAGATAGGTTTGAAACAAATAGTGACAACACAATATCAACAGTTAGGCCAAGTTTTAAACAAACAAGACCTAAATGCTAAGAAAGTGTTGATGCAATCCTCTAACAAGATATACTAGAAACCATTTTCTAGACACTAACAAATTCTAAGTCTTGTAAAATGGATGATACAAATGTGAGTAGTGTAATAACATTATTTGGACACATTAATCAAAATTTACAAGAAAGCAAGATTTTAGTATCAAAATGGCATTATAGCGATGCTAACAAAGTAACCTCAATACTCACAAAACTCAAGATAAGGCTAGGATGTAAAAACTATGCCTCAAAGATATCAAGGAATTATTATGCGTGCGAGCAGTGTAACAATACAATCTAGAGATTTAGGCCAAGTTTCACAATGGAAACAAGACGTAAATATCACAATTGTATGGCTATAATGCGAGCAACGTAACAACTCAAAAGAAGTCAATGATAAGACCACCTAACTACAATGATAATAAGTCTCAATATGGGTTTGAGACAAAGGGGCCACTAGAACGTGATAACGAACCATTCACACTTTCAACACTTGCATTCTAGCATTGTAACCTAGTCATGCAAGTAGACTACAAAAATGGTGGACACGATTATTTCTAGTAGGTATTTGTATGTGTTTTTTCTTCTTTTGTCTCAAAATGAGCAACAAGAAAATCCAAGGAGTAGACCAAGTGGTGATGAAAAATACTTGGTGTAACTTTGGCAAAGTTTTGCCTTGTCCTAGGACAAGTGAAAACTAGGACAACTTGTAACACTAAATAGATTTTTAGATGAAATGTCACATGGTTTCAACTTTAAGAGTTTCTTTCCCTTGTTCGATAAATAAGAGTTTGAATCTAAAAAAAAATTCACTTTGTGAGAGCTCTCAAATATACTAACTAAGACAAAATTGGCTCCAAGCCAACAAGCTTCCTATTATTTCTCTCACTTAGGTTATCACAAACTACCTCTGCGAGCTCGGTTTTCCAAGGTTTCCTAAGGAGTATCCTGGATTTACTTTACCCCCTTCTAATATAATGAGAAACTAGTGTGTTTAGTTATATTATCACTATGGTCGTAATGGAGATAGTATTGACTCTAAAATTTCAAGGAGTACTAGTCAATTGGGTAGTATGGAGCACTTTCCCATTTAGTTCACAAGGTTCCCTCTTGCGTGAACTACTTTGGGGTTCCTAGGAGCATCCCTCTTGTGAGCTTAAGGCTTATGCCAAAGGGAGTTTCTCCTAGTTGAGTGGATGAGCTTTAGCTCTTAACCAACCTGCAAGTAAAGTGTGTTGTATAGTGGTGTATTTTCTTATCTTTTGGATTAGGAAATTTGGTTTAGACCACCGTTGGCAACCTACAAGCACACGTGAAAGTTAAAGTTTGGTTTGAAGAGAGTTCTCTTTTCTTTGGCTAGCGTTAGGTCCTTCACACAAATGGTTACTAGTTCAAAAGATCTACAATATCATAGAAAGAGGATTGAATGTCGTTTTTGGTTCTCAAGATTGTCCAAAGATGCGAGAGAATAGCATACGAAAAAAATAACCCAACTAGATAGAAATAAAAATATTGTAAATCAATTAACTACCATAATACCTTGCAAATTAAGGTTTATTCCCAATTAATCCAAGTTCTTCTTAATGAAAGACTAAAAATTGCTTTTGGTTCCCAAGATCACACTAGGTGCAAGGGAAGAGCATACACAAATTTTAGCCTTGGTTATTTATCAAGTGAAAAGATCTTAAACTAAAAGATCATATACATGCCAAAATGAAATTTTATTCCCTTAAGCATAACAATGAATGATGATTTTTCCTACTTACTCTAAAATTAGCAAAAGAAGGTTTAGGGGTGCTTTTAATTCTCAAGATCACACAAAGTGTAAGAGAAGAGCATACATAACCCTATTCCAAACTCATACAAATCATGAAAGAAAAATCACTCATCAAACCCTAAGTTAATTTTTTAGAAAACCTGCTCTAAATCAGAAAATTGATAGCAACAAAGAGCTAAAAATACCTAAAAATTTATAAAAACCCTAAAAACTAGAAGTTAAAATTTTAAACTTTGAGACAACTTTACCTGAGTGTGTCAAGGTGTGCTTCCTAGTACATTGGCGTGTCTTATAGAGCATGAGCACATCCATTGAAGCATAGGGCATACATTCATGCACATGTGCACCTCTGTCAAATTTACACAGCTTAGTTATGCACAGGCATGTCTAGAGAGGCATGGGCACACACTTTGAAACATAGGGGAAAGTCACACACGAGGTGAAAAGTCCAGTGATGCAAAGGTGCAGCCAGAGAGGCATGGGAACACACTTTGAATCATAGGTGCTTCCAGTAGAGCATAGGTGTGGCCTTTGGGCGTGGGAGCACTCGTTTGAGCATAGGTGCGAGATATTCTTGTAGCTGGTCAAAATACAACTTTTGACAAGAAAAATTTGAAAAAGATCAAATCTTTGGCCTTTTGAGGAAATTTCGACAACACTTCACCTCCTTATATCCTGCAAAGAACATGAAAATACAACATCTACTACTAATCTAGTTGAAACAACTATCTAGCTTGAAAATTACTCTAAAAACTTTGAAATTAATCTAAAAGCTTTAAAATTAATCTAAAAGATTGGGAAACTAACTAAAAATCTTGAAAGTAATCTATAAAAATTTGAATCTAAACTAGAAAACTTGAAACTAATCTAGAAATCTTAAAACTAAACTAGAAATCTTGAAATAAAAAACTTTGAAACTAAGTTAAAAAGCTTTAAAAATGAATGCAATGGGGTAAATGTCCCACTTGGGGCGTGCCAAATGAAGACTACTAAAAGTTCCAAGCAAAGCTAAACTAACAAGACTAACACCAATAGCCTAGTTAACAAATGCTTATTGAATCTAAAACAATTTACATCAAAGATAAAATCCCAATGCAATGCTAACTAACATGAATATAATTCAAAACCTAGCCAAAACATGCCTACTAGTATGTTCAATTAACTAACATAGACCTAAATAGATCTATGAGCAATCAAACTAGTGGTTTGTTGCTACTCCAAGAAGGTGATATGGTCTCTCCAACAATGACTATAAGATCATATTGGATACCCATCTAATAACCCCATTGAAGACTTGAGGCAAGGATTGAGCTTGGTTATTAATCATATTTCTTATATGATATGTAATTCAAAGCATGGTGTAAAGTTGGAAGGTAGCACTTAGTCTTATTTATAACTTTTCCTTTGAGGAAAACTTGTATTTTGGTGCATTTGGAACTAAAAGTACAAAGAAGATTAAAGGTTTTTAATCATGACTAAGGCTTGTTAATCCTAATTAGTGAATTAACAAGTGATTAGGATGTGAGGAGCCTTAATAAACCACTTAAGGTCAATTAAGAGGCTAGGATAGGATTTTGAAGCCTTCTGAGATGTTTTGGAGGGAAGTGGGGTGATTTTGAATGGTTGGAAGAGGGGTTTGAGCCATTAATAGGGTATAATGACCAAAACAAGGGTAAAATAGGCTTAATGAGCTAATAATTACTATTTTCTATTTGGAAGAGGATTCTGACTTACGATTCGTCATAAAGTGGCATCCTGAATGCGAAAGAGGATAGGTAATCAACAATTTGTTTTTAATTAATTGAAATGGTAAGAAATGTCACTTAATTAGCAAAAATCACTAATTATAATGGAAATGGTAAGAATGAGAGTGATTTGTGTCCTTTTAGCTATAAGATTGCAAAAGTGAAATTTAGGTGTCTACACCCAATATTGTGTTTTCTTGGTTTTCAACTTTGAGCTTTGATGCAATCTGTTTCAAAGATTCTAGGAAGCCCTTATCTTCATTTTTAACCCAACAACCACAACATTCTATGCAATAATTATCTCCAAAATAACTACATGCTACCATCCATTTTGATTTTGGACACGATGACCACTATTGTTTTTCTTTGGTTTTAAGCCCGATGCTACTAGTGGTCACATTTTCAAGTAGTGCTTTCATGCAAGCTCATTCGAACTTGAAAACAAAAATTGTCACTCTGCTAATGTTCTTTTCATTTGTATCATATCAAATTTTCTCATTTTGTTAATTTCAACTATTGAATCATAAAATACCGAAGTTAGCTTCCAATTGAATGCTTCCACTATAGATCTTGTTTCTACCAATGCAGATGCTCACTTTGTATCTGGAACTATATTCCAACTTACAAATGACACCAAGGACCTAGAAGACTTCTATGGAAGTGCATGCAAAGTTTTTTATGCTAAATCGATTCTCATTATGTAATGAACTTTCCAATTTCACCACACGTTTTCAATTCCAAATCAATTGGACTAACTAAACTACTTCTGAATACAAGGATTATGGTGGCAATGGATTTTCATTCTTCATAGTGTCTCCAGATTTTGGTAACCACGTCCCGTACAATGTACATAGCATATTGCTTGATGTTTTAAACACAAAGCATAACGGAAACAAATCAAACCAGCATAACGTACATACCATTTTTTGAATGCGATGAGAAGCACCTGAAGCAGGAAGCAAAGTTGCATAGCGTCATCATTTATACATGACCAGAGGGTGGCCATGCCTCTGGCGTAAATACATGGTGTACTCACCTTTTTTGGCTATCTTTTTTATGCTCTCCAATAACTCATGGTAATTTCTAGAATACGATAGGATAAATGCCTATGGTGGAATTTGAGAACTAAAAACCCAACTACAAGAAAAATAAATGATTGATATAAAGGACACTAAAAACTTAAAATCGAAATTAGAAGATAAAGACCCATAACCCAAAACATGGAATCCTATAACTGAAAAACATGAAAACTTAATATTATCTTAAGTGAATATATTTGAAGGATGTGTAGAGCTATCAATATCAAGGTGCTTAATTACACTTTTTCCATACCACATTGATTCATAACTCCATTATTTTCTTTGTGAAATTCTCTTCAACTCGTGACATATAGCTTTAATTTGGTTACATTGCTATATTAAAATTTAAAATTATATGTTGGGAAAACCATTTCCTCCAAAATCCATTATATAGTCAATATATTATAATATTTTAATCAACTTCTCTAAGCTCAATAAGATAGAACTTCCAAATGATGGTCAAATGGAACTCAAATTTAATATCTCAAATCAATATTTTTCTATATCAAGAAAAATATGATAAAATGTGGGGTAAAAGACACATGTCATTGTTTTATTGGATCCATATAACAAATAATAATACACATGACATTAAAAATATTATATCCATCTAGATTGAATAATAATACATGTAGCCTAAACTCTATATTTATTACACCCTAAAACCTCTACATGAAGGATGTAAGGTATGTAATAAGTAGAATACACTAATTAAATTAATCCACATTAACTGTATAATCTATAATTTATCCATTAATTAAACAATGATATATTGATTAAACAATAGCATAAAACATTAGAAGAAATAAATGTTGAGCTCTACATAGAGATACAAAGGATGTATGGGTGTATAAACTGGATGAAATGGATGATTTGAACCTAAAAGTGCTTCATTTTTGAAATTATTCTTGGAAATATCTTTTGTACAGAACCATTTATATCTTGAAAGGCTATAGTATGACATGCTCTTTCTTCATATGGATTTTTCCTACAAATGATGGAGTTGTTTATTTTATCTTATATGTCGCTTATCTCGAAAATGATTTTCATTATCTCATCATTAGGTTTTACACACCTTTGAAACCACCAAAAATTACTTTCAAGAAAAAAATACCCTAGATAGCTTAAATAAATTTCACGAAATGATTAGATAAAAAGGAGAAATTTGTATGTGGGTGAGATTAGTCTGGACCTAGTGGTCAACCCATGGTGAACCAATCCAAATGTTGCACCACATGCTCTCAAGAAAGATAAAACCTCATCTAGTTCTCGTCATGTTTGGTGAAAATGGTGTATGTAATTTAAGAAAACCCCTCGTGTTTCTCTCATGTCTCTTGACACATAATGGGTGTAATAATAAATAGAGTAAATATGTACCCAACATGGTAGTAGTGTGGTGTGATGTGCATTAAATGCCACAAATATCCTTGAAAATCATTGAAATGACTTGCTCTTGCTAAGGCATATCTCTATAACACTTCAATGGTTGAAAATGGAGGAAATTAAGCATTGTGAACCTAGTTTGAGTCTTTCAAACTTGTGTGGTGGGTAATCTAAAGGATGAGCAACTACTTTATGAAGATTTAGGAGATTTGTTAGCGTAGAAATTGTTTAACATGATGAGATCCCTCTCTGCCATTAGTTCGATCTTTTAGTGTGACGGAAAATCGTTTGGTATCGAGTCGAGCGATTAAGCACGCCAACCCCAAAGTAGTGCTAGGAGGGGTAACCTTCCAGAAATTCTCGGTGTCACTACCTCCTAATGTTGTTGGTCTTGATTGGGTGTATACCCGGTTCCATCGTGTGGGAGGTTGTTGGCGTAGTAGTTGTTTAACACGATGAGATCCCTCTCCACCATTAGTTTGATATTTTGGTGTGACCGTAAATCATTTGGTATCATAACCGGGTAGTTAAGCACGCCAACCCCAGCTGAACCCCAAAATAGTCCTGGGATGGGTGACCTCCCGAAAAATTCCCGATGTCACTTCCTCCTAATGTTGTTGGGCCTGATTGGGTGTATACCGGCTCCATCGTGCGGGAGGGTGTTGGCGTAGTAGCTATTTAACACGATGAGATCCCTCTCCACCATCAGTTCGAGCTTTTGGTGTGACAACAAATCATTTGGTATCAAAGCCAAGCAGTTAAGCGTGCCACCCCCAGAGTAGTGTTGGGATGGGTGACCTCCCAAGAAATTCTCGATGTCATTGCCTCCTAATGTTGTTGGGCCTAATTGGGTGTATACCCAGCTCCATCGTGTGGGAGGGTGTTGGCGTAGTAGATATTTAACATGATGAGATCCCTCTCCACCATTAGTTCAAGCTTTTGGTGTGACAACAAATCATTTGGTATCAGAGCTAGGTAGTTAAGCACGTCAGCCCTAGAGTAGTGCTAGGATGGGTGACCTCCTAGGAAATTCTGGTGTCACTGCCTCCAAATGTTGTTAGGCCTAATTGGGTGTATACCTGGCTCCATCATGCGGGAGGGATCTCATCGTGTTAAACAGCTGCTACGCCAACATTTTTTTAAGAAAACAGTCCGCTCATGCTCATAGATCGAAAAAAAGGAAGTACAAATAGGGGTGTTGTGTAACCCCCATGCCTAAACAAGGAAAGAACCTCAATGATGCCACTAACGCATATGATGTGACTGACGCATATGATGCCACTAAAGGAGGAGTTACAATTCCAAATAAGGAATGTAACTCCTATGACACATTGACGCAAATGACAATGACAGATTCTATGACAAAATCTGACACTTGTCATTTGAATCCCTAAGACCTATGAATCTCGCATAGTGAGATGACTCACCAGGTGATGTGGATGATGACAAGGCAAGTAAACACACCAACAACCCCCTTCATCGAAGCCAAGGAAGAAGTCATGGTAAGCCATAACAGAAAAGAAGACTCCCCTAGACAACTAAGAAAGATGTGTCAATGGAGCTCGAAACTAAAGGCCTGATAATGTTCCCATATACAAACAACATCTTTCTCGGAAAGAAGAAGAGGACAATAAAGAAGATGGGTGGCTACAACAGACCTCACCCCAAGAAGAGACCACAAGTGAAGAAATTTCACCTCAGTGAAGGGCTTGGTGAATATGTCTACAACCTGATCAGTTGTCTGAACATATTGTATGTCGATGATGTTTTCATGTATCATATCCCGTATGAAGTGCATGTGAATCTCAATGTGCTTCATCACGATGTTGAACTAGATTTCTACAAATTGAGATAGTGCTCATGTTTTCACAGTAGATAATGGTAGGCTATCGAAAGTGGATGCCAAACTCTGTCAAGATACCCTATAACCAAACAAGTTTTGTGGCAGCGTTAATTGCTCTTCTCCGCTTTTCTTACACAGCGATGATATGGCAATGGTGTTACGCTTCTTCTGGGACCAACCGATAGGACCTGAACCAAGAGTGAAACTATAGCCTCGAGGTAGACTTCGATGATCTAGATCACCTGCCCAATCTGATTCTATAAATCCAACAAAGTCAATCTCAGTCCCTCCTATGTAATGAATACCATCTGTGTGAGTTCCACGAACATAGTGAAGGATCCTCTTTGCTACTTTTAAATGCAACTCATGAGGCTCCTACATAAATCTGGACACGATCCCGACAACATACGATAGATCTGGCCAAATGTGAGTAAGGTAGATCAAGTTCCCCACCAACTGCCGATAAAGGGTATTGTTAACTAAGGGGGAAGAGCAATCAGAAACCAGCTTGAGCAGACCTGTTTTCTTATCTTACATATTCTATGATAGAATCATGCGGGAGGGTGTTGGCGTAGTAGCTATTTAACACGATGAGATCCCTCTCCACCATTAGTTCAATCTTTTGGTGTGACAGCAAATCATTTGGTATTAGAGCCAGGTAGTTAAGCACACCAGGTCCCGAGTAGTGTTGGGATGGGTGACCTCCCAGGATATTCCCGGTGTCACTTTGTCTCCTAATGTTGTTGGGCCTGATTGGGTGTATACTTGGCTCCATTGTGTGGGAGGGTGTTGGTGTAGCATCTTTTTAACACGATGAGATCCCTCTCCACCTTCCATCTATAATGAGATCCTTGAGTGATTTAGTTTTGATGTTTTGTAATAAGAGTGCTTGAGAATTATGCATTACTTATGAACTGCATTTGACTTGCTTATATGGGTTCTATAGGTTGTATGTCATACTAAGGCTAACCAAAATTAGATGAAATGACACATAATATTTTCAAATTAATAAAGGATTTGTTAGAAGAGGTAGGACAGGACAACAAAGATTGGACCGTGCCATGGTATGATCCAGTCCCACATTTTACGATTTTGTATAGGTAATTAATGATGGTAGAGCAAAGTTTGAAAATGATTCCTAGGCATAAATTATTTTTTTGGATAATTAATATTGCATTAATCAATGAAATATTATTTTGTATGGATTATGAAGTCATAAAAGATAGAGGATAATATGTCAAATTAGCTTATAATGTGAGAATTTTTATAAGCATAGGAACAAATCCAAACTTTTGATTGTTAAAGGATAAGTTACCAAATTTGATTATCTACATTTTACCTCATTTAAGTTTGGTATTGAAAAATTACATACTTAAAGGGAAAACATATATAAGTATCCAAACACACTTTGTATTTTATTGATAGTTGTTGTCCTTACATTGGTTTTGATATGTTCCATTGTGAAACCCACAAAACAAACTTTAATAAATGTCTAGAGAAGAAATTGAATTGTAACTCGAATGTAAATAAGCATATGTAATTTTGAAATTTCAAATTTATATGGTAAAGCAAAGAGATGCAAAACATGGAACAAATACACATGTTCACTTTTTGGAGGCGGGAAATTTTGTTTCTGTTATCCTTGTGAATTTTTAATGGTGTGGAAATGATGAAAGATTGGGAGTGATTAGTCCCCATTTTTTTAATAATACGATGAAGTAGGAGAGGTGTTGGGTGCACAGACCCAACACATAGAAAAGGTTTCGTCAAACAATTTTTCTCAAGAACCCCATAAAAAGGGAAGATTACTTGTGCAAAGTATCTATCCACCCCGATATCTTCCAAAAAGAGACACAAATGAAGGGAAAATATCATATAAAGTATCTAGGGACTTCAATATCTTCTAACGTGATGCACCGGCATCATTTAACTCTTTTCATAAAGACTCATTTGCCACGTATTGAAATATATTGAACCCTAATATTGAAAAATTTATTTCTCTTAAACTACTACCTTCTAGGTTTTCATGAAACTTGGACAACTTTTTGATAACATATAAATACAAACCCATTAAAAATCACGTTAACCTAGATCATAAAATTAAAATTATAGCCATTTATTTCGATGGATCTCATAATTCTTTCATATTTTTTACAAACCTTATCAACATTATTTCACACTAGTACTCACCTCCACCACTTGTTGAAGATTATTATGGATTATTGGAGTTTCATTTGTTGATAACTATGGTTTTCACACAAAACAATTAGTATCATCCATCATTGGCTTCCAAATTTATTCATATGTATTGTCATGGACATTAAACTTAAATCCCACTTCCAACAAGGCTGAAATTTTGTGACAAATTTTCATACACTCGTCCCAATTGATTTATTTATACTTATAGCTATAAAACGTCTCGATTATCAATATCCAGAATTTTTATTCTATAAATTTGGATCAGATTTGCACAAATAAACAATCGATTTCTTTTGTATTGTTTCTTAACTAGTACATAGCATATGACTATTATATAGCCATAACAAAAGCTAAACAACCTCCTAGAACATAGGAAAGAGAATAACAAGAGCCCCATTAATAGTCTTAAAGGAACAACCATATATTGTTGTTATAACAATATATAACCTTAATATTTACTAAATAATCATACCCATGTGAACATTAACTTCCTAACATTCCCACCCTTGATGTTTACATGGTAATAAAAAGAACTTTCACATTTCCTCTGCGCAGTTTTCCGCCCGTGCTTGCTCATGATCTTGCACACACTCGAATCCGAAGGTAGAAGAAGGAACATATCAACTTCTTATAAACCATGTGTTGTCGGGAACACATCGATTGACGAGGATGGGAACACGCTAAGGAACCATCTAATTATCAACCAAACACTGGGGAACACATCGGCACAGCGTGGGAGCTCAAGTAGGAACACATCCGAACATCCTTCAATGGTTTTCCAGAGGACACATCTTACCGTTTAACCTCATCAAGACTCATGATGTTGCATTTCATTGTGTTATCTGTTCTTCACTATGTTATTGCATTAGGCAATTATGTACGAATAGCCACACACACATGAACAGGAATGAACATTTGTTCTTATTTTTCACACCACACTAAAAATGTGAAATCCATACCACACAACTGAAAAAATGAAAAAAAAATTACTCTCACCAAAAAAATGTGCCACCACAAATTCGTGTGGCCCCGTCGTTGATGATCGACGAGAGGTCATTGTCGACTCCGACTTTCGTTGCCTCCATCCTCTAGTAACATGTTGCTAACTCAACTGATATTGACTTTGAGGCTCAATAGTTTCCACATTGGGTTTATTTTGTCTCCCCCGCAATGTGAAACAATTTATTTTTCGGATGTTGGGTAACACCGAAAATATGTCATGAGGCAAAAAAAAAATATTTTTCAGACTTCTACAATGACTCTATTTTTTTTACTCTTTGAAAACAAAATTACTAACACAAAATAATAACACTTAAAGACTAAAACAATACTTTCAACGACATTACAAATTTGACTATAACTTAATTATTTGACGATACATGACTAACAAATAATATAGACTTTTATAAACTTTAAAATCCGCATGATAAGACAAACTTGACTTGAATTTGACAATATAACTCAATGAATTTTACATTAACACTTTCAATCGGACAAAAGACTCTACAATACACTTTAATGATTTGATAAAAACCCAAAATTAAATGTTAAAAACAAACTTCTCGACATATAGTATATTTTAACACTTTTGGACATTGACACATGAGTAGTTATTTGAGAGACCAAACACTATTTACCCATAAGACTATTAACACAAAGACTAGGGAACAAATTATAATACTATAAATCCAATCGACTCAAAGATAATGAAACTCAATAAACACCGAACCAAAACCAAAAACAAATATCCCCCACTTAGAATGACTCACAAAATTCATACATCCATAAATTTTAGTGTGAGAATGTTGGACATAAAGATCTTATCGAGAATGTGAACTCACCGACTACCACTTTGATTGAAAATACATCTGAAATTTTTGAATTTTATGTGTGTCTTTGATTGAAAATTTATGCGAAATGTTTGAATTTTATATCAAGAGTTGTCTCGTGTCAAAATGGCTTTTTTGCCTCTTTTTAGGCTTAATGACTTTTGTAAATTTAAGTCGATCACAAGTTTAGACGGTTATCATAGTGGGATTAAACTGGTGTTGAGATGGCGATTTTAGCAAGGAATTCAATGCATGCAAATCCAACTCCTTAGGCAATGACACCTTTCCATTCCACAAGCATTTATGAAAATAGATACTATGAGTGGCACAACGAAGAGAGGCACGGCTGCATGAGATCTAACAATGACAATATATTTCTCCATAAAACGTGAATGCAATGACTGTGATTGAGAAGGTCGAACATGCAGAATGGATTAATCTGCAGCCGCATAGATTAATAGTGTAGGCAATGACTTTGTCGTGGATGCATGAATGTGGACGTCCAAAAAGAATCATTACAGGAACCAAAATAATGATCAGGCAGATCTCGTTTGAAGGTACCAATATCAAACGAACACAGAACTATTCTTTCTTATAACAACTAATGAATGGGTGTACAACTAAACAAAAAACTATTCAAGATATGCTATATCAGTACGCTGAGGACGATCGACACGGGTCAGAGAGCATTAGAGACAGATCCGAGACTATTTGACATAGAGCCAAGAATTTTCAACATACATCCAATAATTTTCAATGTCTTTTGGCCTCAAACAATGAATATATTACAAAGAACTCAATGATGAGAAGCTACATCGGGTGGGGCAATGAAAAATATTATGGCTGCCTCTTCACAAATCAATTGACCATCTTGTACCAGCTCTGATACCAAATATTAAATTTGGATCAGATTTGCACAAAGAAACAATCAATTTCTTCTATATTGTTTGTTAACCAGTACATAGCTTATTAACCAGTACATGGCTATTATATATTTGTAACAAAAGCTAAACAACCTCCTAGAACATAGAAAGGAGAATAACAAGGGCCTCGTTAATAGTTTTACAGGTACAATCATATATTGTTGTTATAACAATATATAACCTTAATATTTACTAAAGAATCATACCCATGTGAACATTAACTTCCTAACATATTCACCTTTTAGTTCACTAAATTGATTTTTCTACTATTGTTCGTAACTCTACAGATTGTTTTCTATATATGCACAAGTTGGCATATAATACTCAGATTCTTCTTTGTGTTGGAGAGATATTTGAAAATTCAACTAAGTGAATAAAATCTGTCCCACCGTCATTCTCCTTGAACAAGATTGATTATTGACATGCAGTATTACAAATGTGAACAACAAGGTGATTTTTTTTTCTACTACGCTTGAGTTGGACATATAGACCACTATATCAATGAACTATCATATTGTATAGACTACTATATCAATGAACTGTCATATTTTTAATAGCAATCTGGACACTTGTAATAGGACATTCTTATAACCCTTAACGAGCCTCTAATTCAGTTTGGAACACATTCGCATAATCATTTGTAAACCTAAAACTCCTGTTGGGAGTATTTCTTTGGGAGTATTTCTTTATAACATATGAGTAAAACACCATATAATATTTCTGCAGTACTATTACCAGAGGCTACAAATATTAAAAATCTTCATTCTTTATTAAACAAACAGAATACAATTCTTACAATCCTTTCTTACCCCTTTAATTTGCAAGAAGACTATCTGTACACAGATCCGCCTGAAGGTTTTATTTTCTCTTTTAACCACCCACTCTCTTACATCCAAATCTCCATAATATTATTATTATTTTGCATTCCTTGGAGCTTATTACATTTTTATTTTTATTTATTTATTCAACTTGTGCTGCTCGAATGCATGCACCATGTTATTATATAATATTACATGAGACTTCTCTTCAAACTCCTGAACTGACTCCTTCAAGAAATCAACTACCACTCCAAAAGGGAATATTTTTCCCAAATCATCTCTACGTGCCACTTATGCGGATGAGGTGGCTTGAACAACTTTATTTAACTGATTACTACTGACTCTTCCTTTTTACAATATTTTATCACTGATTACTTGTAAACCTATGATTTTATAATTATAAGAAATACAAGATTAACGCTAATATTTATGAGCTCATAATGGTTGTGATGCCAGGAGAAAAATATTTGAGCTCCATCTCAAATGTAACTCGGCATCTTTCTTTCTTCTCTTCCAATTTCTTTCCAATTTCTTTGTATTTCTTCTTTATTGGCTTCTTGAATTGTTCTTTTTGGCTTCATGTTCCTTATTTTTGCCTCCTTCATGATTTTGCCCTCCCATATGGCAATATTCAACTTTATCTTCTTGTTCTGGATTTCTTGAAGAACTCTCTTCTCTATGGCTTATATCTCCTTATAAAATAATCCTGCACATACACAATTCAAGAAAATATTAAAAATAAAAACTTGAGACCTTGAGGTCTCTCCAAGTGGTTGTATTAACCATTCTTGTTCTTTATTCACTTCCTGTTGTTCATCCATCCCTATTTTTTCTTGAGACTCCATTACCTCATGTAAGCTACTCCACTCTTCAATTTTTGTTTTAGGAAAGTCCTTGTCCTTTTCACCATCATATAAGGCATATTCTATTGTTGCCATTTCTGCCTGCAACTGTTCAAGGTTTTTATCTCTTTCAGAAATTCATCAACTATAAACAAATCCAATTTATCAAACTGAGAATTTCTACAGATTACTTGTTCGTTGTCTTCATGCAATTGCTCTCCGTACCTCAAGTTTTCATCTCTCTCCATCTTCATTTGATTTCTTGTATCCATCCAGTCTTCACATTTTTCATCTTCAATAGATTCTAAGAATGCATCTATCACTCCTCCTTCATTCCTGCTTAAGTTCTCCACAACAGAAACCTGTTTGATTTCTTCAAAACCGCCTTTTCTTTGTTCTTCTAATTTCACATTGGTTTCATCTTCTTCTTTTTCACATTTTTCCCATTGTTCCATCTCTGGTTCATTATCCTCTTTCTCATTATGTTTTCCTTGTCTTGGTCTAAAACCTGACATTTCATTCTTGAGCCACTCTTCTTGCTTCAAACTCACATTAAATTCATGAGTAGAAGAAAACAACATCTCTAACATCTGGAGTTCTTTTATTAACTTGGAATTTCCATCTCCTATAAAATAATCATCATAAATAGGAATTTTACCATCTCGTCCACCATCACTTTTCAACTTACTTCTTTCCTCTTTCATAGTCTTATTTGGTTTGTTTTCATTCTCCTCCTCAAGAATATTCAATGATTCTTTATTTTATTTACCTGCATATACATACTCAAATGATGAAATTATATCACATTTTCTAATCTCATCAACAAATTCTTTTGACCCAAATAACATACTTCTCCTTTCAATTGTTGATTCTTGATCCTTCAAAGGCAACAAGATGTGTTTCATACCATTCTTCACCAAATGACACTTGTTTTGTTTTCAATCATAGACTACTTGTCTATCATATTGCCAAGGCCTACCCAATAAAAGGTGGCACACATCCATGGGCATCACATCACATTCAAATTCATCTATAAGTCTGTCAATTTTGGAAGAAAAAATGCATTTCTCATTTACTAAGACCTAATGATATTTTCTTGCCCATGCAACCCTATAAGGCCTAGGATGAGGCATTCTTTTCAAATTTAAATTTGACACCATTTCCTCTGACACAATATTGTCAGTGCTACCATTTTCAATGATTACCTAACATTCCTTGCCTCTGGTTTTGCATCTTGTTCTGAAAAGACTCCTTCTTGCCATCAAACTTGCTTCCTCTCTACTAGAATTCAAGATCCTCCTTGTCAACAATAATTTATGCGGTTCTCCTTTACTTGACTATTCTCTTTTCTCATGAAACAATTCATTCTTCTCCTTTGGTTGTCCATGACCACTTTCTTCTTGTTTTTCTTTCATCTTTGCAAACCCATCATATTTGTCCTCTAACTTGGTTAGTCTTAAACCCAACATTGGCTTTTGTACTACAAGGTATTTTTGAGCCATTGTTAAAGATTCCATACCTGACATCATGTCCCTCTATATTTTCTCAATAACCTTTTATAAATACATCAAACCCCTTGAATCCATGTTGGAACTTTTCATTACCTACAACATCACCTAACAATAACTTGAAACACTAAATTAGTCTTCAAATCAACTTTTCACTTTTTGCAAAAATAATGATCACGTCAGAAACAGCCTGCTCTGATACCAAAAATTGATGCACTGGCATCATTTAACTCTTTTCATAAAGACTCATTTGCTACACATTTAAAAAATATTGAACCCCAATATTGAAAAAATTATTTCTCTTAAACTACCTTCTGGGTTTTCATGAAACTTGGACAGCTAGTTGATAACATACAAATCTACGAACTTATTAAAAATAACGTTAACCCAGATCACACAAATAAAATTACAGCCATTTATTTCTATCAGATTTCATAATTCTTTCATATTTTTAAAAACCTTATCAACTGTATTTCACGCCAGTACTCACCTCCACCACTTGTTGAAGATTATTATGAATTATTGGAGTTTCATTCATTGATAACTATGGTTTGCACACAAAACAATTAGTATCATCCATCATTGGCTTCCAAATTTATTCATATGTATTGTACAAACATTAAACTTAAATCCCGTTTCCAACAAGGCTGAAATTTTGTGACAGCTTTTCATACACTCGTCCAATTGATTTCTTTAGACTTCTAGCTATAAAATGTCTCTAATTATCAATATCCATAATGTTTATTCACCTTCTAGTTCACTAAATTGATTTTTCTACTGTTGTTCTTAACTCTGCATATTGTTTTCTATATATGCAGAACATGTATCTCAAAAGAAATGATATGTACATATGGCAGATAATTTTAATAATCTACGTAGGATCACATGGAGAGATGACCTAGTATCCACTGTTAAGATCATATTCCATCAAGATTTATAATAACAAAGAACATGGTGCACAAAGAAAGGAACATGCAACCATAAATATTTATAATAACAATTATATGGAAGAGACGTAAAGCACTAAAAGCAAAAAGTAGAATTATACTAGAAACAATAAACAAATGAGTCATACCGAGGAATATATCTATAAACACGGGATACGAAAATCTTACAAGATGATTGCATTGAAGGTACCCATGCCACTTACAAAGAATTAAATGTATACATATAAGCAATATCACATACAATAGATGCACATAGCCACAAACATGACACACAAAAGTATCACAACTCAAGCAAGGCATGTAGGAGGTATTCAAAAAGTAGTCAAATACTCAATAAATAAAGAAACAAGGCGAGTTATAAATCATGTAGGTGAAAAATATATCGAACAGTAATCTAATGGCACATAAAACAAGATAAGTTAACACTACAAAAGACACGTGTTAGTCATGTTAGTCTAAAAGATAATATATAAATAGTATAAGTAATTGATCATAATGAAGAAGTAAAAGTAATCGTAATGAAAAAATGAACATTTATAGTGTAGGAGATTCGTCCAAATCATCATAATCACTCGAAAGGGACTAGGTTGAAACCTATCATTGTGTATCAATGTGTTTATCGTGCATAAAGCTCAATATACCTTGTACATGTATGTGTGAAAAGAGTATATATAAAATATGTTGTCTATCAAACCAATCATAAAAATAAAAAACCCTTATGTAAAGTAACACAATGGTCATTCAAGACATGTAATTTGAGATTTTGTATTTTGAGAATATTTGAATGTTGTTTTGATAATGTGATTATTTGAATGTTTTTTTTTTAACTTTGAAAATTGACCATGTGTAGACAAGTGGTATAATAAGATCTCACGATGAATGCCTCATGAGGGGGTGGGAATGACTCTTGAGTTAAAAGGCAATTGTGTCACATGTAGTAAGAGACTGCTCAACCTAACCCTTATGCATGTTTGGAGTTGACAATATAGTCAACTCTTGACAAATATTTCACTAGAAAATATTGCGGCGTGGTTGTGGGGCATGTGGTTGGTACAAAGGAGGTCATGAGATCAAGTTTTGTTGAGTGTTGTTCGAACGTGCATGAGGGATAGGCTCTCTTACACGTGCGTGAGGGATATGCTCTTCCGTAAGAGATGGATAAGTGTTTACACGTGCATGAGGGATAGGCTCTTCTATAAGAGATGGATAATCCTGATAACTCCAAGGATGTGTTAGGCTCTTCCATAAGAGATGGACAATCCTTAACACTCCGAGGGACGTGTAACCTTCATATAATCCATATTTTGTGCAATTAGAGACGTGGGATGGAAATCCCCACTAGGAGTATGTGCAAATGTATTTGCATGGCATTGGATGTGATTAGGTTAAATTGGTATTGATGGTAATTGATATAATAGCATGATTTTTTAAGATTAATTACCGAGTAACTGGCACACTTCATGATGCACTAATGTAAGACGAGACCTCCCAACCTTTGTGTAAATACAAGGGTAACCGAGTTCACGAGATCTAAAGAATTAGAATCTAAGTGGATGGTGGCGAACACTCGAGCCCCACCATCAAACCACACCCTTCCGCCATGATTAATCGCAATGGCTGTGTGGCACCATGGATTAACGTCCCTTCCTCTGCCCGTCTGCGTGCCTCTCTTTTTCTTCCCGGGAAGCTCAAACAATTCCTTGCCAACCTCCTGCGGCAGCCGCCGAATCGGCCAGTACCCGATGTGATGCCATTGTCGATTCTTGGAAGTTGGAACAATTTGTGAAAGACCGCGTCGAGAAAGTTGAATAATAAAAAGAAAACGATAGGTAGGTCGGTAGGTGTTTTGAAAGCCCACGATGAATCTTCTGAGACCAATCGCGAAGAGAATTGAAATAAAACTGACACGACGCTGTGGGTGGAAAAATAGCTCTGTAAACGAAGAGAGGCCACGATATTGCTTACAGGGTAGAGGGCTGGTGCTTTTAGGTATGTATCCTTCATTTTAAAGGTACCTCTAAAAGTATTTAGGGTAGTGGCGACGTCGGGAAAAAGACAAATTCTGCATTGAAGGGTGTAGATTTGTTCTAGTGGAATTAAATCTCCCACATCTCCCCAATTCAATTTTCTACAAGATGCGATACACAATCAATGATGAGGTTCGAGTGTTAATCCCCACAACTACACTGTATTCAATCATCAAGGCGTGGAAATTGACGGGTTATGGGTCGTTTTTGTGATTTTATTCGTATATAACCAAAGAAAAATTAGGTAGCCCTATCAATGACGGAGTTGAAAATGTAGAAAACGGTATAATTTTTTTCAAGTGGTTCTCTATTTGAAAATATACAAATTACTTATATTTATGTAAATAAATCATAAAATTAACTATGATTCTTTTGGGAATTTACACCCACTTTAAAGAGTTAAGCCATGGACAAATTTTGATTTGTGAGACATATAATTTGAAATTCCATGAGTTGGCTTGATTTATGTGGTTCAACATTTCTTAGTATTTTCGAGTGTTAGAAGTGATTAATACTTTATTTCTATATTAAATATTTCAAAAATTAGTTTTTAAGGTAGATTTATAAGGTTCAACTTTATTTTGTGTTATGTAAAAGGTGAGATTGGGAAAATAAATATATTGGTTCTTACCAAGCGATTATGTTATATAAGTAGGAAGCACCTCCATTTACAAATAAAATGAGATATATAAACTTTAATGGTTTGTGTAGATTTATAAAACTCAATTTTCCAAAAATCATATAAAAAGTGAGGTTAAACAAACAACAAAATCAATCAGCTATTTTACTTGTATAAACTATTTTTGTCTATTGTATCATCACCTCTTTTCAAATAAGAATCATGATATATTAAATTTATTGGTCGGCATGGACTAAGTCTTCACTTACATGTGATTAAAGATTGACTAGAGATCTTAAAAAAAACATATTTAAAAGAATTGATTCAATAAACAAATAAACAAGAAGTTATACTTAACGAATATTCAAGATAAACTGAAAAACAAAAAATGACATAAAAAATTTATCTTAAGAAGACCTTTTCAAGCAAACAAAAGTACAATAACTTCTCTTATTGCATTAACTTAACCGTTTACAATATACTAAAGTACTTCTAAGTTTTGTTATACCCTACTTGCATGTCTAACTATATGTAAGCAATCAATAAGAAACCGTCAAGGCGATTTTACAATATAATGGGTACCAAAACCACGGGCTAACAAAACAACCCATAATAATTTTCCATTAGTCATAGGTTACAACACCACCCATATACATCTACTCCTAGATATATTGTATGCAAAATATACAATACTCCTAGATATACAATATGTAAAATATACAAACAATTCTAACAATACTCATTTACAAATAATAAATCATTTCTATAACTTACAACATACATAATTAGATTTTTAAAATGTTTATTGTAAACGGATTTTTAAACTATATAAGAAAAGAGGAGAGACCTCACCCCAAAAAAAAAAAAAAATTGACAACCCATTAACCTTCATACTATGGGAAGGTCGAATTGAAGTTTAAAAGAATGAAATACTTACACTTATAATAATTGTTGGAAACTTCTATTCATAGAATTCTCGATTTAAAAGTATCAGGTATATTTATGTAAACTATGAAATAAGTAAATCCTAATACCATTTTGATGTTAATATTAGGTGGAGAGAATATAATATTTCACTAACACTAATTTTTTTCATATTGTTTATGAATTGCATTTCTTCTTTTAAGATGGATTGAAGATATTTCATTTCTTTCAGATATTTTTTCTGATATTTTTCCAATTTTTCCATGAAGTCAAAACATTAAAAAATAAAAAAGAGAAATTAAGAACACTAACTGATAATATTTAGTCTGAAAATAAGTGATACGGATAAATAGACATTCTTTACAATGCCCAAATTTTAAAGACTTCATTAAAATGGCAAAATGCTCCTTAGCGGTCAACAACTTCCTTTAAAGTTGTCATATCTCAATAGCGGCCTAATAAAATGGTAAGCAAATGCCAACCGGTGTTAACTTTTTATGGAATGCTAGTCAAAAGCAAAATATGTTGATGGTCAAAATTCACAAGGAAAATACTTTCAATTTGAAATAAAACTTCTTATCTTGCATTTGCTTCACAATCTGGTGACAAAAAATGATACCAATACATGTGTACAATTATTTGTATTTACAAAAATTCATATTAATTAGATTATGTCAACAAAAAATAAATAAATCCCATAGTAATCCATAGGGTTAGTTTGTCATATTATATAGATCTTAATAAATCATCTTTTTTATATTAATAAGAATGATGTAATAATAAAAATTATTTTTTTATTAAATAGTTAAGTAACTTGATTATTCTTAGGACATCTTGGAATTATCTTTAAAAATTCCAATATAGCATGATCCCTAAATCCTCTTATTTTATATATTTTGGAATTCCCTTTTCAAAAAAATCCATTTTCTCGATATTTTTGAATTATCTTCCCCAATATATCCCTAGTATGTTTGTTTTCTCAGCTTTCCTCTATCCTCTTGTTATCTTCTTATGTGGCTTCAAATTAATCCCACGTTGATTGATAGGCTTGATCTATAACATATAACCCCTAATACTCATTTCAAGAAATTAATCCCACATTCATTGGTAGGCTTGGTCTAGGGTGACATACAAACACGGTCCATATCCACTCACAAAAATAATCACACATTCATTCACGAAAACATGCAAACCCTAGTATTTCATCATCGTTGTCTCAAGTCAATTAACTTGTAAAAGTAAGTTCACACCAAAACACCAAACCAGAGTGCTTTGCAAGGAAATTACAAATAATGATGATATGTCACAATGAAAAATACTCACTCTATGAAGAAAACACTTCCTACATTAGTTGTTAGGATTGGTTTTTGGAAGCATATACACCGTAATATATCATAATCATTTTACCAATAGAAATGAAACAATAATAGAAACAACCCTCTTACTAACATAAAAATTGATTTATTTCATATGAGAGTTTTCACTCACAAGTATCCTTCCTCTATTATCCTCTATAACTTCATAATCCAAAAAAAGATCCCAAGTAGAGTTACTTTTAACTATATACATTAATCTGCATCCATACAAAAAGTAGTAAGATAGAAATCTCTAATGCTATTTTTTATTGTAATGATGTTATTAATCATGTTATTAATTCTTGTAAAACATGGAAAATGATATATAAATAATTCTCATTTCATTTTAAAAATAAATCATTCACGTGTCCGAATAATTATTGTAGAGGGTTTTATAAGTTTTTATGTATTCTTGATTGTATATATGATTTATTTTGGAATGTGTGTGTGGATAAACACACACGCGCAAATGCATGCATATGCGCACACTCACACACACATCCACAAATGCTTTATAAATCATTCTTGTTTCATATTTTTATTTTTAAAATTAATTATCGATCTCAATAATTCTTAGTGATTGGCTTTATATGTTCCTTACATACATAATCTTGATTGTATATATGATTTATTTGGGAATGTCTTTGTGTAGAAACACACACGTGCGTGCATGTGTGTATGCACAAACATAAACACACACTCATGTACGTACACGCACATATATAATACTATAAATTGCACTAGTGGATGTAATGGTCATGCCGATGAGAATGCAAATACAAAAGTTAGGCACAACAAAAATATTACTAAAATTGTTTTCCTTCTGCACAAGACTTAAAATTTCATGGAAAGTAAAAATATAATTCTATGTATATCAAAATGTATGAGACTTCTCACAACCTAGCTATAAATTTAATAAATCCTATTAATGTAACAACTTATATTCATTTGGTAAAAATTAGGGTAGAAGTTACAAATTGTGTTTCTTTCAAAGTCTTGCAATGGATGAATTTTTTAAATGGTGCATGACACAATATATGGTTGCTTTAACATCTTAACAAGATTGTATGCTTCATAATTGTAATACTTAGAAGCATTCTTCTATTACATTATTTAAGGCATAAATTTGTCTTCACAAATGTTGTTATATGAGTATTGGAAAGGCAAATGTATCTATTATGTTTTAATTTTGTAATATTATAAGTAAAGAAATTGTAGACACAAAATCACGTGCTTAGGTACATTTCTAGGTCCTAAAATCATACTTGCATTCATATGATTCATAAGTGAGAAAAATAATAATTGATAACTATCTTTGGCCTCTTTGCTTTGTTTTTGTCTTTTTCAGGTCTATTACACCGTAAAGCCCAGGTCAAAGTTTTGCTTGTTTATCTTTTATGACTCGGACACCATCGTGTCTAGGTGCCCTCATCCATCTGGGCGCCCTTGACCCTTTTCTATCTTACTTGCTTCTTTTGGGTCTCTTTTATCTTTTGGGCATCTTATTCTCTTATGGGTCGGCCTTCCAGTTGTCAATTACAAATTTTAACCAAGAGAATCATATAAATACAAGGATATGTGACCAAATTAAAGGACCAAGCTCTAAGGATCTCTTATCATTACCTAAGGTTGCATCTAAAGGCATCTACGAGATTCAAAGGCATCCATCTAGCACTCATACAAGACAAAGGACTTTGCATTATCTCGTATAAACTTCATAGGAAGGGGAAGTTCATTATTCCATCCACACATCTATTTACATTGGTATATCTAGCTATCGTCCGCTATCACGTGCACTTACACAAGGGCTTCCTAGGGAATGATTCTTTCACACACTCATAAGAACTACATGGATTCTAAGATGTAGTGTAGCTCTTAGTCGTAAGTTCACTCATTTGGGTGGCCATCAAGGTCATTCGAGTCCCCATAGTACATCTTTTATTTTGGGATCGATGTAGTGTGAGGGTTTTGCAATGTAATATCCCCTTCCCATTTGAAGACCTTTGGCCTATTTTGTCAATCCGACGGCCAAAGGAAAAATATAAGGGTGACTTAAATTATATTTAATTATTATAAAGTTCCATTAATAAAAGAAAAATATATAGAAAGAGAGCACTTATAATAGTTTATATGACTTAATAATTATTAAATCTAGGATGGAAAAGGCCCAAATATAAATTGTTATCCATCTTATGTGAAAATGTGACTTGCCTTGGAAGGGAATGGGAACATAGAAAGGATAAATGCCCATTTTGCTATGTATTTCCCCTAGAAAAATGTGACTTGCATTAAGAGGAAAAAGTTGTTGGGAAAAGTATTTAATATGGGAAAATATTAAATGCTTGCATAGGGAAAATCCTTGTGAACTAATTGGATATTGTAGAGGTTTTTTTGGGTCTCTTCTTCCTTTATAAGGAGAAGTCGACTTGAGGGGAAGGGATTTCATAACCATTTGATATTTCGATTTGTGTCTTAAGCTTGTAGCTTTTGCATACACACTTAGATTTTCTTTAGCTTGTGGAGTAAGATATCACATGGACCCTAGCTTCGGTGGTGAGAGATCAATTCCTAGCTAGTATGGCACTCTTCGGTGGTGAAAGATCCATCCTTTTTTTTCATTATTGGAGTTGATTCGAGTTGATTTGTTTGGGAAATAAAGTAGTTTCTTTTCTTAATTTTTGGAGCTGATTTGATGCCCTAGATGTGTTGGGCGACCTACTTTTTAGGGGAAAATTAGGGTTTTGTGTTTGCTATGTGAAAACTAATTTTGGAATATTATTCTTCATATTTTTTGGCCCAAGATCCAAAGTTTCAGCTCATTTGGACTTCTCTAGCAAAAGATATGAAATTTTGAAGTTATGTTGCAGACAGGGTTTTTAAATAATTTATTGTAGCCTTGTTTACATCTGAAATCTATAATTTTATACATATTTGGGATTTAAAAATTAGTGGTAAAGATTTAAGTGAAATGATATAAATTTAAAGGTTGATTGGTGTGGGTTTTCCACTTAACCTAAGTCACATTTCCTTATTTAATTCAGATCTACATGATACTTGTTTGGTATTTTGTCTACAAGTTGCATTTAAAGTTGGGATTGCCTAAAATCTGTTTAGGGGTAAAATAATGTCCATTGGGGACATTACAAATGGTATCAGAGTTGTTGTTCCTCTAGCCTATGTGGGTTAAATATGGTAGTTTGGAAAGATCTCAATGTGGGTTTTATGAAGGAAATGTTCACCAACATGGTGAAACAACAAGAAGCCACTAACCTTTATTTGAGCCAGCTCACTCAGAATTTGAATCAAAGCAAATCTTGGGACAATAAGGAAAAAGGTGAGAACAATAATAAAGGGCACCCAATAGAGGTGATTGATGAGGATTCTTGTTGGAGGAAATACCAATCTTTGAGTAAGGGTTTCAGAGATAATATGCCATTTCCATATTATTGCATGATGAAGATTGGTAGCAAGCCCAAGCGAGGTCATCATATGCCAATACCTGAATTACAAAAGAACTCATTTGAAGAAGAAGATTTTAGACAAAAGGTATGATTTCCATTGAGAAAAATAATTGCATTAGTGAAACTTTTCTTGTTAGAGAAATTATTCCAACTCAGGAGAAGAAATTTGTATATGCAAGCAAGGAGGATGTAATGGAAACTCTAAAAGGTGTGAGGAATGGAATAGCAGAGCTAGAGCTGCTAGATTGATAGCCGCTCAAGCAAGACAACACCTACAAGAGTTCAAGGAAAAGATGTGGGCAAATGATGCAAGGAAGTCTACACCCATGAAAAAAGTCTTTATAGAGCAACTTGCACATGAGGAGGAGCCTCACATGGACACTTGTGTGAAATTGTAGCCTGCTGTAATTTCCAAACCAACAACTTTTGATCAGCTTTCAGATACTTTCAACGGGCACTCAGGCAACAATGTTGGGGAAGCTCAACATATGTCTATCTTGAACACATAGAGGACATTGATGGCATTGAAAGGTATGAAGAGCATAATAATGTGTCTTATTTATTGTTTCCTATTCCAATTTATTTCCATCATGAGATGCATGGTATGGTAGATGATGAAGTCTTCATTATGGAGTTTGCTGAACCATTGCTCCAACTATGTGTATATGAGCATCTTGTGGATGATATATGGTGGCGAGTTTTAGCTCATTTAATAGGTACAGGGGCTAGGATGGTAGAACACTTCAGCATGTTTTGTCTCTTATGCATGGCTCTTGGACAAAACAAATATGTAATTGCTTGAGGGAAAGCAATTTTGGGAAGGGGGATTGTAATATCCCCTTCCCATTCGAAGACCTTTAGCCTATTCTCTGCCAACCCGATGGCCAAAGAAAAATATAAGGGTGACTTAAGTTATATTTAATTATTATAAAGTGCCATTAATAAAAGAAAAAATATATATATAGCACTTATAATAGTTTATATGACTTAATAATTATTAAATCTAGGATGGAAAAGGCCCAAATATAAATTGTTATCCATCCTAGGTGAAAAGGTGACTTGCCTTGGAAGGGGAATGGGAACATAGAAATGATAAATGCCCATTTTACTATGTATTTCCCCTAGAAAAATGTGACTTGCATTAGAAGGAAATTTTTTTGGGAAAAGCATTTAATATGGGAAAATATTAAATGCTTGCATAGGGAAAATCCTTGTGAACTAATTGGATATTATAGAGGTTGTTTTGGGTCTCTTCTTCCTTTATAAGGAGAAGTTGACTTGAGGGGAAGGGATTTGCATAACCATTTGATATTTTCTGATTTGTGTCTTAAGCTTGTAGCTTTTGCATACACGCTTGGATTTTCTTTAGCTTGTGGAGTAAGATCCCACAGGGACCCTAGCTTCGGTGGTGAGAGATCCATTCCTAGCTAGTACGACACTCTTCGATGGTGAAAGATCCACCTAATTTGTCATTATTGGAGTTTATTTAGGGTTGATTTTTTTGGGAATCAAAGTAGCTTGTTTTCTTAATTTTTGGAGTTGATTTGATGCCCTAAATGTGTTAGAGGACCTACTTTTTAGGGAAAATTTAGGGTTTTGTGTTTTCTCGTGCAAAAACTAACTTTAGAATATTATTATTCATATTTTTGTGGCCCAAAATCCAAAGTTTCAGCTCATTTGGACTTCTCTAGCAAAATATATGAAATTTTGAAGTTATGTTGCGAGACAGGGTTTTTAAATAATTTATTGCAACTTTGTTTACATTTGAAATCTGTAATTTTATATATATTTGGGCTTTAAAAATTAGTGGTACAAGATTTGAGTGGAATGATATAAATTTAGAGGCTGATTGGTGTGGGTTTTCCACTCAACCCAAGTCGCATTTCCTTATTTAATTTAGATCTGCATGATACTTGTTTGGTATTTTGTCTACAAGTTGCATTTAAAGTTGGGATTTCCTAAAATCCATTTAGGGGTAAAATAATGTCCGTTGGGGACATTACATATAGGTCAACATCTCTTTGCATGTTATAGGTGACTTCAACGATCAAGGTACAACATAAAAGAGACCAAAAATGACTATCAACGACAACCTTTTGACACAAGAAAAATTAGATTCGACCACTTTCACATCACTGGCACCTAGTAGGTCGCTGGCACCCGTGCCCTAGCCCTAGTCCAAGCTTATCTCGAAAGTTCCGAATTTACTATGCTCGATTGCGATAGTCTGCCTTTCCTGTTCATCATTTTCACTCTAGATCAGTTCTAGGGATAGTATGAATCAGCTAAGTCATTCTTTCCCTCTTTTACACTTAGGGTTTTATATTTATCTAGCTTATTACTTGTGTCAAATCTATACTTTAGCCATTATTTATCGTACATGAATCTGTGATATTACCTAGGGTTTATCCTATATTTTATTTTTGTTAAATAATTTGGTTAACCCGTCATTTGAACACTCTCGGATATTTCTTTCTTGAAATATTATATTTTTCTTCTTATGCTCGTCACCCATAGTGGTAATTTTGGGTATTTTTGAGAATATAAATCCCCCTCCATTTACCCGTAGGGTTTCTAAATCAATGGTTGAATCTAATAACCCCTTTTCCAACTCTCAAAATTTTCCTCTTGAAAACATTGAAACATTTGATAGTGAGAAATCCTATGATGAGGACACCAATGTTGATCAAGAACAACTAGAAAAGATTTTAAAAATTCAAGCTTTGTGTGACAATCCTACACATGTTTTGCATATTCTCTATGCTTTGACGACTACTAAAAACTATCGAGATGCTTCTTTTGTACCCCTTTTACATTATTCCATGGATTTCATGGCCTCCACTCAACCCCTTCATATTCCTACTTCCATTCCCACTACTACCACTCCGATCATTCAACCTAATGCTTCTATTGCACAACCCGACTCTTATTCAAAAACTTTTTATTTAACTTCTTTATATCATGATCTGCAAACTCAAATTCGTCAACTTCAAATAGTTGCTTCTTGTGCATGGCCATCTCTTGATTCCACCTTACTCCTCCACACTCCTTTTTCACCCGCCATTTTCACTTATCCACTTCCTCCAAATTTTTTCAAACCTAAGTTGCCTACCTTTAATGACCATGGTGATCCTTAAGATTATCTCGAGATCTTTTCGTGTGGCATTTCTTAACTATGTGGATGATCATACTTTACTAAGCAAATCTCTTTCCTTTAATCTTACAAGATTATACTATGCGTTGTTTTTATGATCTACTGTTCATTCATAACATCATTCATGTATCTAGCATATGCTTTTCTCACTCATTTTTAATCAATATCAATTCAAATATATCCTTTCATTAACTCGAACAAATCAAATAAGGATCTAATGAGCATCTAGATGACTATGTATTACACTATAAGAACAACTTAAGTAATATGTCTAATGCCCTCGCATATTCTAAATTGCAAGATCTTTTCATCCAAAGTCTTTTATCTTCATAACAATAAAGTGTCATATTTGAGATCTCTCCAACATTTTATCAATTATATCATATGCTTAAGTTGCATGAAAGAAAACTCTTATCTATGGGCAAGCTAAAATATCACGATCATGCTTCCTCATCTTCTAATCAATGAAAAAATACATTATATACTAAGTGGTGTTATAACAAGTTACCACTTGTACAGTTTTCCCTTCTTGGGGTCTTACAATCTAAATGCAATATATATGGATTGTGCAAACTCCATTTACAAATGTTCCCCAAACTTGGGTCTTACAACAATGTGCATATAAATACATAAAAGAATAGTTCTCAAATCGAGTGTTACCTAACATGGATACACTCCTCATGATGATCTTTTACCATTTTATCTCCTCTTATAATATCATATCATATTTTTTTATGTACGCTACGGTGTTGATCAACATGTCTCTACTACTATTGAACTTGGATAACCTACTTGATGTTCCCTCTTGATGGAGTATCTATTTAACATTCTTTCCAACTGATAGATACTTCAAAATCACCCACAATGAGTGCTTTATCTCCCTAATCCTACGTTAGAACCCATACGGTGACACATATAGTAATAACAACTAACACTTCTTTGTTACATTTATGGCTCTTGAGAAATGCACATGAATTCAAGTATCTTCTAATTCTTCTTAGGTCCTCTTCCTCTACTAGCATACCTCCTTTATCTCTACCTACAATAGATCTATGTTCTGCTCGGCTTTATGATTTTTTTCTTATGTTCCCAGAACATACAATGTTACCATTCAAAAAATGGTACTAAGAAAGGTAAACATCATATTAAGCGTCATCTATAAATGCATCACACGGAAGGGATCCATCTTCAAACTTGATGCGGAATAATCTCACACTCTACAAAAGGTGTAAGTATGAACCCGTCGGACAAAATTAGCTCTATCACCAAACTATATGACATAGTCTCGACATTTGGTCAACCTAACTCCATCTCCCTATGTTATGTAAGCTTCCTACATAGAGATACCAAGTAGAATTTACCCAGTGATCTCACTTATCTTGATGGAACTATCTTGATATCATGATATTTGAGTGAAGTCCTCTTATACCAAATCTTAAAACACAAGATCCGGTCACCATACCTTGAATTGTGCCATCCAATTACCCATATGTTCTAATACAAGGAAATGGGGTAGTAGCCAATCCCAAGTGTCGAAATACGTTATTAGTAACATAGCTTTAATTTATCTCCCATTCAAGAAAAAAATTCGATGAAGGAAGCCTCTAAAATAGTTGGTATCCTCTTTCTACAAGCCCATTCGGAGTGAAAAAAAAACCTTAGGTGGCTATGCATCTACTAATAGGGTATGTCACTCTGTTGGTTAAGGCTAATGGCTACTAATAGATTCAAATTGTGCTTTCTTATTCTCCCAAACCTCATCACCGATTTTATCCATGGGATAGAATGCTCAAGATTAACTCCTAATCTTGAGTTCTTGTATGATCTCTAAAGCCTATGTAGTCCCCCTTTATACTTGTGTGAGACCTGCATATAAGAGATGCAATTCATATCCCATTGACTTAAAATATCCAACTCCATTTGTCTTAATATTAGGGAAAAAAGTTTCAACCACGGGGTGAGGATATGAATCCCTCACTACCATGTCTTAATTTTTTATCATGTGCGGTTTTGTGCATGGTATATAAAACCACGTTCATTGGGAATGGACTAGGGTATGCTACCACATATTCACATTATCTGTTGAGTTTCCTTAAATTGTTGGAGAAGCTAATGTTTCTCATCCAAGGATTATTCAGTAGAATAAACAATACCACAACAATAAAGAGTGCACGAAAAATCAAATCAAACACACATAATATAATGATGCAATTGATGTAAATATAGGAGGAAATTGAAACTACTACTAGATCGGTGGTGAATAACTCTCACTAACGATCTCGGTGGCAAAGATGACTCCGCACACCTAGTAAGCTAACTCGACACAACTAGTGTACCTAAGCAAACTAACACAACAAGTGTAGAGCTAACATAAGTGAAATAACCGGGGGTATTTTTAGTGGCAAATTTTCGTAAACTCATGAAAATTGAGGATTATGGAAATTTGAATTGGCAAATATTTTGTGGTTCGCAGCCAACTTATTCACTGAAAATTTTGACCGACATGTCCCTTATACTATTTGTTTTGCCTAGATTTTACACATATATAAGAGCTTATGAATGTAATTTACCGCCATTTCGAATCATATCGTGCGCATTTTTGCCGAAGTAAACATAAGAAAATCCTCAGCCACCAACACTAAAATCTGAGCCGTCCAAACATAAGTCGTCCAACTCCCGAGCCATCCAAACTCGACCCATCTAACATTGAAATCTAAGTTGTCCAACCCCTTAGCCATCCAACTATGATCCATCCAACTCTGATCTATCCAACTTTGTTCCGTCTAACCCCGAGCCATTAAAATTTGTTCCTTTCAACTCTATTCCATCCAACCCTTGGTCTTCCAACCCTTAGCCATCCAACCCTTAGTCATCCAACCCCTGGCCGTCCAACACCTATCCTTCCAACCCATTAGTCGTCTAACTATTATCTCATCCAACCCCGAGCCATCCAACCCTTTAGTTGTCCAACCTTGAGCCGTCCAACCCCTAAGGCTTAAGTCGTCCAATAACTTAGGCATCCAACCTCTCAGTCGTGAGCCATCAAACCCCTCAGTGACTCAGTCATCCAACCCTTTTTGTCTTCGTATCTGTAAGGACAACCTTTGTAGTAATGGTTGACTTATTTTCGAATGGTAAACCTGTTAACCGATGTACATCCTCAGGTTCAATTGAGAAATAAATTTGACGATGTCTCGGATGCACGAGGAGAACGGAAAATTTTCCATCACTCTCGTTGTAAGAGGTAAGAAGGTAATCAAGGACTTGAAGTATCAATATCGAATTGGGGCATGTCCACAAGCCTAGTAAATTCTAATTTTTGAGCCAATCCTTTTGTGCGTCTTTTTCTCTTAGTAGAGCTACAATGTGGGCACATGAGGTTTTTGTATTGAAATTTGGGTGTAGGAATAGATGTGGTGCTGGCCATTGCTGAAATTTGGGAGAAGTTTGAAGATTGGAGAGCTCAGAGCACTAGAAATTTTCATAGAAAAGTGAAGAAATGAACCTTGAAGGGGTATTTATAGGGGTCTGTATGGTTCAAAGGACACGTGGTGGCAAACTATTGGCTAGCCATGGCAGCCACTCCGGCTCAAGTTTCAACCCATGTTGGACGGATGACTAAATCATTGATTCATTGGTATCATCCGCCCAACCCTTAGCCACCCAACCCTTAGCCGGCCAACCCACGACCAACCCTTAACCATCCAACCCACCTGCCCAACCCTTAGCCGTCCAACACTATACCATCCAACCATTAGCGGCCAACACTTTTTCATCCATCCCACCCGCCCAACCCTTAGCCATCCAACCCCACCCCGTCCAACATGCCCATACAACCCTTACCCATCCAACGTACCCACCCAACCCCTATCTTTCAAACCCTCAAGGCTCAATTGTCTAATCCCTCACCCGACCAACCCACCCGTCCAACCCTTAGCCGTCAAACCCTCACCCATTCAACTCCTCGCTTTGTCTAACCCTTAGTCACCAACTCCTCACGTGTCTAACTTTGCCTTCCCAACACTTATCCATCCAACCCCTCATCCGTCCATCCTGTCTACCCAACCCTTAGCCATCCAACCCCACTCGTTCAACCCCACCCACCCAATAGTCATCTAACCCCTCACCCGTCCAACCCACCTACCCAACCCTTAGCCATCCAACCCTCACCCGCCCAACCCCTCAACCACCCAACCTCAACCATCCTACCCAACCAACTTCCTTCTCAACCCCGATCAACCTACTCGACCAACTTTGTGAAACGAGGAAAAATGCTCTCTGCGAAATCACCTTTGCCATGAAACATTTTTTTAGATATTCACCAACGAATTCGAAAGTCGATTTTTGAGATTCGCCAATGATTAAAGTAATTTTTCAAAGGGGTCTTCTTAAAATGAACCTTGGAAAGAACTATCCTAATAAATAATAACCTACACTAACATAGTCACCATGGAAATTTTCCATTAATGTTTCCTAGTCATTGTTTGACCATTGAACTTAGCCATCCAAATCTATACCAAACTTGTTAAGGTGGCAATCGGTTAGAAGTTGAACTTGCTGCTTTGACTCGGTTTATTGGAAAGTTGAGCTTGATGGTTGAGCTTTCCAAGCTAGATTTATCTCAACTTTGTTGGTGAGTTACAAATGTTTCATCTCGATGGCGTTTCACTATGGTGACAAGGTGATTGATTCCCCCTCCCAAAAATGTAGACACCACCGGTTTTGTCCCTTGCTAGCATATAGTGTGTGCCCCACATTTGACCTTTAAAGGCCGATGGATGAAATTGAAACCTTTTTTTTTGTAAATCACTCTTTTCACATATTGACATGCCAATGGTCATCATGGAAAGCCTAGTTCTCATTTTCATTCTCGATCTATTTTTGCATGTCAACGTAAATCTTGCACGAGTTGCAACTTTGGCATACAAATCTATTTTTTCCCATTTAAAATGTTGGAAATATCTCAACAAGATATTTTATAAACAAGTAGTTTCATAACCTTTTCATCTCAAGTGACCTGTGGCTATCCTCCATATCAACAAGTGAGTAAATTGATGACACACAAGTTGTGATTATAGTTTAACAAGTTGTGAGATGCCATTAACATTGTCTTTACAAGTATTTTTGACATCATTGGACTTGCTCTTGAATGGGAGTTTTTTTGAAAGCTCAACAATAGGTGTGGGAGGAGAGATAGCAATTTACTAGAGCTTGTTCACATGTAACAACTTAGCCTCATACTTTTTCAAGGTATGAGAAATATAGTCAAAAAATCAAAACTTATAAAACATGAGTGAATCTCAAAAAGGAGCTAATAATATTTGAGTAAATAGATCGCGTAATTCATTATTAGCTAATATATTATTCATATTTGTGAGAAGGTTCTTATAACACAACACATAAGAATTAACGATGTCCATGAAACCCACTTTACTTCCAACCTTCAACCTTTCATGGAGTGATAAAGTGCTTTGAATGGAATGTAGGTGGTTGGGGTTCATACCACCCCAACCACATTATTTTTATAACCCTCTTCATCCATCGGACTCCACAGGTTTCTTAGAACTTACTAGGAAGGTTTGACCGGTCCTCCCAATTGCCACCTACCCCCATATGCCATGTGGGCCTTATCACTTCCATAGCGAGCTCATGGGAGATTGGATCGATGGTGGGAATATTATCCAACATGCATGGGAGAAAAATCCACTTAAGCCTTTTTAAAGACTTTAAACTCCAAATGTATGTGGCTATGGCCATGCATTGCATGTTATGCTCACTAATATGTATGGTTAGCTCGCTTTAATGACTCGCCCATGTTTTCCACCTCATTGAATTGGCTTGGCATCATGATCTTACCGAGTTAGATCTAATCACCACCCTTGACTTGCCGAGTGATTATGCATTCGGTCTTAGGTATCATGTGGCTATGTGGTGGCATGCCACATGGTATCCTAAGGACCCACCACATTGGCAATTTATTTTTCATCGATGAAGATGACAATTATCAAGCATCAAATACCGAAGTCACAAACCCAAAATTTTCACCTTTATCATGATGCATTTTTTCCACTTGTTGTTGTCGATTGGCTAGTTGACCCTATCAAGTCCGAACTATGACCAAACTTTGACCAACAATAACTTTTTCATATGGGCTCCATTTTCCGTGTTCTTATAGTTGTGAAAAAAAGCTCTCAAAGTCTAATTATGTCTTGTGAAATTCTCGGGAAGTTTTGGGAACTTATTTCCTCCGATTTTCCTCCAGTTATTTGTAAACAAAGAAATTTGGACATGAGAACCTTAAAAGCATGAAAAACTATATTAAAAATGAAACTCAAAACTTGTATACCACATATCTAAAAACCTAAAATAATCATGAAACCAATATACCTATATTTGAAAACCATATAACTAAAAATTTAAAATCAAAAACCAATAATATTGAATTAGGAAACCACAAAAATACTAGAACTTGATTGATATAAAGTGCATTGTAACCTAAAACTCAAATTATAAACACCAATAGATTCTGTAATGCCCGTCCATTGTGCTCCGGGCAGCGGCTGTCCCCACAGCCTGCGGGGCTCCAAAAATAGAATAAAATAAACTTTTTTTTTAAATGCTATGGTAGCTGGCAATGGTTGAAGCGCCTTTCCTCCTGGTTGGTGGCCGCACCTACCCATTTATTAAAACATTGACTTACCATCTCCTGTGACGTGGTCTACCTCTTCTGCCCAAAACCGCGTATGCTTGTTTTGCACTCCATCAAATGCTGAAACAGATGAATTGCTTGAGCGTGTTACTCGCACTGTGGATTCGTTGATGGTGAAATGAAGGTCTGTCACCCTGGTGTTGCGTGAGAGGGTTTGGATCCTCAAAATGGTGCGGTACAGGCAGTTCAGTGGAGTCGCAGGCCTTTAGAAGCTCTTCCTTGGTTGTTTCTCTCCTTGCCGTGGCCGCGCAGGCTATTTTTGTAATGATTTTCCTGCTATTCTGGTTGCACGCGACCACAGTCGTGATCAGTTGTTGTAAAATCTTGCATTTATAGCGAAAGCCATTTTGAGTGCTTCCAATGAGCAGGGTTGTCCACTATGTTGTTATCATGTTCGGTTCATTGCATCCTCAAATTCGGATTCTCCTTCAAGATATTTTCATCAAAATCGATTAAGTGACAGTGAGAGTGTGTTACCAGGAGACCCGATGAATTTTATTACAGAGATTCTCTACTGAGACATTACTGTTTTACGATGTAGCTCATGGAAGAGGGTCTCTTGGAGGCGGATCTGTTTCAGATCAGAATATTCATGAAGCACGTGCTTTGCTGTAATAATGGCGCATGCCTTTTGTGTTGGTGACAGATCACACCCACAGGCACAGGAGATCTCTATGCAATGTTGGAGAAAATGTCTTGGGAGGTGAAGGTAGCAGGATATTCTTCAGATCCAGAGCATGCACTGGGTTTGTATCTCCAAAATCGGTTATGTGACAGTGAGAGTATTACCAGCAGACCTGAAGAAATTTATTTACTAAGATTCTCTATTGATTTCTTGCTTGTTCTACGATGTAACCCATGGAAGAGGACCTCATAGGTATGGATCTGTTTCATATCGGAATATTCATGAAGCACTTTTTGCTTTGCAAATTTTATGAGCTCCTTCAAATGAGTCTCTAAGGTGCGAGCATAAAGGTTTCGTGGAATTATCACACCTTCAAGCTGCAATGTAATGTTTTCACCGAGAGTTTGATTTTGTCCTCAAATCTAAAGAAAGAAAGGTTTATATATCACCACGGTTGATGCCTTTCGAGCCGGGAGCACGATGTAATCATTATGTCTTCTATCCAAGCTTCAAATCATGGATCTTGCCTTGTATTGGATACTGCGTTAAGTATGGTGTGAGGAGACTTATATATACAAGCACATATAATGTTGTGTATGCGGGAAAGGAGATTGTTAATGGCAATGAAGCATTGCGATATTTTCTCTGGAGGATCATGTTGACCCCCTGTTGGGCATAGTAAAGTTTTGGTGAGCAGTCAGTCCTCAAAAGTAATGGTAGATCGTTGAAGTATGTCTAACAAAGACATATCAATGCAATTGTTTGGTGATTCGATTGTCTTTCGTTGTGGTTGACAATAATATGAAAATAGTTATTAGTAAAGTCAATAGCGAAATATTTTGAGACATATGCAGCCCAAGCGACATTATGTACAACATATCTCCTCTATTACAAGCTGAAGTATGTTCATCTATTCTACCAACCTAAAATTGGATGTCGGGGGTGCCAGATTATTTTCCATCTTGTGAGTGCGTGCATGGCCAACAAGTTGTCACCATTGAACTCCCTCATGGCTCTTCTTTATATGGCATTGGAGAAGGTAGTGGTTCCCTCGAGCGAACAGGAAAGCGTGTCTTTACATGGAACACTGATGCTTGGGGTTATGGTGATAGTACGACATCTCTATATCAGCCCCACCCGTGGGTGTTGGCTGTTTTTTTCCAAATGGGGAAGCTTATGGGATTCTAGCTGACACTACGAGGCAGTGTGAGGTGGATTTGTGAAAGGACTCAACTGTTAAATTTTCTGCCCCATCAGTCTATCCAGTTATCACATTTGGCCCATTGACATTGCCAGCAGCAGTACTCACATCCTTGTCTCATGCTATTGTTTTTATGCTGGCCCATGTGGAGTTTGTACGACCTGTTGAAGCTGGAGAAACAGAAAGATATTTCTACACCTTTCCACTGTTATTTTATTTAAAAATATTGTGAAATCGAACCACTTTTCCTTGCATTGATTTGTCAGTTGGATGTCATGATGGGAGATTTCCCCTTTCTGCTCGTTTCTCCTTGTTTTAGTTTTTATCGTTGTCAGTATGTTGATCGAAAGGATGCGTGTGCCCTAACCTCTGGATGTTATGTTTCTCTTGCTCGAGTGATAGAACTTCGTCTGTTTATTTATGTATTAATTCTTCTCTGCGATTGAGTTGCAAGTTATTATGTTGATCAAACTAGTATTTTCGTTATCATGGAAGTAAGTTTACGATAATTATGAAGCCCTCCCTAGCACTCAAGTTTGTCTTTTGACGTTATTTTGTTAGCTCCTACGCAAGTCCCTTTGATAACCTTTTGGCATCGAGAAAGAAAGGTTGTAAGATTGTGTGATCAATGCTTGGGGCTAGCCAGCTTGAGTTTCGGTAGTAAACTTTTAGAATGAAAACGTTTGTGTGCGATGTGTTTTCCTGATCGCATGTTTAGACTCTTATCTTACCTTTCATCGCGTTTCTAGGCTTGCAAGGCCATTCTCAAGAAGTACCTTGACCATCCCTATCAACTTGAATCATAACTAGCTTTTCGAATCAACTAAGCTCGAGGTTTCATTGTGCGAATCCAGTACCTCGTTGACACTAGAATAGTTTTGGTCCAATCGCCCTCTGTGAATTATTGCTGATGGCGCTCTTCTATTTTTCCTAACTGGCATTATTTTCTCCCTTGTAATGTTAACGCTATTAATTAATATTGGTCAGTTTTTATGCATGTAATTACTGTAATAGTTTGTGATGGAGATTTCCTTAAATGTGATTGACCTTTAGGAAGAACTCAGCCTTCGTGTGATAACCTTATGAATTCATAGCGAAGGTTTTGTTTGTTAAAGTCACTTAGAAATTATGTTTGTATCTATTTGTGCGACGGTTGACTACGTTACCAAGAGTTGCCGTAAAATTTGGTTGTTTTGGGATATGGGTAATTTATTTTAAATTAACCAAACATTAGTATTATAGTGGAGGTTTGTAAATCCTTAGTGTTATAAAATTTGTTGATGACATTATTGTATACTCTTGTGTGACGGAACCCCCTTCTTCTCTCGCATGCTTGCTACTAGCCTGTAAGACTTTGACCCTTCTTGGATGATTGGAAAATCTCGTAGTTAATGGTCAAAACTAGTATACCTTGCCTTTGCTTCAAACTTATCTTTGTGTGTATACTCTATTTGATTTCCGGTTGAAACTCAATTATGTATGACTTTTAGTGTTAATTGTTGAAACCCGTGGTTCCCCTTTCTTGGGCGATCAACTCTTGTACTTTTAGAAATATATTATGTTAGTACGTGCGTATGGTACCTTTGATAAATTTTCTAGATGGTTGGTGTATATATATCAAATCTCAATCTTGTAACTATTGTTATTTACTTACTTGATGGGAATTTTGTTCTTTGCTAAATTGTTTATATCTCCTTATAGGGCCAAGGGCCATTCTCATACGATTATTACTTTCGTTGCTTTTTCTCCCGATCAAGTACAAGGTCTTTCCTTCTTTGATTGACATGTTATAGACCTTATTATAACTTGATGTGCTCGTAGTGTTTAGAGGTTTAACCCAAAATCTTGTAATAAAGTGCTTTCTTTTCATGATATTGTTAGATAATAGTTATGGTGGTTTTGTGTAGTCTTATCTTGCTCGGTTCTCGCGAACCGACTCGGGTATTAATTGTTGCGAGATGGCTTACGTGGTTAGACGATGGAAAGACTTGTAGATTATTGCATAAATCTTGGTTATGATGTTCCTTTGTATGAATGTGTATTATGTTATAAAATTTGGAAAGGGCCTTTGGACATTTTAGAAGAAGGGTCAGTGCCTAGTAAATGTATTGTAAAGTATTGTTGTTGTAACTGTTGAAACTTTGGCTTGTTTGGTTATCATGTGAAAGATGAAATTTTGATTACCGCTTGGTTATGTGATATTCTAGTGAATTTTAATCCTTAGAATAGTAGCGGGGCATGTCCCATGTTATTACTCTCTTGCTCCCTAGTCTTGGTTCGATAGAGATGGTATGTCCCTTTGATTTGTGCATCATGTTGGAAAGAATTGATATAACCTTGTTTTGTTTCCATGAAACGAGTCTTCCGTTAAACTTTGATCTTGAGTTAAAATGTTGAGTTGTAAATCCTCCTAAGGCTTAGTAGCAATGAGTTATAAGCACTATAAAGTGAGCTGGATAATCCTGATAAAAGTTAAACTAAAAATTTATATATATGAATATATTATGTAGATGTGATCTACTTGATAACCTTTGAGACCTGGAACAATCAAGAGGAATCTATCTTTTGTAACAAAATATGATTTCTTGTTTCTTTTTCCCGAGCTAAACTAATAAACACTATCCTTTTACAGTGAAACCTTAAATCTCTCTCTATCGTTTGGAATGTTTTCCTTTGTCAAACTTAATTAAGTAAAGTCTAGATGGAACATTTAACCAATCTTGATAAACCCTTAACCTCAATAAAAGATGGATAGTAAACCATGTGACCCTGAAGCTAAATTCTGTTGTCCTGTTCTGTTAACCCATGCCTTAATTCATGGTGATATTCTTAAGCAAGGTCAAAATTTGATCCTTAGACAAGAAGGTTATTGTTATGAACCCTAAGCGGTACTTTCCACTCAATCGGAATTTATGCCTTCACCTGTGCAACAGAGGTGTGGAACATGTGTTAGTGGCTTGAGTAAGATTAATTAACCTTGTAAGAAATGGAAAATGTTCTAAAATCAAATGAATAAGAAAGATTTGGACATCAAATTGATGATCCTAGTTTAGAAAGCTTGGCCTTAAGTTATTTAGTCAAACAGTTGAAAAGAAAGAAGTTCTTCCTTGTGAAAAGAGTTGTGTGAATCGTTACATGAAATTCTATAAGAACGTAAGTTAAGAATTAAGAGACACTTTAGTAAACAAGAAAATTTAACAAGAAATTCCTCATGGGATGCCCTAACTGTTAGTGTGTTTTGTGGTTGGACTCGATGTTGTTACATCAAGAAGAGAAAATTAGATTGTCCTTGATAGGTGTGAACGTTTCCGTGCTGCCTTTATGGTCATCCTTGTATCAGGTTGTTCACAGTGTTAGTTGTATCCTTGGTGACGACTTGTTGTGTCGTGTTGTGTCAAAGCAAGTCAAAAAAAATTATCCTGTATTTCACTGTGTTGTCCTTATGTTGGTATTTTTGGGTAATTCTGATTCAAATTGAAGAACCTTATAAACTCTAATCCTTCCCAACGGAGAAACCTTGAAAACATAATATTACATAGATATCCTAAAACATGAAACTTAAAAAAATGAAACCTAAAACCAAAATTTCAAATACTAAAATCCCTAGAGTTGAAAACCCCAAAACACAAAAACTAGGAAATGCAAAAAAACTTGAAATCATATGTGTACCCAAAATCCATAAAAAAATTATAACTCGATCCCAATACTCAAAAAAATGCAATACCCTATACCTGAAAATATTAAACTTTAAAATAATAAAGATGAAAACCTAAAACAAACAATGTTAATTTCTAATATAAACTACCTAAAAACACGAAACATGAAACTAGAAACTAAAAAATCTAAAACTTGTGAATATCAAAACCCAAAATAAAATAAAAATAGAAAGATACAACATCTAAACCTCAAAATATCAAAGCCTAAAAAACCAAATCACGAAAACCAAGAACCTTAAATCAAACAACCTAGAACCTAAAAATATCAAAACATAAAAACCTTGATTCATACAAAAAATTGATTGATATAACTTACCCATGAAATCGTAACTAGAAACAAAAAAATGAAACTTAGAGACTCCATAAAACATAAATTATTGGAGACTCTAAACATAACACTTCAAAAATTGAAAACATGTAATGATAAAACACTAAAAAACAACAATTACATTGATATAAATGCCCCATAAACTTAAAGCCTAAATCTTAAACACAAAATCCCCAAACCTAAAGATTAAGGAAATTTTTTGAAATTTTGATACTAAAAATCCAAAAAAAAAAATGATTGATATAAAGCACACTAAAACTTAAAATAAAAAACTAGAAGATAAAGACTCATAACCCAAAACCTGAAATCTTATAACCGAAAAACATGAAAACGTAATATTATCTTAAGTGCATTTATTTGAAGACTTTTGGGAGTTATCAATCTCAAGGTGCTTATATTACACTTTTTCATACCAAATTGATTCATAAATCCATTATTTTCTTTGTGAAATTCTCTTCGACTCATGACATATTAAGCTTAAAAAGTATTTGTTGGGGAAAAATAAGTTCCCTCCAAAATCCATTATATAGTAAATATATTATAATATTTTGATCAACTTCTCTAAGCTAAAGTGGATTAAACTTCCAAATTATGGTCAAAAGGAAGTCAAATTTAACATCTCAAATCAATATTTTTCTATATCGGAAAAATACGATAAAATGTGGGGTAAAAGACACATGTCATTATTTTATTGTATCCATATAACAAATAATAATACAAATGACATTAAAATTATTTGATCGATCTAGATTGAATAATAATACATGTATCCTAAACTCTATATTTTTACACCCTAAAAACCTCTACATGAAATTGTATGGAAGGATGTATGGTATCTAATAAGTAGAATACACTAATTAAATTATACCACATTCACTATACAATATAGAATTTTTCTATTAATAAAATAAAAATGATATAATGATTTAAAAATAGCATAAAACATAAGAATAAATAAATATTTGGCTATATATAGAGAAACAAAGGATATATGAGTGTGTAAACTAGATGCGATGGATGATTCAAACTTGAAAGTGCTTCGTTGTTTAAATTGTCCTTGGAAATATATTTTGTCCATAACCATATAGATCTTGAAAGGCTATAATACGGTATGCTCTTTCTTCATATGGGTTTTCCTACGAATTATGGAGTTATTTATTTTAGCTTATATGTTCTAGTCTAAAAATGATTTTTCATTGTATGTAATTAGGTTTTACTCACCTTTGACACCACCAAAATGACTTGCAAGACAAAGAAAACCCTATATACCCTAAACAAATTTGATGAAATGATTTGATAACAAAAGGAAAAATTTGTATGTGGGTGAGATTGGACTGAAACTCTTGGCCAACCCATGATGAACCAATCCAGTGTTGCATTACATTCCCTCGAAAGAGAAACCTCATGTAGTTCTCCTAGTGTCGGTGAAAATAATATATATAATCTAATCCAACCCCTTATGTTTCTCTCATGCCTCTTGAAACATAACGAGTGTAACCATAAATAGAGTAAATATTTACTCAACATGATAGTAGTGTGTTGTGATGTGCATTAGATGCTAAAATGATTCCTTTTATCACTCAATACCCTTGAAAATTATTGAAGTGACTTGCTCTTGCTAAAGAATATCTCTATGACCTTTGAATGGTTGGAAATGGAGGAAACTAATCATTTTGAAGTTATCTTGAATATTTCACACCTATGTGGTTACTACTCTAAAGAATGTGCAAATACTTTATGAAGATTTAGGGTATCCTCGAGTGATTTAGTGTTAATGTTTTGTAATAAGAGTGCTTAAGAATTATAAATGAGTTATGAAGTGCATTTGACTTGATTATATAGGTTGTATTTCATACTAAGGCTAACCAAAAGTATATGAAATGGCACACATAAGGTTTTAAAATTAATAAAGGATTTGCTAGAAGAGGGAGGACAAGACCACGAAGATCAGACCATGCCATGGTATTGTCCAATCCCACATTTAACGATTTTGTACAAGTAATTAATGAGGGTAGAGCCAAAGTCTTAAAATGATTCATAGGGATAAATTATTTATTTGGAGGATTAATATTTCATTAATCAATGACAAAGTATTTTTAGAGATTATCAAGTCATAAGAGAGAGAGAGAGAAGGATATGTCAAATTAGCTTAGAATGTGAGCATTTTTATAAGCATAGGAACAAATCCAAAATATTGATTGCCAAAAAGGATAAGTTACGAATTTGATTATCTGCATTTTCCCTCCTTTAAGTTTGGTATTGAAAATTGCATAGTTAAAGGAAAACATATATAAATGTCAAGGCACACTATGTATATTTTATTGATAGTTGTTGTCCTTACATTAGTTTTGGCATGTTCCATGGTGAAACCCACAACACATTGTAGTAAATGTCCGGAGAATAAATTGAATTGTAACTCAAATGTAAAAAAGCATATGTAACTTTTAAATTTATTTATGGTAAAGTAAAGAGATACAAAACATAGAACACATACGCATGTTCACTTTTTGGAGGAGGAAATCTTGTTCTTATGAATTTTTATTGGTGTGGAAATGATGAAGGATTGGGAGTGATTAGTCCCCATTTTTATAAAGAATAAGATGAAGTAGGAGAGGATTTGGGTGCACAGGACCCAACACATAGAAGAGGTGGGTAAGTGCACCAATCTGGGGGAAGTCGAAAAGGGGGTCTTAAGTGGACTCATTTTTACGAAAAATAAAAATTTCAACTTGTACGAGTTTTTGAAATAGTTACACTCAAAATTGGAAGATGTTGTATAAACATGAAACGTAGAATTTCTAGTATAGTTTCTAAGCTACTAAATTAAATTGAAACGGATAATTTTAAGTGGGTCAAATAACTAAAATACCAACAAGCTTGCTCCTGTTTTTGTTAAAAAAATATAATATAGTGAATTTCGTGCCCCCCACCATTTTTTAGCACCATTTAGTATTTTTGAAAACCCTTTGGTAACAAGATAGTTAGGAACATCTAGTTTGGGCTCCATTTTTTTATGTTTTTAGCAAGTATTTTTTTAATGATATTTCTAGTACAAGAATTTTAAATTTAAAAACATAATGGAGCTCTGACCGTGCCCCCAACTACCACAAAAATATCGAAAATTAGATTTTTTTTGAATATGTATAGAATTAGGCCTAGTTTGGGCTAGTATAATTATTTTCAATTTTAATAAGCCAAAAAGAGAGACGCGATAAAAGATAGACATGTTTAAACTTGAAATAGCAATAAAAATACATAGAAAATAAATAATATGGAAACCTTATATTAGTCAAAAAAATTGAAAAATTATATTTTTAGAAATAAAAAACTCTTCTCTACGTCATGGTATAATTTTTTTAAACAAATCAATCGTTTTATGTTGATTTATCATAACAAAAGTGGAATTTTTCATTTTCTGTAAAAACACATTGTTTGTTATGTTTGTGTAGGTCCATGCCTCGGGCTTGGTAATCAAACCGGATCCAAGCTTTGTTGGAATATAATAATTAAGTGGTCGACCAACCCTTAATGTATATGGGTCCATCACTAATATATAGGCTAATATTTAATAATATGAAATATTTATATTTCTATTATTAAATATGCTAACCTAGGTATATACTTTATGTTAAATATTTAATATCATGAAATGATTATATTTTTAATATTAAATATTATAAACGTAGGAGTATGTGTCAACCATTTTAGGTTGAAAAGGTGGGTGGAAACATACCCGATCATCTTATATAAAAGGACTTTAGGTCCTCATTTGATATATTCGAAAATATATCAAAGGTATGCAAATCATGTTATTTGATTTTACCCTTGTAAATAGGATTTCAAATGATGAGGTGATCTTACTGGATGTAAAATAAGTTCTCTGAAGTAAAAGTTTATTTTCAAAGTAGTTTTTACCCTATTGGGGTTTTCCACTATAAATATTGTGTCACCTGTATTATTTATTTCATGTAAGTATTTCTTTATTTACTTATGTTATGATGTAATCTTTATTTAAATATTTATTGTAACATTATGTAATATGTAAGTTGATTAAATCCGTATTTATTAGAATCCTCAAATTCTAACATGGTAACAGAGCGAGGTAAATTAAATAAATTAAGATCAAATATTTTGTATTTTATTTATTTAATTTGTATGAGTTTTTCCCCAATTTATTTTGGTATTTCATTTGTGCAATTAAACTCTCGGTAAAAAATTTAGTAAATATTTCATAAAGTAAATTCATACCCGTGTTATTTGGTCCCCTTTAAAAGGATTTGATTTAAAAACTATAGTTTATAGTTAATCTATAACTATATCCTATATAATTTAAAAACTATATTATTATTTTTAAATAAATATATATATAATATAAAATAAAGTTTATATAATAATTTATATAAACATCATATTAAAATTTAAATAGTTTTAAATATATATATATAAAAAGATTTAAACTATTTTAAAATTACATAGGATTGAGGAAGAGTCAATGAGACCATATTATAAGTCTAAGTTTAAATCATATTTAAGCTTAACTTATAAATTTAGGCATATATAGTTTTTTTAAAAAGAAACAAACCTAAGTTTGAATCATATTTTATATATATGGTTATTTTAAACCGCTTAAAATATAATTTTATTAGATTTGGTTTATATTTATTAAAATATTAGTAGTTATAATCATACAAAAATTTTAAAGTTTTTAGCTTATAAAATATTTTGCAATATTTTCATACTTTTAAATGTGTGCGGGGTAAAATTAAGAGTAAATGAAGGGTGGAGAAAAGGTTCATGAAAATAGGGATTTCAATTTATTTCATTAGTCGGGTAAAATTACTTGTCCCCTCTCGTAAAATATACGAGTTAATATATACTCTCATAAATCTACTTGCACTGGTAAAATTCTTTTAACATGGTCTATGTCCTCTAAACCCCTTTAATAAGGGTTATGTGTTTTTAGCTTCATTAAATTTGACGGTTAAATGACCGTCATGGTAGACCAAACATAAGACAATATGACGGTCATTTAGACGTCAAATTTAATCTCATATGTTCTAGGAAACTTTAACTGTGTTAAAATTGACGGTCAAATGACCGTCACGATAGACCAAAAATAAGTCATTATGACAGTCATTTAAACGTCAAATTTAAGTTGGCGGATTTTTTTACATTAATTTTTTTAGAAATTTGAAGTTGTTATGCATTCTTAGGGATCTCTTCTTCACTTCTATATGGTGAAATATTTTTTATATAAATCTAGGGTATAATGCAAAGCCCTTTATAATGTGGGTTATTATTTTGATCATGGGAAGTTAATTAATATGCATGGTAATGACAAAATTAGTTATGATCAAATATTTTCTTTATATCCAGCAAAATTTAGATATGATTCTATTAAAAGTGCTCTTTTTATCAATAAATATGTATCTAAATCTATGGTATATTGTCTATTATAATGGGGTGTGTTTTACAAGTTTAAGAAAACAATGATGTCCAACTATTTTTGTCTTGACAAAAATCTAGATCCTAAATGAAACTAAATACAATATTTGGTTCAAAATAGAATTTATGGCGAGAAAACACTAGACGATTATTTCTGGATCTAAGGTTGCTCCAACCGGTCATCAAAAAATTGTAGATAACATGAATACATTCTTACAATGAATGTAAGATGCTCTTTACATGCGATGTGAGCGATCGGTACCTTTTACACATTAGTAATATCGAACATCTGAAAAGGTATGGACATAACTAGAATCCATGCATGAAGGATACTTGGTATATCAAGGATAGTAATGAGAGTATAATAGCTAAAGGAATTCAAATAAATGATCTATATATTTTTGATGATTTCTCTTCTGCATCTTGTTTTATATCTCAAAGTTTGAATAATTCAAAACTATGGTATAAAAGGTTATGAAATGTTAATTATCAAATATTATATGAAATGTATAGATATAGTCTAGTGAAAGGTTTACATATATTTTCTTCTTCTCTTGAAGTTACTTCATTAAATACTTCTAAATGATAGTTTTGATTAGATTCAATAAATGGTCATGATGATGTTTTGATCTATAGATATTTCTGAAAAACGCTTATCTTCCTAGATAAGAAATGAAATTAGAAGCTCAATCTATGTTAGAAAACTCAAATTCTATTAACCTTAGGAAAATGACCGAGAAGCCATCATATGTACCATGCATTAATTACTTTGTATAAACACAGAGCCGTGAAGTATTATAGGGTCTAGGTGGATATATAAAGTAAAATATAATGGTGATGGTAGTATTAACAAACATAAAACTAGACTTATTACTAGAGGTTTCACTCAGAAACTTGGTATTGATTATGTTGAGACATTTCCTGTAGCTAAAATGAGTACTCTTAGGGCCTTATCTGCAATTGCTACTCAATTTGGGTAAGAAATCCACCAAATGGATAAGAAAAATACTTTTTTGAATTACGATTTAAAAGAAGAACTTTACATGTTTCAACCTAAAGAATTTGAAGAAAAATGGTAAAGAAAACTATGTTTGTAAGTTGATAAATCTTTGTATGGTTTAAAACAAGCTCTTAGAGCTTGGTATGCGAAAAATTGTTTCCTTCTTTAATCTGTTAGGTTTGTTAATTTTTCTTCTAACAATGATATATTCATCAAGCAATAATGCTCGCATATTATCATTATATGTATATATATTGATGATTTTCTTATGTCTGGTGACAATTCTAATTTAATTCATAGGATTAAAGAAAAATTGAAGTAGTACTTTGAAATGAATGAGTTAGGTCTCTCACATCATGTTATTTGTATGATTGTATTTCATTCTATTGTTATTTCAAAACACAATATGCAACCATTGTATTGAAAAAGTTTCTTATGATTGATTGTAAACCATTTTCTACTTCAATGGAAGTTGAAATAAATATTGATCATAAATTTACATATGAAAAAGGTTGATCCTATTTTATATATGTTGTTAGTTAATAGTTTGATTTATCTAACTATAACTAGATCAAATATTTCCTATACAAAAGGAATTACTTCAAGGTTTATGCAGGAACCTTTTTAGAGATCATTGGAATCTTGCAAAAAGAATTTTTAGATATTTGAAAGGAACAATCAATTATGGGTTGCATTATAATAAAAATGAAAATGCTATCTTATATGGATTTTGTGATTCTAACCATACTAATGTTGTATTATAAAATATATTGGATATGTGTTCAATTTTTTTGGTGTAGGAACCATTACTTGGAACAACAAATACAATCAACAATCTTCATTTTTCTCTTTGAAGCGGAGAAGTACAATGAAAGAAGTAAAGAAGTCATGTGGCTGCAACAGCTATTGGTAGAGATACACATGGAAGCTAAAAGAAGTATTTCTCTTCTATGTGGTGGTCAGAATTGTATTACTCTTGATTAATAATCCAGTTCAACATCAGAGGACAAAGAACATTGAGATACATATACGCTTCATCCATGAGAAGGTGTAAAGTGATGAGATAAATCTCAAGTTCATATTAGATGAAGAGCATGTTGCTAACATCTTCACAAAGTCCCCGAGTCTTTGCTGAAGTTTTGTAACTTTCATGAAAAGCTTATATTATCGGAGTTTCCATTGAGAGGGAGTGTGCATGACAATGTCACCTCCTAATGGAACTTAATTTTTTTAAAAGACCTTCAGGCAAGTTTAAAAAGACCTTTGGGCATGTATACCTCCTCGACTTATTTTTTAGAAAGAAGTGTAGAAAGATATTAAAGATTGTCTTGATAAACTCTTTAGTGTTATTGATTTTCTTGGTAAACATCCAAGATAAATCATATTATTAAGGAGGTCCTTGGTTGTAAAAGGCTCCTATATACTTGGGTTCAATAATCTTTTATAAGAACCTATGAGAACATGTAAAACTCACAAATCATACCTAGCCACTGATCATGGGATGATCTTTGGGATTCCAAATCCTTTTGTACTAAAAGGCAAATTGAGTATGATGAAGGTGTTATAATTTCTTCAATCGATATGTAATCCTAAAACCTTTATGGTTTAAGGATTGTAAATCTTGTAGTGTACCACGGATAGGTAATCTATTGGCATATGTTATGTTATCCCACTTAACATTAAGGGGGAGTGTTGGAACATAATAATTAAGTGGTCTGGTCAACCCTTAATGTATATGAGTCCATCACTAATATATAGGTTAATATTTAATAATATGAAAAAATTATATTTCTATTATTAAATATGCTAACCTAGTATATACTTTAGGTTAAATATTTAATATTATGAAATGATTATATTTCTACTATTAAATATTATAAACCTAGGTGTATGTGTCAACTATTTTAGGTTGAAAAGGTGGGTCCGGAGACATACCCGATCACCTTATATAAAAATAACTTTAATTCCTCATTTGACATATTCGGAAATACATCAAAGGTGTACGAATCAAGTGATTTGGTTTTACCCTTGGTAAATAGGGTTTCGAAGGAGGAGGTGATCAAGCTGGATGTAAAAAGTTCTACGAAGTAAAGGTTATTTTCAAAGTGGTTTTTACCCTATTGGGGTTTTCCACTATAAATACTGTGTCACCTGTGTTATTTATTTCTTGTAAGTATTTATTTATTTACTTATGTTATGATGTAATCTTTATTTAAATATTTATTATAACATTATGTAATATGTAAGTTGACTAAATCTGTATTTATTAGAATCCTCAAATTCTAACAAAGACTTAAGGCATGGCTTGGAAAAAGTAAAAACACAAAACATGTACGCATTATAATGCATATTTTCATATTTTATTATTTATTATACTTTAAATTTATTTTAGTAAATATAAGAAATTAGAGTCACTCTACACCTTATGGAACTAGTTTCAAAACTCCATGAGTCACGGTTTAGGAGATAGTTTTTATAGTATAATCGGTCAATGCATAGGTAATTTTTCAGGATTTCAAAATTTAACCTAAAACTTTTAGTGTTTAAATTCTACAATCAAAACCCTAAACCCTAAACATGAGGCCCTAAACCTAAACCCTAAACCATGAATCCTTAAACCCTAAACCCTAAACCCTAATTCATTACCCATGAGCCCTAAACCCTACACCCTAAGCCTTAATCCCTAAACCCCGAGCCCTAAACCTAAACCACGAACCATGAACCTAAATGTTAAAACCTAAACCCTATACCCTAAAAAATGAAATCCTAAACCCTAAGCCCTAAACCCTAAGCCATAAATCCTACACACTAAACCCTAAACCTTGAACTCGTGACCTAAACCATTAATACTAAGACCTAAACCCTAAACCTAAAACCAAAATAATAAACCCTTAAAACCTTGAACCCTAAACCCTAAACCTAAACTTTGAATTCAAAGCCACGAGCTCTAACACCTAAACCTTAAACTCGTAGCTCCGAACCCCAAACCTTGAGCCATAAACCCTAAACCATGAGTCCCTAAACCTTAATCCCTAACCATAAACCCTAAGCCTTAAACCATACTCTCTTATCCCTATGTTTCACAGAATTTTTTGTTCCGGAATAGATTTGCTTCTATCCTTTCATTCTCTTGAGAAACAGATAAGGGTTAGAACTAGGAGAATACTGTTGAATGTTGGGAAGGTGTGCGCATACCGTAGAGAGATCATATCGATTGTGAAGAAATCCTTTTTGTCTGGGAAGGACTACCTGTAAATAAGAACGCAAGACCACTAGATTTTAGTTAGACAATAAGTGAGGGAACTGCCTTAGGCCCAGGAAATATTAGACTTCCTTTCAAAGGTGGTCAGTTCCCCATTTAATATGAATTAAATAAAAATGATAACAACGAACTACTGACATAATACTTACTGGTTCCTGATGAAGATACAGGTCCAAGGGATGTGGTGGCAACAGTAAGGCTTAGTTGGGATGATCCGGTATTGGAAAGTGAGCTGATGAAGCTATCCTCAGTCTTTTCTAATGCTTGAATGAGGGTGACATGATGATCCGATTTGCTTGTTGCGAGTCTTCGGCTCGATGCTCTTCTCTGCAAACTCTTCTCTTTTCTTCACTTGTCTCTATCTTGCAAATGAATTCCGGATCCTTTCTTTTTGGTTGGGGGAGGTCATTAACAGGGAACCGATGGTGGTTACGTAACCGATGGCGGTCAAGTAGGAACCGATGTCGGTTAGGTCAAAGTGGCTATTTTTAGTAAAACAACCATCTTTCCCTCCTTTTCTCCCGAGGGATCAGTTGTGGGCTTGGTCAAGTCATTATTAGGCTCGTTTTGGTGCGGGTGAGGGGTAATGAGTCATGGGTGTGGGTCTAGACCAAGTCATAGGTCTTAATTAGGTTGGTTTAGGGTTAGGGCTAGGTCATGGTGAGGTGGCGAGATGAGGTGGCGAGGTTTGAAGATGTGGATTTATTAATTATAAGGTAATTAATAAATCATTGGGTGTGTAAGGTTTTAGGTGGTGAGGTAGGGTTAGGTTGCGGGACGAGATACGGGTAAAGGCGTCGTAAGACCCAAATTTGGTGTCTACATTTTCCCCTTGTTGTCGTGTGTAGCTTGTATTTTAAAGGCTATGGCGACAAAAATAAAAAGTGGTTGCCCAGTTAAGGATATAGGTAATCCCCCTCAAATCTATCACGATTGAGGTGACGTGAAATCAAGGATAGGGTTGATAAAGGGTGAATTATGATGAGATGATGGTAAGATGGTGGGGTAAGTTCAAAGAAACGGCGCGCGTTGAAATGCAGTAGTGCGACCAGGGTACATGAGTTGAAGAGCAAACAGGCAATTCATAGGCAAAGGTCGATAGTTTATCGAAACAAGGTTGATATAATCCTGGTATCCAGGCATAGGAAGTAGCTCCGGGGATATAACGTGTAAGGTACCGAACATTTAGGCATGTTTAGCAGTACCAAATGGTTGGTTTGGTTGAGATAAACGGCACGGTCTTGGTCTAGGCAAATCTAGTCGGCTGATCAATTCAAGTATCCTAGTTATGCTAAAACATGAATAGGTGAGCTCGATGGAACAAACAGCTACATGATAGAATCGTAAATTGTGGGTCTTGGTCAAGGTACTTAATTGGTGTGGCCTTGGGTCAGGCCGATTGGTTGGTTGTGGCCTTGGGTCGGGCCGATTGGTGGGTTGCGGCCTTGGGTCGGGCCGATTGGTGGGTTGTGGCCTTGGGTCGGGCCGATTGGTTGGTTGCGGCCTTAAGTCGGGCCAATTGGGTGGTTGCGGCCTTAGGTCGGCCGATGGGTTAGTTGTGGCCATGGGTCGGGCTGATTAGTGGGTTGCGGCCTTGGGTCTGGCCGATTGGTGGGTTGTGGCCTTGGGTCGAGCCGATTGGGTGGTTGCGGCCTTAGGTCGGGCCGATTGGGTGGTTGCGGCCTTAGGTCGGGCCAATGGGTTGGTTGCGGCCGTGGGTCGGGCCGATTAGTTGGGTGCGGCCTTAGGTCGAGCCGATGGGTTGGTTGTGGCCTTAGGTCGGGCTAATGGGTTGGTTGCGGCCGTGGGTCGGGCCGATTAGTGGGTTGCGGCCTTGGGTCGGGCCGATTGGTGGGTTGTGGCCTTGGGTTGGGCCGATTGGGTGGTTACGGCCTTAGGTCGGGCCGATTGGGGTTGCGGCCTTAGGTTGGGCCGATGGGTTGGTTATGGCCGTGGGTCGGGCCGATTAGTTGGGTGCGGCCTTAGGTCGGGCCGATGGGTTGGTTGTGGCCTTGGGTCGGGCCGATGAATTCAAAATAAGGCTATTTAGCAAAGTCGGGGGTAGGTGAGGTGGTGAAAAATGGAGATTGGTGGATAAGGGCGGGAGTTAGGTTAAGTAGCGGTGTAACCGATATCGGTCACAAGACCGATACCGGTCTTCTAGGGCACGCCGTAACCGGCATCGGTTATATGTCAAAACCTATAAAAAGAAAAATACGGCGTGTCATTTTCACATTGTCAATTTGAGTACCAACCTTTTTCTTGTCTAAGTTGTGAATTGATTTTGTTGAGTTTGTGGGCTGAGTTGGCACTAGTTGAGTGGAGGAGTGAGTGATTGGTAGGCCCCAGCGATCAGGAGGCAGAGTTTGATTGGTGGAGGACCCTGCTGAGGAGATTTGGAGCTATGGCACAGCCTGGAGGAGCAGGAGGTCTTTGGAGGAGCTGGACCACTTCCACTATCCCCACCACGATGACGTGTAGTCGTGCCGTGAGCTCTAAACCCCTTTTTGCGTGAAGTTGAAGCATTTAGCTAGGATGTGGGTTTTGGGGTAGGAATCCAAAATTTAATAAAATAATGGATAAATGAAGGTAAATCATAAAATGGAGTTGGTAGGTATGTTAGGTAGGCCAAAACGGCAGGGTGGGTAAGTTTTTAGGTAATTCTTGTGGGTAGATGGGTAAAAATAGGAAAAAGGGGATTTGGGGGCCGTTTTCGATCCGGCCCCGAAATCTGACAGTGACCGATGTCGGTCACTAAGCGACCGGCAGCATGGTCACAACTAAAGACTAGTTGGTTCCGAGACCGGCGTCGGTCATGTGTCGACCGACGGTGGTCGTGTGTGACCGGTACCGGTCACTATGGGCAGGAGGTAATGTTGTGAAAGTAGGTATATTGATTTGTTGTAGGCGGGTAGGATAGAGTTTTGGGGTGAAGGGGGAGAAGGTAGAGTGGCTAGGAAAGGTGAGTGGGGTGGGGGGTAATCGGGTGGTCGGGGGCCGGTGCGGGTAGGATAGGTTATGGGTTGTGGATGAATTGGGAGGGGTTAAATGGGCTGGGATATAGTTAGAGGACGAGAATAAAGCGGGTGGAGTATGAGTGGGGTAGTTGGGTGATATAACATATTGTAGGTTTTGAAGGGGGGAGCGTCAGCTTTTACGGTGTATGACTTCCCCTCATACTCAAATTTTATGCATCTATGTAAGGTGGAGGGAACGCATCCCATAGCCCGGATCCAAGGGCGGCCTAACAACATGTTGTATTGGAATTCTCCCTCAAGGACATAGAAGAGTTCGGGTAAGGTACGTGGCCCTACACGAATGTTAAGGATCACGGTGCCTAAAGTAGAAGTAATAGCATCATTGAATGAATGCAACATGGTGGGGTTGGCACACATGCAGCTAGAAGGGATATTCATTTGTTGGAAGGCTTTGGAAGAGATGATGTTTAGGCTAGCACCCCGTCAATCATAACACGACGTACTCGGATGTCTCGGACGTAAGCCGAGATGAAAAGAGTGGGATCAGGATCTTCTGCACCAAAGACAACAATTTCTTCTTCGAAAAGCGACAAAGAAACGGCTTTCTTTGTAAGAGGCAGTGGTTGTGGAGGTAGGTTGTTTGGTGAGAGAGGCGACATGGTTGGGTGTTAAAATGGAAGCGATGGGAAAGGTTTCGTTAGGTAAGACCTCTATCCCTTGAAGGATCTCAATTAAAGATTTTTGATGAGATTCATAGGTTTGAATGAGATCATACAAAGTGTCATTTTACGGGTGATTGGTGAAGTTTGTTTGATCATGGTATGATGGGAAACTCCATCGAGAGGCGGGGTAGGCGAGGTCCACGAATAACCACTTTAGGTGGTGGTGTGATCGGGATGGCGGACGAGAGAAAGAGAGGCCGCGAGTGTGCTTTCTTTAGCTTTTCCATTGTTTTTACGCCTCGAGTAGCAATACTAATCATGTTGATCTCGTGAACACCGGAGGAGGAAGATGGCGAGGATAAGTCATTGTCTTTGAAAGGTGGGGTTGCAATAATGATAGATCTTGGTGACGCGGGGACAGGTGGTATAGGAGAGGGGATTGAAGCTAAAGGTTTCTCCCTTCGTAAGTTGTCTTTCTTAACCTTTCTATCCGAGATAGGTGACTGACGAAGGATGGCTTTCAAAGCTTTGCATCCCTCCACATCATGTCCTAGTGTGTGGTGGTAAGCGCAGATTTTAGACTCATCATAACCTATAGGTCGAGGTTTAGATGGATCATAGGGTCTGAGTGGGGGTAGGGAAATGGTCGCATTCTCCACCAACATATCAAGGATCTTGGCATAAGATCCTTTGAGCGGGTCAAAGTCAGAGGAAGATGAGGCTATTGATTGGGTGGGTTTTGGTAATGGTTGGGTATGGTTGGTTCGTACGGGTGGTGGTTTAGACAAGGGGTTTTGATAATTGGATTTAACTAAACGTGGCTTCTTCGGTGCAGAAGTCATGTTTAGCTGGTTAGATGATGAGGCCACATATGACGTGGTGGCAGGAAACAACCACGGGGAAAGAGGAGTGACAACAAACAAATCCTTTGATGATGGAGTTTGTTTAGGGTTGGTAGGTGGATAGGATATTTGGGGTGACGGTGTTGATACACCCGTGGATCTCTGTATGGGTGCAGAAGGTGCAGGTCGTTTTAAAGAAAATGCAGGAGGTATGATGTATTGAGGCAAGGTGGAGGGGTGAGGTCCCAATATAGAAGGTAGGTGTGATGGCGAGGGTTTTAGTTGTGACAGAGGCATAGATTGGACTTGAGGAGATTGGAGTGCATCTCTAGGTGGATGGACGGCTTTATTTTTGGATAAATCTAACCGTTTAGGTGGGTGTGTTAGGCTGGGTATTGGTGAAGTCCCAAGCGTAGGGGAAGGTTTGGTTAGGTTAATAGAGGTGGATGAGGTATTTGGTAGAGATGAGGGGGGTGAAGATGAGGACATAGGCATTTTGAGCTTTTGTAAACACCTCGAGTATATGGTAGAGGTGTCTGGATCGGTCATCTGCATTTGAGTAGAGCATGGTGTACTCAAACGCTCCCATAGGACTCGTCTATCTTCTGAGGGATGACAATCTTCACGTGTGAACAGGAACCTTGGTATGGAAGAGAGATGGGTTGTGATCCCGGTCCACTGTGGGTGTGATACAGGGGGTAAAGGAGGCGCTGTATCAATGGGTACTAAGAGGTCAACCGGTCGCTGGAAAGATTTAGGTGATGAAGAACTAATAGGTAGGAGGGCATGTTCGAGGGGATCCGTTATGATTGAGGAGTTTGGTGATGTAGGCTCAAGGGGTTTCTCCTCTAAGGGTGACAGAAAAAGTGGCAAGCCTTCTTCTATTGCAGCAAGAGTGGTGGAAGGAGATGTTTGGGAAATAGATAAGTTAGATAACATCCGCTCACAGTCTTGCAGGGATGTGGTGTAAGAAGACTCATTCGTGAGAAGAGGACTCTGGGTGGTTAATTCCTTCCTTGGTTATCGTCTTGTCTTGATGGGGGTGTAGGGTGCGGATCCCTACGTTAGTGAAGAGGCTGATTGAAATTTTCTCGATATAAGCTTTTGGTTGGGAGTTGAAAACTGCATGGATTTCATGAACACTCTTCTCCTTGGCTGAGGTGTCTTGATTTGTGTTACTATTAGATGCATGGTTAGGAAATGGTTTGTTGAAAAATTTTAAATTTTGATTAGCGGGGCATTAGGATTATCGAGAGTTATATCCCCTACATCAACCATTTCCTGCACTATGTTTTTCAACATCTTGCGGTTTTATGGATTTGTGTCCCTTCACGCGATGGAAGTTCTGAAGTCATTTTCTTTATACCAAGAAGGAATAGCACGAGTGGAATCAAACCCAGAGTGAGGTTTAACAGGAGGCAAGGTGATAGCTCCTGCTTTAAGCAATTTGTCTAAGATCACGCCATAAGTTTCTCCCAAGGGAGTATAGTTGATGGGCTCGACTTTATACTTATAGGTGGCTTTGGGCTGGGTATTAGACAGTGCTTTAGATTTGACCATCACAACGTGTACAGCCCCCTTTGATTTCGAAATAGCCGATGTGTGAGAATTGGTGGTGTTGGGTTTGGTGGTAGAGTCTTAGGTCCGGAAATTTGAGCTTTTGTTGCATAACCTCAATTTCTCTTCCTCTAAGGCTCGAATCTCTAGTTTCCGAGCCATAGTAAAGGCCTCATCAAATGTGTGGAAAGTTTGAATTTGGAGGGTGGGAGAAATGTGTTTAGCACAGGCCCGCGTAAAGAGTTTGATGAGCTCGGCTGAGGTAAGGCGTAAGTAAGTTGGTTGATGAGGCCCGCCATCGTCAACGAAATCTGCGATAGACTCGTCTTCAAATTGTATATGGCATAGAGGTCGGTAATGGATACTTTCTTGGCAATATTGATGGAGAAGTGATCCAAGAAATATTGGGCTAAGCTGGTCAAAGGAGAAGATTGAATCTTTGGGTTAAAGCAGCATGTACCACTCTAAGGCAAGTCTGATAAGGACATGGGAAAGGTACGGAGTAGTAAGGCATCGTCATGAGAAATCAGATAGTAGGCATGTCTGAACGATCGCAAGTGTTGTTGAGAGTCCTCCTTACTATTAAAGTGAGTAAATTTTGGTAATTCCCATTGGGGAGGATATGTATGAAGGGGGACAGAAGGATGAATAGGCTCCCGACAAACTTGCTCGTATGTCAGGGTGTTACGACTTCATGAAACAGAAGCCTCAAGATTTTACATCTTGTCCATCATCTGTTTGATTAAATCATTGGTTGGGTTAGATGATGGTGTTGTCATTATAAACAGAGGAGGATTGGTCCAAGAGCCGCTACTAGACAATGATGGGATTGAATGTTGATAAGATAATGGTGATGAATGTGTTGGGGCAGCCGAATAAGGGTGTCCTATATAAGAGGTTGAGGCCACCGGATGGATTTGTGGAAATGAAAAGGTGGGCGGAACTTGTGAGGGAAAGCTCGTGTGTATAGGTGGCAGAGGGCAAGTGATGAAAGAGGCAACTGCGAGAGAGATGAGGTAGGGGGCGGTGGGCGGTAGTGATATGTGGGATCCCAGATTAACCAGAGGAAAACCAATCGGTGCAGTATGAACCACCGAAGCTACTGAGCTGGGAGACGGGGCTAAGGATGAAGATGGTGAGGCGGAGTTATTAGGTGGGGAAGGGTCTAAGTGAGCGGCGATACTAATAGGCATACCAAAAGGAGCTAACCGTCGGGTGCACAGTCGTCGGGGTATGAGACAAATAATATTGTACGGTGCTAAGATTAGCATCCAAAAATTTGGAAAATTCCTTATCTCCTACAGGATCTTGGGAAAATTGCTGGTATCCATAGGATTCCCCATAGGATGCGAAGGGGTGACTCGAGGCGAAGGCACGGAGCAGGTAAGTGAAACCATGGCTGCTACTTGTTTCCGGTGATAACAACCATGGAAAAGAGGACACGGCAGGGATTTAATCAATCTGGAACAAAAATAGCAACAAAATGTTGGAATTGATAGGTTGTTGGTGTGTCAAGAACTGTTAAACACAGTAACCAATATCGGTCAAAATGTAACCGGCGTCGGTCAGTTAACCGATGTCGGTAGTATGGGACCGGTGTCGGTCACTGTGAAAGAAAAGAGAGGATGTAAGAAGCTACTGGTTTGGGGATAACAATGCTTAATATACCTACCAAACTGTCTTGAAGTGATCACTGAAACAGTGTATGACAGAGAAACAAAACTAAAAACAAGCAAGATGCACAAGTAAATCAATAGACTAACCCTAGGATTAGTTTTAATCACTTTGGGCTTATGCCTTAGATGCCAGATGATGTCAATCCTAAACAAAAGACCTAAGGGAGATGTCAAGTTTGTTGTGGCTCATAAGGCTACCTCAATCGGGTGGAGGAATACCGTGGAAAGGGGGGAGGTTTGAGCTGTTGTATTGATTATGATGTGATTTGGTATGTGTTGTGCAGTGAGAGTAAGATTAATTTCTTGTCAATACCGTGGATATCACCCCCATGTGTACGACCTGTTACTTAATCTACGTTCACTAGAATTAAAAACAGACAAGCAAGAATGTGATGCACGTGTTTTAAACCCAAATCGAAAATGATATTCGATGAAGCAAAGAAGATGACTTTCACTAAATGCAAAGATATGAAAGCAAGACAAATTCTTTTACCAAAATGACAAAATATTTTGTGAATATTTAGCAGAAACAAATAGCAAGTATGCTCCCTATATGAAAGCAAGCAAGAAAGAAAGAAACCCGAAATGGGTCCCACCAAGTGTCGTGCCAAATGTTTCACCACACGAATTTCATTCCGGAATAGAGTTGCTTCTATCCTTTCATTCTCTTGAGAAACAGATAAGGGTTAGGGCTAGGAGGAATACCTGTTGAATGTTGGGAAGGTGTGCGCGTACCGTAGAGAGATCAGATCGATTGTGAAGAACTCCTTTTTGTCTGGGAAGGACTACCTGTAAATAAGAACGCAAGACCACTAGATTTTAGTTAGACAACAAGTGAGGGAACTGCCTTAGGCCCAGGAAATATTAGACTTCCTTTCGAAGGTGGTCAGTTCCCCATTTAATATGAATTAAAGCAAAATGATAACAAAGAACTACAAGATAATACTTACTAGTTCCTGATGAAGATACAGGTCCAAGGAATGTGGTGGCGACAGTAAGGCTTAGTTGGGATGATCCGGTATTGGAAAGCGAGCTGATGAAGCTATCCTCAGTCTTTTCCAATGCTTGAATGAGGGTGACAGTGATCCAGTTGCTCAGTTGCAGTCTTCGGCTCGATGCTCTTCTCTGCAAACTCTTCTCTTTTCTTCACTTGTCTCTGTCTTGCAAATGAATTCGGATCCTTTCTTTTTGGTTGGGGGAGGTCATTAACAGGGAACCGATGATGGTTACGTAACCGACGGTGGTCGAGTAGGAACTGATGTCGGTTAGGTCAAAGTGGCTATTTTTAGTAAAACAACCATCTTTCCCTCCTTTTCTCTAAGGGATCAGTTGTGGGCTTGGTCAAGTCATTATTAGGCTCGTTTTGGTGCGGGTGAGGGGTAATGAGTCATGGGTGTGGGTCTGGACCAAGTCATAGGTCTTAATTAGGTTGGTTTAGGGTTAGGGCTAGGTCATGGTGAGGTGGCGAGATGAGGTGGCGGGTTTGAAGATGTGGATTTATTAATTATAAGGTAATTAATAAATCATTAGGTGTGTAAGGTTTTAGGTGGTGAGGTAGGGTTAGGTTGCGGGACGAGATACGGGGTAAAGGGCATCGTAAGACCCAAATTTGGTGTCTACACCCTAAGCCCTAAACCTTAAACCATGAGCCCTAAACCCTAAACCCTAAATCCAAATCCCTGAGCTCTAACCCCTAAACCTTAAACCCATAGCTCCAAACCCCAAACCTTGAGCCATAAACCATGAACCATGAACCATGAACCCTAAACCCTAAGCCTTGAACCATACACCCTAATCCCTGAGCCATAAACCCTAAACCTTAAACCTTAAACCATGAGCCCTAAACCCTAAACCCTAAATCTAGAGCCACGAGCTCTAACCCCTAAAGATTAAACTGTAACTCAACCCCGAGCACACGAAACCATGCACCTTAAACCTTAAGCCCTTAACCTTAAACCCTAAACCCTAAGCCTTAAACCCCACACCCCGATCCCTTAGCCCTAAATCCTAAACCATATACCCTAAGCCCTAAACCCTGAACCCTAAACTCTTAGCCCTAAATCATAAACCCTAAACCTTAAGCCTTAAGCCCTAAACCTAAACTATGAGTCCTCAATGTTAAACCCAAAACTTGACCCTTAAACCCTAAAACCTAACCCCTAAACATTGAATCCTAAACCCTAAATCCCGAGCCCTAAACCCTAAACCCTGAGCCCTAAACACTAAACCATAAACCCTAAACTTTGTGACCTAAACCCTTAACCCTAAGACCTAAACTCTAAACCCTAAACCCTAAAACCAAAATAATAAACCATGAACACTAAATCTTGAACCCTGAACCCTATACCCTAAACCCTAAACCCTAAACCCTAAACCCTAAACCTTGAACCAACCACGAGCCCTAAACACTAAATCCATATCCCTAAGCTCTAACCCCTAAATCTCATATATTTCCAGTAGGTCTCATGAGTGAGTTCATATTTTTGAATATCAATATTAGGACCATATTTCCTAGTCTTGTTCCTAGAACCATCATTGAGTCTACTTGTGAAACTACCTTGTTTATGAGAGATGGGACAAGTAACCAAATGAATATGACATCTACATTGTTCCTTGTAATGCATATTACACATCTTTTCCAAACTTGTTTCTCCCCACATATACTTTCTCTCTTGAATTTCAATTTCTTCACACTCTGAAACAAAATTTCACATTTCTCATATTTCCATGAATGGTATTATGCAGTCGGGATGACCCATTGGAAGATGGAAAAAATAATTATCGCAATACAAAAATTAATCTCAATGGAAATGGAAGAGATAGAGAATATACCAACGCGGAGGTGTAGGATCATAATCGAATTGCCTGCACTATCCTCTCGTTTGGAGAAAGAGAAATCTCTTCTGCTCTGGAATGGATAGAAAACTTCACAAAACTTCCTAAAGTGTTCAAACTAAGCATAAAAAATGCGGAATGGCTAAGAACACAAAGGGGTTATCAATTTCCTAATAAATATTTCTTTTTTAGTTATGAATGGGAATTTGTTGTCTTACGACTTAGTGACATTATATTCATTGATAATTCCTTCTATGATAAACTCATGGATGCTTTCAAAATCGCCTTCAAAAAGATAGGGGTATTCATCAAGCCTAGTGAAGGGTGTTATGTGACTTCCAAAAAACTTGAAATTCATACATATTTAGAGGTCATAACATGAATTTACAAATATATCTATCTTAATAAATAGAAGCCAAGTAATAGTGTCTCCTTATATCTAAGGATTGAGGACTATTAGGTTACGTGATAAGATTGGACATTCAAGAATCATTGAGTGTCTGAATCAGAATTTTGTTGCATCTAGAGAAACATTTTCAAACATTGGAGTAATGCATCTTGGAAAATAAACTTGAACCTCATAAATCCTCTCAAATGTCTAGATTACACAAGCACCCGGACATATCAAGCTTTTTTCTTGGAATGAAACCTTTGTTCCTATAAACTTCTGACTAAAAATAATTATTCAAAAGAGCGTAAAAAATATTTCTTTGTACCAAATTTTTCTTGGATATATGGAATTTACCTCCTTAAAATATCAACAAATGAAAGACATCAAATTATGATGATTCTCTTTGAATTTTTACCTACAAAGCAGATGAACCCTTTTTAGTTGAATACTCTCTGTCAATACTAATAAGAATGGGTAAGACACAAAACATTACATTGAGTGAAATATTTCCCATGTGATGGGAAAAAGAAGATAGATGTATTGGGTAACATTTATTTGTACTGAATTATTCTTGGATATCTAGAATTTCCCTCCTTCAAAATATCAAGAAAATGAGAGGCATAAAATTGTAATGACTCCTTTTGAATGTTCTACCTATAAAGCAGATGAACCCTTTTTAGTTGAATACTCTCTGTCAATACTAATAATAATGGGTAAGACACATAACATTACAATGAGTGAATGGGTGAGCCTAAACCCTTAGCCTTAAACCCTGATCCATAAAACCTAACCCCTAAACCCTGAGCCTTAAAACCTAAACCCTAAATCATGTGCCCTAAACTCTTAAACTTTTCCCTTAAACCTTAAACCTTAAACCATAAACCCTCAACCCTAAAACTTAAACCTTGAGCCCTAAACCCTAAACTATAACCCTAAACCTAAACTATTAACCCTTAAACCTAAACTCTAAACCCTAACCCTTGATGATAATCATATCCTGACTCTGTCATTGTACCCAAATCTCTCCAAATAACAAGATAAAATGAGCTATTCATGTCATTGAGGTATTTAGGACCATCATGTGTGAAGTATTAAGGCATCATCTATCTCCATGAGATACATATGAGAAAAGACACGTATGAGAATATTGAATTTGATTCCATGAAATGATGATTTTAGAGCCAAGAAATGTGAAGGGGTGATCTTTATATGGAGCACTATGTTTCTAAGAATGAGCAATCATCTGAGTTCACTTGATGTAATTCACTTGGTACTATTCGTAAAAACTCATTCAACACCTAGTAGTGTGATCAAACCTTAAGGAGGAGGCACATTACAATCACCTCATTTTTGCCATAGGACATAAATCCCATTCGGGGAGCAATTCTCTATCTACAAAGTGAGGATCTCATTTTAATAAGAAGTAGACAAACATCATAGAGTTGATTCATGGTCACTAAAGTGAATTATAGACAAAATTTCAAAATTAGTACAAATTCAAGCATTGGTACAACCAAAATCCAATCCAGAAGGTAAAAAGACCTCAAAATGATGATATGTTTTGGAAAAAAAGATAGACTAAAATATATATGGCCTAAAAGTTTTAGGTCATTACTGAAATTTTGAAAATGTGTAAGTACTGACCAAATTAGATTTTGATAAACTATCTTCTAGATTATAAGCGCCGAGAGCTACGAGACCACTCCCATTAGGTGCAGAGTGACCCTAACTTCTTATATATACTAAAATAAATTTAAATATATAACACGTACGTGTTTTAGGTTCGTGAATTCCCGCCTAGCAAAACATAACATGATCACATTTCGTTCATTTTTTTTTTTTTACCACTTTTTGTCCCCAGTTAGTGCACTTACCCGGTTCCATAGGACATTTTTTCAAAAGAATCCTGACAAAGAGGGAAGATTACTTGTGTAAAGTATTTATCCACCTTGATATCTTTCAAAACAAAGATAGAAATTAATGAAAAATATCATATAAATTATCTAGCAACGTTAATATCGTCTAACCACCGAGGACCACATTGTTACATTTACATATCTGGTTCTAATGGTGTAGTAACAAAAACTCAAAATGGAATATACGTCTCATGCCCCCACTTGCGTGTTGTAATAACTAAGTATTATTATGAAATTGTTGAATAATGCAAAGGAGAAGAAGACCCATGCCCCCATACCCTATATCTACAAATATATATGTGATGTACTGAAGAAGGAATGAAGTATTTATGCCCCCTGTATTCCACTTTGAATGATGTCATCTATATCTGAATCTATATTATAGGTCTATAAATATTTGTAAGAATATGACAATGCTACAATTTTATATAATTTTTTTCCATCCACTTTGAATGATGTCATCTATATCTGAATCTATATTATAGGTCTATAAATATTTGTAAGAATATGACAATGCTACAATTTTATATAATTTTTTTCCATGATGGAAACACACATATCCGTCCCTAGCACAATATTGTTTCATTCCTTAA